>JAZHAC010000003.1:15335000-16535000 GCA_039707435.1 Actias luna | reverse complement strand
GTCAGTAATGAAAAAGGATTGACATATTTATTGGTTGTCAAATATTTATGCGTGCGTTCGGAAATTTACAATGAGATGGGAAGTGATTCTAACCATTAGTTGGACAACATTTAAAAATAAAAACAGTTGTTTCCAAACGAAGTTATGAAGAATTATGAAGCGATGATAGCTCAGTGGTAGTGTGCACGACTTCGCGTCAAGGGACGTGGGTTCGAACCCAAGCACCTACAATGAGCTTGAGCTTTCGGTGAAGGAAAACATCGTGAGGAAACCATAGCATGGTGGTAGGGCTTTTTCTAATGCCCGCCTGGGTAGCTACCACCCTCAAGTTGTTAACCTGCCGCCAAATACCAATAGATGTGTTCCGGCACCAGCACTTGAGAGCCAGTTTCTCCACAGGTTTAGCGTGTCTACCAACTTGGGCCGTATCGTCACTTAAGATCAGGTGAGATTATGGCCATAACGCTAAACCTTAAGTATAAAAAAAAAGTCGTTTAGTGCAATGCATATTGTAAAGAAAAAAATTATAACAAGGTATGCGCCACGATTCAGAAAGTCCGAGCAATTGTGGAGGCGAAAAAAAAATCTATCTCAATGTGACAATTCTGAATTTTCTTCGAGGTCAGTTAATATTCTACAAATCGGTCAACACAGTTATCAACTAGAATGACGTAGTTAACTATTCCACACATTTTTTACACCTCACTAACAAGAATGTACCTCACAATTTTTGCTAATAAAAGTAGACATTGTTGTATGTAAAACTCTGTTGAATGGTAAAAACGTGGTCTTCCACGTGCGTACATTTTATTGCGGTAAGTTGACGTTGTTGGGTTATTGCGGAAAAATACACTAACTTCATCAGATGTAATGAGATTTATTTATAGCAATACACAGACACACGTTATCACCAAGAGGCCATCGACCAGAGACAGAACTAGAGTGTTTGACAGCTTAAACGTCAATAACAAATGACACTTGACAATTCACGTCATTACAGAACACAGATAAATAATATTGGACTGTGTTTACATCATTTAGACGAAATCTAACAGACAAAATATTAGCCAGAAGAAATTGATTCCATTAACTGAACTCATTGTACCGTGAGAAACAAATATACCAAAATCACCACAGCATAAAATAAATATAAAATAAGTACTACGAGGTACTAAATAACCTCAACAAGAATGGCTATGGTAGATAAGTTATATGCGATCGAAGTGGGAATAAGACCTACCAGCGAAATCTCTATAACCTACTAGAAGATCTTAGCATGTCAAAGTTACAAAAGAATTATAAAAGGACCTTGCGGATTTGTCAACAATAACTCATTTTATGATCGATGATAAGAGTTCCAAGGATACCCAAAAGTAATAATGAATACCCAATATAGGCGATCGGATGTAGACAATAGTAGGGAAGTTAAAAGACCAATATATTCATCTAAGCAATGGTTGGCTTGTGCCATACTCTCGAATAAAACCCAGACATTATGAGGGTCACATCATGTGAAATACTTTAACTCCGTCAACTCAATACAATAGAAATGTAAATAAGTAAACAAAGGCGTAAAAAATGCTTCCGTAGATGCACCATCGAGCGCAGGATTTTGATAAAAATAATGGACTTTTCTAGAAATTATCATATGTAGAGAACTCGATTTTATTAAAAATACCTAAACACCATTAAATGATTGATCACTTTGTTCACATTTCTTAACTTCTTAGCTTCATGCCGACCCAGTGTCCGCCCTCAATACGTAAGTTGAAGGTATTCGAGGCTAACTTTGCAGGAATAACAGTCTTTTTGCAGGCGAATATTTCGAAACTTTGCAACAGTTGGTACATCATAACTTTTATTTCGCAAAGAGCAAATCTCGACCCTGAAAATATGAAACAATAATACGATTAGAGATTAACAGGAATACCGTGTCTGTAAAGTAAATCACTCCTTTATCTATTATCACTATATTTATCTCGCTCCCTTTGTCCCCTCGAGCCGAATTTACCCGAACGAACGAAAAAGTTTGCGGATAAGAAGCTCGAATCCCTCCCGTAAAAAGTTTCACTTCAAAAGCTCTCATATCAATCGATATCATAAGTTATATACGTAAACTCTGCAAACAACTTTGACATTGGTTTCTTATATAGTCACGGAGGTATGTGGTGAAAATCGCTTACTGACGGCTAAGCTACTTTCCACTTAGCGTTCACAACGCCCACGACCGCGGTTGTTCTCGTTCAACTCGCTTGCAAGCGTTACAAATGTTAACTTAAGTCGCACGGAGTATGTGACTTTTCAATCGTATAAGATAATACATGACGAATTAAAAAAGAAAACGAAGCCTAAAAGAGAGTAAGTTACAATCCGTAAATTGTAACCACATTAATATTATACAGCCGTAAAGTTTGTTTGTTCGTTTGAACGCGTGTTCTGCGTTGAACAAAGTTACAGAAACGGGCAAAAATGAATTATTTTTTATTTTCACGCGAACAAAGTCACAGGCACAACTAGTGTTACCGTAAATGTAAACAAGTTTAAGCGAACCCACCAATACAATTCCTGGGTCCAGATCCGAATGGGACGTATGTGAATGGAATGATCTTGTCCTTGTTTTCATTAGAGAAGCGTTCTGGGTCGAATTTGTGCGGATTTGGGAAGTATTTCGGATCGTAGTGGAGCGACCATGCCGGGACTACCACGCTCTCCCCTTTGCGAATCTGGAATGATACAAATAGATGGATATCAATAACAATCTAAATCTATTCAATGCCTTGATTTGTTTAATTGATAAAAAAATTGCTGAACGTTACGACCTAAGAGTAAATCATAAACGAAGGAATGTATAATTAAACTTTACTACTTCCTTTATAATACTAACATTTACCCCTTAGAAGCTCCGTGATGGTTTTTTTTTATACTTAAGGTTTAGCGTTATGGCCATAATCACACCAGATCTTAAGTGACGATATGGCCCAAGTTGGTAGACACGCTAAACCTGTGGAGAGGCTGGCTCTCAAGCGCTACTGCCGGAACACACCTATTGGTATTTGGCGGCAGGTTTACAACTTGAGGGTGCTAGCTAGCCAGGCGGCATTAGAAAAAGCCCTACCACCATGCTATGGTTTCCTTACGATATTTTCCTTCACCGAAAGCTCAAGCTCACATACCCACATTTGTTCAACCAACGACGTCAGCAGTCAATAAATTCCAAGAGCAAGTGCAAAAAAGTATGCATTCCAATTAGCATCTATATTCTTACATAACGAAATGTATACAACAGTTATTTAATCTTCACTTGCGATGTACAATTAGTTCAATAAAGATAATAAAGCTAATACTCACGATGAACTCTTTCTCGGCTTTGTCATTCGCTTTACCTAAATTATAATCTTTGATGCAAAGTCTGTCCAAACCGACCGCTGGAGGCCACTTTCGGAGAACCTCTGGAAATTCAAAATCATATTAAAATTGGTTTTAGAGACGATTAAAGTAGAGGTGGTGCAAGTAGAGATGATAATTTTAATATATTTAATGTCTTGATGCAATGGAGTTAAGTAGGCTAATTCATTTCAAATTTGAAATTTGCAGTGAGCGAACCACAAATCATTTCTCATGCTGCATTTGCTAATTCGTTTTAAGAGATATCTGAATATAGTGCTAGTGTTTAATGAGCTTGATAATAATTGTAATGCGCTTTATAAATTAGCGAAAAGCATTTATCTGTTTCCATAGATTATTCATGACCAATAATCAGGTCGAACCTATGAGACTAGATTCCTCTATAGTTCTTTATTAAAAGCTCACCCGAAACAACCATGTCCATGTATTTCAGATTTTGAATGGAGTTATAATCGAATTTGCCTCCGGTTTTCACTTCATTTTCCTCGATTTCTTTTATTAATTTATCTTGAACGTCTGGGTTCGCAGCGAGTTCGTGCAGTATGAAAGACATGGTCGAGGAAATAGTTTCGAATCCGGCAACGAAGAATAATGTAGCTTGCGCGACGAGGTCAGTGTCAGACCAGACTATAAATAAAAAATGTTGTGTTATCTCTATGCTATATCTCAGTTTTGAAGGGACAGATCCGTACGAGTAAAAATTCCTTGTACAACAATTATCACTCTTTATTAATCTGCTTATTCTGCTACGCCTCAAAATCGACCGACTTTTTCCACCGCGAAATCGGTCGCGATACATTTAATGTGTGACTTACTTATATTACTTACAATTATTAAAAATTAATGAACCTTTACACAAATGACTAAAAAATGCATTTTAATACACTTAGTTAATTCATAGACTATTATTGAAAAGTAATTATTAACCGTTTCATAAATAAATCCTGTTTCCAAATTCCACATTCCGGTTACCATCTCCACTGCTATCCATATATGAATCAAGGCTTATAAGTGTATATATATCGGCTAGGGTGGCGCAAAAACAACCGACTTTTTTTTTTCAATCTCGAGTGAAAAAATGTTAGTTTTTGATGTTTTAAGAGCCCTCTCCAAAGAACAACTAAAAAAAAAATTTTAAGAGGTCGCTAAAATTTTTTTAAATTTCAAAAATCGAATTTTTTCATTTCTTATTTTTTTTAATTTTATCTATTATTTTAATAAATAAAAGAAAAAAAATGTATGGAATTTAAATATTAAAAGGTCGCTCGAAAAAATCTAAAGTAATGAACTAATAACTTAAAAAAAAATTTGAGCGACCTTTCAAAACTTAAATTTTGAACTGAAACTTTCAGAAACTTATTGTTTTATGGTCTATAAAATTTTACCGTAACGAGAAAAAAAAATCGATTTTTGAAACTGAAAAAAATTTAGAGCGACCTCTTAAAAATTTTTTTTTAGTTGTTCTTTGGAGAGGCCTCTTAAAACATCAAAAACATTTTTTCACACGAGTCTGAAAAAAAAAGTAGGTTTTTTTGCGCCACCCTAATTTCGGCCCAAATATTATAAAAGCAGAAAATACGATGAAAGTACTTTAACGAATGTTTGCACATTACGTGACGGCAGCCCTCCGCTATACTATAAAAAGGCGCAACGTAACGCTGGCTATGATATATCGTGAAAGACTCGCGAGTGAGATTCGTCATTCGGAGTTTGTTATCGTTTTACGAATAAAAAGGTAAGTCAACCAGATGGTTTATTTCCTGAGAGTACTCCCGTTACTCTTATATATAAATAACAAATACTCTAATGAACCCAACAGTAGTCGTAATATAGTTATGTTATAGTTCTAGTGGTAATTTGGTTAGTATATACAGAAACTGAAGCTTGAGGATTTTTTTTTAACTATTATAAGACTTGTATTGTATAGATCTAAATACTGGGCAACTAAAGAGACGTATAAAAGAAAATTACACATAGAAGACATGCGAATACTACGATGGACGTGTGGAATTACTGGAATGGATAAGATAGTATGAAGAAGAGATAAAGAAGCTTCTTTGTTACCTCTGTTAACAGATTTCTTTCCTATATCAGACTCTTCTACGGTAGAAAATCCAGTGTCAGCTGTTTCAGTAGGATTCTCATCGTATGTCAGTTTACCTGTAAGTCGTATTTGAGTTATTAAAACCTGTTTTGGTATTATCATTTATTTATGAATGTAAATATTATGACTATGTAAGTACCCTTCTTGGCCTCCATGAGTAAGTGGATCATATCTGGCCTTAGAATCTTGTGGAGCTCTCTGTCTTTCATGGTGCCGAGTACGAGACTCTTGAAGAAAGTGCTTGTCTCGTCAGAGAAAAGCTTAACATTAAATTTCTGTAACAAAATTACATTCAACTTCACGGTGACATTTCAGTACTGATTAGCAACTTAGACTTTGCTACTTCAAGTATTGTAATATATCTAACCAGCCTGATGTTTACGCGAATATTACTCATAGAAATAAAACTAATTTAAACGTATGTAATCGCGGTTATTTATTAATTTTGATCCCGACGTTTCGAAATCTTTTCAGCCTTCGTGATCACGGGCGGACTGAGGTGTAGGTTGTCCAGAAAAGTTAAGGTTACAGTGTACGTTCAGTTTAATTTTTAATTTTGTTAGTGTTCCGATCTACGCAGAAAGAGCTCACATTGTCTTGAGGTCTGGCAATTAGTCTTTTGGGTTCCGATTTAATTAAATGTATAATCGGATCTTAGGCTGGTGCTAGCTTCCAACCATCTGCTTTATTGAAATTTTGAGGTTTATTAATTTCAACAGCTTCGCGAAACATCCTATCGGTCGGAATCGGTGTTCTTTGGCAAGAATTTGTGGTTTGTCGAATCTAAGATAATGTTTGGAGCTTTCTTCTGAATGTTCAGCAACTGCAGACTTCGTAGAGCGTCGGTGTTTAACGTCAGCTATATGTTCTTTGACGCAGGCCCCAATATTTCTTTTGGTTTGACCGATATAGGAGAGGCCACAGTCACATTCGATTTTGTATAACAGGACGCACGAATCCTTACCAAAGAACACAGATTTCTACCTAGGATAGGATAAAGATTTAATTAAATCGGATCCCAAAAGACTAATTGCCAGACCTCAAGACAATGTGAGCTCTTTCTGCGTAGATCGGAACACTAACAAAATTAAAAATTAAACTGAACGTACACTGTAACATTAACTTTTCTGGACAACCTACACCTCAGTCCGCCCGTGATTACGAAGGCTGAAAAGATTTCGAAACGTCGGGATCAAAATTAATAAATAACTGCGATAAAATCCGTTTAATTAAGTTTTATTTCAATTTCGTCGTCATGATCATCATTTCAACCTATGGCCGTCCACTGTTGGGCATAGGCCTTTCTATACTTTTACCACAGCATGCGACTTTGTGCCACCTGTAACTACCGGTTCTCCGCGACCTTCACAATATCATCCGTCCATCGGGCGGGGGCCATCCCACGCTGCGCATTCTGGCACCCGACCGACACTCTAGAACCATTTTCTCCCTTCCGCCAAGGTACTTCGCGCTATGTGCCCTGCTCATTGCCATTTCAGCTGTGCTATTCGGTGAACTATGTCGGCAACTTTAGTTCTCCTACGGATCTCCTCATTTCTGATTCGATCGCATAGATAAACCCCAAGTATAGCTGTTTCCTTCGCTCGCTGAGCGACTTTAAGCTTTCTTATGGGGCAAACATAATTTTAGTATTTTCATTTTATCTTTGGTAGAACTATATTTTATCGTTTATATAATGCCGGAATGTTTTACTCATAATTTCTGTAGCAGTATTATAGACTAGGGAACTTAAATTTAATTGGCTGTACATGATAAAAACTTCATGATATGATTGAAAAATGGATTGTCATTAAAATTTTCTTGTTACTCCTAAAATTATAGATATGATAGCTCACATAATCGCTTATTTGTTTTAACTATTTAAGCCGGTGATTAGATACGAAAATTCGACCAAAGTTCCATTTACATATGATAATCTAATACTTTAGTTATCTCTATTGATTCATATAATAGTGACAATTTTGAGTATGAATGATGAGAAAATATGACTGTATACATTTTGTAAATTGGAATTCATATAAAAACCAGTATTTTGTTAATAATGCGCAACTCACCTTCATTAGTTTAGGAAAAGATGCATATCCCAAGAATACAAGAACTCTGCGGAAGCCAAAGTTGGTTGTAGACCTGCCTTTTTGGTAGAATTCATTGTCTTCGTCGCTATGTGAGTCGACTTTAACTCCAAAGGCGCAGGAAGCGATGACATCATTGGCGTAACGCGTTGTAAGGTCCTTGCAATCAACATCAATTTGACCCTCTGGAAAGAAATAGAAGAATATAGAGCATATTCTAAAGTAATGTTCTTGTAAGCAAAACATTTTGATTCTAATGAGATCTTTTCCAAATCAGAATTATCAAGAACACTTCGTTGTTTAACATTCGAATATATAGATAGATTCGTCGTTAATGATCCTATGTGTGCACTAGCAAATTTCATATTTAAATAAATGCATATATTTTAACCAAAAAAGATACACGAATTATTGAAATTTATAAGTTACAAGATTTCAACTGTCGCTCGTGTTAATATCGATTTTATCAAATAACTCGGACGATGCAATAAAAAGTGTCATACTGAGTTTATCCCTCTGTTTAGGGTCACTTTCAATAGAGATTTTACGAGAAAAAGTCACCCATTTCCGTTCCCTAGGTCCCATCTATCTCTATACCAAAATTCGTCACGATCCATTCAGCGGTATAGGAGTGAGAGTGTAACAAACAAACTAACTCACTTTGAATTTACAATGTTAGGCTGTAATCTTTAACATTAAATTCAAAATATGTCTCTAATATGTACTGCTCAAAGAACGCTGATAAAATCTTTCGTCTAATTCACCATGTTTTTATTTATTTTTTCTACCAAAACATGCATTTTGTACTTTCAGTAAAGACTAAACAAGAATATCAACTGACTTCCGGATGCTTGTATTTTTTTCTTCAGTATATTTATCATACAATTGTTAACGTCCACCATGAAGGGGACCATTCCACGCATCTTGGAACTGGTGAATGCGGGGCTGAGCGTGGAACGCATGTCTTTCCATTCTTGACCTGTAACAAAAAAACATTTGCCTTTAATTGTCATATTAATTTTTGCATGGTATTTATGAACTCCACTGATCCTTATTGTTTCTGAAAGTCAGCTTATAAAACACAATTTACTTCATTAATTCTGTACGTACCTCTTAAAGAAAATAAATTTCTTCCGAATAACGGATCAACTGTGTCATCAACCATGGCTCTGTGATCAAGGAAGTGCTCAAAATCTTTAATAGTAACCTTTTTAATCAATTCCAAATCGCGGATAATGACTATTGGCCGCAGCATTTCATATCTGCCCACGAACCTTTAAAAGAGGAGTACTTTTTAAATCAGATAGCTCTTAAATAAATAATCTACGATCATTAACTGCTCGAAATGAGATAGAAATAAATGTAAATAAATATACTGTTCTGTTGTTGAAATTATCCAAAATCTAATAAATTCTTAATGAGCACAAGTCCAAAATGACTCTCATACCATTATAGGAACTTCCAACGAAACAGTAGAATTTAAACTTAAACAAACAAAGAGTTACCTGTCTTCTGGGAAAGCATTATAAAGTAAATTAAAGTCTTCAGCAATGTGTCTCTTCCGACTCAGAACTGGATATGCGTTGCCCAATAACGGAATGGGTTGCATAACATTCACACCATATGAACTAAACCTGGCATACGCTTTCCGAACATACTGCACCAGTGCTATTAAGGCTATAGCAAGCCATATCAGCGTAATCATTGTCTGAAAAATAAAGAGTGAAATATTTATAATTGTGGCTATCAAGAACCCTTGAATCATAGTCTGACTTCTTCCTTCTTCTTACTTCATGCGATTTAGAGTTAAATAGACCAATGTCATGTAAACTACTAAAACATTTTCAAAGTCTTCCGAAATCATTCAACATTTTAACACGATGATGCCAAACCTATTAAAATTCTCTTGACTCATGCAAAACATCCAAACTATGTCACATCAATAAGGCGTAGCATATGATCAGATAACTCAAACTTCTTTTATAACCGTCTAAATTTCTAATAAACTTAATTTGATATTAAATAAACATATATATTTTTACCAACCGTGTAGTAGCAGAGCCGCAATATTTTAGAAACGTTAAAATTTCCTTATCGTGTTTTCCTATTGTGCTAATAGATACATTGGAAATAATTGAAATAGAAGAATAATGGAATATATATTTTACTGATGGCTATTTAGTCAAAATCTCATCTATGGGATGATGTGATCAGAGATGGTAACACTATAAGCCTTATATTAGTTCCTAAGGTCCGCTTCCGTAACACACTTGGAGATGTCTATTCAGAAAATTATCTACAGGTATGCTACAGTTTTGTCACGATGTTTTCCTTCGTCCGCAATATGGACTTATCGGAATTATGGACAGGATACCCGGTAAGCGACCATCACTGCATCAAACCTAATACTGAAGCTAGAAAATGTTGAAATGTTGCGTACAAATACACGTAATTGTTCAGAAAGCTGGTTTTGGAAATGTCTTTACTAGAGAATAAGTAATTCTAACTTCAAATTGAATATGCTTCTTCTTGATATAGCTAAAGTTACAGCATGAAATGAAACGGCGTTTAAAATCTTTAACTTTATTAGCTGAAAGGACATTAATTTTAATGACGAAATTACTGCAATGGTTAGGCTTTTATTTACGCTAGATATAGTAACATAACCTTTAACTATGCGGTCACCAATTTTTTACTTCACTCTACTAGACACAAGGCCGTTTGAAATGTAAATAAAATGTTATCGAAAATTATTGTATAGACAGTATTTATTTTAGTTTTATTATTGAGTTCTAAAAATATTTAACGCTGTACCGCTAAGTATTATACAGATTATTGGAAAGAATATATAAGTGCTTACAGAGGAATCAGTACCACGAGCAGTCAGATTAAGCGTCCACACGGAGGTGTGTTCCCACGAACAATAAATACATATGTGATACGTTAATATATTTGTATGTCTCGAAATCTTACGCTGCAAGTGTTTCAGAACTGATATAAATGTGTAATAATGTATGATAAGATTGTACTATATTTACGTACGTTTGCCCTTTGATTGGATATGGGGCTTAAGGAAAAAAACTTTCAAAAGAACCGGTCCGGATTTATTTGTATACAACTAAGGTACAAAAATACATATAGTTTCGTTATGGAAGCTTATAAAGCTACAAGCATCACTAACGCTCTCTTAACTTTGAACCCTCTTTCGCAAGGAGCTTTAGCAATTAGCAAAAAAAGGCCTCTTGATTACGATTTTCAGTCGGATATGGGTACTTTACCAGTCGATCTTCCTTAAGTATAAATTAATCTTCTAAGAGATTTCTCAGTACCCTATTTATCTATATCTGCACCATAACTTTTTCAAAATAATGTTGTCACTTTGAAAAGATTGCTCTTAAAACGTGCGCACGTTTGATAACACCACTTTTATAACAGATAACTATTGTTAAGATTTGTCTCCTACTTTTAGTGAATTCAAAAATTATTTAAGATTACATCTGCCAATGACAATATAACACAAGACAATAACAAAATGGGTCACTAACTACGACTCCTTGATTAAGAAAGAATCCAGTTTCGCAGGTACGGTGTCATTATCTTTTACAAATAGGTATCGACGCTTCGGATGACAAAAAAAAATTAATGAACGCTCATGATGATTGTACAAGAATTATGTTAGAATAGTTTTGCATCGAAGAACGCCGTTATTCCAACTGTAATAGAGTAGAATATTTGTTGATGATAATAAAGAAACACCTTGAACGGGTTCCGTTCTTTGAGCACGCAAATAAGTTCACTTGAATCAATGCGAATCAGCTTGTGAAAATTTTGTTTCAACTGTGGTATAGAATTTAGTATGAAGGTATGAAGATTTTTCATAAAAAAAATATTAAAAGCTTGTACTATTTGGTCATTAAATTCCGATTCATCGTGCAACTTCGCCAATACTAGAATGTTAAGCATTTGTTTCCTAAAGGATGATCCCACCAAATTTATCAACTATATGTTTCTACTGGTTAAGGTATAGCATATTTTTCAGTTTTGAATGTTATTTTACAACCGAAACTTATAAATACACAATCAATATCATATACAATTTCGCATCCACTAGCTTGATTTTATAGTTAAGGTTTAGCGTTATGGCCATAATCTTACCTGATCATAAGTGACGATACGGCCCAAATTGGTAGACACGCTAAACCTGTGGAGGAACTGGCTCTCAATTGCAACCGCCGGAACACACCTATAGGTATTTGACGGCAGATTTTCAACTTGAAGGTGGTTGTCAGCCAGGCGGGCATCAGAATAAGGTATAGTCTCCTCATGATGTATTCCTTCACCGAAAGCTCAAGCTCATAGTAGATGGGTTCGAACTCACGTCTCTTCACGTGAACTCGTACACACTACCACTAAGCTATCACCGCTTCGAAACTGGCTATAAGTCTGTTGTATTAAGATTTACTTGTAAAAACAATTTGATAACTCTTAATTTACCGCCATCGTAAGCCACAAAATCAAACTGCTTTCCTCATTTATAATTATTAACTCTCTTGGATTTTACATTTCTAACATCATTGATTAAGGTTGAGGATCAACTGCCTCTTCAAACTCTCTTCTCTTATTATTTGTCAGATCACGCAAATCAAACGGTGTTTTTACCTATATCAATACATTTACGTACGCGCGTAATCTTCTTGTCTTATCATTGCCGTCTGTAAAACAGCATTATCACTTCCCCGGCTTAAGGATTAAATCATAAACGGTACAACTTACAAAACAATATTAAACAGTTTTTCTTGATCTATGACGTCAACCAGTAGTGTATTGTGTACTAACCACCGGCCGTCCTTCGAGTTAGTCATAATATATATATATATATATATTTTTAATTTATAGGCTTAACGTTGTGAAGAGACGTTGTGATTCAAGATAATGGGCACTCTAAGCTTAGTGGAAATACTGACTCCGTGATACGAACGTCGCGTCAATTGCCGTGAATTCGAATCCCTATAATCGATATTTGTTACGGCAGTTGTTTTCGAGAACCAGTAACTCTGCTAGGCTTCGCGTGTCTATCATCTTAGATCGCGTCGTCGCATAACATCAGGTGAGATTGTGGCCAGAACGCTAACCCTATAGAAGTATTTAAAAACAAAAAAAACTTTGATCATATCGTCATTTGGCGTTTAGAGTTTTGCGTATCGATTACCTGTAATTTGCAATAATACTTTAATCAGGCTTTACATTACAAAGTCCATTTTGATAAACATAAAAAAATGATAAGATAAATAACAATAAGAATCATAATAAACATGAATCAAGTATTTTTTATTTTTTTTTATTTTAGTGATATGGTCGCAATCATACCTGAGATGTTAAGTGACGATTTGGCAAAAAATGGTAGATACGCTATGCTTAGTGGAGGGTCTGGCTCTCAAATCCCATTGCCGGAACACACCTATAGGTATTTCATGAATACTAGAAATCGCGACAAACTGGTCACTCCCTATTCTAGACTGTGTGAGACGAGTAACAGTTTTTTAGGTAATAGTGTCAGGTTTTATAATAAGGTCCCAAAGCACATTACTGAATTGCCTGACAGTAGGTTCGAGAACCATGTCAAACGGGGTTTGATGTCAAAAGGCTATTATAGGGTGGATCGATGTGTGAGCGATCGTGATGTCTGGAATTGACGCCCCTCTCTGTACATCCGCTAATAACTACTGTAACACATTAAATTATTGTTTATAAGCATAAGAATAAGATTTAAATAAAAAAAAGATGCAGATCGAGTTTCTTGCCGGTTCTTCTCGATGACTGCGTTACTTTCCGAACCGGTAGTAGTTTTGAGGTTCATAGGTGCCTTCTTAGAGCCTAAATTGAATAAAGATTTTTGATTTGATTTGATTTAATCTGATGAAAGATTTTCAACTTGAGGGTGATAGCTAACCAGAAACAAAGACCATGGTAAGTTCTCGAAGGAATATTTCTTATTTATATACAGTTGATAATATTGTGTACTACCATTTTTATAACATTCATCTATACATATAATAAAACTGTATCTGAGTTAAATCTGACCATGAAATGTTTTTGGAAAAACATAATTTCACATATACAAAGTATACTTTATCTTTAATACATTGTTTTCTTTTCTGCCTGCCCCTTTGTGTCCGCATCACTATGAAGATACTTGATAGTTTTCGCTAAAACCTAACCTGGTAATAACGAATAAAATGGTTTAACAGACTAACATACGTATATACTTATATACTTATTCTTGCCTAACTGTGCCCGCGACTTCTTTCGCATGGAGTTAAAAATTTATTTAATCATTTTGATCGACTTTTAAATTCCGATGGGTAGTTCCTAATATTCGTGGGTTCAACAAACAAACTTTTTCGACTTATATTATTAATATAGATTGTCTTTTTTATATTTGTATGTGTATTTTTCTTTCATCTATGCATATAAATAAAATTGGAGTACCTGTTTGTAATATTGAAATTACCCGTTTTTTCTACATGTATATGAATATATACAACAAAACAACATTTTTTTTTTACAATTTTTGTCTCTCTGTCTGTCTGTTTGTTCCGGCTAATCTCTAAAATGGCTGGATCGATTTTGACTGGACTTTTATTGGCAGGTAGCTGATCTAATAAGGAGTAACTTAGGCTACGTTTATTTTAGAAAAATAAAGTAATGTTGCAATGTCCAAGTACTGTCCAGTACGGCGCGCAGCTCACGCGCATGCCACTGGGCCGTCACGTCGGGCGCCTCCCACCAGCGAATTAATATCAGTTAAATATATTCATAGTTAAGACAGGACAAAGTCTGTCGGGTCAGCTAGTGTTATATATAATCTTTTGTTGTTATCTCCACTAGACCAGTGTAAGTAAAACCCTGTGAATGATACCAGTGATCGAGCGCGTCGAATCGATCAACGGACGTGCAAATGATTTTCAAGTTCGAACATTCCGAGATTAGATATTGATATCGTGAACTGACAATTCACCTGTGTACTTATTGAAAAATTTGTTCAGCATTCGCGATTAAAACTATTTATGGATATAACTATATTATATCTTTCGATAATAACGGTTTCTTGTAATTTCGAAAGGGAACGCATCTGCGTAATATAATATATGCGTAATAATAACAACTACATAAATTATTTTTTACTTCATTATTGCACTCCTCATATCGCGACGCGGGTGAGGTAGTGCTCTACTCTCAGGACTTCAAGATCAAGCATGTTTTTTTTAGAATAACATCAACCAGTTACCTATTTTATATCAAAAGCCTTGTACCAGTTGTTTAATAATAAAAAAACTGGTTTTCGCAAACGGCATTTTTTAATTTATCACATTTTACATTTACAAGTTCTAGGTATTGTCATTGTTTTTTTCTTTTTAAGACAAATGCAAAGATACCGAAATCATCCAGCCTAGTCGGCCCTAGTTTCATAATAAAGAGGTTAGCGCTTCAACATTGTAGAAACTCTTTAGGTAACACTAGCTACACAGTTTTTTGTGGCAAGCAATAAATCATGCTTGCTTAAATATATCTATATATATATACAGTTATTAATAAAATAATTCATAAAATATTAATTAAGTAATAAATTATGACAAAAAATGGTCCGTTTTTCTTCCTAAAAATTAAATGAATCGTATGAGGTGCGAAATTTTATTCTTTCGACACTTTTTTATTACTTTAAGGGCCGTCGACACCCGCACAATATACATATATATATGTGTTATAATTAAGGTCCAGCATTATGACCATAATCTCATTATCTCACCTATACAGATATACATTAATATAGGTGTATTTGCCGGCAGTTTTCCAACTTCCGGGTGGTAGCTAGCCAGGCGGTTATTAGAAAAAGCCCTACCACCATGCTATGGTTTCCTCACGATGTTTTCCTTCACAGAAAGCTCAAGCTCATCCACGGATTCGAACTCACGTTTGTGCACACCTTGACCCAGCGTTTGTGCACACTACTAACTGAGCTATCATCGCTACACAATTCGCTAATAAATAATAAATATAAATTTATATTATAACTAGACAGTGTGTTAGATGAATTTCAATTGTGTCTATCAATACGGACTTAATTACTAACAATTTTGTTCATATCACATAGACGTTTCGAGCCTTTTCCGGAAAAACATCGTACGCGACAATTGCAGTTTTTACAACTGACTTTTTTCAATCCTAATTATAAAGTATTTATGATACCTTTAAAAAAAACTAGATTATACGTGCGGCTAATGCACGTTAATATCGAATTTGTTTGATGACGCAATAGAAAAGTTTCGTACAAAGTTTATCCGTCTATTTACCACACTTCGAATATATATCTCGCGAGAAAAATTAGGCTATCTCTGTCTCCTGGGTCCCATATATCTTTGTATGATTCAGCGGGTAAGGCGGGAAAGCGTAACAAACAAATTCACTTTCGCATTTATAATGTGAGTATGTGTAAGAATATACATTATTGTAGTATCAATATCCGTGTATCTTGATTACAAATAGTTTCAAAAGAAATATTGTTATAGCGCCATCTTTGTTTACACTCAGTAACTAAGTGAGCATTCGAATTTTGACATTAAATTACAGATAATACATTGCCTCTTTTCGGAAATTAAAAAATAATGAATATTGTATTTTTTTTAAATCGTCAAGAGAAAATAAAAATATAATATGAGTAAATATATATGTATATATATATTTTTTTTTTTTTAAGCCAGTCATCGTGTAATATGTCTATCCGGTGAAAAACTCTTAAATACATTTTACGAAATCTTTAAAACATGATTGTTAAAGCGAAAGGTGCGCAAGGTATTTGAGAAAAGCTTGTTATGATTTCGCTTCTAACAAAATTTTCCCTACCGAGTGCCTTACATAAAAAATCAACTCTTAAAGAATGCACTCGGAAATATCGATTATTAAACCGAAAAGTAAAATGTACTGAACTGTTTTGTACTTGCTTATTTTTTAAAATATATTATTAGGTTTAGCGTTATGGCCATAATCTCACCTGATCTTAAGTGACGATACGGCCCAAATTGATCTACAAGCTAAACCTGTGGAGGAACTGGCGCTTAAATGCAACTGCCGGAACACACCTACTGGTATTTGACGGCAGAATTTCAGTTTGAGGGTGGTAGCTAGCCTGGTGCGCATCAGAAAAAGCACTACCAAGATGCTATGGTTTCTTCACGATGTTTTCCTTCACCAAAGGCTCAAGCTCATTGTAGGTGGTTGGATTCGAACTCACGTCTCATGACGCGGCTTTCCTACACACTACCACTGAGCTATGACCGCTAGATGAAAAACATAAAAACCTGGAACATGTATAGTCGTTACCTCAAAAACATATTAATATATTTCTTAATATGTTAATGTTCTCATATTCGTAATGACCACGACAAAATCTGTGTCAGTTTTATATAATTTGAGTCATACACAAATATAAAAACATCTGTTCAATAACATTGAAATAATAATGACGCAACACTCGAGTGTGAACGAACCGGTGTCGTGTCGTGCTCGTTACGTGTAGTGTTAGTCAAACACGTCATTATTCGTGAAATACCAGCTAAAGCGTTGTGTACTGACGGAAAAAAAATAATCACCATTCAAGACAATCTATGTGGCTACGCGCGCGAATCATAATAGGGTTGATAAATGGTTATAGAGGTTGCGCCACCTGAGTAGATTGCTAGTGACTATTTACGCCACAAGCAATCTCTATCTGGTATATGCCCGGGACAATCAATGCCGCCGGCCGCCTATAGACGGTGGCAGAATCGGGAGTGTATCTCTTCCGGCAGCAGTCCATGCCAAGAGCCCGCCACTACGGCACCATTGCGCCCGCTGCCTCAGGGCCGAGTGCCCTCAGCATTCGCCTCAAAAAGTCCTGCCCAGCTGTGAAAGCCCCTCCGGCTAACAGCGTACGTAAAAAAAAAATCTCCAGTTGCTATCAAGATATTCAGGTGAGTGCATATTTTATTAATTTGTTACCAATTTTATTGTTTTCATTAACGTGATCATCTTCTGTCGTCTCGAAATCTTCCACAATTGAACTATTTTAATAGTGTATTTAAAGGTAATATATTAATTAACCTGCTCGCAAAAAATAACTATATTTAATATTATAAAGTGGAAAAACTTAATTTTTAACGCACTAATCTTAAGAACTGCCTGTCAAATTTAATTTTCAAAACAATCATCAAGGTAGGCGTTAGGCTCTTTATAAACACGTTGCCACCAATAAGAATAAAATTATATTGAAATAAGGTACAAAAAATTGTGCGTGCAGTTCACACTTGATAGATTTGAAACGTTTCAAAAAGTTCACTTCTCAATACGCAGACATGGACACGCAGGAACAACGCTTTCACGCTGTGAGAATCACTGTAAGAATGAGTAAATAATGTTAAGTATATGTATCGGCGCATATATTATATAAGCAGAGAATACTATGAAAGTACTTCAACGAATGTTAGTGCATTACAAGTATATCAACGAATTATGATTAAAAGTAGTTCAACGGATGTTTGCACATTACATACTATACTATAAAAAGCCGCTACGTAACGCTGGCTAGGATATATAAATTCACGCGACATCACACACTGAACCCACATCACCACACTGCATGTCACATTCGTGCACACTCACACAGTACGTCCACGGTTCTGTAAGGAATCGCCCGTGGCCCTGAATGTGGGTCGGTCTTTTGTTTAGTTTTGTATTTGTTATAGATGATACGTCGTGTTCATATGCCTTCTTCTCTGTTCCTTTTTATTGGGCTCGTCACCAACTACTAGGTAAGGAGGACGCACAATACAATCGTGCCTCGCCTGCCATGACACAGTACAAACCAAATTTAGTTTCCAGATCCCGAAGGAGATCAGTTAATACTTTAGGTTTTTCAATTTTTATTAACAGCTTGCACCGCGTTCGATTTTCTCCTACGCGATTCGGCAACAGCCCAAGCCGAGTTTCGGTCACTAGTGACACCCTTGCGCGAATTGCCCTTCGGGCTCGAGCGCCCTCCGCGCTCGCCCCTCTAGTTTGGTGAAGCTGTAAAAGCCCCTCAGGCTAACAGTGTAGATAACACAAAAAAAAAGTCGGATCACTCGGAGGTAGTAGCATGGTGGTAGGGCTATGTCTATTGTCCGTCTGGTTAGCAACCACCCTCAAGTTGAAAACCTGCCGCCAAATACCAATAGGTGTGTTCCGGCAGCTGCACTTGAGAGCCAGTTCCTTCATAGGTTTAGCGTGTCTACCATCTTAGGCCGTATCTTCACTTAAGATCAGGTACGACTATAGCCATTACGCTAAACCTTACTGTAAAAAAAAGATTTGATTTGATTTTAACAACAAGTGTGACTCTAGGTAAACGCTAAAATTTATAAAGGAAAAATATTAATACGATTATTTGTTGGCAATAACGTTTTTGCAATCGGTACATACCTTGAAGCGCCTGTTAAAAATACTATTATAATTTCTCATCTGAGACGATAACAAGCGCGTGGGAATGATATAATTATGAAAATTTTAATGATCGAAATGTAATCATTACTGGTGGATTTGAGAGTTTTGACAAATTTTTATTTCACGCAATTAATATACGTTAATTGACTTAGAATATCGTGGAATATAAGCTAAATACCACATACTATATTTAATTATATACTCGAGGCTTTCTATATACTATTTCACCATCTTGGGTCATATTTAACATCTGGTGAAATTGTGGCCCTAACGATAAACATTAACCATAAAAAAAATGTATATTGAATTTTCAGAATTGCACGCACGGCTGCAGTTCAAACTAAGGATTATATGTCGCAGCCAATTAGCTTAGTTAGCCATTCAATTAACTGCCTAGCCTCTTTACTAAACAGCTCCTCAACCAGCGGCCTGAATGACTTCAATACTGCTACTACAAATGACTTGCATCAAATCAAATCAAATCAAAAAATCTTTATACAATTTACGCCCTAAGAAGGCGCTTATGAACGTCAAAGATTACTACTTAAAAATTACATCGATAAGGTGTCATTACTTGCCTAGCCTGTTCATTGCAACAGTAATATGTTACACTAGCTGTCCCGACAGACTCTGTCCTGTCTTAACTATGAATATATTTAACTAATATTATATTCGTTGGTGGGAGGCGCCCGACGTGACGGCCCAGTGGCATGCGCGTGAGCTGCGCGCGGTACTGGACAGTACTTGGACATTGCAACATTACTTTATTTTTCTAAAATAAACGTAGCCTAAGTTACTATTTATTACATCAGCTACCTTACAATAGAAGTCCCGTCAAAATCGGTTCAGCCATTTCAGAGATTAGCCGGAACAAACAGACAGACAGACAGACAAAAATTGTAAAAAAAAAAATGTTATTTTGGTGTATGTACCGTATATATTCATATACATGTAGTAAAAAACGGTTATTTCAATATTACAATCAGACACTCCAATTTTATTTATATGTATAGGTTTTAAATGTATTAAGTAAAGAATTTCTTATGTCAGATGTTTCGCCAATTACCTGAATTGGCCGTTCAATTAACTGCCTACAATATACAATAAAATTACCCGAACTCCCAATTTACAATAAATTGTTTGTTATCACAAGCCTAACCTTTTTTTTTTTTTTACGTGGAGGAAAATCTTTTATAGACGATACATCTCCAGCCTTGGGCTAGGCGAGAGGCCTGTGGGGAACTCAACCGGATCAGACCTAAGATACCACTATGCCTAAAAAACTCCACGACGTTCCTTCAGCCACCTTCGGACCGGGGAGCAGGAACTGTTACCACAGTACTTCTACTCCCCAGCAGGTGCTGGCCTCTGTGGAGACCCCAACCTGGGGACCCTCAAAGAGGGGTCGCGACAGTCAATAAGGGGGGAGGGGTGCTTCCGCCAACGAACCTTGGAGGCGATGCACCGAACGCTTGCCTGGCAGACCTACATGCGATCTTGGCGAAGGACCCGTCCTAGTCCAACGCCCGCAGGCAATCTCTATGGCGGATGGAGGTCATCTCTGACATGACGCTGCCTGGCTCGCCAACTTCCGGTCAACCGCTCCCTTACCCTCTCCGCCACCTCATTCGCCAGCATGACTTGCTCGCAGAAGGAGGCAACGGAGATCCACCCGCTCTCGCTGTCAACCATGGTTTTATCACATGTCTAACCCTACCTAACCCAGCAAACGACTCTGCTCCAGCGACCACCGCACCGCTGAACAATCCGCCTACAAGTTACTTTTTTATTACCTATCGTACGAATGGCCTAAGTATTAGCCAGCCAGTTTATTAAATGTTATTTTTTTATGATATACACAATCAACGGACTTTGGGTCCGCACCTTTTCTTAGCTAGGCGTGATTTAGTAGGCGTTAAAAATAGCTTTATAACAGTATCTAGGCATTACACTAAAAACTACATTTTTTTTTTATTATTAAATATTGTAACAAACACTACGACTGAATATCATTCAGGCCGCTAGTTGAGCGCCACAGTTTAGGAACGAGGTTAGGTTGTTGATTGAACGTAAAATTAGGTCAGTTAGCCGCGACATATATAAATTATCATAAATGTTCTTTTTGCTATTACAGAAGTAGATATTATGCGCTTAGTACAAAGTTAAATTAGGCAGTTACAACCTTATATACGAATTTTGATTATACACATAATAAATGATATTTAAAAAATAATAGTTTAAAAAAACTAGAACACACGCTTTATATAGAAAACTAAAGTAAAAAACAGAAAATAAATTTTAATAAATATTAATTAAGAATAATGTAATTTTTTTTAATAAATATAACTTATTAATAGTTTGAATAAGAAAAAAAATGTTTTATTGTAAAAAAAGCGTGGGGTGCATGGTGCCAAAGGTTTGAATATTTAATTGACAGATATGAGAAGGATTATCATTTCGATAATATCTTGAAAAGCACCCCCGCTTTTTTTCAAATAAAACATTTTTTTTTTCTTATTCAAACTATTAATAACCTATATTTATTAAAAAAAAAAACATTATTCTTAATTAATATTTATTAAAATTTATTTTCTGTTTTTTAGTTTAGTTTTCTATATAAAGCGTGTGTTCTGGTTTTTTTAAACTATTATTTATTTATTTTTTAGTTACTGGAACTGCACGCACGTGTAGTTCGCGCACTAGCTCTATCTCTCTTACTCACATGCAAAGCGCACTTGCTCTATCTCTCTTACTCGCATGCAAAGGATGCGGAAAGGAATTAATTAATCCTGGCGAATCTAATTAGGATAATCGGATTCTTTGATCGGATTATTGCATTGTTATCGAACTTTGACAGGTGCGCAAAGTTTGAATCAAATCTGATCGTTCAAAGTAGGACAAAATCGAGCTCAAAGGGGTCGGTTACATATATACATACATACAGGTGAAGCTAATATAAAGCGTGTAAAAACAAACTTGAGTAACGTTCCTAAACTAAGAGATAGAAATAAGCTGGGCTAGATTAGTTTGCTTTGACGGTCCCGTCGAAGATTTTAGAATGAAGTCATGATATAATTGTATTGATATTAACACGTGTAAATATTGAAATCAATCGTATATCTAAAGTTGGTGATAACTACGTCGAAAGATTCACCTACATTGGTACATAGGTAGATACAAATGAAGCTAAGCCCGAACTAAACGAAGCTTTTAGAAAGTAAAATATATTTAAAGAGACAAATTTATCAATACATTTTTTGGGCGCAGAAATCTTAATAATTAGGATAATTCGAAATCAGCGCTACAAAAGTCACTATTCAATAAAGGCACTTAACAAGTTTTATGCGAGATGAAGTATTTCTTCTATCGGTTTACCGCCTTCGATCAACCAAATCGTACCACTTTTAGCTCTTTGAAATACATCGATTTATGGCATCGCCAACAGCATCAGCTTCTTGTCGAGGAAGATTTTGCGCGAACCTGATCAGGTGCTCGGATATCAGTTGACGTTTCTCATCATTCCCTTCTAAAGCATCGACTAGATCCTCTGTAATATTTGTACATGTAAATCCGGGACACAGTGCGACAACTCCAACGCCTGTTTTCTTATAATTTTCCTCATGCCCCAGAGATCTTGTGAAACCGTGTACTGCGAATTTGGTCATCTGATAAAGGGTGCTAAAAGGCACGACTCTGTAACCAAGAATCGAGGATATGTTCAAAATTATACCGCCTGACCCACCTTTATCTGTCCGCATGTGTTCATAGAGTTTCAGTGACCATTCAGCTACTGCAGTTGCGTTGACGTCAATAATGCGCCTGGGCACGTCCTCATCGCCTATCGCAGCACTATTCACTAACACGTCGATCCTTTTATACGTGTTGATTAAAAGTTCAAACGCAGTTTCTAAATCTTTTGTTACGTCACATTTTATATACACAGCTTTTCCACGCCCGTACGTTTTGTTCAGTCTCTCGGTTGATTTAGTACCGTTCGTCTCATCTATGTCTATCAAAATAACAAGTTCTGCGCCCGCATGTAAGTATTTATCAGCAATTGCGTATCCAATGCCGCCTGCGCCTCCAGTTATGATGGCTCGTTTCCCTTTAATATCGTACTCCATAATTGCAGCGCGTGTGTAAAAGAATTGATTTTGAAGTCTTTAAACTGGTGTTTTCTTTTGAAATTATTTTTAAACTGTAAATGTATGCTGTATTTTCAGTATGATTGCAGTTACAAGACAAACGACGCTGTGTTTACACTCACGGTAGAACAAATAGTATTATTACAGATAACGGTAAATGGATCAATGTTATTCTATTATCAGTGTTTTGAGTAATGTAGAATTACTGGGTAATGCCGATATTAATAAAGGCAAATGAAATAGGTAAATACATGTTTAAAGGTATTTGCAAAGTAACATTTAATTAATAAGGTAGGTATAAGTTATATGAGGGATTCCTTTTAATAATTTAATATTTATGACCGCGACATCGTTCGCTTTGCTCTAAATGATAGCTTTCGTCTTTAGGATAAACACTTTTCGCCGGATGAAATGTAGCCCATATGATTTTCTTTAGCCCTGAAAAACATAGATGCAAAATAACATGTAATTATCGAAATAAAACTAATTTAAACGGATTTTATCGCGTTTATTTATTAATTTTGATCCCGACGTTTCGAAAGCTTTTCAGCCTTCGCGGTCACGGGGCGGACTGAGGTGTAGGTTGTCCAGAAAAGTTCATGTTACTGTGTCCACCTTCAATTTATTTTTTAAATATTGATAGTGTTGTGTTATGTTTATTTAATTGTATTTAAGTTCGTCGACGGCCACACAATATATCTCTATTATATATTGATGTGATACATATATATTGTATCACATTCGAAGTTACGTAATATTAAGTTATTTAGGCAATTTGTAGATGGTCACAACATCAATTAACAAATATATGTTCATAATTAATCACTGGTCTACTAAAATAACGCCTATTAACATACTGCTTTGAATTTACAAGAAAACATTTATAAGCTTTTTGGCGCTTACAATAATTTTCCTGACAACGCTCGATGTGCCGTTAGCACTAACATGCCAGCGAAACGAACTCTTAATATTTGCTTATTCCAAAATCGCCCATCGTGCTCAAAGGGTTTTCAATTCAAAAATAAACACGACCATTGAGTTTCCTATAATATTATACAAACAGCTATGATAAATATAATTTAAATTCGCTCTTACGTCCATTTAACCAGTTTCCATTATCGGTGAATGAATGAACCGATTGAATGAGTATCAATTAACCTATTTTCTGCCAATGAAAGAAAATTGATGCCTCACTCAGACCAGTTGTAAAAATAAAGCTATCTGATATCGGCAATAGAATTCATATCTGTGGGAGGTTAATTGAGTCGTTTATGCTTTGTAACTAACTCAATTAATTCATATTATATGCGAATAACTTACTAGCTGACCTGGAAGATCTTGTCCTGTCTGATCCTGTAGTGAAATTTTAAATCAATACGAAATCAATGAAATACTTTCTTAACACTTAGAGTAAAAGTTTCAATATCTAAACTATGTAAAAATTATCAATTTCTCAAAAATCGCTCATTAAGTATTTTTCAAAAGCTTTGATAGCCCAGTGGTAGAATTTACGACTGCGCATCAAAGGACATGAGTTCGAATCCACCCACAATGATATTGTGCTTTCGGTGACGGAAAACATCGTGAGGAAACCAGAGCATGGTGGTAGGGTTTTTTCTAATGCCTCTCTGCCTACCTACCACCCTCAAATTGAAAACCTGCCGCCAAATAGCAATAGGTGTGTTCCGGCAATTGCACTTGAGAGCCATTTACTCCACAGGTTTAGCGTTTCTACCAACTTGGGCCGTATCGTCGCTTAAGATCAGGTGAGATTGTGGCCGTAACGCTAAACCTTAACTATTAAAACTTAAAATACTGATTCTTTACTAATTAAAAAATAAACTACTGTCCAAATATCATGTTTCTAGATGCATCTGTTTCGGCTGCGAATTGATGAGTCTTTCAAACCGCTTCTTTATTTAATTTGAGACTTCATCGTCACTTAACACGTCAGGTGAGGTTGTGGCCAAAACGCTAAATCTTTAAAAGAAGGTTAATGTATGTAATGTTCGTGATAAATTACTAATTTCACGCTAGTCACCACCGTTTCTGGTATACGTTACCATTCCACCATAAAATGAACTGTACTGATACAGTAAAAAAGTGAGGCACCCATCAACCGCCATAACCAATATCAAGATCTATCGTATCTGCACAAGATCGCTCGAAGCGAGCCAACCGCCGCCTGCCATGAGCGCGGCGCGGCGAAAGACACTCTGCAGCACACTTTGTGTGAGTGTCCTGCGTGGTATGGGCCGCACCGCGCTCTGGAGGCGGCGGTGAGGACAGACCTCTCGCTGTCGGGTGTGGTAAGAGCTATGCTCGGCAGCGAGAGTGTCTGGAATGAAGGGGCCTACTTCTGTGAACATCTTATATTACAGAAGGAAGCCAGAAGCGTAAGGCAAATTCCCACGGGCATCCTCTCCGCCGTAGACGAATAAGCGATCGCAAGGGCCGGTACGCCCGTGCTGTTCCGCCGCCTTCTTACCACCAGGCCGGGCCGGTCGCTGGTGTGACGCGGTGATTGCATGCACGGACTCGCGTCGACCCAAGAAGACGACAGACGGCCGTGGGGATTTAGTGGGTATTCCCGGCGGTTAACAGGTGAGTGTGACTCCCCCCTATAAATCCCCCCGGGTTCGGAGGGGATGTAAAAATACATTTCCCAAAAAAGAAGACTTTAATTCTTCTGAATTAAATGCTCATGCTATTTGGTCCCATACTAAGTAGTCATGATTTATAATCTAATTTGGTTAATATGTGCAAGATTATTTTTCCGATTGGAAGCATGGTGATAGGGCTTTTTTTAATGCTCGCCTACCTAAAAGCACTCTCAAGTTGAAAATCTGCCGCTAAATACCAGCAGTTGTGTTCTGGCAGTTGAACTTGAGAGTCAGTACCTCCACAGGTTTAGCGTATCTAACAACTTAGGCCGTATCATCAGTTAAGA
The DNA here is from genome assembly GCA_039707435.1 of Actias luna. Taxonomy (NCBI): domain Eukaryota; kingdom Metazoa; phylum Arthropoda; class Insecta; order Lepidoptera; family Saturniidae; genus Actias; species Actias luna. Next base: position 16,508,789 of record JAZHAC010000003.1, on the reverse strand, counting down.
TCGGGTTCTCTCTCTCTAGGCAGTTTTAAAGTTAGTCTAAAGTTTTCTAGGCAGTTTTAACATACGAGTTAAAGCCTTATAGAACCATTGCAGATTGCTAACATATTCTATAATTCTACATGACATTGACATAAATATGTATGTTTGATACAGCTAGCGTTATAGCTACAACCTCGCCAAATGTTAAGTGGCGATATGGCCCAAGATAGTCGACACCTTAACCCTAGTGGAGGGACTGGCTCTCAAGTGCAACAACCGGAACACATCTAAAGATACTTGGCAGCACATTTACAACTTGAGAGTGGTAGCTAGCCAGTTGGACATTAGAAAGTCCTGTCCCAGTCTGGGGGATTGAGGGTGATATGTGGGACTCACCAGGCTCTAACCGCCGGGGATACCCGCTAAAACCCCGCGGCCGTCTGTCGCCTTCCTTGTGCGACACGAGTTCGGGCTTATTAGAGAAAACCATACCACCATGCTATGATTTCACTACGATCTATCACCGACAGTTAATGCTCATTGGAGGTGGATTCGAACTCACGTTTCTTGACGACGCATGCGTAGACACTACCAACTGAGCTATGATCGCTTCCATAATTATCTTGCTATAGTGGGAAAAATTGGATGGGTTAAGTAAAGGGATGTGAAGAAAATAAAACACGACTTCAAGCTGAGGTTGGTATAATAATTAACAATATTACTTTGTCATCTCAAGTGATAGCCTTAATCAAACGTCATCATCATACAAAGGCCCCCACTATTAATATAACACTAGAGTTACAATTATGAGGTATTTATTTATTAAAATCACTACGCTTCCAATACAATTATCTGCGGACTTGTAAAAGTTCATGACTAAACTACTGTTTTCTTATGTTTACGCGAATATTATTCATTGAAATAAAACTAATTTAAATGGATTTTATTATTTTTTAGAAGAATTTAATTAAAATTAAAAATTAAACTGAAGGGAGACACAGTAACATAAACTTTTCTGAACAACCTACACCTCAGTCCGCCCCGTGACCACGAAGGCTGAAAAGCTTTCGAAACGTCAGGATCAAAATCAATAAATAACCGAGATAAAATCCGTTTAAATTAGTTTTATTTCAATAAACTATTGTTATTTGTTCATTAAATAAAATTTTAGTAGAATCATTGAAAGATATTGGTGCCTGTGATGTTTTAATAGCAATTCCTTGTATTTCGATATGAATATATAGGGATTAAGTTGTAGGAGGGTACTTTGTAACACCGATTAACATAAAGTACGATCCGAGCGTGGCTTTGGGTTCAGTCAAAGCGAAGCGAGATATCGTTACGTAGCTAGAACGTTACCAAATGGAGGTATGTTTTATATTGTCTATTATCGACTTAGACTGGTTTGGTATTTATGCTGTAAATTATTATCGGGAATGGTTTATACTGGGCAGAGAGAAACACGAGACACAATTGTCGAAAAGAGGCCTCCTTCAACCTACATCCGAGTCGCAAGTCTCGGACACTGTGTCGTGTTATCCTCTCTCTGCCACAACGATTAGGTTTCACGATATACTGGCGCCGTGAATCCGTGGTTTGTTAAGAACTTCGTATATCATCCTGCCATTATTATTGATCCAATTAATATCTTATTTTTGGTTAGTATTAATATTGAATGATAAATAGGTATTACATGAATAGGGAATAAATCAAAAACTCTATAGAATGAATTATGTTACAGATATCATCAAAAACAATTCGTTTCGAGGTTGAGTTAAATGAGGCGTGGAGAAATATTTAGTGGTTCGGCAAGACAGTTGCGACTGACGAAGGACATTTGTCCCTACGACAGTCGGTACCGTTACTGGAGCGTACTGAAACTTACCATCAGGTAAAGTACAGTTAATTTACCGAGCTAGGATAAATAAAGAGGACCATGATTGGACTGACTTCTCAGTAAAAGTAAATTTAATGTTTACATAAGTTTTTTTTTAATTGAAATAATTTGCCAATTCCATTATTTGCCATCGAGTCCCAAAAGTCCACAGATAACATATTGTCCCTATTATCTACACGTTATAATAATAAGATAGGAAATTTACTTTTCACGTTTTAAAAAGTATGGTTAATTTTTAGAAAAATCATGTTATAGACTGTAACACTTCTATAGTATTATTATTATCTGTAAATAATTAATATTAATTTTTTTACTAAATTATACCTTATATACTATTACAGTGATAAATGTCTTAATAGAAAGAGAAAAGTAATTGTACATTTTTAGTGCAATCGCTTTCGAAATAGATAAAATTGTACTTGTGCTTTAAATATTTAAAAAAGTCGAATGTGATAATCGTAAGAATGCATCACCGAAATGTTAATTTTATTTATTTCAAATTGTACTACTGTCGAAGTTGGTGGTAAGTTGTAATTCAAAATGTTTTACCTAGGCACTGTTATCTCACTAATGTCGAGCTTTGTATCCCCTATATATTACATTTATTTCTTAACGGATATAGGAAAGGGTCGTCTGTCAATACGACATATTATAAAAATGGCCGCCGCCTGTCAGCCACGAAATATGTTAATCGATATTCATTCAGAGACACATAAATCGATTGTGCCATTTCAAACTTTTACGTAAATAATTACCGCTAGTTAAAATCATATCCTAGGGGGGTCGTCCATAAAATACGTCTTACAAAATTTTACCATTTTAGACACCGTTCGTCACGGTATATCACATTTACTGCGCTATATATCATTATTATATCACAAAAAACTATAATTAATTAAAAAGACAATTAATGAATAGCAACACCTACACGAATTTCAATGTTTTTAAATATTTAAGCTTGCAATAATAAAACTTTAAGAAACAAATAAAAATATCTGTAACAATAATGATTTCTTAGGTTTACGCGAATATTATTCATTGAAATAAAACTAATTTAAACGGATTTTAGTCCGCCCCGTGACCACGAAGGCTGAAAAGCTTTCGAAACGTCGGGATCAAAATTTAATAAATAACCGCGATAAAATCCGTTTAAATTAGTTTTATTTCAATCTGTAACAATACGTAAAATTTACAACATAGTTGTAAGAGCTGCATTAGTCAGTGTTTCTGAGGCTCAGCCGACACTGTCTCATTAACGACACCCCCGCCCACCTCATAGGTTCGAACGTATTTTATGACCGCCCCCTTGTCAAAATTAATTTACTTGTCTTTATATATTCAAAGCTTCCGTTAACATGAAAGTATCAAACATTCTCAATATATTGTTCAACATCAGTTTAGTACTACAAATGGTCAAATAGACGGCGTCTCGGGCAAATCTGTTAGACAAGGGCCAAGATTACGAAATAAAATCATTCACATCAAAACTTTACTATAATAAAATGACTCTTTGTCTTATTGACGATAAGCTGCAAATAAAAGGAAGGTGAAGAAAATGAAAGAAACACAAAAAAATAAATTCGAAACACAATTTTTACTAATAAACACTATCGAATAAACACAGAGCTACCGACATATATATACATAATACGTTTGTGTACCCGTTTATACATCACTTGTCTTTGGAGCGGCATCTAGCGTCCGATTTACATTTCACACTCTTCATTAGGGCTGGCACAATAATAAATCATATAAAAAACATTGAAATGTCACAATTTAATCTGGATCACGACAAAAGAGTTTACCTAAGGATGTATTTAGATCGCTGAAAAATTACATAAAAATGTTATACAAATATGAAAAAATGTATTAACATTATTTCTATATGCAGGAATGAATACCAGTGTAGATTCCATTTAACGTCACTCGATTAAAAACAGCTCTCTAAAACGCTGAATTACTTAACATTGGTCGGTTAACTTCTTTTTCATACAATGGTATTTTTCTGAATTTAAGAATAACTTTCTAGAACGTCATATTCACATACTTCTTTTTCTAAATTTTTTTTTTCACTATAAATCTAGCGCTTTCACTAAGTTTAATTTTTGACTCGACAACAGAGTAAAGAAATTGGTGCACAATTTTTACTACTACGCTAACGACATATTGCTTCAAGTAAATCCAGGCGCTGACACAAGAGAGGGGAAACGAATATAAACATTCCCCCTTTACAAAATCTCCCCCAATAAGATATTGACAAATTTTCTAGGCTAGGGTAAATTCCAGAAAATATTTTCTTTATTCCCTCCATGTAAACAAAACTTTAATGACCCCTCCTCCCATAAAGGTGATTTGTGTCCGCGCTTGAATCAATTACATAATTATCACCTATAACAAATATGATTTCTTACGTTTACGCGAGTTTTATTCGTCGAAATTAAAACTAATTTAAACGGATTTTATCGCGGTTATTTATTAATTTTGATCCGGACGTTTCGAAAGCTTTTCCAAAGGTTGTCCAGAAAAGTTCATGTTGATTACTAAATTGAAGGTAGACACAGTAACATGAACTTTTCTGGACGACCTACACCTCAGTCCGCCCCATGACCGCGAAGGCTGAAAAGCTTTCGAAACGTCGGGATCAAAATTAACAAATAACCGCGATAAAATCCGTTTAAATTAGTTTTATTTCGACACCTATAACATTCTCTCCAATTACCATGCTTTTGGAATCTTTACTTAATTGAAAATTAACAGATGATCAGAGTTTTTTCTTATGACTTAATCTTTGATTAATGAAACATTATTTTTTTTAATATAATCCAAGAAGAATTATGTTCCAAACATACCGTATAAATTCACAGAAACCGTACTATTATATTAACTGACAATCGCGAGGAAAAATATCGCTAAAGGCACACTTTATAGAAAATGTATTGTGAAAATCACTTCACTCTTGACAGTGGCGAAACTGGCCACATAGGCAGATGATATAGTAATATATGAAGCGGATTTTTTAAACTACGCATTTTGTTTGAAACTATAAATTACTCTAATATACCGATGTTTGTTTTCCAAGATGCTATATAATAAACGTAGCGGAACGAAACCGCATTCCTCTATATCTTTTGAAATACCTTAGATAAGGTCTATTTAAACTCATAATTGCCCATTTCAAACTCGACAATAGTACTTATAACAATACTTTTCCTCGTCGCCATCAAATGAATTTCCAAATCGTATGTGATTATTACGATGTCGTCTAAATACGAGCAAGCTTATAATCGACACTCTTCAATCAGAGAATTACTTCTCAATTACGCAGACCTTAATACAAATGTCTATATACAATTTCTACAACTCCAATATATCCATCCAGCTGCACGTCTAACCTATATCACAAATAACAAGGTGGACCCCTTGTTACGACAAGTAAACAATATATATATTATGTAATTTTATTCGATAAAAAAAAAAACTAACAAATGATGCCAATAAATTTTATACTCAAGGAGTTTAAAACGACCATTTGAAAACATTCAACCAGGGTGAAATGGTGATAGCAAGTTCGAACTCGACTCGCCTCAGCAAGGTGACAGAAGTCCTTGTGGTTTTAGGGCTAACCTTTTCAATACCTCCGGACAGGATGGCGATACGTAAAAACATTATTTCACCACTTTAAAAAAAGGGCTAAACGTCCACTATATCTATAATAAATAGTAATGTCCTAGATGGAAAAGATTGCAAAACGTGACCTCACTACCAAGTGGATTTTTGCCAGGCTCTAGACCTGACTCTTTTGACCATTACTTTTGAAATGACCTAAAATCTCCCAGATATGTTTTTACACGAAGAACACCATTTTATTAGGGCACTAGTTTTTTTTTTCACAACTTAGTCTATTACTGCCATTTTCAAGTAATGAGATTTGGGCATTTCAGGCAGACGAAACTATCTTCAACAAGATGGTGACACTCTTGTTGAAGCTCTCTTGGGAGTTCTTGTGGGAACTAATATATCATGCCCCGAACGATTATTCACTTCATTCAATTAACTTCACCTACGCTCTTCAGCTACACTACATTATATAAAATGTCACCTTAATTTACACAATATATTGGAGCCAGGCATTTAAGTGTATGAATTAAATTTAAAATCACAACACGACAGATCAAGATCCCGTCAAAAACTCCGGGACACTAATCAGTGGCAGATATAATCTTGCAAAATTGTTATTGTTGTCCAAGTAAGGGAATAAAGAAAACGGACTATAATGCTTATTACTTTCAAACCATTATTAGCTCATATTACTAAGCTATCAGGGAGTGATTTTTGAGATCATGAATTTTGAAATGACCCAAAACCACCTAGATAAATTCTCACAAGAACGCCACCGCTTTTTAGGACACTAGGCAGTGGCAGATATAATTTTTCAAAATTAATATTATTTACCAGATAAAAAAACTATAATTCTTATTACTTTCATATCATTAGCTCCTATTACTAATCTATGCAAGACTCTCAGAGAACTTCTTACAAGAATGCCGCAGGTTTGTTAGGGCACTAGTCAGTGGCAGATATAATCTTTCAAAATTAATATGATTTGCTAAGTTGGGAAATAAATATAGAACTATAATTCTTATTATTTTCATATCATTAGCTCCTATTACTAATCTATGCAAGACTCTCAGAGAAATTCTTACAAGAATGCCGCAGGTTTGTTAGGGCACTAGTCAGTGGCAGATATAATCTTTCAAAATTAATATTATTTGCCAAGTTGGGTAATAAATATAGAACTATAATTCTTATTACTTTCATATCATTAGCTCCTATTACTAATCTATGCAAGACTCTCAGAGAAATTCTTACAAGAATGCCGCAGGTTTGTTAGGGCACTAGTCAGTGGCGGATATGATCTTTCAAAATTAATATAATTTGCAAAGTTGGGAAATAAATATAGAACTATAATTCTTATTACTTTCATATCATTAGCTCCTATTACTAATCTATGCAAGACTCTCAGAGAAATTCTTACAAGAATGCCGCAGGTTTGTTAGGGCACTAGTCAGTGGCAGATATAATCTTTCAAAATTAATATTATTTGCTAAGTTGGGAAATAAATATAGAACTATAATTCTTATTACTTTCATATCATTAGCTCCTATTACTAATCTATGCAAGACTCTCAGAGAAATTCTTACAAGAATGCCGCAGGTTTGTTAGGGCACTAGTCAGTGGCAGATATAATCTTTCAAAATTAATATTATTTGCTAAGTTGGGCAATAAATATAGAACGATAATTCTTATTATTTTCATATCATTAGCTCCTATTACTAATCTATGCAAGACTCTCAGAGAAATTCTTACAAGAATGCCGCAGGTTTGTTAGGGCACTAGTCAGTGGCGGATATGATCTTTCAAAATTAATATTATTTGCCAAGTTGGGAAACAAATATAGAACTATAATTCTTATTATTTTCATATCATTAGCTCCTATTACTAATCTATGCAAGACTCTCAGAGAAATTCTTCCAAAAATGCCGCAGGTTGGTTAGGGCACTATTCACTTGAGAACGGCAGTATTAATCCTGCATTATTTATATTATTTGCCAAGTTGGGAAATAAAACAACTTACTAACTCGAATAACTCCTCCACAGACATGACAAGCAATTTAAATGTGCGTTTCATTTACAAGCGACGTTATGTGAACCGAAACAACTTGCAGCGAGATCTACCGTTCTATGTGATATTGATATAATCTGACATAAATATACTGTCACTAATTAAAAAATTAAAAAATATTATGCACACTGTTTATATAATGGACTAAAAATATATAAGATTGGAAATGAAAAATATTGGGCGCATTACAGTTATCTTTTATTTTATATTTTTAGTCCGTTATAAAAACACGGTACACATTTTTTTTATTATTATTTTCGGTTTTTAAGGTTATGTTTTTTTTTATACTTAAGGTTTAGCGTAATGGCCATGATCTCACCTGATCTTAAGTGACGATACGGCCCAAGTTGGTAGACTCGCTAAACCTGTGGAGGAACTGGCTCTCAAGTGCAGCTGCCGGAACACACCTATTGGTATTTGGCGGCAGGTTTACAACTCGAGGTTGGTAGCTACCCAGGCGGGCATTAGAAAAAGCCCTACCACCATGCTATGGTTTCCTCACGATGTTTTCCTTCACCGAAAGCTCAAGCTCATTGTAGGTGCTTGGATTCGAACCCACGTCCCTTGACGCGAAGTCGTGCACGCTACCACTGAGCTATCATGAGTGTAATTTTTATATATACTATTCATCTGCCATAACTTTATATCCCCCTTTTCGTTATTCTTCTCTTTTTTTACCTTTGCATGCATTGTCATTGACTTCTGGGCTGTGGCCCAAATAGTAAGTTCCGGCTCATCGGTAAGTTAGTTTAAAAGCAGTGACAAAATTCCACCCGGACAGACGTACAAGAAAGCGAGATAATAAATAAATAATAGTTTAAAAAACTAGAACACACGCTTTATATAGAAAACTAAACTAAAAAAACAGAAAATAAATTGTAATAAATATTAATTAAGAATAATGTTTTTTTTTTTTATAAATATAAGTTATTAATAGTTTGAATAATAAAAAAATGTTTTATTGTAAAAAAAAGCGGGGGTGCTATTCAAGATATTATCGAAACGATAATCCTTCTCATATCTGTCAATTAAATATTCATAACTATTGACACCATGCACCCCACGCTTTTTTTACAATAAAACATTTTTTTTCTTATTCAAACTATGAATAACTAATATTTATTAAAAAAAATACATTATTCTTAATTAATATTTATTAAAATTTATTTTCTGTTTTTTAGTTTAGTTTTCTATATAAAGCGTGTGTTCTAGTTTTTAAAACTATTATTTATTTTTTATTTTTTAGTTACTGGAACTGAAGCTAATATAAAGCGTGTAAAATCGCGGTAAAAGAGCTCCATCAGGCCCAATAAAACTTGACCATAGACAGTTCAAAACTACTGGTTATGGATTGAAACAAAATATAGAGGAATATTCGATATAGAGAGAATAGAACGGACAATTAATCTACAAGATCTCATTTCTTTGAAACATTAATGCAGTCTTTGGTGAGTTTCGAATTCGCTATAAACTATTTTTTTCTTATATATATATATATATATATATATATATATATATATATATATATATATATATATATATATGTGTGTGTGTATGTTTGATAACAAAAATTATAGAAAGACGTGTCTACTCCAAAACGGACAAAAATTATTAAATATTTTTTTAGTTTCACGCGAACGAAGTCGAAAAAACAGCTAGTCTTCTATACACAAATAGACAAGACAGTTCAGTACTTTTTTTCTCCTATGTATTTCAACTGATATATTTTTTTGTCGTTAGTGTCGAACTTGATTTCTTTTTTCTTAAAAATTTTCTTAAATTTCTGGTAGCCTTTCTTTCGACCATCGAGCGAATATTAGTGTTTACATGCTTACTGATAACAAAAGAGACATTCAAATCGACTAAATGAGTCGACATGTAGAAACAAACGCAGAGATCCCACATTTGACAGTTTCAAATTAAACAGGCAAAAAGAAATGCCGTGCTTTTATTATTATATAGTCTATCACGGTTGGCGATTCTTTCTGAAATATATCGATTGTTGAACCGATTCGAGTCGAGATTAAACAAATCGATTCACCAAAAATCGATACTCGCCTTATTCGTGTTTATTTTTTCAATATAAAACCAATCCAAGAAACAGAAAGAACACAAGCACAATAATCGATATTTTATCATTCGTATAGTAGTCAAAGTTTTGTTTACAAGTACAATAAAGTATCAGTGACACAAGAAGACATTTATTTCACAAATGTATTGGTTACATGAAACAGTTATAAAAATGTTTGAAAAACATTCAAATAATTGTAAATATACATCATTATAATAATAGGTAAGACTCGGACCTCGATTTTTAAAGGAGAAATATGGATACTCTGAATCGAGCAAGACTTGTAAATCGATATAAAACATCGATTATTCGATTAACCACACAGCCGAGCGTGATGGCTCAGTCTCATTCAATACCCACAAATTAAGGTGCCCAACGAGCCGTTTTCACTCCTGAGCGTGCAACAAAAATCGATTGTTAATTCCTTCTTCATATTCTATTTTATAAAAAAATGCTAAAAACGTGAGATATCTGCCTTTGCTCCTATACTACTCAATGTTTAAAATGTAATACTTTCCACTAAAGTTTAAAAGTGACGATTTCATATTAATTTGTACTCTTTATTCTATTTAATACCTTACAATTTATATATAGTTTATTTGGAAACTATACCATATATGCAATACACAAGTTGCAATGTTAACTTTACAGCTGCCGCATTTCAAAACCAATTAACTAACATTCCTAGATAATTTTTTTTTTTTTTTTTTCGTTTATATATATCTAATTCAATTTACCTATAGTGTTCACTTCGATCGCATATAATTTAGAGATATCATTATATCTCATATATAAGGCTTTGGTCGAACTAATAGTCACATAAATCCATCATTAAATGGATTAGTAAAATCCGAATAAAGTTCTGAATACGGAAGTCTAGTATGCGAATGCTATATACATAAGCACTTTCTTACAAAAAAAGGATGTTGGTTCTAATTTTCTAATAATTCAGTAATCGAACCTTCAACCTTCAGCAAAACGACAATAACACAATACTGTACGATTATAAACTTAATTGGGTCATATATGATCCATAAACATGAGTTTATTGGCGAGTCTTCACTTTACCCTTATTTCAATGGTATATAGAGCATATACAAAGAGTTATGGACAATTATTCACTATTTACCTTAATTTCAGTTATTAAATAACCATCAAAAAGAAGTCATCAGCAAATGCTATCTTTACTATTTTTCGAGTTATATATAGCCCATAAACCAGAGATTATGAATTATATTTCACTTTATCCTTATTTGAATCATATATAACCCATGAAAGGTCAGTTGTCGACAATTCTTTACTTAACCCTTGTTTCAGTTATAATGACCAAAAGACTATCGACAATTAATTTTGATCTTATTACAGTAATTATAATCCATGAGCAAAAGATTACTAACAATTCTTCACTTTACACAAATAAGGGTATTTGATTCATATATAACCCATAAATAGAAAAGAATGGCCTATAATTCACTTTATTCTTATTTGAGTTCCATATAAACCATGAGCAGGAAATAAACAACAATCTTTGACTTTGGTTTTATTCGAGTTACAAAATGAAAAAATTATAGACAATTCTTCACTTTACCCATGAATAAAAAACTGATCCATGATTTTCCACGTTACCCTTATTTCAGTTATATTCGAACTGTGTTATGCGAAAATGTTATCCCAAAACTACATCGAATTTATGTCATTTCGGTTTCAATAGAGCATATTTAAGGCTGAGATGGCTTTAATTCACACATTACTATAGAATAATAAATTATTGCACAACATGGTTCATATGAACAAAGGACAGGACATTTTTAACAATTCATAAACCATATAGTATGCACATAACACAGACAAATATTTCATCGAAATCTTGATCAACACTTTCGTAAGTTGTAAAGAAACATTATATATGTTGTCTGGTTGAGGTTTTTCTCGGAGCCGACAATTTTTAACTGAAGGTCATATTTAGGCAGAAGGCAAAATACAAATATTCCTTATGGAAGATACACAATGGGGGCCGTTCATAAAATACTTCACACAAATTTTTACCTTTTCAGATCCCCTCAACCCCTTTATCAATATTACGTGGCAAGCAATACACCAATTTCAATAGTAACTTTAAAAATAACAAACATCTGCAATAAAATACAAACTAGATGAATACCTAAACCTCAAATTTTGCCTCGATAAGCGACACCCTCTTCCCCCATAAGTGCGAGCGCTTTTCATGAACGGCACCCCTGGCACGAGGTGTCAGGTTCGATGATCGGTTTACGCGACCAGTTTACCGTTCTGCAGGTTCGTCTCGACAGACAGATCGGTTTTGACAGTGCGCGGGCGGCGGCGGCGCGACCCGCAGCGCCACAGCGGCACCGCGCACAGTATCACACCGGACAGACCGATAAACACGCCGGCCAAGTAGAACGATAGATCGTACGAATCGGTCACATCGTACACCCAACCTGGGGATACGTAAACGATCGCCGTTTGAAACGGCAACGGCCCGGTTTGCGGTTCGAATCCGCCGGCAATGAGCCTCGAATTTCACGGTGAAGGGAAATATCGTGATGAAACCATGGTGTCTATAGCTACCTTTTTTTATTAACCTGTTATTAACACACAGCGGTTAACAATTGAAGCTCAGTGGTAGTGTGTACGTATTCACGTCAAGTGACGTGAGTTCGAACCCAACCACCTACAATGAGCTTGAGCTATCGGTGAAGGAAAACATCGTAAGGAAACCATATCATGGTGGTAGGGCTTTCTCTAATGCCAGCCTTGCTAGCTACCACCCTTAAGTTGAAAATCTGTCACCAAATACCAATAGGTGTGTTCCGGCAGTTGCACTTGAGAGCCAGTTTCCCCACAGGTCTAGCGTGTCTACCAACTTGTGCCGTATCGTCACTTAAGATCAGGTGAGATTATGGTCATAAAGCTAGCCTTTACTATAAAAAAAAAAAACACATTGTCACTCAACATCAGGTGGAAATGTGGTCATAAAACTAACCCCATCTGAAACCATCATAATACTTCTGTTCTATTTTTGTATTACGTCTCAGAATCAGCCAATTTAATACTGGCTTACAACCTGCGGCCTTTATCAATACATAATCTCACGGTGCTTACCGTTATTTTTGAATTATACCGTACTTACCATCAAGTACAAAGCTATTATTACCATTACACAAAAAACAACGAATTTTCTAAACCATTTAGAATATAATTCTATAGCAGTGGAATCTTTGTAAACATCGCAATCTTTCTTTCTAAACACAATAGCAAACAACGCACTACTAGATTTTAACCTAAGACACATGACTGACAACACAATGGCTCTCAAATCTTCTTCAAATCCGACACTTAACTTTTAACAGAGAAACCCTCTTTCAGATACATTTGTCAGGGATATAGTAGAGCACAAAGGGTATAAATGTTAGAGTTATAATTATCAAAAGATTGTCAACAATATTTCACTTTAATCCTATTTCAGTATTGTATAATCTACAAGCAAGAGGTTACTACCAACTCTTCACTTTACCCTTATTTGAGTTACGGCGTAATAGTTATGTCACCCTTTTGGGTTAATCCAAAAAAAAGTGCTGCAATAGAAAAATAGCTGTTAATTGAAGCAAATACTGAATAGTTTGCATCTAATACTGACCAGCGAGCGGAGGACCGATGAGATTGGCGACGCCCTGCATCAGCAAGAGCAGGCCGTACGCGTTGGTGAAGTTCTCGAGGGATATCTGATCGACGAGGATAATGCTAGTTAGGGAGTAGTTGGCGGCGATGAAAGCACCGAAAGCTCCGGCCGCGGCCGCCAGCGCCACATACGACTTGAGCAGCGGCATCACGAGGGTCACCAGCCCGCACAGGACCATACAGACCGCATACACCAAGCTCCCGTCAACGCACTCCCAGTCACCCACCCACCCGAGCAATATCTGAAAATGTTATTGCAATCAAATCAAAAATCTCTTTTTTATATATAGTTAGGGTTTAGCGTTATGGCCGTAATCTGATCTTTAGTGACGTTTCGCCCCAAGTTCGTAGACACGCTAAACTTGTTGAGAAAATGGCTCTCAAGTGCACCTGCCGGAACACACCTTTTCGTATCATTTCTTATTATTTTTTATATAATAGTTTAATATGTTATTAGCGGATGTACAGAGAGGGGTGTCCATTCCAGAGATCACGACCGCTCAGATATTGATCCAAGCCCTTTGACACCAAAACCCTTTTGACACGGTTCTTGAGCTTACTGACCGGCAATACCGTAATGTAGTTTGGGACTTTATTGTAAAACCAAACACTATTAATACTACATATTGTATAACCTAAAAAAAACTGCTACATTCTTATTTAGTCTAAAATAGGAGGTGTTATTGCTGCAAATGAATCAGTTTTCAATCGGTAGCTTGTATAGCTAGTTGAAAATCTGCCGCCAAATACTTATAGGTGTGTTCAGGCAGTTGCACTTGACAGTCAGTCCCTCCACTAGGCTTAGCCTGTCCACATCAGTTGAAACCGTGGCCATTCCCTAAACCTAAACAATACTGCTGTCAAAGCTGCGAAAACTGTCTCTGGTTTCTGGCAACACGGAAGTTTGAAGGGTCACCGTAGTGCATTTTAGTGGGTAGTGTTGGGTGATAAGCAATCGATGATTCACCACATGCCCCTCACGTCTTTGAATTGAACCTGGGTACTGCGTGTGCGCGTTGCGATGAGGAAGTTCATAAAGACTGGGATTGACCAACAATTGGGAAACAATGCGACCATTTTCCCATTGATTCTAGTAACAGCAATGATGACGATACGATCAGATCGATCTCGGTCACGGCGACAACTTCAACTCCACTATGTGTTTATGTTTTAGTAACAGTAAAATCCTATCACATAATATATATAACAATAGCAGTTACGCGCAATAAATCGGTAACACGAACCACAGTTACGTCGCGTAATTTATCAATATATTATTATCAGTCTTACGACAGAAGATTAAAATAGGTCAATTAACAAACGTCGTGTTAGATAATAACTAGGTCTCAACATCGGTTCTTCATAGAGACCATTTAATCTACATTGTTTCCTCTTTTTGCTTTGATAACAGCTATCTCACTAGTGATAACTGTTGCTAATTACGGTTTATGTTATTAGAATATACTAGATGACCTAGCAAACTTTGCTCTTGTTACTTTATTCACTTTTGGCCCTGAAAAGACACTTTGGACGTCAAAAGTACCACCACCTCACAAAATTACCCAATCATCGAGAAGAACCGGCAAGAAACTTGATCTGGTTATATTATTTAGGTACATATTTAAATAAAGTATAGCCAATGCACAGAGAGGGGTCTTAGTTCCAGACATCACCGTTGGTCACATATTGATCCACTCTGTAATAGCATTTTGACACCGAAATCTGCTTCACATGGTGCTTGAACTTACTGCCCGGCAAATCGGTAATGTGTTTTGTAACATAGTTATAAAACCTAACCGTACTACCAAGAAATCTGTTAATGATCTTATTATTGAGTCCAAAATATGGAGTGTCTAGTTTGTCATGATCTCTTGTATAAGTCACACCAGTCTCATACTTTAATACCCGCCTAGCTAGCTATGACTCTCAAGATGAAAATCTGCCGCCAAACCCCTATAGGTGTTCCGGCAGTTGCACTTGAGAGCCAGACCCTCCACTAGACTTAGCGTGTCCATTCTTTTGAATAGCATTGTCAATTAACTCCAGATAAGGTTATGGTTAAACGAAACCTATAAAATATGGAAAGTTACACACATGTTACAAGAAACATGAATGTTCGCATATATTTCAATGGATTAATAAAATTCACGATGATAACTTCTTCATAAATGTACGGTGTCTAAATATACATATAAATGAATCTATTTCCCTTGGTCATCGCAACAAGCGTGAACGGTTGAATATTAATTTTACAAAACTAGCACTCAGTTGACATAGAGCATTACAATAATGAACTCTATGTTTTTGGACAATATTTAAAAAATATATATTTATACCAATTCTATTTCGTTATTCGTAGTTAAGACAGGACAATGTCTGTTGGGTTAGCTGGTAATATAGTAAAAATATAAGTGATAAGATCATACACTAAAGTGGAAAAAAAAATATAACTCACCTCCCCAAACATGTTCAGAATTCCTATTATGGATATCAGCATGGAAGATTGCGACTCGTTGAAGCCCATAGAGACGCCATTGTTGACGATATACACATAGGGTACATCGTACCACATGTATAGCAAGAAGTTGGATACAGCGAAAACAAAAAACGCGGGGTTCAAAAAATGGGAGAAGTCAAGAACGTCAACGACCAAGTCCCAGAAGTCCCATAGACCGGCGTACCATTGCACCTGGAAGTTCAGAAACGTTCTACAAGTAAATAAAAATAAATTACAGCCGATTAATCCATTGAAGAGGACTTTATATACTTTCGTCCGAGTCAAAATTTCAGCCAAAATTTGAGGAATTTGTTTCAAGAATGGAAAGAAAATAGTTCCCCCAAATTATTATAATGATAACATTATCTTTCTTTAATAGTTGCAATAAATAGAAAGGAAGACCGATTAAGAAACAGAGGAGAAAAGTACAGTTAGCCAATTACATAACGGATTTAAGGACAAAACTTTAACGGTATAATAAACCAAGGCTAATTACTTTTTATTTGCGAATATATATAGTTTGAAACAATTCACAAACCTATTTTCAAATTATTGATACACATGACATAATATTGATGATAGTATGTATATTCCAAGTTTTTACGTTTTAATTAAACTAATTCGGAGAGATATTGCAATGTATCAATGAATTAGCTAAATAATACACAGACTTAATTACACAGGTCTGTGTGCTACTTAGAATTGGAGCACACAGGCCTATCAACTTGTCTAAAACAGACCCTACCCGTAAACATCAATAGTAATCTTAACATTGTGTAACTTTAATGGTATGACAAGAAATTTTTCTTGTCCCACATTAATTCAGTAATTCCGTAAGACATTTTTACTGTAAAACGAAATTAGTGTATAGATAGATTGTGGCTTACCTTTTCCTTAGCAATGGTCGTCATAGAATTCCTAAAGATATTAGGACAAGAGGAAGCACGCAGTCTATACCTATTAATGTTCAACATAGCCCCTCGATAGGTCAGAGAGTGCCGATGAATCCTCAAGTCTTTAAAGAAAGCCGGTGGTTTCTTTGGACCTCCGCTCGCTTGCCGCCGCAACCACAGAGACAAAGCAGCTTTGTCACCCAACGGCGCTGATGGTTCAGGAGCTCGCGGAGGCAAAGTAGGAGACAGGGCACCGGGAGACGTAGCTCCGGGAGACATTAGAGCCCTTGGAGGTGACTGCTCATGCAACCGGCCACTATCACTAAAACTTCTCGACGGTAACATCACTCCCGGATAGTTCTGAGCGAGAATAGCGTACGCCCTCCCTCTGTTCGACATCAATTCGAACACTTCCAAAGACACTCCTTCTCCGGCTGTCATAAATGTCGGTAAGTCTACTAAGGAACTGAACTGTGGCACTATTGGTGACGTAACCGTTTCTATGTTCACTGTCTCTGCCACCTTCATCGAACCAGCGGCACTACTCTTACTGTCTGAAAAACTATCCGCCGAAGACCCGTAACGCTTGTTGCGCTTTCTCTCTCGTCTTCTCTTTCTCTCTTTTGCCCTTTCCTCATTCATGGTCGCCGTCCAAGGTAAATCACGGAACAGCAATCCACAGACGGCAATATTCAAAAATAATCCGGCCATTATCAACGTTGTTCCTCGCCAGCCGTACTCATCCAGCAGTATGTAAGTAAGCGGTGCGAATAAAAAGGTCCCTATACCGCTCCCGCAAACAGATATACCTGTCGCAAGCGAACGTTTCTTCTCAAAATAGTACGCGACAATCACAACGGCCGCGACGTAACACAGGCTCAGGCCGAAACCGGCCATTATGCCGAAGGTCAGGAATAAAGTCTCTATGTTATCCACGAACGCGGATATGACGAAGCCGAACGCCGCCAGTAGTGATCCGAATATAGTAACCCTCCGGCAGCCATACCTGTCCGTAAGGAAACTCGCAATCGGCCCGGACAGCAGCGGCATCGCCATGAAGATACCGGCGATCCAGGCTGTTTTGCCTTTACTCTCGCCGAAGTAATCGAGGAAGTGGGGGTAAAAGACACCGAAGCTGAACGTAATACCGTCCGCGATGAGGTTGACCATGAATGAGGCAAAAACGATGACCCAACCCCATCCACCGTCCGGAGGGTGCGCCTCCGCGATCGACACGTCCTCATCGTCGGAGGAGCTCGAACTGGAACTGGAGAGGGAGACGGGCGCGGGCGGCGACTGCGCGTCGAATTGCACGTGCAGCGCACGTCCATTCTGTTTTTTAACCGAAACGGGAGGACATGGCCGCTGGGAGTCGACCACAGGTGCGCTTAACAGCGGCTCGGACTCTGGAATGTTCGGTAGAGGACGCTGGTCGCTTAGGGCGCTCTGTGCCGGCAGCGAGGCTGCGTCGGTTTGGCGGGGTCCTCCTTGGAGCGGCCGACTGTGCGCGGACTCCGGCGGCGACGAGACGCGCGCGCGGTCCATTCCGGCAGGGCGCGTCGGGAATGCGCACGCAGCGGCTGCAGCGCTCTATCACCAACACGCCGGGCTTCCATGCGTGCACCGCACCCTCGGCAACTCATGCTGTAACGAATCATACATTTTAATCAATAACCGTTTTTTTTTCTTATTACTTATTAATGCGCGTCAAGGGACGTGAGTTCAAATCCGCCTACAATGAGCTTGAGTTATCGATGAAGAAAAACATCGTGAGGAAACTATAGCATAATGGGCTTTTTCTAATGCCCGCCTGGCTAGCTAACGCCCTCAAATTGAAAATCTGCCGCCAAATACCAATAAGTGTGTTCCGGCAATTGCGATTGAAAGCCAATCCCTCCACAGGTTTAACTTGTCTACTAACTTGGGTCGCATCGTCACAAAAGATCAAGGCAATAACACTAAACCGTAAAAAAAACGAATTAATGATTCGTTAATTAATGATGAATTCTTCGCCAACTAAAATCGCAGCTTTCTTTTATCAGTGACCACCGACGTGTCAAAACATAACTTGAAAACGGCATAAAATACATAAATTAACTTCGATGACATCTGATAGAGATCTACGCACTTTGTGAGTAGTATTCGTTGACTAAAAATAGTGAATCAAAGAGGTTTCTATAGAGTCAACTGCGGACGTACCAAGTGCTAAATCGTTCGATCGAGAACTGGCTGATTAGCCGACAATGGACACCAGTTCAGGTCATCACTTATATTTTTAGGAAAACATCCATCACAATAGAAGTCGCTGCGTAATGTGTCATAACCAAAATTCGTTTAGTTCTAGCCCCGATGTTAGATTTTTAAGAGCAAAAAAAGGAAGTTTACAGGAACCTTATCACTCTTTTTTAAAAGTAAATGAAGACATCACAATGAACCTATATTACAAGTGGAAGACATTTTCTAGACTTTGCTTAACTTGTGAAACTCTTCAAAGATTTTTTTAGGGTTTCGGGAAAGGTTTACTGTTAACGTCATGGGTTCAATTACATTTTCATAGTTTAATTAATTGCATTGGCGATTACAGTTTCTCCACGTTTCCGCTAATTAACATTTACCTACTAACATTTGCAAACTAAACAACGTTAAACCACATAAAGCGTTTTATACTCATGTTGTGGCCGGACTCCTGCAATCATCTTGAACTGTTTGTATTACAAAACAAACATTGTGCATTTTGGGTCAACTTCTCTAACATTTGCTTCAATTTCTACCGTTTACAATAAAAAAATTACCGAGCTACCGTTGGTACAACATGTTCTAGCATTCTTTCTGGGGAATTCAAATCAGTATTATAAATTTCGCAATTTATTTCTGCTTTTTATGTTTTCATACCAAAGTTACTGAATCAATTGCGATAAATTTTGTTATAGAGGTAGATAAAAAGGTAAAGAAAGGCATAATAATTTCCTATGTTTACGCGAATATTATTCATCGGAATAAAACTAATTTAAACGGATTTTATCGCGGTTATTTATTAATTTTGATCCCGACGTTTCGAAAGCTTTTCAGCCTTACCGTGACCACGAAGGCTGAAAAGCTTTCGAAACGTCGGGATCAAAATTAATAAATAACCGCGATAAAATCCGTTTAAATTAGTTTTACCTAAAGGACATTTTGTATGTAGAACCTTTCATTACTCAAAGTAGGGATATAGGAGTATTTGGCAATAAACAATGTTCCACGATTTTACAAAATCATTCCTCAAGACGACACAATAGGGCCATTTGGATCATTCAATTTTTCTTGAACCTAATCGCGGGTACCGCAAATATGCGTGTCTTAATATATTAAAAGCTTTCAATCAATCGCAAATAAATCTCCGATTATCCATGATTTGTCATGTCATGTGAGTTTCCGTATGTTCCATTGTATTCTAATTTCCCAAGGAATTATTGAACTGTATTGCATTGACCTCTCATAGGTCAGTTAAGGATACGCCATTTTCATCCTAATTAATACAACCTTCCTACAACGGTAGGAGCTGGAAGGTTAGTTGATCAAGGTTTTTATAGTATTTCCTTCCTAACAGAATAGATGGACATGATTTTATTAAATTTCGTAGTCAACCTTATAAATGTTTTCCCCTTTTTTTTTAATCTATTATAGCAGATGCCCTAATAAATTAACTGACAAATATCTCCATGCGTAATAGATTGAGCAAAAATATAATGGCAATGTTCGACACGAGCATATTATAAAGGTTTGTGACAGTTGCCATATCAAGTCCCTATCGCTACAAAAATACATCAAATACTTTTTTTTATTTTATAGTTAAAGATTTAGCGTACTGCCTATAATCTCACTTAATTTTAAGTTACGATACGGCCCAAGTTGGTAGACATACTAAACCTGTGGCGGGACTGATTCTCAAGTGCGACTACCGGGACACACCTATTGGTGTTTGGCGACAGATTTTCAACTTGAGAGTAGTAACTAACCAGGAGGGCATTAGAAAAAGCCATACCACCATGCTATTGTTACCTCACGATGTTTTCCTTCGCCGAAATCTCAAGTTCAATGTAGCTGGATTCGAATTCACGTCCCTTGACTCGGAGTCCGTACACACTACCTGTGAGCTATCGTCGCTCTTAAGCTAACACTTGTAGAAAAAGACAACTAGATGCTCTTATCTATATAACATTTAGAACGCCTACACAGCTTCTCGACTCTCACGTTCACGTAATTCCGTGCCCACATGAAGAGATACTTGACATTTTAAAATATATATTCAATGGACCTCTCCATAACTTATAACATTTCATAAACTAAAAAAGCAACACTACAATTTTTTTCATGAAATATGGGGAAACGAGAAATCTTGTCACTTTGAAAGACCAGAGTTGCACGTGCGTTGCCGGCGTTTATAGGAGGAACTGGCTCTCAAGTGCAGTTGCCGGAAGGCACCTAATGGTACTTGAAACTTGAAGGTGGTAGCTACCCAGACGGACATTAGAACCGAAGTCAATGAAAAGTATTCCAAACTGCATTTCAGATAATCGGGACAAAGTACCATAAATCTGTACATACGAGTATAAAAGCATGGATAATTATTATATATATGTTATATCCCAAAACTCAAACACCATGTCATCAATCACGATGGGTGTGTATTTCTTTTTTTATGGAGAAGGTTTTAATCTATTCTTGAACGCGACAGATGGCACTATAGTTGATTTATTAACTACTAGAAAAGATAAACCGACATATACCGGGTCATCTAACAAGGGATAATTAGTAGAAACAACATCATTCCACAACCTAGCTCAATAAGTTAGCTAAATGATGGTCTGGCCTTAAATGGCATCTACAGGTGCTTGGCAACAGACGTTCAGTAATTGAAAAATACTCTACCACTATACGTGGTGATAGAACACACCGTTTCTGTCCCATTAGATCACACCCACCATACACCATTAGTAACTCCTATATTAGTGATATTATTTTGCGTATCCACTTTGGGAACAGCCAAATCTCTTTGCCGGAAAGCCAAAGCTTTGCAGACCGACATGACAATCACCATCCCCGATAGAAAGGTCATAATATTCAAATCGTACTGTTGCTGCCACCGTATACAGTGGCATCACCTTGCCACGAAAGGCGCGGTGTCTTGAAAATGGAAGTTCGATAGCCAAATTTTTATTTGTCTACATGACTTTTGGAGCAACACACAAGGCACTCAACCAAAAGGCAATTACCTCAAAGGTGCTAAAGTCGATGAAACTTCGGCTTGAGCTATTGTCACGATCGAATAAAAGACAACACATAATTTCATTACCACTTAATTCGCTATAAAAGATGGCAATAACAAAGCAATCATCCGATTATGACGTAATTAAAGAAGCATTTCCCTTAACACACTAATATACTTAAAGAGTGTAGTTATACATGGAACGTTATGTTGCCAGCTCATTGATTACGCTTTGAAATAATCGACCACAAAGCAGTTACTGCGGCCATACCAACCGCTACGTGACCTATTTCTAAACGCACTAACCTAGACTCCAGTTTTATTGTGATTATAAATTGTAGTACCAGTGATATTGGAAAAAACTGTTTAGAATAGCATCGATAAGACTTTTCTTAAGCACTTCGCAATTATATACATTATTTTGCAACGAAATAAAACTAATTTAAACGGATTTTATCGCGGTTATTTATTAATTTTGATCCCGATGTTTCGAAAGCATTTCAGCCTTCGCGGTCACGGGGCGGACTGAGGTGTAGGTTGTCCAGAAAAGTTCATGTTACTGTGTCTACCTTCAATTTAATTTTTGTTATTGATTAGTTTTGTTTCGATGAATAATATTCGCGTAAACATAAGAAATCATATTATTTTGCCATTTAATTTCCATCTATACATACAACAACTTGTAATTTAGCCAAATCTGTACTTTATTTTGTTAATATTATAAACATAGCGAGAGGTATATATTTTTATCGACACAGAAGTCACAAAAAAAAAAAAAAAACTCTTTGTCTATGTCTGTTTATACTGTATCACTAACTATTAGCTAGATTCTGCCGAAATTGGCACGGTCTTAACTAACATTATGGATTCAAATACATAATCTTTTATTCCTATAAAACAAAACATCCTGACAAGAGAGACAGAGAAAAGATAGAATTTTGTAATAAATGCATTTCCTTCTATATCACAACTGTTTGAGGAATTATAAAAAGGTCCATGGCCGTAATAGGTAACAGAAGTTATATAGATTCTAAAATTGGTAAGACTGAAACCGCTTCTCTGTATTTTAATTAGTTAAGATCAATAACTCATGATTGCATGACGTGCGTCAACCGTCCGTATTTCCTAGATCCTAGAAAAAAAATCAGATCCAAAAAAGCGAGATAGTTCATTGAGTTGTTGACTATAAAATGCGGGATAACGTCTGGTGTGTTAGGTAGTATGATATTAATCATTTTTCCGTATATATTTTGAGATGCCTCAAAATACACACATCGTCACATAAAAAAACGTAATAATTACTTTAAAGAATTCGTATATTATAGTATTTTAATTTAATATCCATAAACCAAAGCATCGTATTCCCCGATTTCAACATAAACAAACATTACGCCACAGAGTGTTGCCAAACATTTAGTTTATTTATATAAAATGACGTAAACAGTTCCTATGCACATTTGGAAGATAGCCAGCCAGTCTGTCCTCAGGGTTAATCATTCCTCTAGGGCAATGCATTTATCACCTCACACATTCGCACCAATCTCGGAAACCGCTCAATCCAATGAAATAACATGAACGTATACCGCTTGGTCCAACTCGATACCTTTTTATAACGTTATGTCTACAGTCTGACCTGATGTTAATTGACAATGTGTCCCAAGATAGTGGGCACGTTAGGTCTAGTGGAAGGGTTGGCACTCAAGTGCAACTGAGAGCGGCAGATTTCCGACTTATGAGTGGTAACTAGCTAGGTGGACATTAGGAACAGCCCTACCACCATAGTATGGTTTCGTCACGATATTTTCCATCACCGACAGCTCAAACGTTCACGTTTTGACGCGGCGTCCGTACACAGTGTCAACTGAGCCATTATCGAGTCACAACTGAAAAAAGACAGAATTATATCTGCCAGGCCAGCTAAAACGTCTATAAATGATAGTAATCCTTTCCGTAAATTATTAGGTTTAATGTGTCGCCTCACGCCGGCGCTACACACGACGCATTGTTTCAAGGGTCCATTATCCTATTACATGGAAATGACAGGATATAACTTGTCATGTGCCCGTCGCTCGCTTGTTCTTCACGTCAATGAAGCCTCGTGACCGAGTGATTTATGAGGGTAAGTATTATTTACACCGAGTATTCACTTAACGACCGCCTTAAAGTTTAAGTCCGATATATTGCTGTTGTCAAACCGATGCCTTTTTTATATACTTTATATTGGTTTAGCGTTGTGGCCACAATCTCATGCGATGTTAGGTGGGGATGTAGCCCGAGATGGTCAACACGCCTAGCCTAGTGCAGGATTTGACTCTCAAGTGCAACTGCTGGAATACACGTCTCATACGTATCCTATTTACCAGTAAATTTTTAACTTGAGGGTAGTAAGTAGCCAGGCGAATCTTAGAGAAATCCCTACAATCACACTATGGTTTCATCACCATATATTTTCGTCACTGAAAGTTAAGACTCGTTGGAGGGATTTGAACTCACGACCATTGATGTAACATCCTTACACGCTACCAATGACTCATCATACCTTCTGATATATACAAAAGGTAAAACTCTAACAGATGTAATACAATATAGAAAGAAAGGAAAAAACCATTAATGACCCAGAATGCTACTTGGTACCACATAGTGATCTTTTTACACCTTACTTTAGGTAGTAAACTAATTATAATATGGACCGTTTATTTTAAAAGTGGTTTAAGTCCATTTTTGAGAAAAATGAGCTATCACGTAATTCATGCTTAATTTAATGTATTTTTTTTTATATATAACTAGTCCGTGTTTAATTTCTCAAAAAAATCCCATGTTTTGTACAACTTAAAATCGGTCGGTAAATGAAATTGCATTATCAACAAATATAGTGTAACCCTTTAATTTTCTCGAAACAAAAGAAAATGGACTTACACCACTTTCAAAATAAACGGTCCATATAGTAAAACTTTCATAAGTCAAACATCAAGGGAGACGCCGAAAAATTCGAGTTGTAGAGTTTTCGACTTATGGAGGTTTTAGTGTTTGAAAGGAAGGGATCAAAAAATTTTTTTCGAGACTTGGAGGTTTTCAACTAACGAGGTTCGGCTTAACGAGGCTCAACTATAGTTAAAATGTGCACATAGGAGATTTTAGATGGGCATAGTACACGTCTATGTCGAATCAAATCAAAATGCTTTATTAAATTTAGTCCCTGAAAAAGAGGTTTTGAACGTCAAAACTACCGTCAAGAAGAACCGGCAAGACATTTAATCGAAATACATTTTGTTTTTTGTGCATATTTTTATTGAAAAAAAAAGTATTACATTTACAATGGTTATTAGCGGATTCACAGAGAAGAGTATATATTCATACATCACCATCGTTAACATATTGATCCAGCCTATAATAGTTTGACATCAAAAACCGGCCGAGATGTTGCATGAACTTACTACCCTGCAAAGCGGTAAAGTGCTTTGAACCTTGTTGTATGACCTAACATTATTACCTAGAAACCTGTTTCTTTTTTTTTTATAGTTAAGGCTTAGTGTAATGGCCATAATCTCACCTGATCTTAAGTGACGATACGGCCCAAGATGGTAGACACGCTAAACCTGTGGAAGGACTGGCTCTCAAGTGCAACTGCCGGAAAACACCTATTGGTATTTGACGGCAGATTTTCAACTTGAGAGTGGTACCTAGCCAGGCGGGCATCAGAAAAAGCCCTACCACCGTGCTATGGTTTCCTCACGATGTTTTCCTTCACCGAAAGCTCAAGCCCAAGGTAGGTGCTTGGATTCGAACTCACGTCCCTTGACGCGAAGTCGTACACACTACTACTGCGCTATCATCGCATCGGTCTTACAGAATCTAAAAGAATAAATGAGCAGTGTGTCATGGTTTCTAGTATTTAAAGCGTGCCAGTCCTTTACGAAACCTAGCTTTTCTAAGCCATTACCACTATACCTTATGCGTCTCTTTCGAATACAGGAAATTGAAATTATGAAAAACGAATCTCATTTTACAAATATGCGAGAGACTGAAAGAAATGAGTGACACACAGTTTACCAGATTTTCCACACAGGAGTCATTGTGATTTTTCTATCACGACTCTAGTAATCAACGCGGGTTAAATGACGACCCTGATTCTTACTTAGACGCTTTCCCGTACAGCCTCCCCTAAGCTTGGAATTGAGCCAGACGTTTCCAGGGTTGTCACTCAGATATATATTTTACATTATCTTCTCACCTATCTACTTAATTAATTTTACGGGAGACTATTTCTTATAGATAATATTTTTATAGGTATTAAATACTAAGATCCTATAGCATTATGACCACAATCTCACCTGACGTTAAGTTACATTTTGACACAAGATGGTGTGAGCATAGTGGAGGTATGCGGTAGGTAGGTAGGTAGTTGGATGAGGTATATAGATGCTCAGTTCTTTCCTAACTATCCGTTAATAACTACTACATACACAGCTAAACGATAATAGTACAATTAATTATTTATTTACATTCGTAAAGGGAAAAACAAAGTCTGTCGTATGTATGAAAGTTGATATTGCATATATGTAAATAGGTCAACGCGTAGGCATGTGGTCAAGTTTTTAACTACCGGAAACAGCAAAACGACGTCTGCTATAGCAAGTACCGATAAAATAAACACAGAAAAGTGTCAACCCTAACCGAATCTATTACGTAACCCAGTTACAGCAGAGTAGGCTTCGGCTTCGGCCAACTTTTGCACGAGACGCCGGCGCTACTTAAAACAAAAGGTGCTCTCACCCGCTAAAAACCCCAGAAAACTACGAACATTTATCGTCAAGTCTCGAATTCATTTTCCATGCCGTTTTCCATTCGGAATTAATCATTCAAGATTTTAGCGCGCTGGCTAAATTTTACCACAATCTACACATACAATAATGAGCTGTATCTGATGTAAATATTTTAAAAATTACAATCGGATACGCCTTGATATATAGGCCAAACATATTTTATTTTAAATTTTTGCTTACCCTCACTGAAACTTCAACGCAGATTAAGCTAAAAATGACAGAGTGAAAACTTATACTATAAAGTAACATATCGGCTACTCTTCATAACAAAAAAAGGGTTTCTCTGGAATAAGAAATGTAAGATTTTTTTTTAAATACCTTTTTGTACATTTTTTTTATGGAATAGGGGGCAAACAATCAAGCGTTTCACCTGATGGTAAACGATCACCGCCGACCTTGAACAACACCAGAGGAATCGTAGGTGCGTTGCTGGCCTTTATTTTTGAGGACCTGGATCTCAAGTGCAACTGCCGGAACACACCTATTGGTATTTGGCGGCATATTTTCAACTTGATGGTTGTCCTACCCAGGCGGGCATTAGAAAAAGCCCTACCACCATGCTACAGTTTCCTCACGAGGTTTTTCTTTTCCGAAAGCTCAAGCTTACTGCAGGTGGTTGGATTCAAATTCGCGTCTCATGACGCGGCGTTCCTACACTCTACCACTGAGCTATCATAATTGTGCTTTAGTAGGTATATCTAATACAACTATAACGCACATAGCATAACCACACCATATCCACACAGTTGAGATATTAATCCTAAAATAATAAGCATAATTCAAGCTTCCGGGAATTAAATTAGGGGCACAGTTAAATCGAAATAAAGGAATATACTATGTATTAAATACATATATGTTTCAAATAACTTTGAGTATGAACTATCGGCTTTTATACTATCGAATAAAAATAATTATAGTAATTAATAATTATCTAAAATAGAGTCAACAACGTTCATCTACGAATGTTCAAATAATACTTACTATCGTTCTATGAATTAATAGTTCTTCCTGCAATTACGTTTGATTGACTTCATAATATAGGAATAAAGAAACATCTGTTGGAAGACGGTTCTCAAACTTTATCATACGTTGCCAATGTCTTTGTAATCCTATTCGTACCAATAAAAACCAAGAAAATCTTTGCCGCTTATCGTTAACATTCAGATATTGTGGTACGAATTTAAATTCGACTAATACCGTACACATAGTAAAAAAACATGCACTTTTATTGGTTGATCCTTTTACAAAATCACTGTATGCCCGAAAGACTTTTAGTTCTCATGACTGTGACCAACCATTGACACACTTTAAAATTGTATTTTTTTTTCTTATTCTTTAGGGTTTAGCGTAATGGCCACAATCTCTCCTGATCTTAAGTGACGATACGGCCCAAGTTGGTAGGAACCTGTGGAGGAACTGGCTCTCAAGTGCAGCTGCCGTAACACACCTATTGCTATTTAGCGGCAGGTTTACAACTTGAGGGTGGTAGCTAGCCAGGCGGGCATTAGAAAAAGCCCTACCACCATGCTATGGTTTCCTCACGATGTTTTCCTTCACCATGCGCTCAAGCTCATTGTAGGTGCTTGGATTCGAACTCACGTCCCTCGACGCGAAGTCGTACACACTACCACTGAGTTATCATCGCTTCAAACTCCTCAATTCAATTCTACTATAATCGATATGGCGCGTATTTACCGAGGGTTTTATTATGTTTCATATCTTCCATGTTAAATGCTTTATTTCCTCCGGTTGGAATAGGATATAAACATCTAAAATGTAATGACATACAACATTTTACATTCGGGCATCGAACCGCGCGTGACGACCGAACCGCGTCGACAATACATTTCGATAACTGCCCCGCAATCACACCGTGACCCATACACCGAGATAATTCTATACAGCTATATTAATTATCGCAAACTCAAGTTCATTTTTTTTTTAATATTTCGGATCGTATAAACACAAAAAAAAAAATCGATATCAAGAATAAGTAAATCGATAAAGACTTCTATTTTATTTTGATAACAATCCGGATTTGGCCGACATTTTTTAACAATTTACTTCAGAAGATTCTAGATGTTTTAACCTTGCGAAGTACAAGAATTTTGATCTGTATATTTTACAGGGTTCGTGAATCAAAGACTCTTGAGCTTGCGACACGGGGTTAGACCGCCCGCGCCTCCCCTAAGGCGGTTAGGGGCGCATTTTTTCACATCGTAAACTTTTATTATTTCAGCACTCCCACACAAAAGTCCACCCTTGTCTTGCAAGTTTAGTAAATCAAGTTTGGATACATTGTTTCAAGGAATACCTAAATATAAAATATAACGTAAATATTGCTAAATAACTATACATAGAAACCAGTACTAAATGATTAAGCTTAAAGACAGTAGAACATAGGTTAGAAGGAAATAAAAAAATGGTTTGTCTATAATAGGTATGAATACTTAGAAGGACAGCTGATAGAGGGTAGTGATAAAACACGTCATATAGTCCATAATTAAGCAAAATATCTCAAAAAAATAGAATTGAAATCATCTTCGACTTAATTTAACAATTTACAAGAAACTACAATTTATACATTTCTTTGTTTTACTGCCTAAACTTATCTACGGCAAGAACTTGTGACTAAATAATTAAAACTTTCATTTAAATAAATTCCGAGACATTGATAAACCAACGACCAATTTATCTGTCCATTTTAAGTCCAATAGACCGTAAGTCGCACATACATTCACAGGTCGACACTAACACGTTGCAATAGACAATAATTTATTAAATTACTAATTAGTTTCCGCAATTTTGTCCCCGCGTTTCCCTTCTATATCGGCCAAAGGAATATGCGAGACAATGAGCCAAATAATTCGAGAAAACGGCAACTCTTACATTGTAAACAAACAAAACGCACCTGCAGCGGCTCTGCTTCCATCATCTTAGATCTCCTCTCTCCGTGTCTCACGACAACTTCCAACAACACTCACTACCACATTTCCAGCACAATCATACCCAACAGTATAGTTTACATCCGCATACACATTAAATTAATCACTCGGCACAATATCTCGGACACTATAAATAAATTCTTAACGAGCTCACGGGATTCTGCTATTTGACATTCGGAAAACGGTGTTCTATGTTTTGTTGTATTGCGACTGTCAGCGTCTCGGACGCTGTTTGTCACGACACTAACTCGAGACGAGGCGGCAAGTGTCCCGCGGTCGGACGTCCCTCACTCCTCATTACCTAATGCCCAGATAAAAGATTATCTATCGAAGCGTCCTCGGCCAATATGACATTTAAATTACGTGTTTCTTATCAATATGTAGTATAATATGTTCACAGTTAAGTTTAAGAAGATGACCCGGCCGACGTTACTCCGCTCTTTCTGATAGTCAATAACTCGACTGTAGCGTCTCGAATCGCGTTCAAACGTTAATTACTCCTTTACGAACAAACATATAGATCTATCATTATGGTTATCAACAATCTACCTCAATATTGATTTTCATATATGTCCTTGCTTGCGACTGCTTACGGCAAAATTAGTGTTACAAAATAAAAATATGTGTCAGTTCTGGCGCTCGATTAGACTTTACGATGGTCAAAGTTAATGGCGCGTAAAAACATACGCTTGTATTAATTTCATCTATAAAATTTCTATAAACTTAATAAATAGATTCTTAAGGTATAAACGCTGAATACAAACAAGCTATTAGTTGAGGGCAAGAAAAACAGACTGGGGTGTAATTTGAAACTTTCTTGATTTGTGCCATTACCGAGACCCTAAACCCTTGCTCTAAAACCCTTGCTTTCGAAACGACACTCTTTAGTACATCGATAGCATACAAGAGGAGAAAGTATTTGTGCTTTTTATGTACACATTCAGTTAAGTTGTTAGCTAAAGGTCTAATAAAAATCCAACAAAAAATACGCAGCAAACCTAATTTAAATTGCATAATTTGAGTCAAAATTAATTGCCATATTAACGATTCTCTAGCAAAAACGAATTCTGCATCACGGACGGTACAAAAAAATGATGTAATGCATAACAATAATTTGAGGTCAAAGATTATCATAGCAATACAATAATAATTATCACCGAGATCATTGTTTTAGTTCGTTATCATTATATAAGATATTTTTCGAGACACTACGAATATTAACACATATGCAATTACCCCTACCCCCTCCCTTAGTGCATTTGCTAATAATTATTATAAATGCACTATTTAAAAAACTATTTTATGTTTTATAGATTTAGAGTTTTTTTTGTTTCTACCTGACATACGCTGTTAGCCGTATGGGCTTTGACAGATTCACCGAACTCTTTAGGGCGAATGCTAAGGGCACTCAGCCCCAGGGCGCAAGGGTGCCAGTATGGTCGAACCTCGGCTTGGACTACTGCCGGAACACGAACAAAGATTCGCGATTCTAACTAACCAACAGGGAATTTGTGACTTACAGTTATTGCCACACGCTCACCTAATGATAAGTGATGATATGGCTTAAGACGTAGGACACACAAAGCCTGGTAGCGACACTGGCTCTCAATTGAAACTGCCGGAAAACACTTATAGGTATTTAGGTAATACATTTTTAATTTAAGAGTGGTAGCTAGCCAGGTGGCCATTAAAATAAACCCTACCATCAGATCGTCTCGTGGGTTTTTCTCTTGATTCTTTTTCTCAATGAGTGATGTTTTTTTCAAACCAGTAGTAAGTTTAGTGCCTTCTTAGGGCTTAAGTGCAATAAAGAATTTTTATTTAATTTCATTTAATTTTTATTAACATGTTTCTCATTCTTAACCTAGATGAGGTCGGCGCAACATGTTTTCTTCTACCATCACTCTAACAACAGTCATCTTTTTTTTATGTACTTAAGGTTTAGCGTTATGGCCATAATCTCACCTGATCTTAAGTGACGATACGGCCCAAGATGGTAGACACGCTAAACCTGTGGAGGGACTGGCTCTCAAGTAAACTACCGGAACACACCTATCGCTATTTGGCGGCAGATTTTCAACTTGAATGTGGTAGCTAGACAGGTGGGCATTAGAAAAAGCCCTACCACGATGCTATGGTTTCCTCACGATGTTTTCCTTCACCGAAAGCTCAAGCTCATTGTAGGTGGTTGGATTCGAACTCACGTCCCTTGACGCGAAGTCGTACACACTACCGCTGAGCTATCATCGTTCCAAGTATTCAAACCTTTTACACACCACATATCATTCTTCATCCAGTCCATTCATATCTTCGAAATTCCTTTACTTCTATATGCACCCATTTTTAAACTTAACATTGTTAACGATAACTGGTGTCTATCTTATGTATATCCCACACCAAATTTCAATTCAGCAGGTCAAGTAGGAGTTCGGCGCATTACTCTTTCATATGATATACCCATCAACAATATAAATGAACACATAACACATGTAGACCTAACAAATATTGCCTCCTATAATAATAGAAACAAATTCATAGAGCCACTATACAAAGCCAACAGTGACACAGGTCCCAACTGGGTCCGAGGGTCCGTAACCGGAACGAATTCGTTGCCAGGGGAGATAACAAAGTATCTCCGTACAACAACACGCCAGCGTTACAGAACCACGTATTAATAGACACAAACGGGGTCAAACAATTAATTCACTGACTCTGACTTCGTACCTAATGAGTCTTAAGCGTTTTTGAAGCAATGATAGCGCAGTTGGAAGTGTGTAACGCCGCGTAAAGGGTCGTGAGTTCGAATCCATCTACAATGAGCTGGAGCTTTCTGTAAGTAATGCTTTTTCTAATGTTCACCTGGCTAGCCACCACCCATTATTATTTTATTTTCTTATTAACGTGGTAATTAAAATCCCAGTTCTCACGTGCCGTCAAAATTACCTATAGGTGTGTTCCGGCAGTTGCACTTTAGAACCAATCCCTCTACGAGGCTTAGCGTGCCTACTATCTTGGGCTAAATCGTGACTTAACATCAGGTGAGATTGTGCCATAACACTAAACCTTAATTATATAAAAAAAATCTAATCGCATTGCAGAACCCATACCTACTGCATTTTATGTAAGCAAAGACACACTTATTTGATTTACGTCAACTGTTGTTAGCTATCTGGTCCAGACGGGACCATAATCACTATCGATAATATGAACCGAATTATTCTAAAACGGAGGGAGGACTGTCGAAATCCTAAGAGAAACTTCTTATCCGCAGCCTTTTTGTGCGATGCTCGTTCGTGTAAAGTCAGCTCGAGGCGCCTGAGGGAGTGAGAAAAATGTAGTGAAGTTTTTTTAAAATAACACCATCCTGGCTTTTTATATAAAGTACTTATAGTGTGAATAAAGTGTGAAATACCTATAGGAGTGAATTCTATAAATATTCGCTGAGATATATTGATGTAAAATAGCACAAAAGTACCTATTAATCTATCACACTGCAAACGGAGACGCGCTCAAAATGGAACGCATTGTAATAACCAAAGGTAGTAAGACATTAGTGAGTCAATACAAACAGCACACAAGCAATACAGTGTCCTATTGTCTCTCAGTTGCGTACGCAATATCAGAGTTTAAAAGTTATCGTCTATTGTTTTAAATCGAGGATTAGACGGAATTTATTATTTAACAATTAACTGACTACGAATACTTTCCAGACCGGAGGGGACTGAGGGTTATATGGGACACATTCGGTGGGTAGGACTAAAATTTCTCATCTAATCTCATGTAATCTCACCTGGTATCAAGTAACGATGTTGTCCAAGATAATGGACGATCTGAATCGAATGGAGGGACTGGCTCTCAAGTGCCGGAATGTGGTAAGGGTTTTCCCAATGCCCGACTGGTTATCTACCACCCGTAGATAGGAAAGCTACCGCCAAATTCGTAAAGGAGTGTTCCGGCAGTTGTACCTGAGAGCCAGCCTCTCCGATAGGCTTAGCATGTCCAACATCTCACATTGTCTCATAACATCTGATGTGATTGTAGACATAACGCTAAACCTATGTAGAGTGTTTACAAAAAATCCGTGCGATGTATTATAATCGGTATCATTAGGACCCCTGCAGATTTACAATTTCAAGTTGGCTCACTAAATCGCAGAACATACCAATAGGCGGAGTGAATTATGATAGCTCGCAAATCATAACCAACTAAATCGATCAATTAAATATTTGGATAACGATTGTATCTGTATAGCGATTCCCTTCCGATTACGCGCAATTAAAAAGTCGGCCAACTATCGGTCAACTGTTTATTATTACGAAGATCCTATACTGAAGCGATGATAGCTCAGTGGTAGTGTGTACGACTTCGCGTCAAGGGACGCGTGTTCGAATCCACCTACAATGAGCTCGAGCTTTCAGTGAAGGAAAATATTGTGAGGAAATCATGTTTCTAATACCCGCCAGGCTAGCTACCACCATCAAGTTGAAAATCTACCACCAAATACCAATAGGTATGTTCCGGGAGTTGCACTTGAGAGCCAGACCCTCCAATGAAGGCTGGCAACGCACCCACGATTCCTCTGGTGATGTAGGTGTCCATGGGCGGCGACGATCACTTAGCAGCAGGCGAAACGCTTGCTCTTTTGCCCGCTATTACATAAAAAAACACAAGCTTGCAGACTATCAAACTTAGTAAATCACACAGCAACATGCAAGAGGTAAAAACGCGCGCGTGATATTCTCGAAACCTGGCAACGACTTGTTGGAAACATAAAAATTAGAATAAAGGCTTCCTTTTCCAGCATAATCACGCAGACGTCATTCCGCTAGCAACACTGCTACAGACTAAATCGATAACGTCTGCTACTGAACGGTAACACAAAAAAGTTGGACGATTAAATCATGGAATTACGTAATATCGTTGTTTGTCTCTGCGTTTAAAATTGGAAGTCTGCGGGGGCTCTAACATTATTACACTTTGATTAACGTCAAATACAGTACCGTTATTTGCCCTGATATTATAAAAAATGAATGCACTGTAAGCTTAGCGGTTAAAGCATTTCCCTCGTTGAAATCACTGCGTGGAAAAACTGCGGGGTTGAGTTCCGTACAGGGATTTTTTTTTAATGGAAAAGGGGCAAAGGAAAACGCGCTGCACTTGATGGTAAGGATCTGAGCCATCCATGGATACCCACAACACTAGGGGAATCGCAGGTTCGTTCGGCTATTTCCACATATAATTACTCCGAATTTGGTTGACACTTTGTGACCGTCAATTGTGCGTATAAAGTCCTTCGTGCTTGACATTGGGGAAATTGCCTTTGTAATTAGATGCCATAACACAAACGAACACTATGTTATTTGGCTTGTATAATTCAACGCTGTCAAATATGAGAGATTTCCTTATATATATATAACTCATAGCTGCGCCTGCGACTTCGTTCTCGTGAAACTAAAACGATTTACTGTCGCGTCTTCATTAAAATTGCTAGACTTCGTTAGAATTAACTTTTGATAGAGTAAACCGATTTTAATGAAACAAAGACTAAATGTTACTCGAGGGTATACTTTATGATTTCCGTGGTGACGTTTTTTTACATAAACGTTGTACTTTAGCAGTAACGCGTTCACAAACAAACATACAGACAGATATCACCATTAGATGAATATGTATTTTACTACTTATTATTAGTCATTTCATTTTTATTATATCTATAGATTTAGACGATTCGAAAGTCTCGTTCGCTATTACTAAGTATGTATAGTTATGTATGACCAAATTATTTAAGAAAAATCTTGTAAATATAGAAAAAATATAATTTACGAATCAAGTATAGAAAATTAGTTGACATCAGAGGGAAAAAGGTAATGAACTCTTTTGTCTATTCGTTTGTTACTGTGTTACTCTTAATTGTATTTATTAAGCCCCTAATTGTATTTATAAAGTCCCTAAATTGTATTTATAAAGTCCCTCAATTGTATTTATAAAGTCCCTCAATTGTATTTATAAAGTCCCTCAATTGTATTGATAAAGTTCTTCAGACTTGACATCAGTAAAATTGACTACATAGGCAGATCGAAAAATCTGTTTAATGATACGAACGGCGTCTCATTGGAACTGAAAACTCACTTAACAATGTGTAAAAATAACTACTCATTTGGTAGAGGACAATCGGTTAAAAGTATACATACTAAAACATTAACATTATCAAACTTATTATAGGTTTATCGATAACACGCAATAACGTAGAAAAACTTCACATGTTATAACAAAACGCCATAATTTCCCTCGAAACCGTCGAACAGAGCCAACCATAAATTTAAAAAACGGTGAGCAATGTTCATGCAGAGTTCATATAATACTGTCTACTTATATAAAAATGATAGTTATGTCCGCGACTTCGTTCGAGTGGAACTATTTTATACGGCCTAAGTTGGTAAACACGCTAAACCTGTGGAGGAACTGTGTCTCAATTGCAGCTACCGGAACACACCTATTGGTGTTTAGAGGCGATGATAGCTGATAGCTCAGTGGTAGTGTGCACGACTTCGCGTCAAGGGACGTGGGTTCGAATCCAAGCACCTACAATGAGCTTGAGCTTTCGGTGAAGGAAAACATCGTGAGGAAACCATTGCATAGTGGTCGGGCTCTTTCTAATGCCCGCATTGCTAGCTGCCACCTTCAAGTTGAAAATCTGCCGCCAAATACCAATAGGTGTGTTCCGGCAGCAGCACTTAAGAGCCAGTTCCTCCACAGGTTTAGCGTGTCTACCAACTTGGGCCGTATCGTCACTTAAGATCGTCAATTAAGATTATATTATATTTTATACCTTAAGTATAAAAAAGAGGCAGATTTTCAACTTGAAGGCTTGAGCTAGCCAGGTGGGCATTAGAAAAAACCCTACCACCATACTATGGTTTCCAAGTACAAGAAGGTTCCCCTCGTCAGAAAAAAAAAAAAACAAACAAAAAAGGTGATGAATCCTTAACGTGGTAGTAGAGAAAGATTGGCTTCATTAGCCACATCAAAGCCCACAGACGTCAGAAATTTATGATCACGGTGGTGGTAGCCCGCCTGGCTAACTACCACCCTCAAGGTAAGACACTACCGCCATATACCCACAGATGTGTTCCGGTAGTTGCTCAACACTTCAGCCACTTAACATCACACACAGGTGGGATTGGGCCATAACACTAAACCAACCCCCTACTAATATTATAAATGTGAATGTAACTTTGTTACGCTTTCACGCGAAACCTACTTAACCGATCATCATGAAACTTTGTACACATATTCTTAGAGATATTAGAAGTCACATAGGCTATTTTGTTTTTTTTTTATACTTAAGGCTTAGCGTTATGGTCATAATCTCACCTGATCTTAAGTGACGATACGGCCCAAGTTGGTAGACACGCTAAACCTGTGGAGGAACTGGCTCTCAAGTGCTGCTGCCGTAACACACCTATTAGTATTTGGCGGCAGGTTCACAACTAGAGGGTGGTAGCTAGCCAGGCGGGCATTAGAAAAAGCCCTACCACCATGCTATGGTTTCCTCACGATGTTTTCCTTCACCGAAAGCTCAAGCTCATTGTAGGTGCTTGGGTTCGAAACCACGTCCCTTGACGCGAAGTCGTGCACACTACCACTGAGCTATCATCGCTTCAAATATTTGTATGAAAATATTTATATATATTTTTCTGAAAAATTTTTTTTTTTACAAAAAATAAAAAAAAACCTTATTTAATGGCTTCATTGCGAGCGAAGGCGCGGGTAAAAGCTAGTAAACTTTAAAAAAAAACACAGTATGATTAATTCATATTATAACATGTTATATTGTTATCCCAAGCGAAGTGTCGTTGTACTCTCGATTGAAGTAATCTAATTTCGGCAAGCGGGTTGGAAGAGCTCATAAACATTCATTCTGATACGTAAATACATTAGGCGACACAATTTTATTGCGAATTCTATTCCATCCGAATAAACTATACCACCGCCTAAGGGTGGCCCAAAAAAATAGCTATTTTTTTTCCAATCTCTTACGAAAATATTTTACTTTATCATGTTTTAATCCCCCCCCCCCCCCCCCCCTCCAAAATGAGGACTATTTTTTTTTTTAAGAGATCGCTAAATATTTTTAAATAATTTCCAAATTAGTCGAGAATCGATTAATTGAGTATTGACACACATACATTTTATTAGTGAAAATCGTCTCGAAATTTTTGATTACAGTCTCTCTAGCTACATTTCTATTCTTTAGTGCGTTAGCTTTAAAAAATAAATGTTAATTTTCAAGTTCAGAAGTCGTTCGAAAAGGCCTACGGTACTCTACTTGAAAATTAAAAAAAAAACTTGAGCGAACTTTAAATATTTAAACTCTGGACTTGAAAATTTGAAAAATCCTAATCATTTCAATAGAAGAATATAGACAAATAACGAGCAAATCAAAACTATTTACGACCATGTTGGAAATTTTCGACAATTTCGAGTTTACTCTTAATTTTGTTGAGCTGCGCTTTTGAGGGGGAAAAAAAAATTTTTTCGTTGCCTTTTGGGCAACCCTAATCCATTAATAAAAGTTGACATATGTATATATGGCATCGCTAAACTCCAATACAATTTAAGCGACCATTATGAAAATTGGTAATGATATTCAGACCGTTTGAA
The DNA here is from genome assembly GCA_039707435.1 of Actias luna. Taxonomy (NCBI): domain Eukaryota; kingdom Metazoa; phylum Arthropoda; class Insecta; order Lepidoptera; family Saturniidae; genus Actias; species Actias luna. The sequence continues at coordinate 16,470,390 of JAZHAC010000003.1, read as the reverse complement.
CGATACACAATTATATATTATTATAAAAACGCCACAAATAAACCTTTCGTCTTATAACTGCGTTTTGCCCTATAAATTTCGAGCGATGGTAGCTCAGTTGGTAGTATCTACGGACGGCGTGTCAATGGACACGAGTTCGAATGCATGCAAAGTTTTCGGTGAAGGAAACTAGCAACCACCCTTTATGTTATTAACGTGGTGTTTAAAATCCCATTCTATACGGAGTTCCTCATCGGATGCTAATAACCCAACACTACCCAATAAAACGCACCACGCTGACACTTCAAACTCCCGTGTTACTAGAGATCACCCACACTTCTTCTACTCTTAGCTAGCTACCACCCTCATGTTGAAAATCTACCCCCGAATACCTGTACGTGTGTTCCGATATTTGCCCCTGAAAACCAGTCCCTCCACTAGGCTTACCATGTCCACCATCTTCGGCGACAACATCGCTTAATATCAAGTGAGATTGTTGCCACTTAAACCCATAAACTATTAAGAAAAGCAACAACGTAAATTCAATATCAGACTATCCCCACCAAAAAAAATATTACAGATATATCTCGGATTCTGGTTTATCTCTCGTTACCGAGAATCACTTTGAATTATATCGAAAGGTCGTCGACATTCAACCGACGTCTCGCGACGCGACCTGACCTTCGTTAAAGTCGGCTAAACACTGGAGGATTCATGGTAATAACATACACCCCAGTGCCAATACGAATTCATCATACACGCTATAACATTCAAGACCATTTTCAACGCTGCATTTGAAAGAACAATCATTGGGGAAGGCTTTTAAGCTATTTAACATCACGCTACCATCAATGGAAGCAAAAATGTATTGAAAAAAGGGGAAAAATTATTAATAAAATTTTTACTTCCACGCGAACAATGTCGCGGGCATAGCTAGTAAGAAATATAAAAAAAAAAACCTTTGCATTCTTCTTTATTACAACTTTATTTTAATGATTTATAATACTTTCTTACACACTCCCTAAGTCAAATCACGATTAAAATCTACCATCAAATCAACCGTTCGTTCTACGATACTAAATACTATGAAAAAAATGTTCCGTGCGTCAATGTAACGCACCATGAAGTTAGTTGTAACTATATACTATGATTTCAACTAACTTCACGGTGTAGTGATCTATTTTAGAAACTTTTGTTATACTACTTAATTATTACACTATTCTAATTTAACAACCACTGGAGGGTAGTTTATTAACCCCGTTTTTAATTTATTTATTTCTTCATACTGCCGAAATTTGCACCATTTTCATTTAATTGTATTATATATATATATATATATATATATATATATATATGAAGTAGATTATAGATACCTGTTATTTTAACATTCTGACGTCACTGTTGTCTATATTAGTACAAATAGAGTCATGTTTCTAAACACGTTCGGTACAGAAATGTAATTAATAACCAAATTAATTTACTTGGTGTTTCTTAATTAGTTATCATGTTAATGTCAAGAAAAAGATATAACAACAGAGCTTCATACTATCTACGGTTCCATAAGTACTATTTTATACTATAAGAACGACTGGAACAACCGTATGATATCTATATGTATATTTTATTTTAATGCTATTAAGAACTATAAAAAAAAAATCGATATGGGTCACGTTTTTTTGTTCCGGTTTGACTAAAACTACTTCTAGTATACTTTATAGGTTTAGCGTTATGGTCAGAATCTCCCCTTTTCTTTTACTTCCGGAAATGCATTAACGCATCCCCTCCCAGCCCGGGGCAACTGAGAGAGGTATGTGAGACTCACCCGACATTAACCAGCGGGAGTACCCGCTGAAACCCCACGGCCGTCTGTCAAGTTCCTGGGACGAAGCGGGTCCGTGCATGCAATCACAATGTCACCTGTTATGAACTGACGATGTACTCAAACACGATGGACATGCCAAGCCTAGTCGAAGGGCTGGCTCTCAAATGTAAGCGCCACACGTATAGGTATATACTTGAGGGTGGTAGCTAGCCAGGTGGCTATTAAAAAAAGGCCCTATCACTATGCGGCTCAAGAGTGACAACATAACAAACAAACGCACGTTCGCATTTGATATCAATGTTTATTTATTGAACACCACGGCTCTAATCTTTGCAAAATTATCCCTTAATAAATTCCTATACAGCTATATATTTTTTAGTTAAGGTTTAGTGTTACGGCTATAATCTCACCTAATGTTAAGTGACGATACGGCCCAAATTGGTAGATACGCTTAACTTGTAGAGGTACTGGCTCTCAAGTGCAGCTGCCGGATCACACCTATTGGTATTTGGCGGCAGACCCTCAGCTTGAGCGTGATTGCTACTAGCCAGGCGGGCATTAGAAAAAGCCCTACCACCATGCAAAATATATCATAGTAAATAGCCGAGTAGTGCTGGCAGTGTCGAATAACAACACTCCCATATCTTCCATGTGAAAATTTACTGAACCCTTGTAACTTGCCCAACGTCATACTATTCCATCTCTCTTAGTCTTTCTCCGGTCGTATCGTCTCCGTTCCACTGGGTCCAGAAAGTATTATTACAAAGTAAATAGACCCTTAACAACTTAGTCCCTATTAAGTCTGTTAAACAATACAATAAGCAATAAATAACAAGGTCTTTATCAAATTCTTTGCGCAAGAAAACAGCGTACGCGCATCAAACAATAAAAATATCATAAATCTCATTACGGAAGACGTTACAAATTGTCCACGTTTATTCTTGAAGTCACGTAATAATAACGAAGATAACTCGATCGCGGAGCGTTGGATCTTCATATTTGTCCGGTGTAAAAGGTTTTTTGTGCTAATGGACAACATGGTGGTAGGGCTTTTTCTAAAGCCCGCCTGGGTAGCTACCAACCTCAAGTTGTAAACCTGCCGTCAAATACCAATAGGTGTGTTCCGGCAGCTGCATTTGAGAGCCAGTTCCTCCGCAGGTTTAGCGCGTCTACCAACTTGGGCCGTATCGTCATTTAAGATCAGGTGAGATTATGGTCATAATGCTAAACCTTAAGTAGAAGGTAAACGGAAATATTTCATGTCTTACATTTCAGTGTCCGCTGTAATGTATATCATACGAATTTGGGGATCGATGGATACGACCATTCGGTCTGCATGTGACTTTTCTGTAAATTAAACTGCCATGATGACTAAGATTATTATTGTATTTGTATTCATTTATAATTTACTATCTATACATGTCCTAACGCCAGCGACCGAGATTCTTATTTCTATGGCCCATAACTCGGATTTGGACAACGTCAACGTTTCTATTATTCGAATTCAAATGTTACATTCCTTCTTATGTTAGCAGAACATTGTAGGAGTTTACAATACATAAAAGAGATGCGATGAAGACGACACAAGGATCCAAAAAATAAATAATAGTTAACAAAAAACTAAAATATACGCTTTTATAGAAAATCCAACTAAAAGATAGAAAATAAATTTTAATAAATTTGAATTAAAAATAGTGTAAGTGTAAGAAAAAATGATTTTGTTGTAAAAAAAAAAGCGTGGGGTGCATGGTATCAATAGTTATAATTATTATAAAGCAACCCACGCTTTTTTTACAATAAAATCATTTTTTCTTACACTATTTTTAATTCAAATATATTAAAATTTATTTTCTATTTTTTATTTGGTGTTTCTATAAAAGCGTATTTTTTAGTTATTTTAAACTATTATTTATTTTTCATTATTTAGTGATTATTTAGAAATAGTTTTATTATATTTACATCTCTATCAGCTATTGCATAGAAGAGCGGTGTTTCATCATGACGGTCTCTGCTATTGTCATATGCTAAAATCACTAATCCCGAGTATCCTAGTAAGGATAACGGATCTAACTGTTTAAAATATTGAATTGTCATCGGTCCTTAACAATTATACCAAATTTCGAGTTAATTCGACGTTTTGAAGGGGGTCAAAATCGTGTACAAAGATTCCGTAACATACTAACATACGTATGAAGCTAATAAAAACGTATTAATAATAACCAAGTAGCGCCAAGAGACGATATCAAAATACATAGGATGATAACATTCTAAATATTAGTTCGAAGACACATCTCAACTAAATCCCGTGCCAAGAGCGCGTGTTAGAAACCTCAAAAATCACGTACGTTTTAAACAGAACAGCAACTGATGACAGTAACGATGACTTTTTAACCCTTTTTTAACACGGTATTTAATGTTAAGATATATCAATCATATCACTGACTAGAATGTCAATTCGAAAGTTTTTTGTTCTTGCTTTGCGCTAACAATTGTGGCAAAAAACAATTTGCTACAGAGACAGAAGAAAAAAAATGTAACCAGTTTCCTTTATCAGCTTCACAAGAATTACTAAATTTTTTAGTAACGAATTTTGACCACCGTACAAATAGGCCATTACAGTCTTACCATACGTACAGATACGTACGTTTAACCTGCCATATAGTCAATTCGATTCTCAGTGCATACAAAAAGTTTGCACATACGTTGTGCCCTTTGTGATACCTTCAGTATTTAAATATTAACAAAGCAATCAGCAGGCGAAATATAATTGAGTTTGAATGGATCCTCTCCACGGCAGTAACAGCCACTATAACGGTGTCGGGTTCAGCCGGTGTAAATGTAATGTAAAATGTAAATGAAACTGTTCCACCGGGATATGGGGGATGAAAAGCTCACAGTTTGACCGATCGCCATGAGAATTGGTGCGTACAAACATGTATTATTTTATGGAAAATGTACCTAAACTAATATACAATTTACAGGGTTAACGTGTTTTTATACTTTATCGTTATTGCCATAATCTCACCTGATCGTAAGTGATGATACGGCCCAAGTTGGTAGACACGCTAAACCTTTAGAGGAACTGGGTATTAAGTGCAACTGCCGGAACACACCTATTAGTATTTGGCGGCAGGTTCACAACTTGAGGGTGGTAGCTACCCGGGCCGGCATTATAAAAAGCCACCATGCTATGGTTTCCTCACGATGTTTTCCTTCACCGGAAGCTCAAGCTCATTGTAGGTGCTTGAATTGGAACTCAAGTCCCTTGACGCGAAATCGTAGACACTAAATAATTATAATAAGCATAATTGCTACCTGATGTTAATTGATGACTCGGACCGAGATAGTGGACACGCTAAGCTAAGGGACTGGCTCTCAAATGCACTTGCCGAAACACCTATAGGTTTGCCAGCAAATTACCAACATTAGGGTATCAGCTCGTGTTACAAAACGTGGAGGTTGTATCGAACCATACCCAGAGTCTCGTTCCACGATCGTCATACTTTACAGCAGAGCTTTCGCAAACTACAACACGTCCGTACAGTCGAACGTTCTTAACTCAACTGAAGCCAAAGCCGCTTTTCTATTGAAAGGACCTACACTGTTAGGCTGAAAGGCTGTCACAGTTTCACCGGACGTTGTGGGCGAGCGTGGATGGCGCTCAGCCGGAAGTAATTATGAAGTTTCGAACCTTTGATTAAATTAACCTTATTGTTTGATCAAATCCGCAGTGTCGGCCGCTGGGCTGAATTCACGCTCTCGCATCGCACTTCTATAGTAATCTGTGTAATCGACTACCCTCCATCTAATTAACTAAAAGTATTTAAGTTATTATGTTACCATATTAATAAGCAGTAGACGTGGTATGTAACACTTGCCAGAAGATGTTCACCAATTAATTTTTCATCACTAGGAAAAGGAAAAAGTACTTACATCTGTAAAACAATCATTTGTATAAAGAAAGTTATTTTATTCTCTTAGAAAAAGCTTACTTTCATATATAAAAGAAAGGGTATTTTCATCAGTAAAAACAAGGGTCATTTCATCTATAGAAATAACTCCCTACTGATATAAAGTGATTCCAGTTTCACGCAAACGAAGTCACCGCCACCAGTTCCTAATGATATTTCTGAACGTGATATTTGTCATCCAAATAGTAAATATGCAAAGTTATATCCGTCTATGATATTTCAAATATATTTAACCATACTCACACTTTCATTTATAGTAAAGCAAACAAAGATTTGCGAGCTAGAATACTCCATTCAGTGGAACGACGGAAGAAGGGTCAGTTCTATCATCAAATACCACTTACCCTGATTCCAGATCAGATCGAACTGACATTGTGTATTATTTGTTACATTGATCTCATTTGGACGAGTGTTTGCGCCGTTAAGCATCACTCAGTTTATTCGCCTCAATAAACATTCGACGGAGTAACATATTAATTATACACCATAGCATTCGTGCGACCGAGCATAGTTTGGTATTTTTATATAATTGTGTTTATTTAAAACTATATATATTTACATACGACTCCTATATTTAAATCCTACCCTAAATTTATCCATTATAACACATCCACATTTCACGATATCACATACGTGTGAACTGGTTCTTTAAACACAAATGTGTTAACCAGTTTATTAGAAATAATACAAATATACTGTATACAGGTGAATTCGAAAAGTAAGAATCTATATATATATCTACAAAATTTCCTCCGTATCGTCAGAGGCACCTTCTCCGAAATACAAGAATTCTATATTTTTCTACAATAATAGCATTTTTCTACATTAACGTGAGGAATTTTTAAGATAATCAGTGCTTCATTTCCAGTCACCTTCTAGTAGACAATGCCCGGCCGAAAGCCAGAAAACTACTGAACGTTTTAAGAGACAGTATATTTCGCACGATCACGAACGAAGCCGCGGGCACAGATAGTGAATATAAGGCCGGGATCGTTAGCAGATAAACCCAGAGCCGCAGTGCGACGCGTCGGCGGCGGCAGCGGCGGAATCGATCGCGGGGCCTATCCCCAGATCATCCCGGAAAGGCCGACCCTCTAACCTGGATACCGAAACGGGGTAAACAGACTTATCTCAGACCCTACCTAAAATAAAACTCACAAAATCTGTATCATCTCACTAAAAAGGTAAAATTGCTTGACTTTGATTATTTAAATAGTAAACTATTGGTTTATCTTCACTACGTTTATTGTAGCGAAGTCAATGGACATGAATTGGAATCCCCACAATGATCTAGAGCTTACGGTGACGGAAATGGTGACGAAACCATAGCATGGTGGTAGGGCTTTTTCAATGCCTTTTTTTAAGACCTAACTGCCGTCAAATACCTATAGGTGTGCTTCGGTAATCGTATTTCATGGCTATTATTTTATAATTTAGGTTTATCGTAATGGCTATAATCTCACCTGGTCTTAGGTGACGATACGGCCCAAGATAGTAATCACGCTAAACCTCTCGAGGAACTGGCTCTCAAGTGCAATTGCAGGAACACACCTATTGGTATTTGGAAGCAAATTTTTAACTTGAGGGCGGTTGCTAGACAGACCTGCAATAGATAAAGCCCTACCACCATGCTATAGTTTCCTCACGATCTTTTCCTTGCTAGCCAGGCGTGCAATAAAGCCCTACCACCATGCTATAGTTTCCTCACGATCTTTTCCTTGCTAGCCAGGCGTGCAATAAAGCCCTACCACCATGCTATAGTTTCCTCACGATCTTTTCCTTCACCGAAAGCTAAAGGTCATTGTAGGTGGATCCGAACTCACGACCCTTGACGCGAAGTCGTACACACTATTACTGAGCTATCGTCGCTCCAACAAACCAAAAATGCATGTTCGCAGTTATAAATATTAAAATTAAAAAGCGTGACAGTTCATTTTGTTTGTTTGTTCGACCGCGCTAGCCCTAACGCAATCAATGGGATACATATTTTTTTAATAATGCATATACAATAGTTATTTACGGATGCACAGAAAAACTTTTAATTCCAAAGGTCAGCATCATTCTGATATTGTCCCACCCTATAATAGCCTTTTGACATCAAAACCCGCTTGACTAAAGAATAAAAAAACGGCATGTGCTTAAGAGCAGATGCCAGAAGAAAAACATAACTTAATCTCTCTCTCTCTCTCGCTTCCTTAACCGCCTTGAGCCGACTTTACCCGAACGAGCGTCACACAAAAAGATTGCGTATCAGAATTTCAAAGCTCTCCCATAAAACGTTTCACTTCAAAACACTAAATGTAAAATATCGTAAGCAGAATGACACCTTATCTTCGACACGAGTACTGTATTTCATAAACATTCAGTTAAGATTCATCGGAAATGATAACGAGTTACATTCTCAGAATCGAGATGTCAACAGTAAATCCTTTAGATCGGTTGTCACCAACCTTTTCCGGGCAGTGGACTACTTTAATTTCTTCGTTATTTGTCAGTCAGTAGAACAAAGTTCATCAAAAATAAACCATGTCACACTACACATACACTTTTATCGAAACTAGTAGGAAATCGGACCATAAGCGTCATTAAACTTTGAGTAAATTCTTGCATAGGCGAAAAGAAATGGCTGTTGTCCAAATTCCGAATCCCACAAACAACTGTTCTAAGTATGGATGTTACTTGTGTGGGATGCCTATATGCTGGCTTATTCAGACTTGATATTGGCAAAATTATCTACATAGGCAAATGCCATCATAGAAAAAAAGTCAAGAGATAATGAACGAAACACTTGTAGATCGATTGGTAAACAGATACAAGACATTTATTGATCTGTTCTGCTCTACCTAAATATTTATTATAATCAATCTTAATACAGCATGTTACAATCACTAGCTCTTTCTGGGACAATCCCAAACCAACGACAGCTTTGCGCTCGACTAGAAGAAGAGTGAAAGTTGTCCCTTTTGCAAGCTTCATAAGCGAAGCGTTGTGGTGGGTACTACTGTCACTACACGCAAAACAACTGATTTTATCAAACTTAAAATGTCTCTATTTATCATATATTGCACTTGTAAAATAATGTATACACGCACATATCAAGAAAAAAACACTGTTTTTTACCATCCATGATATTTTTGATGCAATTTTTGTCATTTAAACTAGTTAAAAAACTGTTTAAAAGAGTTCTGTCTTAGACGTCCGTGTGTCTGTATGTACGTATCCTGTATGTTATGACGATAACGACCAAAATACTTTCAGTAATCAAACCTTTTCTTTTTCTTACGCTTCAGTATAATTAGGAATACTTACTCTGTTACTTTTCACGGTCTGATTCGATGTGGTTTAATTGTTATTAAATAAACAAACTATAAATAGCTTTTGCATTTTCCAAACTTTTTTTCTTATACTCCATAGGTATAGCGTTGGGTCTATATGTTGAACACCCTAAGCCTAATGCAGAGGCTTGCTCTCAAGGGCAACTGCCTCACACCTATAGGTATTTGGCGGCAGATTTTCAACTTCAGAGAGGTAGCTAGCCAGCAGGGCATTAGAAAAAACCACTAAAAAGATCGTATATATAGAGTAACTTATTTCGAGACGTGCCACGCCCGAGTGTACCAATATATAGAAATTCTAACACTTGGTGTCTGGTGATCACAATTCCGTCTCACTAATTTGATATTGACCCATTAATAATCATGTTATTAAATACAATTTTATACTTTGTAACATTTAATCGAAAATATTTCAGCTTTAAGGGCCACGGGTTGAGAACCCCAACTTTGGATGATTGCATGAATAGTAATTAGTACGCAAATTTCACTGCCACCTCCAAATATGTGGTTTGTTAAAAAAAAATTCTCTATATAGATAACAAAGTAGACCATTATAATAATTATATATATATATATGTGTAGAGATATAGCTACCAGTCTACCTACGTCACTTAGATAAAGAAACTCCCAGAGACACAATAAAATATTATACTCATCACAGCAATGCAACGCGAATCGCGGAAGCGGTGATAGCTCAGTGGTAGTGTGTAAGGACCCCGCGTCAAGGGACGTGAGTTCGAATCCACCTACAATGATCTTGAGCTTTCGTTGAAGGAAAACATCGTGAGGACACCATAGCATGGTAGAAAGGTTTTTCTAATGCCCGTCTGGCTAGCAGCCACCCTCAAGTTGTAAACCTGCCGCCAAATACCAATAGGTGTGTTCCGGCAGCTGCACTTGAGAGCCAGTTCCTCCACAGGTTTAGCGTTTCTACCAACTTGGGCCATATCTTCTCTTAAGATCAGGTGAGATTATGGCCATAACGCTAAACCTTAAGTATAAAAAAAGTAATCAGTGAAAAGTATATAAAAATATACATTCATTTAAAGGAAGAAATCGAAGAGTTCTTAGGGAGTATATTTCAAATGGAAGACCTCCGTGAACTCATCCAACTCTATTCTGTCGTAAAAAAATCAGCGTCGCCTACAGGTATGAACTCTTCCGATAAAAAAAAACTATTTCTTGTCATTGTGATATCTAAAAAAAAAAAAATGACATCTGCCTATGAAGTCAATTGATATATAGGTATTTATAAGCAGAGAGTAACAACCGAACTCGCTTCAAATGACAGCGAACCTCTGAACTAATTAATTAAATCTCCCCCTCCCACAAAGAAAATAGTAAAATTGAATGTTGAAAGAAAATATGGATTTTATTTCAATAAAACGTAACAAATACAGTGCCAAAAGAAATATGTTTTTAAATATTAATGTAATGCTTTCTTGTCGCAAATCGAGTCAAATTTAGGAGTCATTTTGGACAATTTTAACCTTAATTTTGACTCGGCATCAAGTCGGTTTCGTTATTAACATGACCAGGTGTGGAAACCCACTGTCACATAAGTATGTCGTAGCAAAGTGCCAACCAGACATCAAGCCACCATTACGTAAATCCCTTCGCGTACCCCCTACCATCAAATGGTGAACCCCTAGGGGTTCGCGTACCCCACTTTGATAAACTCTGGCCGACATCAATCAAATAAAAACAAAGATTGAAATAAACTTCAATCACCAATAAAATTCAATGCCTGTATCATCATTTCAGGTTCAAATTTTTTTTTTATTGCAAAATTACGAATTTATCAAGACATTTGATGCACAAACAAGCATGTAAACAAACAGATATGACCCGAACGCATACGTGACGCGGGTCTCCAGACTGTCAAAAGACAGAAATAAAACAAAAAATATTATTCTGCGTTCGGGAACATATCGAGATCTTTGCCAAATGCCCATACGCAATTTCACATAATACGAAAAACCGAATGACGAGCTATCAGCTAACAGATACAGTGCCGGCCGCGTAAAATAACCCGCATATTATTATTAAATCAAACATACATATATATTAGGGTGTCCGTTATTTCCCAAGTTGATTTTTTTTTTACCATGTTTCAACATCAAACTTTAACCGCGTATAACTTTTAAAGGAATGATTTTAGCGAAAAAACCAAAGAGACAAAATAGTAGAGCGCAAAATTGTGTATTAGAATATTTCTTTATCAAAGCTGTAGGTTCATTTGCTTCGGAGATAAAAAATAAAATGCAAAAAGTACAAGAATCCCATGTTATTTAAATGGGAAAAGTAACATGACACGGGCAAGGTTTAACTTGAAAATTAAGAGCTTGTTTACGTTGGATAATTTTTTTTTAGGGTAAAAACTAAAACTTCATGGGGCGGCAGCAAATAAAAAAATCAACTTGGGAAATAACGGACACCCTAATATATTATTTTAATACATTGACAGCATACTTCATACTAATATGATAAATGCGAAAGTGAGTTTGTTTCGTACGCTTTCACGCCTAAACCGCTGAACCGATTACGGTAAATTTTGGTACAGAGATATATGGGACCCAGGAGACGGAGATAGGCTACCTTGTCTCGCGAAATCTTTATCGGGAGTAGGGTAAATAGAGGATTAAACTTTTTATTGTGTTATCCGATTGGTTTCACAAAATCGATATTAACACGAGCGAAGCCACACATGAAACATAGTAGATAAATAAAATAAGGCGTGTTTTATTTTCATTCCATAGAATATTGTATTATTCTGGTGAATATCTTTAATTAGCCTTAAATTGCTTACTGCATTTTGAATCGTGTGCTAACTGACACCCTTTTTATAGTATAGGCGGGATTCGAGCAACCGTGTCACCTGGTGGTAAGTGTTCACCGTCATGGACACCCACAACTCCAGGGAATCGCAGGAGTATTGCCGGCCTTTATCGGAGAGACTGGCTCTCAAGCACACCTACCGGAACACACCTATAAGTATTTGGCGGCAGATTTCCACCTTGAGGGAGGTAGCTAGCCAGGCGGGCATTAGAAACAGCCCTATCCATGCTATGGTTTCCTCACGATATTTTCCTTCACCGAAAGCTCAAGCTCATTGTAGGTGGTTGCAGTCGAACTCGCGTCCCGTGACACAGCGTTCCTACGTTACCACTCAGCTATCATCGCTTAAATCAGCTGTTATATATTCATTAAAATAAATAATTAATTTTAGCATACGGTTATGACATCCTAATTTTTGTAACGAGTATTTTAAAATATCCTAATACTGAAAATAAAAATGGCGGCGATCGCCTTATAAATACGGGGGTAACTTCGTAGCGTTATACGGTAGCGTAGGGTATAGTTTCCAGATCCCGAAGAGATCAGTTAGTACTCTAGCTTTTTCTATTTTTATTAATAAATAGCTAGTACTGCGTTAGATTTTCTCCTACGCGATTCGGCAACAGTCCAAGCCGAGGTTCGGTCACTATTGACACCCTTGCGCGAGTTGCCCCTCGGGCTCGAGCGCCCTCCGCGCTCGCCCCTCTAGTTCGGTGAAGCTGTAAAATCCCCTCAGACTAACAGTGTAGGTCCCATAAAAAAAAAAGTATAACCAATTTCGATGAATATCGGTGCACAGATACATTTGAAGAAAAACATAGTTTATGTATTGCCGTTAAATTAAAACTTGAAGTCTTGAAATAGGGAATTAATTCTGTATTGAGAACCAATCATTTCTCGAATTCGGGATATGAGAAATCATATTTCTGTTTTCTGTAAAATATAATGGTGTAAACTTTAAGAAACTCATCTTTCGAGACGGTCCAATCTCTGAGCTTGAAGTTTCGGTTAAGGAAAACATCGTGAAGAAACCATAGCATGGTGGTAGGGCTTTCTCTGATGCCCGCCTGGCTAGCTACCGACCTCAAGCTGAAAATCTGCCGCCAAATACCAATAGGTGAGTTCCGGCAATTGCACTTGAGAGCCAGTTCCTCCACAGGTTTAGCGTGTCCACCAACATGGGCCGTATCGTCACTTAAGATCACGTGAGATTATAGCCATAACACTAAGCCTTAACTATAAAAAAAAACAATCAGTAATGATTTCAATTCTTCAATTTCAAGTGTATATTATCGTTAAGCAAAGTAAGTCTAGATTCTGAAAAAGGAACGAATTATCACACCAGCGTTCGTGACTGACGTCCGTCTGTGGAAAAAACTTTAAGAAACGTCTCTATTTTTTTTAGGACCGTATACGTATAGCTATAGATGATTTAGCCAATGTCAAGTGCGACGAATACACTTTGCATAAAGAGCTTAAATATAGAAGTTCAGTGCACTATAGGACAACTTCAAAACATCAAAACATAATTATAGTGAATGTTTTTTACTACCAACAAATATACAATGTCAAAGTGAATTGACCTAATAGTGTACCATAACGTGTGCTATTTTACCTATAATTGGATTCATCCTAAAGAAAATTCTGTTGAAAATGAAGAAATAAAAAATATCACATTTTATTCCGAGGGTACGGTAAGGTGACTTTGGCGGCGGCCATGGTACTAGCTGGCTTCCTGCCGTGGGTGCTGGAGGTGAATTCCTCGCCGCCGTCTCTACAGAGATGCGCAGGTAAAGAAAGCGTGGGACTCTTCTCTCCAGGGAGTCTCTACTCCAGCTCTAGCGTAGAGACTGAGATGAAGATAGCCTGCGGTGACTTAATGTGGTATTGGCAGCGAGACCTGACGGATGTCGCTAAGGTCCATACACCATAGACGCTGTTCACCGTCTACTACCAATGGTTTAGCAAGGAGCACGACTACCTAATCTTTTGTCTCATGCAGGTGCATTTTTAGTTATTATTAGCAAGGGCAAATATTGTATGTGTTTAACATTTTAAGTTAATTCTCGAACCATTGTCACCTAACAACCAAGTGATATTATATCAAAGAAATTAAGAGAATTAAAGATTTTAGCTCAAAGTTTTATAAAGACACTCTTACCCCCATCACAGGGTTTTATAGATGCTACTTTAGGTAAAAATAGAAATAATTTTTCCAATAATTAAAATTTACAATTATAATAATCAGAAATACCACAAAACCATTTAAAAAAATCCACCTAAACCATAATAGATTTTGCACCCCTCAAAAGCGAAGTGTTGAGGTGGGTACTACTGTCATTTTCAAAGTGGTTTAATTGTTATTAAATAAACAAAAAAAAATGAGATAATGATGTGTGCACTTTTGGATTCTCCAAACTTTTTTAACACTAAAGCAATTTAATAGAAATAAGATTATTAATATATATTATTATTATTATTATATATAGAGTAACATGATTAATCCTAAATATATCTATTAAATCATTGAGTGAATTTTTAATACTATTGTTGATAGCTGTATCTTATCAGATATGTTATTTTAAATTCATGTGGGTCATTGACCGTAATTCAATTCCCGGAACTTTGTCAAAGACCTGGATGAGCCTTAGATAAATATACTGCAATTATTTCATCACTTTATGGGTTATTAGACACAATATTTCACTCTGTGACTTATTATTACCTCTTAATGTATCAAATAAGCTAAAATATACATTGTAATTCTATACAGTGACAGTAAATTTTTTTCTTATTTACTACCCACTATTAAAGATAACATGGCTATATTTTCATAAATGTCAATGACTTATTTTGATAAAAAAAAAACAATACAATAACTTTTAATATAATATAACTGTTCAAAATTCAACCATAAACATAAGAGAATAATTGAGAAAATTATTGTACAGATGGAAGAAAGATGTTTCCAGTGAGTGAGTTTTGATGTTTTTTATTATTTTTATTGTTAACACTAAATCTTATAAATAGTTACCTAAAAAAAACCTTGGACTGACAGATGAAAATAATCTTTTTAGTTTTACCTTTTTAAATACAGATAAACTTTTTTTCATAGATAATCAAAATTATCTTGTAGAATAAAGATTATTTTTCGGAACAATAATATATGCCTATATATTGTTACATAGAATTATGTTTATCAGAAGATATGTCCATATAATTCTATACATATAGGAAATAGACAATAATTATTGTATTTTCGTTCTTGTAACTTTACTCTTTTTTTTTTTCTTAAAAGTCATCGCTTACAAAGAAAAACACGGCCTTAAGAATTTATGGCGTCGTCTTCGTTTACTTTATAGGCTAATTAAATTAAGACTACGGCGTAACATTCTCCTGGAAAATAGTAATAAGATATATATAATAATTAAATGCACTTACCAAATTCCTTTATACAACTGGTCGATGCTAGAAAACAGCTCGGAACATCGCAAGACGAGCGTTAAAATTCACAAAACACCAAACGACGACAAAAGAAAACTGGTAATTAATTAGAAAACAAAAGCTAGCTTATGTTACAGGCACTTGAATTCGATTTATGGTTGATTTATAAAGACAGCGTAATTGTCAATTGTAATTATAAAACAGACTTATTATTTTAAATATAGCTAATGTTTAAACACACGTTTGTTATATAAAAATCTAGCAAAACTTGCTACTTGTGTGCAAAATTTTTATGGATTATAGAGCAACATACGGAGCGACAACAACTACTATTACCTACTGCAAATGAATGAAATGAACGGGTTCAAGAACTAAAACGATAATGAAACATATGTGAAGGCTACAGATTAAACTCAAATCGATCAAAGGGTCAACCATTCATTTGTCTTTGTGTACAATG
The DNA here is from genome assembly GCA_039707435.1 of Actias luna. Classification (NCBI taxonomy): domain Eukaryota; kingdom Metazoa; phylum Arthropoda; class Insecta; order Lepidoptera; family Saturniidae; genus Actias; species Actias luna. Next base: position 16,454,541 of record JAZHAC010000003.1, on the reverse strand, counting down.
TATTTTTATCGTAAATGAAATTAGTAGCTTTTCTAATATTTTGTTCTGAGAATATATTTTTATCGTTGTCGATTTGTATATACAATAAATATAGTTTATTTCAAAAATTATTTTATGTTATTTGCATTTTGGAACTTAGTCTAAGTAATTTATTAATTTTGAAACAATATTTTGTTACAGTAATATATGTCATGAATGTTATATATTTAAAAAAAATAGATCACAGCTTGTTATTAAGCTATTATTTATTAAGAATATAAACAACTTTCGTGTTCATTGATGCATAAATTACATAGCATTAAAACAATTTCAGTACGTTTATATTTCTTTTTCCATCTTTATATACGGAATTTGAAGAAAAACTTTTTATTATTTAATGGGTTTTAAATTCAATAAAATTGTTATGGTATTGTTTAAGTCTTATTTTTTCATATTATTATACTGCACTAAATGGCTCCTTGAACACATTTATTCCTGAATGTTTGTATTCTCTAAGTCAGATTAAGAAAGTGTGGTGTGGTGGTTGCTAATTATGTTGGTTCAATTTATGAAGAAGTTATCTTTTCTACTACTACCGCAAACTGGGTGATTGCACCATCCTCGATCCCCAAAAAAGTATTACGCATCTTATATTTTTTAAGTTGGCAACACTGAACATTCCATTGTCTCGAAACTTAAAATTTGTAACCGTTTTCGTACATTATTTTTGTTGTTTTCCAAACTTTGTGATAATTCACAATATGGAAAGTCGACCTTTGTATTTAGTCGAGGAAAGAATAAAAACCTTTAAGAATTGGCCGTTCAACGATAAAAGTAAATGTAACGTTCAGAATATGGCAGAAGCTGGTTTTTATTCAGTGGCCACCTGTGAAGACGATGCGGATGCGGCTAAGTGCTTTCTTTGCGGAAAGGAATTGGACGGTTGGGAGTCCAACGACGATCCCTGGGAGGAACATAAGAGCCATGCGGGCAAGTGCGCATTCGTACAACTAGGGAAAACAGAAGACAGACTATTAGTGAGTAGTTTGGACTTTTTTTTATTGCCCATATGACGCGATTCGTGAAACAAATTTATAAACTGAGGTCTGTGCAAGGTTTGTAAGATGAATGACAGGACTGTCTCTGGTCTCTGGCAACATAGGAGTTTGAATTTTCGTCGTGTTCTGTTTTAGTTAGTAGCATTAGGTGGTTATCACCTGATGTCTGCTACGGGACCATATCATAGCCTGCCAGTTGTATTGCAAGACAAAGTGTGTCAGTGTTTATTTTCATCTTTTTAGCATAGTTAATAGCTTGAGCATTATGGTCAGAATTTGACTTGATGGTAAGTGACAATGTATCCCAAGATGGTGGACTTGCTAAGCCTGGTGGAGGGTCTAGCTCTCAAAGCTCATAGTAAAGAAGAATTTCTTTTCATATGATGTCTATGAAATTATATTAAAAGCCTTCATCAGGCTGTAAAGATAATTTTGGTTAAGAAACAAGAAACAGCTAAAAACAGTATAGTGCCACCATCATCTAGTTAGAAATAAAATTAATGCTCTTTTAACAAGTGATGAGGTGATGATAAATGATCATAACTTTTTATATGATGTCTTGATTAACTTTCTAGTAATTTCAGAAATGGTTTTACCCAGCTTTGGGATGTTTATAAGCTGTTACTACACAATAGTACTATATTACAGTTCTTAGTTACTATATTTAAAATATTGTTCCAGTGAAATAAAACTAATTTAAACAGATTTTATCGCGGTTATTCATTAAATTTTGATCCCGACGTTTCGAAAGCTTTTCAGCCTTCGTGGTCACGGGGCGGACTGAGGTGTAGGTTGTCCAGAAAAGTTTATGTTACTGTGTCTACCTTCAATTTAATTTTTAATATTTATAGTTAAATTAAATATATAAAATAATTAAATTGAAGGTAGACACAGTAACATAAACTTTTCTGGACAACCTACACCTTAGTCCGCCTCGTGACCACGAAGGCTGAAAAGCTTTCGAAACGTCGGGATCAAAATTTAATAAATAACCGCGATAAAATCCGTTTAAATTAGTTTTATTTCAATGAATAATATTCACATAACCTAAGAAATCATTATATTGTTCCAGTTTTCTGAATACCTGTCAATCATGAAACAATACATGATCAATGAAATCCATCGTGTCTCGGAAGTGGCAAAGGTACAGCTAGATGAAAAAGCTAAAGCGTGTCAGAGAAGATGCTTGTTAAAAAAATGATAGTAATATTTTATTAGATATACTGGAAAAGAACTTATAATTTTTATAAATTGATTTGGATCAAGTATGATTAGTATACAATACTCTCATTAGTCTAATATATTAGTACACAATACTCTCATTAGTCTAATATGTGAAAACTACATGATCCATGTCTTCCAATAGTTGCTATTGAAGATATGTATAAAAATGGTATCTCAAGATTGTATAGATTTCATGCAATGATAGCTCAGCGGTAGCTATACTGGTGACACATACATAAGTCCAACACGACTTTGTTTCACTGCAAAGATCTTGAGCTTTCCGTGAAAGAAAACATTGTAATGAAACCATAGCACGGTGGTAGGCCTTTGTCTAATGCCCAACTAGCTGGCTTCCACCTTCAAGTTGAAAATCTACCGCTATATACCCATTGGTGTGTACCGGCTGTTACACTTGACAGCCAGTCCCTCAAGTTTAAAGTGGTTCTATGCCCCAAGTTGGTTCATAGTGATAGCCGACTAATAGGATCTGCTTACACAATAACAAATCATTAGTAGCGAGTCAGCGGGAGTGAGTGTGGCCATTACCTAAGACACATTGCACCATATAGCATGTGAGATTTCATTTTTATTAAAACTAATTTCTATTAAATAAAGTATGTTTGTTATGAACATTGATTATTGTTTGATTCGTCAAAATATGGCCTAAAATTTCATTCATAATGATTGTTCAGTAATAATGTTATTTTCTATTTTTTTATATTTTAATAAGAAAGTTATTAGGCTCAGAAAAGACGTTTCATCATATCCAATAAGTTTTAGGTTAACTATTTAGATAAGTATTGAAAAAAGTGTAATTGCGTACAAACCATTACACTCATGTAAATAATATATCTCAATAACTTGTAAATACATGATAATTAGAATGTAATTTAGACTAAATAAAATGTGAAAAAAGTTTCTTGTATTTCCCTAATTTAGTCTTACGATGTAGTGAAAAGTTCTAGATAATTGACAAATAATCTGATGTGAAATTAAATGGAAATGCAATGTTTCGTTTCTCGAGAATTATTCTTACTTTTGTTATTAAATTGTTTGCGAGTGAATCTTAATAAAATAAATTATATGTATTTTTACTGAATGTGTTGTTTTGATGCCTTCCTTCATACATACTATTTTTTACATCATGTGCATACATAAAACCTAGCACTGGGTAATCTTACATTAATGTATATCCAATAGAAGAGATTTTATTAAAAAAAAAAAAATTGATGTTTTTGTGTTCTGGCAGTTACACTTAAGAGCTAGTCCCCCCAGAGGATTAGCATATTCACCATCTTGGGCCACTTCGTTACTTAACATCAGGTGAGATTATGGCTATAATTTTAAACCTAACTATAAAAAAATCCAACCCTATAAACACTCGCTAAGAGATAAATTTAAAAAGACTAACATATTAACAGCCATATTAATACGTATTTGATAACATTATATTTGTTCATAAAAATATAATAATTAAAAAAAAAGTCATTTTCATAGTTGTAACACTAGTAATAGGCTTCATCTTGCTCTGACCCACGCACGTTTAACAAAAATACAGAAATTTTAAAGACAATGTGTCTGACTCTATAATAAAACCTCACAAGTAATATGTGAATTTCAAAATACAGTTTCATCTAGTCAATCTATCTAGAACAAATCTATCTAATCTAGAACAATAATGTTTTCTGAGTAGTATTTCTGTCGTACCGTGAAGATATGGAACCGTCTACCTAACCTAAGTAGGCCATCATGAATTGGATTTTACTGTGTTTAACACCAGATGCAGTGCAGTGGTTTTGCTGTGCAACATAAAAAAAAAACTATAGCAATTCTAAAACAGAAACTTATTTAAAAAAGCGTATTATACAGTTGCATATTATTTAGCAAACGCGTGGAATTAAATAAGTATTTTTTTTAAGTTCGGACGATTGTATTCGCATGTCAAAATGAACGATCGCCTGATACTTTATTTAGCTGTTTCTTTTCTTCCAGAACGCCATGTTGTTTCAGAAACGGTAGTGAATTTTTGACTTGAATAAAGGGATATTACTAGCCTATTTTTAGAATTTTTTTAATGAAATTTGATACTGTTTAAAGTTCTACACGACTTACATACGAAATACATTTACGACAACTTTCAAGTTCCTGAATGCCCTCGCCCCAAAAAGTTCGGAGAAGCTGTCAAAGCCCTTAAAACTAACAGCGTACGTCAGATCGAAAAAAAAAACAACCTCCAAGTCGTATTTAACGACATCTATTGAATTCAAATTGTTTTAATTCAATAACCATGACAACGCAATTGTTATCAGTTGTCAAGCGCAACAATAAAAACAAACATTCTTAATATTTTTATAAGTATTTATTTTCCATTATAAAATAAATTACAGTCGTAATGGACGTGAAGAACTTGGAAGCTTACGCTATCATAGGATTCGATGGTGAGAGTGAATTGTTTTAATCTTGAAATGACATAAAACAGATTCTAGACGCGACAGCGCTGAATATGAACCACGCTTTTGTATTTCTGACTTTTAGTTTTTATTATATAAATTCACTGTACGTCTAGCGGTTTAGGCGGTCGGGATATGTGTGAAAATTATTTGTCTCCTGAGTCTGGGTATTTGGGGCTTGCTTGAATAGTTATTCTGACTTGACATTGCTAAAAAGGAGACATACGCAGAGGACATAAAAATGCATTTTTTTGTAACTTATGTCAGGATAATGGAGTTTTTAATGCTAATTTCTAACAGAGTATGAACTGTGATTAATTGTACAAGCCACTAACTCAGTAATTGGCTGCAGACTCAATTGATCTCTATTGACGTTATCCTCAAAGACGTAACTCGAAAAAGGTAATGGGGTCACGAATGCAGTTGACTGAACACGCTAATAACAGTTGATAGATTTTTAACTCGAACATGTTGGTTAGTTAACAGCCCCCATTCCCCTAATTGCCTTTTTTTGTATAATCGATAGCGTGAAACGAAAAGAAAACTGCGTGCTTAACGACCAGTCGACAGAAATGAAGCATCACTATATATCTCTTTCACTCCCTTAGTCGCTTCGAACTAATCTTACCCGAAACGAGCGTCACACAAAAAGGTTGCGGATTATAATTTCTAAGTCTTCCCACAAGACGTTTCACTACATATAATGGATGACGTTCCAAACACTAAATCGACCACATATCTCAACAATATATCCCAGTATCTATTAATTATTTATTCAAGTATTGAGATATATATTGGTGTATAACTGGGCATGTAAACTTGCTAGGTATACTGTTTATTTTCTAGAAAAAGTGTGGGTGTTGTCCTTGGTCTCTAGAAACACGGGAGTTTGAAGAGTCGCCGTGGTGTGTTTTAGTTTGTAGTGTTTGGTGATTAGCATCCGATGAGTCACGAAAGGCCTCTCACATCTTTGACCTGAGGCCGGATAATCCGTTTACGGGTTACTACGAGGAAGTCCGTTAAGAATAGGTTTTTAAACAACACGTTAATACAAAAGAGGGCCCTGTCTAGTAAGTCGCGACATTAATGTGCGTCTTTATGGGTATCTTGGGTCGGGCATGTCATGAGAAGAAAGTAAACACATGTGGTGAGAAATGGATATGAATGTTGAGAATGGAAAGGAAGAGGAAGGCCAAAGAAAAGATGGATAGAGTGAGTGAGGAAACTATAGCATGGTGGTAGGGCTTTTTCTAATGTCCATCTGGCTAACTACCACCCTTAACTTGAAAATCTGCGGCCAAATACAAATAGGTGTGTTCTGGCAGTTGCACTTGAGAGCCAATTCCTCCACAGGCTAAGCGTGTCTACCAACAAGGGCCATATCGTCACTTAAGTTCAGGTGAGATTGTGTCCATTACGCTAAGCCTTAACTATAAAAAAAGTGATAAATGAGATGAAGGAAAAGGGAGGGAGATGAAGAGATGCCGGCTGATAGAGATTTGTGGAATACTCGTACAGTGCAGATCCCAAATGACTTGGGTAAGGGTCTCTACCCTAATCGTTGTGAACACTACAGACATGAATCAGTCATTGTGACTCTTGATTTGCAGCGGTTTGGTATCAGGTAACTATGACCAACTGCCGAGAGTGTTCTGGAAACATATGACGGTAATCAATTACCGATATCTGTTTTGTAGTTTTACGTTCATCGTTATGGTCACAATCTAAACGATACTAAGTGATGTTGTGGCCCAGGTTGGTGGACACGCTAACGAGGAGCTGGCTCTCAAGGGCAACTTCTGGAAAACCTAAAAGTATTTAACGGCAGATTTTCAAATTGACGATGGAAGCTAGCCAAATAAGCTTTGGAAAACCCATCACCATGCTATGATTTCATCGAGATGTTTATCTTCACCCAAAGTTCTGGCTCATTAGAACAACTCGAACTCATTTCCTTTGTCGTGGCGTCCGTAAAAATTATCAACTGTGTCTTATTTTTTATATTATACTGTGCTTGCTATAAGCCAGAATATTGCCACTATACTATTTTAACTTTGGTTTTCCCTCAGTATCGTAGCTAATTCGTCTAATAGAGTTTTGGGTGTAATGCTAAGTAGAGGCTTATATTAAAATTTATACACTTATTTGCATCTGTATTGTCCACAAAAACGATCTGAGCAATTTATTACCAGCTTGTAGGCGTCATATGAAACCGGTAGACTTATGAATTATTCTATAACATGAGGTGTTTTTGGCATAATTTGCGGTGAACTTAATTTGGTGAAGCTGCCCAAGACCTTAAGGGTTACAGCGTACGCCAGTATGAAAAAAAAGGCATATTTATGTATACAATATGTTTATCTTCGATATAATCCCCTCCTCTCCGTTCCATTAAAGAACCACGCGGACGCGACTTCGGTGTCACAGCTTCACGGTGACTCCTATTGGATCGTGAACTAAATATGTTGCTGATTCATACTTTTCTCGTATCGTGAAGCTGTGTGACCGTCTTCCAGTCAGCGTGTTCCCACCCTCCTATCACATGGGGTCCTTCAAAATAGGCGTAAAAAGGTATCTAATCAGGCCAGCATGACAGCGGTGACTGATTGTAAATATTAGATCAGTGTCCGTCACCGCTGTTCTAGATTGTACTATACTTAACACAAGGTGCAGTCACTATGCGACGCAACATTTAAAAAACACTGGTTGTTGCTAAAGGAAGAACAAGCCGTGTGTCAATTTATCTGTGCTAACTACCAATAAATCTTTTAAAGCTCACAATGCCATCAGGTTCCGCAATCAGAGGACTCAAGGTCCACCCGGACAGCGAACACGTTGTATACCCGATGGGCAATAAAGTATGCATTCAGGAGTGGAAGACGAAGAAAATGTACTTCCTCAGTGGTCACACCAACAGCGTGTCCACCGTCGCCTTGTCTCCCAAAGGCACCTACGTCGGGTCTGGTCAAATAAATCACATCGGCTTCAAGGCATCTGCCAAAGTGTGGGACTTCAAGAAGAAGACTCAGATCGGGAGCCATGAATTGCATAAGGTGAAAATCGTGTAATTCGAACAATTTCCTAGACCAATGGTCCCCAAACTTTCTTGTATAATAGACCCCTTACCAAATTTTATTGTATCGGTCACACACTCTATCTTTTGAATATTGCTTATATAAGTACATTTAACTTACACTTACTTATTCTTTTATTATATAAGTACTAACGCACCAGCATATACATATTTTTTATATAGTTAAGGTTTAGCGTTATGGCCATAATCTCATCTGATCTTAAATGACGATACGGCCCAAGTTGGTAGACACACTAAATCTGTAGAGGAAATGGCTCTCAAGTGCAGCTGCCGGAACACACCTATTGATATTTGGCGTTAGATCTTTAACTTGATGGTGGTTGCTAATCAGGTCGGCATTAGAGAAAGCCCTACCACCATGCTATGGTTTCCTCACAATGTTTTCCATCACCGAAAGCTCAAGCTCATTGTAGGTGCTTGGATTCGAACTCACGTCCCTTGACGCGAAGTCGTACATACTACCACTATTATGCATGTATGTATTATCTTTTCTTTTCTATTTTCTTTTAATGTTTTTATTTTAGTGTCCTCTATTGCTTGTATGTCTTTTATTAGTATTAAACGATTTCTTTCTTTCTTTCTTTAAAAACGGATTATAGCTCAGAAGTGACAAATAACAGACAATGGATGTAAATGTGAAAAAATGACTTTGTTTTATCGATATTTTTTTTACAATCGACTTATAACTTATCGATAATCTATATACTTGAATACAGCGGTTAACATCGGTTAAAAATCATTGATAGCGATGATGATGCAGTTGCTAGATTTCCCTAGGTGCGCGTCGAAGCTCTAACGTTCTCATCGGACGAGCGATATATGATATCTCTCGGCGGGCGGGATGACGGGTACGTGGTCCTGTGGGACTGCGTGGCGGGGGCGGCCACTGTCACCGCGGCCGCCACCAAGCTCACCACGGGAGACGCGTTGACCCTCACCGCCCTCAACGTGAGGGTCAACTCGTTCGTCACCGGCGGTGACTGTGAGTTTTACCAGGCGTTATTTCAAAGTGCACGTTTAAAGGTTTATCGTTATGGCTACAATCTCATTTGATGCTTTGTGACGATGTAGCCCAGGATGGTAGACACTCTAAGTTTAGTGGAAGGAGTGACTCTTCAATGATACTCTAGGAATACACCTATAGGTTCGCTGGGATGACGCGGTGACAGGTAAGCGACAGACGGCCGTGGGGTTTTAGTAGTTATTCCCGACGCTTAGCGCTGGGTGAGTCCCACATACCCCTCTCAGTCCTCCCGGGCTGGGAGGGGATGCATAAATACATTTCACCACGTAAAAAAAATGAATACACCTATAGATACTTGGTCGCACATTTTTTTATATATTGATTATAAGTAAGCGCTTGACCACAATCTCACCTGATTGTAAGTGACGATGGAGCCTATGATGGATCGCGCTTACTAGGCAAGTATCGATGCACTCTTTTTTAAAAACCCCCAGATTATGATAATGGAAAGACAGGTGCCGGTAACGTATTCCACTCCCTTGCTGTACGAATTATAAAGGAAGCTATATGCGAATTGGGGAAATATCTACTACGTACGGGTGGAGACCCTGACGACGTCTGGTCGTGCTGTGGTAAAATGGAGATGTTGGAATAAAATCGTGCAGCTCGTGCGCACACTCTCCAAAGTGAATCCTATTAAACTCTTTACGGCGATGCTCAAGAGTGAGTATATTGGCCTTCAGTGTTTGTTCGCCATTCAACCGATGGGCTCAACGCTCTATTGAGTCCAATGCAGCCCGCTGGTATTTAGCTGATCCATCCCAAAGGCGGCCGCAGTATTCCACACATGATCAAACTTGCATCTGATATAAGCTGAGAAGCTGATCAGGTGACAAATACCGCCTAACCTTGAAAAGGATCTCCACTTTTCTATCAACAATGTTTACTGTATTCTCAATCGAATGTCCGAAGTTGAGTTCCGCTGTCAGTTGCATCCCCACAACCTGGTCACTAGATGGCGTCTTTTTCAAAACACAAACAAAGGTTTCAGATAAAAACCCGTATGTTGGCTTACGTTTAATTTTTGTTGAACAGATAAAATTTGTTTAATTTATTATGGAATATATAAAAGTGATTTTTAATGTTAATGATTAAAAAAAACATGCGTGCGTACAAAGTACACATGTCAGAAGTGAAACTTCTTTGGCGAACTAATTTATAAATCTTGTTCGCTCTGTCTCACTTTTTCTCTCAATCTTTCTCACTCGCTTGCTCCCTACTCTCACTCCACGGCTAGTTGCTCATGCTACGTTCGCCCTGTCTTACTCTCTCTCAATCGGTCTCGATCACTCTCTCTCTCTTTTCCGACACTTCTGTTGCATACCGGCGTGACGTTTCATCTGTAAAAATTTTACCCTCATGCGCCTAAAGAAGTTTCACTTCAATAACTTTATATATAGTAGCATAATTATATTATACCTGGTCTAGCCAATCTCCGCGTCTGGAACATTCGTGCGGAGACGAAGAATCTGGACGTTGTCGACGTGTCCTTAGGCAAGTTGCGCCGCAGCGTCCGGTGCATCGCCATCACCAAAGATGACGGCTTCGGATACGCCGGTACTACGTAAGTTTGAACCAAATCTTTTTTTTTTTTTTTATCGAAATGTCTCACGCTGTTAGCCCCGAGGTCTTTGACAGCTTCACCGAACTTTTTGGGGCGATTGCTTAGGACACTCTGCCCCGAGGCAGCGGGCACAAGGGAGCCAGGACGGCCGAACCTTGGCTTGGGCTGCTGCCGGTGACTAACCAATAGGTTCTGTATTACTAATTTAGTGATCCTAACTAAGACCTTATCAGGTAATCAGCTCAAGGGCCGCGAAGGTAGTCCCTTATAGAAACGTGTATTTAGTGTGTGAGTGTGCACGAATGGTATGCGGTGTGATGGTGTACTCTCAGTGATGTAGAGTGTCCACTGTATCGCGCGAGCAGAGTCACTGGAGGGCTCCTGTCCGGAGGATCGAACCTAGGGTCAGGCGTCTGTGGAAGGAGGCCGCGGCGGGTTTGAACCAAATCTGTGATTTACTCATTATATACACGCTTATTACTCAAATGATTTTAATTTGTGTCGTATTTATTCATTTATATTTATTTATACACTCAAATCATCCCTGACTCTTCTTATTGCAACATATCCATCCAAAGGCTTCCTGGAAGAGATTGTTATTAGCAGTAAGGCCACCGTTTGTGGTAAATACATAATTTGAATAGTATAACGATTTAAGATAAATATTAAATTAATTATTAAAAAAAAATGTTAAATACTTATGGGATTGGTGGGATGATAAACAACCACCATACACCAGATTTAACATTTGCTATCGTGGCACGATCAAAAGTGTCATGTTTAGACATTTTAGTTTCAACTACCATAACTAGATGGCGTTGTATCTATATTCCTCCCACCTAATTGTATTTTTCTATGTTCGCCAATGGAAATAGTAATAAATAGTAAAATAGTAGTCTTGTTTGAAATATCAACGATATAAATATAAATCTAGTGATTAGATCAGAGCGTATTGAATACTTTTAAATTCACATACATTTAAAATGGTACATAACTGATGCTACAGTCGCTAAGTTTTGAAATACATAAACAATACTCAAGGGACTGCAATGAAGGGCCAATAATATCTGGTCAGTAAAATAACGGCCTGGGCGACAAGGTAAATCAATCAATGTCAAGTAAATGTTTTAGGTAGTTTGTCGTTAATTTGTTTTTTTTCTTTTCTTATATTTTATAAATTTAAGTTATCGTCATAATCTTACCTGATGTTAGACGAAGAAACAGCCTAACATGGTAGAGCTAATCCTAACGGAGGTACGGGCTCTCGCTTTCAATTACCGGAACACAGCTACAGGTGTAGGCATTTGGCGGCAGATTTGAGGGTACTAGAGGGTACTAGAGGCCACTATGATATAGGTTGATCACGATGTTTTTCTTCACCGAAAGCTGAGGCACATTGTAGAGATTCAAACTCACGTCCAATGATGTGGGGTCCGTACGTCGCCTAATCACTAAGCCATCATCGCTTCAAAACTCATGGCCTCAACAGGAGTTTACACTAAAATTAGGGTTGCTTTAATATAGTTAAGGCTTAGTGTTGTGGCCATAATCTCACCTGATCTTAAATGACGATATGGTCCAAGTTGATAGACACGCTAAACCTTTGGAGGGGCTGGCTCTCAAGTGCAACTGCTGGAACACACCTATTGGTATGTGGCGGCAGGCTTTCAACTTGAGGGTGGTAGCTTGCCAGGCGGGTATCATAAAAACCCCTACGACCATGCTACGGTTTCCTCACGATGTTTTCCTTCACCGAAAGCTCAAGCTCATTGTAGGTGGTTAGATTCGAACTCTCGTCCCTTGACGCGAAATCGTACACACTACCACTGAGCTATCATCGCTTCAAAGGGCTTCAAAGGCGGACTTTACAGGGGTCACGTATTTATGTAACAAATATATTTTCGAAGCGATGATAGCTCAGTGGTAGTGTGTACGACTTCGCGTCAAGGGACGTGAGTTCGAATCCAAGCACCTACAATGAGCTTGAGTTTTCGGTGAAGGATAACATCGTAAGGAAACCATAGCATGGTGGTAGGGCTTTTTCAAATGCCCATCTGGCTAGCTACCACCCTCAAGTTGTAAACCTGCCTCCAAATACCAATAGGTGTGTTCCGGCAGCTGCACTTGAGAGCCAGTTCCACTACAGGCTTAGCGTGTCTACCAACTTGGGCCGTATCGTCACTTAAGATCAGGTGTGATTATGGATATAACGCTAAACCTTAAGTATAAAAAAAGAAATTGTGGTAAAAATCAAATTATGTCCACTTTACAGTACCGGTGATATGATAAAATTTTCAATCAACTACCCACCGGACCCGATACAGTCGGTGGCGCAGTGCAAGCCGACACTACTCGGCTGCCTCGCCAAGTGTGGACCTTGGAAAAAAGGGAGAAAACCGGACTCCCTATGCTATAGTCAAGGTTCCGTCTCTTATTATACAGAACTTTTACTCTGTGCATTATCTTTCCCGTATTTATATAGTTTACCGGCTCGGAATTAAGGTTGCAATCTCACCTGAAGTTAATTGAGGATGTGGTCCATGGTGGTAGATACGCTAAGCCTATTGGATGGACCGGCTCTGAAGTGCAACTGCTGGAACCCAAGTATAGGTATTTGACGGCAGTTTTTTAATTTGAGGGTGGTAGCTACCCAAGCGGGCATCAGAGAAAGCCCTACCACCATGCTATGGTTTCCTCACGATTTTTTCCTTCACCGAAAGCTCAAGCTTCTTGTAGGTGGTTGGATTCGAACTCACGTCCCTTGACGCGAAGTCGTACAAACTACCACTAAGCTATCATCGCTTCATCATATTCATATTCACCATATCATATCAGCTTGTTTGTTCCATAGTGAACAAGCCAAGACCAGATATCATACTGCCAAATTATAAAAGACGTATTTTTTATTTTCTATCCATATACGTTTATTTATTACTTTATTGTATCGTGATATTGGACATGTCTGTTTCAAGTGTTTTATTTTATTCAAATTTTTAATCATAATTTTTGTTTTTTTTACCTTAGAATCTTTTTCTTATTAATATTAAAAGGTAGTGCTAACTGTGACATCACGTTGGACCATCTAGGGTCATCGTAGGGTTTTAGCTGAGATGGGACCATTTACGGCCTCACACAACTGATTAGTGGGCGCCCTCTGCCTATTATATATACTAGGCTGTTTTTTTTTTGTTTTTCGTCCTAATTTTTGAATTTTATTGTAGTATCGAAATAAAACTAATTTAAACGGTTTTTATCACGGTTATTTATGAAATTTTCGACCGGAACTCTATGAATAACAAAAATTAAATTGAAGGTGGACGGACAGTAACATGAACTTTTCTGGACAACCTACACCTCAGTCCGCCCCGTGACCGCAAAGGCTCAAAAAAGCTTTCGAAACGTCGGGATCAAAATTTAATAAATAACCGCGATAAACACCGTTTAAATTAGTTCCACTTCGATGAATAATATTCGTGTAAACATAAGAAATCTTTATTGCAGTAGTTATTTAGTCATTATTATTACTGTGTGAGTTCTGTAATAAACGTATTTTCGTTCTTACTTTCTTTCTTTCTCTCTTCAGAAATTCGAAATATATACACATATAGTTTTTTAAATACTAAATCAATAACTTTAAAATATCCTCTTTTACAGGAATAGAATCTATACTGATAATGGACGACGGTTGCCTTATAGTGGGCGCAGGTGACGGAACTATCGACATTCTCGACGAGATCAATTGGAAGGGAGTGTTTCCGAAGGGCAAAATACTGGACCCGAATAAACCGCATTTCAAAGCCGTGAGTATATCGACTCGATTCGTCTTATCTGATCTAAACTAGGTTCAGTTGCAAGTTTAGGTTCGAACCGTACCTAGACCGACTTGTTTATTTGAAGCGATGATAGCTCGGTGGTAGTGTGTACGAGTTTGCGTCAAGGGTCGTGAGTTCGAATGAGAACTAGAATGAGTTTGTGCTTTCGGTGAAGGAAAACATCGTGAGGAAACCAGGCTTTCTCTGATGCCCGCCTGATTAGCTACCACCCTCAAGCTGAAAATTTGCGGTCAAATACCACTAGGTGTGTTCCGGCAGCTGCACTTGAGAGCCAGTTCCTCCACAGGTTTAGCGTGTCTACCAACTTGGGCCGTATCGTCACTTAAGATCAGGTGAGATTATGGCAATAGCGCTAAGCCTTAACTATAAAAAGTATTGTATTAATATCTAACCTTCCCATTCCCTTTGTCGCCAAAAGTAAACAATGCCCTTACCTCCCTCTTATGCTGACGTAGGTATTGGCAAATAATTCAGAGATTTCCTTAACACTCACTATCAAGTTCAACAAGTAATCCATTTTTTTTATAGTTTAGATTTAGCGTTATGGCCACAAACTCACTTGATGTTAAGTGACGATGTGGCCCAAGATATTAGACGCGCTAAGCCTACCCTACGCACCTAAGGGTGTTAGTATAATTAGTAAGTAAGCTTTAGTAAGAAAGTTTAGTAAGTAAACATAGTAAGGGCAGAGTATAAACTTGAGGGCGGTCGATCACCGGATGTGCATTAGAAAAAGCCCTACCACCGTGCTATAGTTTCGTCACGATGTTTACCATCACCGAAAGCTCAAGTTCACTGCGGGGATTGCTGCCCCGGATTGGATTGCGGGGATTAGGAAAGCTGTCATTCGTTGACAGTTAAAAACGACAAAGTTAGAAGGCAGTATCACTTCCCTGGAACTGATGGAGTCACCGACCCTGCGAGGTGACAAGCGGCTGCTCCTGGCCGGGACACGCACCAGTGAGATATACGCCATCGATGTAGTGACCTTCCTGCCGACCCTCGTAGTCACCTGCCACCGCTGTGCAATAAACGATATCGCTTTCCCCAGGTATTCATACATCTACTCATACGATAACATATTTTTTTTTATATAGCTTAGCGTTATGGCCATATTCTCACCTGATCTTAAGTGACGATACGGCCCAAGTTGGTAGACACGGTAAATCTTTGGAGGAACTGGCTCTCGAGTGCTGCTGCCGGAACACACCTATTGGTATTTGCCGGCAGGTTTACAACTTGAGGGTGGTAGCTAGCCAGGCGGGCATCAGAGAAAGCCTGGTTTTCTCACGGTGTTTTCCTTCGCCGAAAGCTCAAGCTCATTGTAGGTGCTTGGATTCGAACTCACGTCACTTGACGCGAAGTCGTACACACTACCACTGAGCTATCATCGCTTATGCTTAGCATATGCTGAGCTGGACGCCCTATGCCAATATTAGATATACACTATTATTATTTATGTGTGTTTGTCTTTTCTTTTCTATTTTCTTTTAATGTTTTTATTTATAGTGTCCTTTATTGCTTGTATGTCTTTTGTTAGTATTAAACGATTTCTTTCTTCCTTTCTTTAAAAAATGGACTATAGCTCAGAAGTGATAAGTAACAGACAATGGATGTAAATGTGAAAAAATGACTTTGTTTGTTTTATCGATATTTTTTTTACAATCGACTTATAACTTCTCGGACTTGGATACAGCTAAAATCAGATTGACAAACAGAATATATATAAATTTCATTTAAATCACCCTAAAATGCAGAAAATAATAATGATAATAAAAAATAAACAAGAGTTAACGAGGTTCTATTGCATAACTTCAGTATAGTGTGACAAATCCATATATATATATGTGTGTATATATATATATATATGCTGGCGTCCGTACTCTACCAGCGTACGTCACGGTTTGTCCGTAGAGTCGTGTGAGTCTGCCATATCAGCCCTTAGGCAGGAGACGCCGGAAGGACCTCAAGTCCAAACAGCCATTCCCACCAGATACTATGAGTATTGCGAAAGCTGTCCTCGGTCTTTGGCAACGCGGTAGTCTGAGGTGCCGGGCTGGTGGGGTTTAGTGGGTGGTTTTGGGTGATTAGCATCCGAAGAGCTCCCACATGACTTCACGCCTTTGTCCTGAGCCCGGGTAATGAAATTACGCGTTGCGAAGTCGAAGCCCGTAAAAATTTACATTCTAAACACCGTGTTCGTAAATTTTTTGAAGCGATGATATCTCAGTTGGTAGTACCTACGGACGTCGCGCCAAGAACGTGAGTTCGAATGTAACTACAATGAGCTTGAGCTTTCGGTGAAGGAAAATATCGTGAGGATACCATAGCACGGTGGTAGGGCTTTTTCTTATGCCCGCCTGGCTAGCCACCACCCTTAAGTTGAAAATTTGCCGCCAAACACCATTAGGTGTGTCCCGGCAGTTGCACTGGAGAGCCAGTCCCTCCTATAAAGGCCGGGTGGTTTCTTACCATAGCATGGTGGTAGGGCGTTTACTAGTGCCTTCCTAGCTAACTGCCACACTCAAGTTGAACATCTGCCGCCAAACACTTATAGGTGTTGAAATAAAACTAACTTAAACGGATTTTATCGCGGCTATTTATTAAATTTTGATCCCGACGTTTCGAAAGCTTTTCAGCCTCCGTGGTCACGGGGCGGACTGAGGTGTAGGTTGTCCAGAAAAGTTTATGTTACTGTATATTTCAGTACTGTTTATGTCAGTAACATAAACTTTCAAACTTCAAACTTCAAAAAATTAAAGCTTTCAAAATTTAATAAATAACCGCGATAAAATCCGTTTAAATTAGTTTTATTACAATGAATAATATTCGCGTAAACCTAAGAAATCACTTATAGTTGTGTTCCGGAAGTTGCACTTGAGAGCCAGTCCCTCCACGGGCTTAGTGTGTTCACCAACTTAACCTTAACTATGAAAAGAAATTAAAAGAAGGCAGGTTAGAATAATTTGCTTTGGTTGTCCAAATGGTTGTGGTTTGGTTCCGTTTGGATGGTAGTCGATGGTATACGGTGTGTGCGTGGTTAGGGGCATGTCGGACGTGTTCGCAACGGCGCTTAACATCAGATGGGATTATGGCTATAACGCTAAACCTTAACTATGAAAAGAAATTAAAAGAAGGCAGGTTAGGATAACTTGCTTTGCTTGTCCATACGGTTGTGGTTTCGTTCCGTTTGGATGGTAGTCGATGGTATACGGTGTGTGCGTGGTCAGAGGCATGTCGGACGTGTTCGCAACGGCGCTTAACATCAGGTGGGATTATGGCTATAACGCTAAACCTTAACTATGAAAAGAAATTAAAAGAAGGCAGGTTAGGATAACTTGCTTTGCTTGTCCATACGGTTGTGGTTTCGTTCCGTTTGGATGGTAGTCGATGGTATACGGTGTGTGCGTGGTCAGAGGCATGTCGGACGTGTTCGCAACGGCGCTTAACATCAGATGGGATTATGGCTATAACGCTAAACCTTAACTATGAAAAGAAATTAAAAGAAGGCAGGTTAGGATAACTTGCTTTGCTTGTCCATACGGTTGTGGTTTCGTTCCGTTTGGATGGTAGTCGATGGTATACGGTGTGTGCGTGGTCAGAGGCATGTCGGACGTGTTCGCAACGGCGCTTAACATCAGGTGGGATTATGGCTATAACGCTAAACCTTAACTATGAAAAGAAATTAAAAGAAGGCAGGTTAGGATAACTTGCTTTGATTGTCCATACGGTTGTGGTTTGGTTCCGTTTGGATGGTAGTCGATGGTATACGGTGTGTGCGTGGTTAGGGGCATGTCGGACGTGTTCGCAACGGCGCTTAACATCAGATGGGATTATGGCTATAACGCTAAACCTTAACTATGAAAAGAAATTAAAAGAAGGCAGGTTAGGATAACTTGCTTTGCTTGTCCATACGGTTGTGGTTTCGTTCCGTTTGGATGGTAGTCGATGGTATACGGTGTGTGCGTGGTCAGAGGCATGTCGGACGTGTTCGCAACGGCGCTTAACATCAGGTGGGATTATGGCTATAACGCTAAACCTTAACTATGAAAAGAAATTAAAAGAAGGCAGGTTAGGATAACTTGCTTTGCTTGTCCATACGGTTGTGGTTTCGTTCCGTTTGGATGGTAGTCGATGGTATACGGTGTGTGCGTGGTCAGAGGCATGTCGGACGTGTTCGCAACGGCGCTTAACATCAGATGGGATTATGGCTATAACGCTAAACCTTAACTATGAAAAGAAATTAAAAGAAGGCAGGTTAGGATAACTTGCTTTGCTTGTCCATACGGTTGTGGTTTCGTTCCGTTTGGATGGTAGTCGATGGTATACGGTGTGTGCGTGGTCAGAGGCATGTCGGACGTGTTCGCAACGGCGCTTAACATCAGGTGGGATTATGGCTATAACGCTAAACCTTAACTATGAAAAGAAATTAAAAGAAGGCAGGTTAGGATAACTTGCTTTGCTTGTCCATACGGTTGTGGTTTCGTTCCGTTTGGATGGTAGTCGATGGTATACGGTGTGTGCGTGGTCAGAGGCATGTCGGACGTGTTCGCAACGGCGCTTAACATCAGATGGGATTATGGCTATAACGCTAAACCTTAACTATGAAAAGAAATTAAAAGAAGGCAGGTTAGGATAACTTGCTTTGATTGTCCATACGGTTGTGGTTTGGTTCCGTTTGGATGGTAGTCGATGGTATACGGTGTGTGCGTGGTTAGGGGCATGTCGGACGTGTTCGCGACCGCGGGCGCGGGCGACGTGCGCGTGTGGTGCCTGCGCTCGGGCCGCGAGCTGCTGCGCGTGTCGCTGCCCAACTTCACGTGCTCCGCCGTGCTGTTCTCCAGCGACGGCAAGTCCATCGTCTCAGGTCCGTCACTCGAACGTCGACTCGATGAAACGATAAAGCGTCAAGGGACGTGGCTTCGAACCCGAGCGCCTACAATGAGCTTGAGCGCGCACGGTGAAGGAAACCATAGCATTGTGTTAGGGCTTTAATACCCGCCTGGCTAACAACCACCCTCAAGTTGTGAACCTACCGCCAAATACAAATAGGTGTGTTCCGGCAGCAGAACTTGAGAGCCAGTTCCTGCACGGTTTAGCGTGTCTACCAACTTGGGCCGTATCGTCACTTAAGATCAGGTGAGATTATGGCCATTACGCTAAACCTTAAGTATAAAAAAAGACACAAACAAACACGTAAATCTATAGGATTCAGCTGGCGAGAGAATGAGATAGAACACATTACAAGTTCTCGGTTTCCTGTTTGTCCGTTGCTTCGTAGCGTCTCCACTATTGTCTACTAAGCAGTGTCCATATGTATTTTCAATACTTTTCAATGAGTATTTATAATCAGGGACTTTTCAGAAGTTTCACTTCTACCCTGTGTGACTTGCACACGCACATATTTTTTTATTCAATTTAGGCCCTAAGAAGGCGCTTATGAACTTCAAAAATTACTACCGGTTCGGAAAGTAACGCAGTCATCGAGAAGAACCGGCAAGAAACTCGATCTGCATCTTTTTTTTTTATTTTATTCTTAAGCTTATAAACAATAATTTAATGTGTAACAGTAGTTATTAGCACCAGTTTCCGGGAAGGCTTATGTGTTGGTGGCCCCTCAAAGGCTAGCGACCGGTTTGCAGGTAACAAACAGCAAACCGTGTTTTATTGGAAAATTTTGGAAACGCGAAAGCTCTCTCTAACTGCAAATCATTTCGATCGATCTCTTCCTTCATAACCGCGACTCTCGGATACTGTTCAGTGACAAACCATGCATATTGAGAAGTAGGTACAAAGTACTCAGCAGTTTAGGAAGTGATGTCTGTATCGTTTACCCACAGATTAGATATTAACAAACTTTATTCAGTACCTCTGAAAATGTGGTAAGCAAGAATTTACTTAGTAGCTGAAACGGTGAAAGTTAAATTTTCTATTAAACAATTAACAAAAACGATCTCTCTGAAAATATTCTTTTCTTCAGTGTGTTCGTCTCACCGCCATACGAAGTGCGCTACTTTCAAAATGTATAGCGCTAGATGTGGTAATAAGGAACGAATGAAATTCTTATGAATTTTAACTTCACTCCAATCCCGCAAGATACACACACAGTTGTTTGATTTACAGGACTCATCACCCTAATACACACGCACACAGTAGGTAAACTTACATTTGATGAAAAAATGATTAATTATTTATTTCATTATATAACAATTATATGCTTACGTACCTACACACTACTCCGAAACAATCTTCGTGTGGCACCTAAATCACACATACTAATCCCACTTCTAAATGCACTGTTCTATAGAATTTAATGGTGGAATAGAAATTAAGTAAACCGTAATAAGAGACGTACGAATGTTTTTTAGGATCAAATATTGTTAAGCCACTTAAAACTGTACGGACAGATCTGAAATCGAGAAACTCTAGAGTTACTTCCATAATAACAAGTTTATTTTAGCTTGGAACGACGGAAACATCAGAGCGTTCACACCGCTGACTGGTCGACTCATGTACTGTATCTACAATACTCACAACAAAGGGACATCCGCATTGGACATGACCCGTGACGGAAAGACGCTGATCTCCGGAGGATGTGAAGGGCAGGTAGGTGGTAGAAGTTTTTTTTTCTGCTCTTTTGTGGGACTATTTAACATAAACATTTCCATTGTCACTACATAGGAAAAACAAAGCCGCATCCCGCTGTCTGATTGTCCCTACGTATGCTTAGATCTATAAAACTACGCAATGGATTTTGATGCGGTTTTTGTAATAGATTAGAGTGATTCAAGAGGAAGATTTATATGTATAATACATGTATAATTTAGCAGAGAAACACTGATAATTTTAGAGGTTTCTAATGTGATGTCGTAAATAAACACATTTTTTTGCGCTTACATCACAAACGCTGGCTGAACCCTACGAGATAGATCAAAATAATGTAACACAATATTGTACATCTTAAAAAGGTTACAAAAAAGTCCGCGATGGTATATATCTATCTATTAGGGATAACCCACAAAAACCATTTTTTATCCTTGACTTTTTACAAGAAAATATGACGTATTTACTAACCGATTTTAAGCAATACAGCATTGATTCTTATTCAATTAAGTATCTTGAATACATTTTGCATTTAATATAAATCAATATGGCCCTTTATAACATATAATTTAAATGAATATCTCCGAAGATATTACAGATTTAAAATGCAGGGACAAAACGGTTACGGCGGTACCGGCCACAGGGCCAGCGGCGTGTGCTTATAGATAACGCGAGGAAATGTAAAAAAAAAAAAAACAAATCGGTCTAACCATTTTTGAGTATTAGCGAGAACATATATTGTAGTTGATACAAAGTTCACCGTGTCAGTTAGTATAATATGTACGTGTAACTCTAACAGTTTTTGCAGCACACGCCAGAATAGCTCGCATAAAGCAGAACTTTTACCTACTTACTTGACTTGACACTTTCGGTTATATTTCGGACATTTTTTTTTTATTCTTGAGGTTTAGCGTTATGGCCATAATCTCACCTGATCTTAAGTGACAATACGGCCCAAGTTGGTAGACACTCTAAACCTGTGGAGGAACTGGCTCTCAAGTGCTGCTGCCGGAACACACCTATTGGTATTTGGCGGCAGGTTCACAACTAGAGGGTGGTAGATACCCAGACGGGCATTAGAAAAAGCCCTATCACCATGCTATGGTTTCCTCACGGTGTTTTCCTTCACCGAAAGCTCAAGCTCATTGTAGGTGCTTGGGTTCGAACCCACGTCCCTTGCCGCGAAGTCGTGCACACTACCACTGAGCTATCATCGCTTCAAAATCTTTATAAATAAAAATTTCGTGTCACGTTGTTTGTCCGCGATGAACTCCTAAACTACTGAATCGATTTTAACCAAATTTAGCACGCTGTGTGCAGTTTGATCCAAATAGAGAGATAGGATTCCTTTTTATATCGATAAGTGATCGTAACGCGATAAATGACGCTGTAGTCGATTTGATTGACTACTCGAAAACGCAAAACAAAGTTTGCCAGGTCAGTTAGTATCTTTATAAATTCTAGCCTGTGTGTTATTATGATGCATATATTATTGTAAAGTTTCATTAAAATCCATTCAAACAAAGAGTAAAAGAGAGTGGGTGGGAGAGTGAAAGAGTAACAATCATCCACACTTATAAAATTTCGCGTTTATAATATTAGTATTAATTCAGACATAGTCTCAAGTGTCTTGACTGAATAGGAGGAACCAAAAACTCTAAATCCATAGAAATACCAATGATGTCATCATCAGGTTCGCCTGTGGGATATCAAGCCAGAGAAGCAGAGCCTGAAGAAAGTGCTAAAGGAACACAAGAGCCCCGTGTCAGCTATTCAGGTGTCTCCGAACGACAAGGAAGCCGTCAGCGCCGGAACAGACGGTTCTTGTATCATTTGGGATCTGGTGTACGTATGTCATTCACGATGGTCGATTGCATTGGCAAAACAACTGCATTTTTCTCTGTATTCTCTCATGAATTGAAGCGATGATAGTTCAGTGGTAGTGTGTACGACTTCGCGGTAAGAGATGTGAGTTCGAATAGAACCACCTACAATGAGCTTGAGCTTTATGTGAAGGAAACCATAGCATGGTGGTAGGGCATTTTCTAATCTCCGCCTGGCTAACTACCACCCTCAAGTTGAAAATCTGCCGCCAAATAACAATAGGTGTGTCTACCAACTTGGCCCGTATCGCCACTTAGGTCGTCAGGTGAGATTATGGCTGTAACGCTAGGCCTTAACAATAAAAAAAAAGTTTAATAACTTGGAAACTGAAAACCGATTGAGAGCATTTTTCTTATGTGTAACACTTCAGCATAACAATTTAAAGTAAGCTAATTTTGACCACTTTTCCATAAGAGAAAATATGGCATAACAACTCTACAGAACCTTGTCATTATACCAAAATGGTTTTAGGGTCAATTGTAACTTTTAATAATGGCCACAATCCCACATGATGTTAAATAGTAATTTGAGCGCGGTAGTTGATCAGGCGGACATCAGAAGAAACTCTACCACGACGATACGTTTTCACCGTGATGTTTCCCCTCGCCGCAAAAGCGAAACCTAATGCGGTCGAAAGCGGGGGTTGAGCTGTCGACATCGATTTTTTTTTGTCATACTTAAGGTTTAGCGTTATGGCCATTATCTCACCTGATCTTAAGTGACGATACGGCCCAAGTCGGTAGACACGCTAAACCTGTCGAAGAACTGGCTCTCAAGTACAGCTGCCGGAACACACCACAGCTTGACGGTGGTAGCTACCCAGGCGGGCATTAGAAAAAGCCCTACCGCCATGTTTTCCTTCAGCGAAAGCTCAAGCTTATTGTGGGTGCTTATAATGGATGCGGTGTCCAAAGCTTGAAGTGTTTGTCCGTCGCGAAGGTCGCTGTCGCGGCGCCAGGTGATGTACGCGAACACGCTGTTCATGTGCGTGAGCTACGCGCCCGGCGGCTGCCAGCTGCTGTCGGGCGGCTCGGACCGGCGCGTCGCCTACTGGGAGACGGGCAGCGGGAACCTCGCCAGGGAGGTACGCGGTCAACCGCACCCACCCCCCCCCATACTTTAGCTATACGTGCTTCAAGCACGTACAATGAGCTTGAGCGCACGGTGAAGGTAAACATCGTGAGGAAACCATAGCGTGGTGGTAGAGCTTTATGTTATGCCCGCCTGGGTAGCTACCACCCTCGAGTTGTAAAACTGCCGCCAAATACCAATAGGTGTGTTCCGGCAGCAGCACTTGAGAGCCAGTTCCCTTCCATGGGTTTAGCGTGTCTACCAACTAGGGCCTTATCATCACTTTAGATCAGGTGAGATGATGGTTATAACACTAAATCGTAACTATAAAATAATAATAATAATAACAAATAAAAAAATTAAATTAAATAAAATAAAATAAAATAAAATAAAAACCTGTAACGAATATCATTGTGGATATGATATTCGATCTGTCTGGATCCGTGTCTTCCATGCAGAGCGCCGGACACAGTATGAACGGAATTGCAACGATGGCTCCAATCATCGTCTAGTCTAGTGCCTACCAACTAGGGTCGTGTCGTCACTTAAAATCACGTCAGATTATGGCCATAATGCTAAACCTTAGCTATAAAAAAAAAACCGTGTGCGGTCGAGGGGACAACTTCGAGCGGTGTCCGAGGCTTGCGACACGTATGTTCACCGCTCGTGTTTCTCTTCCTGCACAGACAAATTTGGCTGGAGCCTGCTAGCGCTGGTTTAGAGACACGTTTCATTATACCACTTACTGTATTTCTAGGCAGTTCAAGATCAAAGGTTACAGAGAGATTTAGCTAGTATACCTGTCGCTTTGACTTCGACCGCGTATAAATTAACTACGTAGCAATTCTCGTCCAGGGCATTTAGTAGCGCATAGTATTTATTTGTTTTGGTAGTTAAGGTTTAACGTTACGGCCATATTCTTACCTGACCTTAAGTAACGATACGGCCCAAGTTGGTAGACACGCTTAAGCTCTGGTGGAACTGGTTCTCAAGTGCAACTGCCGGAACACACCTATTGGTATTTTGCAGTAGATTTTCAACTTGAGGGTGGTTACTACCCAGGCGGGCATCAGACAAAGCCTTACCACCATGCTATGGTTTCCTCACGATGTTGCCCTTCACCGAAAGCTCAAACTCATTGTAAATGCTTGGATTCGAACTCACGTCCCTTGACGTGAAGTCGTACACACTACCACTGAGCTATCATCTCTTCAAAAATAAACAGTATAAGAGTATGTGTACAAAAGTTTCATCATAATCGGTGAAGTCGTTTTCGCGTGAAAGCGAACGAACGAACAAACTTACATTCACATTTATAATATTAGTTGGGATATTGAATTGTATCATTTGTTAAGATGATTATTTGTTAATGTAGATTTCACTTTATGATGTAGATAAATGATATTAACAATTTCAGTTGGAAGCGAGTAAAGTGGGCGCCATCAACGGTATCCACGTTTCACACGACGGTGAACTATTCGTAACCGGCGGTAACGATCAAATGGTTAAAGTAAGTCTATATATACATATGGACCGTTTATTTTGAAAGTGGTGTAAGTCCTTTTTTGAGAAAAATTATCTATATCACGTAATTCATGCTTAATTTAATGTAATTTTTTTATATATATATAACTAGCCCGTGTTTAATTTCTCAAAAGAATCCCATGTTTTGTACAACTTAAAATCGGTCGGTAAATGAAATTGCATTATCAACAAATATAGTGTAACCTTTAATTTTCTCGAAACAAAAGAAAATGCACTTACCCCACTTTCAAAATAAACGGTCCATACACTAATATTATAAAGCCCATTGTACGATATCTAAAATCGGAACATTTTATTAAGGACTAGCTGTGCGTGCGACTTCGTTTGCATGAAATTAAAAATTATTTAACTAATTTATAGCCTATGTTAATCGGGAACATTATAGCGTTCGAAATGGTGAAGGAATTTTTGAAATCGGCCCTGTAGTTTTTGAATTTATTCGTTACAAACAAAAATACAAATCTTTATTCTTTATACGTAATGATTAGTATAGTGTAGGCAATTCTCAAGGCGACCTCAACGTCGACACAACTACCCTCATCACTGCTTATAGCCACTGCCTATAAAAGGGCAGCTAGACCGCCGATGCGCTCACTTAGTTCCGAGCGTTCGTCGCGTGCACATCAGGTGTGTTGTGTTGTGTTGTGTTGCGTTGCGTTGCGTTGCGTTGCGTTGCGTTGCGTTGCGTTGCGTTGCGTTGCGTTAGCGTTAGGCCGTAGCAAACTTGTTTTTTTATTAAGAATTTCTGCTTCTGATTGATAAAAATAGTATATATTTGAAGTAATTATAGCTTAGTGGTGTTGTGTAGGAACGCCGCGGTATGGGACTCGAGTTCGAGTCCAAATACCAACAATGAGCTTGAGTTTTCGGTGAAGGGAAACATTGTGATGAAACCATAGTAT
The DNA here is from genome assembly GCA_039707435.1 of Actias luna. NCBI lineage: Eukaryota > Metazoa > Arthropoda > Insecta > Lepidoptera > Saturniidae > Actias > Actias luna. The sequence continues at coordinate 16,428,310 of JAZHAC010000003.1, read as the reverse complement.
CGTGGTAGGGTTTTTTATTAAGCTCACCTGGCTAGCTATCACCCTCAAGTTGCAAATCTGCCGTTAAATAACGTTAGATATGTTCCGGCAGTCGCACTAGAGCCAATTGCTGCACAGGTTTAGCGTCTCTACTAATTTGAACCGTGCCCTCACTTAAGATCAGGTGAGATTGTGTCCATAACGCTAAACCTTATAAAAAAATAGATATAGCATAAATACGTGTTCATGGAACCACAACCGTAGACCTAATGAGTGCTCCTATATATTACAGTATAGCCGCCGTCTGTGGAGGCTTGCTATACCGTAATATATAGCTTACTATATTAATGTATATTATAGCTCCATCTGTTGTGGGTTTGTTAATCATCCTGATTATTATATTTAGTACTAGCTGACCCGACAGACGTTGTTGGTCAACTCAACTTCCTTAATTTTTTCTTTCTCAAGAACCTTCTGCTGACAATAATTAAAACAACAAAAGTAGAATTAGCGACATTGTTACATCCGTTCTCGCGTGATGCGATGACCGAGGGAAATAGATTTATCTTTATACATATAGAGACATCGTACATTTATAGAGAAGTTATCATCGTGAAATATTAATCCATTGGAATATGCGAAGATTTATGTTTCTTGTAACGTGTGTATATATATGTGTCTATATATATATATAAAGTATGAAAGTAGAAGAAGCGAAAGATGTATGTCAGGAAGGATGTGGTCTCTGCCTACCCTTATGAGAGAGAGGCGTGACGTATGTATGTATGTATGTATATATATATATGTAGCGTCAGACGTGGCAGGATGTGAAATCACGTGTTTGTTATTTTCACCATCCATTATCATTGTTCCATCCAAAACGAAGCACACAACGTTCACAATTTCTTTTAATTCGAACACTTCACAACGGTCCTTAAATAATTCATCCAGTGCAAGTGTACTTAATAAATACCCGTAGGTATCCACGCGGTCACAGACAAGTCCTCCAGTGCACGTCTTGCTATGACCGAGTTTAAAGAATAACTCTGGCGATATTCCAAGCAAGACTTATCACCAAGGCTTCGTCCAGATGTCCCGGAAGTCTGTGGCGACATCTCTTATAGCATTTAAAACGATCACAAAATAGGCTTAGGTATAATAAAGACATATTAATGTCAGGATGAGATACGAACTTCTTAGCAAACCACGAATTCACCGTAAGGGTGCCGGGTAAATCGTGAAACCTAATCATTGTGGCAGAGAGAGGATAACACGAGAGTGTCTGAGAACTGCGACCTAGATGTAGCTTTTGTCAATGATCGTCATTCACCACTCGTGCCTCACTCCACCCAGTATTAACCATTCCCGATAATGATTCACAGCATAAATACCAAAACAGTGTCAATAATAAAGAAATTTAAATCTTACGGCCCTTCGGTAATGTTCTAGCTACGTACGATGAATACGCCTCAAGCGCCAAGCTAAGACTGCACCCAAAGGCACTCTCGCATCGCGCTTTATACTAATCGGCGTTATAAACTACCCTCCTATAACTGTATTCCGCCATAAAACACAAAGCTATAGAGTTTTGGTGGCGGGAAGTGGGAAACACCTAAATATATATATAGATTTATGTTAATAGCTGTGGAAGTACCAAGAGGGTGTGTACACGCACACGGGGCTCGGGCACGCGGGCGCCGTCACGTGCTGCCGGTTCAGTCCCGACGCTAAGTACATCGTCAGCTGCTGCGCGGCCGGCACCCTCATCGTCTGGAACACGCCCGATGTTACTATACCCCATACGATATATACTTTAATATCCCCCCTCCCCCTAGCCCCCCCCCCTCACCTAGCCCCCCCCCCCCCACCAAGCTTATTGAAAACTGCACGTTTTTTTTTTTTTCCAAATTCAACTAATTTAAACGGATTTTATCGCGGTTATTTGTTAGTTTTGATCCCGACGTTTCGAAAGTTCTTAACATGAACTTTTCTGGACAATCCACACCTCGGTCCGCCCCGTGACCGCGAACGCTGAAGGACTTTCGAAACGCCGGGATCGAAATTAACAAATAACCGCGATAAAATCCGTTTAAATTAGTTTTATTGAATAGTATCAGCGTAAACGTAAGAAATCATTATGCGCTTTCTTTTTTTAATGTGGTGAAATGCATTTACGCGTCCCCTCCCAGCCCGGGAGGGCTGAGAGGGGTACGTGGGAATACCCGCTAAAACCCCAGGGCCGTCTGTCGCCTTCCCAGGATGGCGCAAGTCAGTGTATGCAACTACCGCAAAATATTGAAACTGCACTGCCCCGTGTCATGAAAATTCTATAATTTTTTTACATATTTAAATTTTACTCCCGTATATTGAAAATTGTTTTCCTCATCATTGTGAGACGCTTTCACTCTATCTACGATGTTCACATAAATTCTTCCGTTTTCTAGCACCGCATGTATATAATCAAATTGATCCAACTCTTCCAGATTAAAACAAAGAGCCAAAATGCATTATTTACAATTGGTTATGAACACTTTCATACAGCAATACTGAAAATATTTTATCTATAGTCTCATAGGAACTGGGTTGATTCTAATTTCTTGTACATAAGATTAGAATATTATAGGTATAATATAACAGATTGCAAGTAAACAAATATCAGAGAACAAGGGTCTGGAGATATGCAGCTCGGGCCATCGAACCTTTTCCAGTCTTTAATTTCATTGTTTTGGCTACAGCTTCTCTCAACAAATATATAAATCGATCGTTACACGAATGCTATTTCGACAGCAATATATAGTAAAGCAGAAACCAACGGCGGGAGGAAAAGAGCTTCCGGAAACTCCGAAGAATCTTCAAGAGGCATTGAAGTTACCGCTTTCAGACAAACCAGTGCAGAGAGCTTCCGGTGATCGACATCATAAATTGCCTTCCGCTCCTTCCAAGGTAAGAGAAGGATAGGCTGTTCTTTAGTTTTTTTATTTTCCACCACCCTCAAGTTGGAAAACTGTCGCCGAATACCTATAGGTGTGTTCCGGCAGCTGAAATTGTGACCTGATCCCTAGAATACTAGGTCTGTAATAATTTGATTTTGAATATTAATCATTTGAAAGATGTGCCTTGTTAAGATCTAATACGGTGATGTTAGAATTCATCATCGCATGGTTTAATTGTTTTTCCTAACATTTCTTACGGCTAGAAAACTATCTCGGCTGGTAGTGACGTACAGTGACGTTTTCTAGTGAAACAATTGTAAGCTTCAATGACACTGAAACTTCAAAATTTGCTTGAGAATCTAGTCTCGAATAGATTGATGTAATATTTATTTGATGATATCTGTTTAAAGACATTTTAAAAAAGTTTGGAAAATCCAAATCTGCGCGCCTCGCAAGTTCATTTTTTTTTTTTTTGTTTATTTAATAACAATTACACCTCATCGAATCAGACCGTGAAAAGTAATAGGGTTCTATTCCTAATTCGTACATACAGGCAACCCGAAGTCCGCCGAAACATTTTTTAAAGTATCTACTGTCATAAAAACGTGTTCTTGTGTCTTGCGTTTGTGTGTCAACTCATTTAATACTCACGATAGGATTTGTAATTTTTTTTAATGATTTTTAAAGTAAATTCTTAAATATATAATTTTATATCGAAATTATATATATATATATATATATATATATACATACATAATAAGAACACCACTAATGAGTTATTTATATTACGCATTTTTATACGAAGTATTCTGTACATAGAAAAAGTACAATTAAATGAAAATAGTAGGGAACAAGGGTCTGCAGATTAAAGAAATATAAAAAATGCTACCGTATACCAGACCCTCTTTTCGTTGGTCTGGTATCGGTATCAAGCAAGATCTATTCAACTGCTGAACTTACAAGATCATGGGATGGTAGTAGATGGTGCTTACCATCAAGTGTATGGAAATGATTGTGATAGGTGGAGAAAATAGAAGCGATGGATACGAGCAGGGGCAGTGTCCACTCCTGCTGCCCCTGCGATGGGAGCGTTGGCTCCGATAGGTCCAAGAATACTCCGAAAGGGAGTGTAACAGGGAGTAAGTGCGGTCGACCTACTGGTAAGTCATAAAATAAAATTTGTGTTTGATGGTAGGTCGGCTTATTATTTTAATCTACATTACTCGTATCATGTATATCCCGTGATATAACAAGTTTCTTAATATAGGCCCAAAAACATTGTGTAGTAAAAGAAATATAATTAAGGAGCTAAAATTTCGCTAAAACACAAAATTAACTAGTTTTTTTATACATATATAGATATATTGTCTCTGATGTGGAGTTTTTGGCGGGATCTTGATCTGTCATTTTGTGATTTTAATTTTAACTCGTATACTTAATTTTTTAGTCCTATATTGTGTAAATTAAGATAACATTTTACGTCATGTATTGTAGCTGAAGAGCATAGGTGAAATGAATTGTAAATAATCATTCGTAACATGATATATTACTTGCCACAAAAACTCCCAAGAGAGCTTCAACCAGAGAGTCATCATCTTGTTGAAGATAGTAGTATCGTCTGTATTTAAAATAACATCTGTCTTGGCTGTATGGTCTAGATACCTTTGCTTTTTCCTGTCTAAATTGAAAGGGGAAAACTATATCAAAAAGAATGTCTCTGATGTGTTTTTTGTGGCCAGATTTAGATTAATTCTCTAACAAAGTTAATGATTTAAAAATAATTTCCGTTATAGATACAAAAGTAAAGTAGTATTAATAAAGCGCCATCTATGTACGAAATGTTTAACTAGATTGAATTACACTATTAACATTCTATTTGCAAATGTAATCTCTTATGATATTCATTCAAACAAGTACATTTATATTTATTATATAAATTCGTTGATTTTAAGTTTCTTTAGTATCAGATTTTACGTGCGGCTTCACTCGCAGTAATATCAATTTTGTCAAACAAATGATGAAGCTATGATAGCTCAGTGGTAGCGTGCAGGAACGCCGCGCCATGGGACGTAAGTTCCACTCCAACCACCCACAATGAGCTTGAGCTTTCGGTGAAGGAAAACATCGTGAGGAAACCATAGCAAGTCGATAATCTGCCGCCAAATACCAATAGGTGTGTTCCGGCAGCTGCACTTGGAAGCCAGTTCTATACAGGTTTAGCGTGTCTACCAACTTGGGCCGTATCGTCACTTAAGATCAGATGACATTATGGCCATAACGCTGAATCTGAACTGTAATTAAAAATACTATAATTTACACTAATTAGTTTTACTACGAATGAATAAACAGATCTGTTTTTGTGTAGATAACTTGCCGACCAGAACTACGAGTAAGGAATACGTCTGCGGCGGCGGCGATAGGAACTGATTGCGTCTATAAGTTTGGTACTCGGAAATACTAATTTTTATTTATAATATATACAATTGTAATATATTTTGATATCATTTGAAATGTTTTATTGCATATATCTATGTGTATGTGTATGTGATGATAGTTCAGACGTGGTAGTGTGTAGGAACGTCGCGTCAAGGGTCGTGAGTTCAAATCCAACTTACAATAATCTTGAGCTTTCGGTGGGGGAAAACGTCGTGAGGAAACTATAGCATGGTGGTAGGGATGTTTCTAGTACCCGCCTGGCTAGCGACCACCCTTAAGTTGAAAATTTGCTGCCAAATACCAATACGTGTGTTCCGGCAGTGGCACTTGAGAGCCAGTTCCTTTAAAGGTCAGCAACGCACCTGCGATTCCCTTGAAGTTGTGGGTGACCACTTACCATCAGGTGACACGCTTGCTCGTTTGCTCGCTATACCATAAAATAAAGTACAGGGTGGATAATGGGCCGTACAAGTATTACGTAAAGCAATTAGTGGGAATGGGGGGAGGGGTCTTGTAAAACGTTACGATGTGTTACGAGGGGGAGCGGGCGTTTTTACGAACAACGCGTTACGTTAACATTGTTTTTTTCTTCGTTTATGTTTTACGGGGAATCTCTCGATTATGTCTAATCGCATTGCGGCAGGTTAAAGTCTTTTTTTTAACAGTTCATTACAGTAGAAATAGGTAAAACATAGATATGGCTAGAAATGCCCAATTGGGTGTTACGTAATGTTTGAGGAAGGGGGGGTAACGAAAAATGTTACGGCGCGTTACGTGGGAGGTGGTCAAAATTCTTCAAAAATTTCGATACGTAATACTTGAACGGACGCTAAAGTACTCACAGGTCCCAGTTGCAATTTGCACTTACTTGTATAACTGGAGAGTTTTTGGCGGAATCTTGATCTGTCATGTTGTGATTTTTATATGAATTCATATACAGTAGAACCTCGGTAAGTTGAAAACCTCCAAATCTCGAAAAAATGTCTTCGTACACCAAAACCTCCATTCTCTATAAGTCGAAAACTCTGTGACTCGAATTTTTAGGCGACTCCCTTGACGTTCGACTTATAGAGGTTCCACTGTACTCTATTGTTTAGCCCTGTATTATGTAAATAAAGATGACATTGTACGTGATGTAGCGTAATTGAAGAGCATAGGTGAAGTGAATTGTGAAGAATCATTCGGAACATGATATATTAGTTGCCACTAAAACTCCCGAGAGAGCTTCAACAAGAGAGTTACCATCTTGTTGAAGATAGTATCGTCTGCCCAAAATGGAAATGGCGGTAATAGTGTAAGTTGCCAGGAACAAAAAACAATAAAATATTTTTTTATAACTACTAGCTGTACCAGCGACTTCGTTCGCGTGGACATAAAATTATATTTAATAATTTTCTGCCTGTTTTTTTTTTTGTCCGCTTTATCAATACCGCTTTCCGCGTATCGGTGGTGGCGTGATGTTAAATATTTCTCGAGAACCGATTGGTACTGTTGCTTATACAGTAGAACCTCTATAAGTCGAAGCCGAAAATTCGAGCTATAGCGTTTTCGACTTATAGGGGATGGAGGTTTTGGTGTTTGAAGCGAAGGAAGCAATACATTTTTTCGAGATAAGGAGGTTACCAACTTATTGACGTTCGACTTATCGAGTTTCGACTTAACGAGGTTCGACTTAACGAACATCTACTGTATTAGCTCGTTCAAACGAACTCAACAGTTTATAATGATAATAGACAGGGTTTGATGATTGAAAATGAAAATACAGTCATTATTTCCACTGAAATAGTTTATTACGAGGTTATACTTAGAAATAATTATATCACATTTACAAAACGAAAATGACCGAGGTCGTTCATTATTACCACAAAAAGCTTTAAAATTTCATTTATTTGCATTTATTTCCAGCCATTTAAGTACCTAACTTTCTTTTATGGAATAGCAAGCAAACGTGTCACCTGATGGTAAGTGATCACCGCCACTCATGGATTCCCACGACAGTAAAGAAATCACAGCTGCCTCACTGGCCTTTATTGCAGGAACTGGCTCTCAAGTGCAACTCCCGGAACACCTATTGGTATTTGCAGATTTTCAACTTGAGGGTGGTAGCTAGCCAGGCGGGCATCAGAAAAAGCCCTACCACCATGTTATGGTTTCCACACGATGTTTTCCTTCACCGAAAGCTCGAGCTCATTGTAGGTGGTCGGATTCGAACTCACGTCCCTTGACGCGGCGTTCCTACACACTACCACTGAGCTATCATAGCTCCAATGCTAACTTAGGCAACTCTCAGTAATAGACATAAAAAAATAAATATTTAAACCAATCTATATTAATATTATAAAGTGGAGAAACTTGTTTGTTTGTTTATTTGCATATGCTGTGATAAAAAACCAGTCTGATTTCCATAAAAATAAAGTTTATAATAAAACAGTCATTGGGAAAAGCTTTGGAATATTTAACATCACGCTACCACCGATAGGACCTAAGCGGTATTGAAAAAAGCGATGATAGCTCAGTGGTAGTGTGTACGACTTCGCGTCAAGGGTCGTGAGTTCGAATCCACCTACAATGAGCTCGAGCTTTCGGTGAAGGAAAACATCGTGAGGAAACCATAGCATGTTGGTAGAGCTTTTTCTGATGCCCGCCTGGGTAGCTACCACCCTCAAGTTGAAAACTTACCGCCAAATACCAATAGATGTGTTCCGGCAGCTGCACTTGATAGCCAGTTCCTCCACAGGTTTAGCGTGTCTACCAACTTGAGCCATATCGTCACTTAAGATCAGGTGAGATTATGGCCATAGCGCTAAACCTTTAGTTAAAAAAAAAATATTACAAAAACAGGACAAAAGGATTAAATAATTAACAAAAAAAAAACCAAGAATTTCATCTCCAACACATGTCAACTGTTAAAAATATAGACCACGTTTTAATCCTTTAAGTCGACGACACAATTAAATATAATTTCACTTAGTTCGGTCAGCGTTCATCCCTCAGCCGATACAATGGTCCATGTTATATGGTATAATCGAGTCACTGTGCCTACAGTCACTCAGCCCCAAGCTTGACTTTTGCAGTAATGCAGCACCAGCTTCCCATCGGTACCGAAGCACTCGTAAAGGTTTTTCACTATCTGATCCGGCGACGGTGCAAAGGTCTGGTTTACGTATAGAAACTGAAAATAATCTAAATTTATTTTTGCTAATTACTACCCCGATGTCATGGAAAGTAAAAAAAAATTACATCATAGTATAGTGGTAAGTCACTTTCTAATTATGTTTTTTTTATCAGTTAAGATCTTAGCATTATGGCCATAACCTCACCTGATCTTAAGTGAGGATATGGCCCAAGTCGGTAGACACGCTAAACCGGTGGAGAGACTGGCTCCCAAGTTCAACTGCCGGAACACAATTATTTGTATTTGAAGGTAGATTTTCAAAAATGTCCAGTTATCATTCTCAGGTCGAAAATCTATTAACAAACACCAATAAGTGTTCCAACAGTTGCACTTAAGACCCAGCCCCTAAACTAAAATTACTAACAGGTATAAAAATAAGAAAACTTTGCTTTATTGTCTGTAAAAAGGCAGGTATAAGAAAAAGTCCTATTACCATGCTATGGTTTCATCACAATATTTTCCTTCACCAAAAGCTCAAGCTCATTGCAAGGATTTGATCTCACATACCTATCAGTTATGCCTCTGAGCTATCAGCTTCAAAAGAGAGGCTAAAAAGATATCATGGTGACACTCAAGTCCCTATGCCACCACAGACTGACTATGGGTAACCTATCAGTTGTGCAAAGCTCAAACCACAAATAATTGTTCCGAGTTCAGGTGTTACTTTGATCTTCGTAACTTATATATCTATATGGATCCTCATGACATAACCTAATCCCTGATATGGATATTAGGTATCCTTAAATACCATTATAAATTAAAATATTATCTTATATGAAACAACATGCTGAATAAAAGGGCATTCTAGTCAAATACCAAAATAAATTATGCTTTTCATGATGGAAATGATCCACTGGATACGATTTTAAGTCTTTTTATCTAATCAGCAAAATATAAAAGCTTCTAATAGTAATTATTTGTTTACCAATTTCTCGTCCGGTTCGAGTTTAAGGTATTTCTTCACAAACTCCATTATCCAGCCTATAGGTTTCTCTGCATCAACTGCCCATTTCTTTTTCTTCATAATTGGTGCATTGCCAGTGGCTTTTAGTAATATATCAACTGTAAAATAACAGTGTTTGTATATTAAAATATACATAACCATGATTATCTTCATCATCAGAGAATATTAGGATACAGTATCAGGACTAGTGACCTTAGATTTTGAAATAAGATAAACTATAGTAAGATTTTCATTTCATCAGTGTATTCAGACTATTGGTACACTGTATAAACTTTAAAGCGATGATAGCTCAGTTTGAAGTGATGATAGCTTAGTGGTAGTCTGTATGACTTTGAGTCAAGGGACATGAGTTCGAATCCAACCATCTACAATGAGTGTGAGCTTTCTGTGAAGGAAAATATCGCGGGGAAACCATAGCATGGTGGTAGAGCTTTTTCTGATGCCTGCCTGGCTAGCAACCACCCTCAAGTTGAAAACCTGCTTCCAAATACCAATAGGTGTGTTCATATAGATGCACTTGAGAGCCAGTTCCTCCAAAGCTTAAGTGTGTCAATCAACTTGTGCCGTATCGTCACTTAAGATCAGGTGAGATTATGGCCATAACAATAAGCCTTAACTATGAAAAAAAAGGTAAGTTTCAGTACAGTCCAGTAACAGTAGTGACTGCCGTAGGGGAAATGTCCTTCATCAGTCGCAACACTAAACATTACTATGAATATAGTCAATTACTCGATACTACAGTTACGTGTATAAAAAAGGCTTCTTAAACTTCATAATAGTATATTCTCGTGAGTATTTTAATCCTTTATAATACAAACACTACTTAAGAAGACCCTATAAATATTTTTTATAAATTTATCTAGTTTTAAAGGAAAATTTTAACCAGCATGAAGTCAATTATTGTCGTTAGCAGAAGTCAGTACTTCTTTGAAAATACGTAAATATTAATATAAGAAATGCATCGACCCACACATACAAAAACTTAGTAACTAAGAGTTAAGATACACCTACTCTATGTTACATATCAAATTCCCTCCTTATACTATACAAGCAACGAAAACAGCTCTCTCTTTAATTCCAGTGACTAATGTATGTAAGAATGTAATAAGCCTAACCTTTGTTTATCGCAACGACTATTTCTGCAGACAACTATTAAAATAATAATTATCGATTTCTAAAGTTCTGTAATACAATATTTAGCACACGATTATAATAAGCACAACAATTATAACAACTACTCACTTTTTACTTTATCTGATTTTAGGGAGTCGCCGTTCTCCTTATGATCGCTATCAATCTTCAAGTTCTCCGTGGCGTTTAATAAATCTGGCTGTTGTGTCCCATCTGGATTTTCATCACCCATTTCTTTGTTACGGTCTCTATAAATTATTTTTTAATTCGACAACAATCACTTAGAAAATAAATAAAAGATCATAGATATTATTTTTTTGCCATATTTTTTCACTTTTAATTCAGAACAGAAAAAACAAAGGTATCTAGACTATGCAGCCAATTTAGATGTTGTTTCAATTGTTTATGGCAACTAATATATCATGCTCCAAATGATTATACACAATTCCCTTCATCTATGCTCTTCAGCTACACTACATTAGGTAAAATGTCACCTTAAGTTACACAATATAGGGCTAAACAACTAAGTATATGAACTCAAATAAAAATTATAACATGATAGATCACGATCCCATCAAAAACTCCGAGACCACAGACAATAATACTCTTTTTTTATATTTAGCATCAATAGTTCTGTTATTGACATATAAGGAAAAACTATACATATAAATGACTGTTAAATATAAACTAAAGTTAATTTAACTACCAGTGTGGTAACTATATCATCTGAAGCCCGTGTCAAAATCTTTGAATATGGGCGATAGAACCCCTGGAAAAAATCTCACGTTGTCATTTTACTTTAATATAATTAATCGATGAAGTCGTTACCCAACAGTTATATTGTTTTCATTTTAGTTAAATATTTAATAAAAGTAATTTTAAAAATAATATTTATCAATATTATTCATTTCCACGTGATTTCTGTCCTGCAAAAGTATCAATAACGTTATCAAATCCTTAAGATCAGGCCATAGAACTTTCAACAGATAGAATAGTTACATAGATGGGTTCGAAAATGTATTATTTCCTAATGAATGAATTTTAATTTTAATAATTAATGTGAATTGGTATATGGTCTTTAGTTGTGCCTAATTTCAATTTGAAGTACTCTTATAAAATTAATATTTTTTGCTATATTTTGTTAAAACCGTTATGTTATTTATGAGCTCACCTTTGCAGATGTGTCGTTATAAACTCGGAGTGGGAGAAAATTGTAAATGATATTATTAGTGATATTTTTGGCACCTCTTCAATGTACTGTGGCCGTCACATAGAACGGATAATAGCATTTTGAGCGTTGTGAACACTTAGTGGAATGTAGCCTTCTTAGACAAGATTAAAAATATTTTGTTTCCTCTGTGGTTTGTGCCTTTCAAAAATAAAACTTCTGTGGTTCAATGAGCCCCACTTCACATTTATTTTGTCGTACAAAGTTGTTGGACGAACGGTTAATGTTTTAAATGTAAATACGAAAGATAAATGTTGTCTAGATTGTAATCACAGGAAAATAGGTAATTGTGTGCTAAAAGTATAAGAATACCAGTTTGAGTTTAAATCTTGTATTTATTCATCATTAATGTTTTTGGTTTTATTCTTAGACAGAATGAGTAACGGAAGATGGTGTACCAAGCAAGACGTTCTCCTAGACCTGACAAAGGCTACTGGGAGGAGAGTGACAAATATAGATAACAATTACTTTGTTGTTGGAGAAGATCCACCTCCGCCACTTTTATTTGATGATGAAGGTTAGTAGTTCCTTTATATTATTTATATTTATTAATCAAATAGACGTATTATTTATTATTTAATCATAAAAAATCACACCAATTAATCACATGGCCAGTATTTTCGTAAGAATGTTAAAAAATAAAACTAATTGAAACGAATTTTATCCCAAGTATTTATTAAATTTGATCCTGACGTTTCGAAAGCTTTTCAGTCTTCGTGGTTTTGGGGCGGACTGTTTTCTTTTTATTGTTAAAGTTTAGTATTAAGGCCCTCACAATCTCACCTGATGTTAAGTGACAATTAGCCCTTAGATAGTGGTTATGCTAAGCCTAATTGAGGGACTGACTCTCAAATGACATTGCCCGAACACACCTATGTGTATTAGTTGGTAGATTGCCAACTTGAGGGTGGTAGCTAGCCAGGCTTTAGAAAAAGCTCAGAATCCATACAAACTCTCTTTAATTATTATTAATTTTACATCATAACAGTTGAGAATTTTTCTAATCCCTGCCAAACCTATTCTTTCTGTAATGGCAAATTTAATTCATTTTTTGATGCTTTTTTAAATATATCCTACCCTCAAGTTGAAAGTTTGTCACTGAGTACTCACCAGCTCCATTTGAGAGCCACTTCCTCCATTGATGTTTATATGTTTTCCTTTTGAATGAAACTAGGCAAGTCTGTACCCATATATTTTGCCTAAAGAATTAAAAGAAGAGTCATAATAAATGCTATTGTGGTGAAAAGCCAATGTAATTATACATTTGTCTCTTGATAACAAAACACAAACCATTTGAAAATATTTTACTTTAATTCATTACATGTTATGATCATATATCAACTTATCAAAAAGTTTCATCAATAATAATAAGAGGTTTATAGTTAGAACCTCATTTTATTCATGTCTATTTATATATTTTTTTTTGTAACATATTTGTCAAATGAATATAGTAGCATTGGCTGTATTAGTTATGTTTAATTCAAATGTTTCAATTTCAAATCAAATTTAAATATGAAAATTAAACATTTAAGTTTGTTGTTGTAAGTATAACAAGTACTGAATTTGTAATATAAGTGTATACAAAAATAATTTAATGTAATATTGTCATTTTTTTTTTTTTTTTTTGTACAAGCAAGAGTACGTTGTATCTATCTATATACCAAAATTCAACATAGTTGATTGAGCTGTTTAGGTGTGAAAGTGTTACAAACAAACAAACTCACTTTTCGCGTTTATAATATTCAGTCAAACAGCAGAAGGGAAAGTAAGGCGAAGTGGCGTGGATGTCAGCCGTCCTCTTTTTGACCAAACCCTTAAGTCAAAGTCATGGAGGGATGAGTCCATTTTGAAAAATTGATATGGTGGAAGGCACGAATGAAAATTGCGACTCATTAGTGATGTTTATGCCAAGACCACATCAAACCCAACATTGGGTCCTTCAAGCAAAACGTAAAGAGGGTGGTACCTAACCGGGCAGCAATTAGAGAAAGCCCTACCATCGTGCTATGGTTTTTTCATTTATGCAGAACAACATGACAGGGGTGACTGGTGAAGGATTGTCATTCCATCCATGGTCACCAGTATTTTTGGATTGTACTGTGCTTAACACCTTTTACAGTGCCCTTTGTCAAGCTATGAAAAAAAAAACAGCTTAAGACATATTTTAAAGATTGTGGAAGCTAAGTAAAACATAAACAATATCTATGGAGAACCACATTGTGTAATGTGAGTGCATTTTCCCATGTTATAGCTCCCCGCATGAGCTGTCACTGGATTTCTTAGAAACAAGTTGTTTGTTCATATTATCTTGAACTGTGGTTGAAGTAATATGATACATTAGGTATTGCGTAATGCTGTGTTGCAATAATATTCCATACTGCCTTTAGCCTGTAGTTTCACCTGATATAATCACCATAATCTCACCTGATCTTGAGTCACGATACGGCCCAAGTTGGTAGACACGCTAAAGCTGTGGAGAAACTGGCTCTCAAGTGCAGCTGCCAGAACACACCTATTGGTGTTTGTCGGCAGATTTTCAACTTGAGGGTGGTTGCTAGCCAGACGGGCATTAAAAAATCCCTACCGCCATGCTAAATCATCTGTTTACCGAAATTCATCATAATCGGTGTAGTGGTTTAATTAAGCGTGAAAACGTAACAAACAGACAAATTCACTTTCGCCTTTATAATATTAGTATGATACATAGTCTTTCGCTATTTTTACACGCTTTTTAATTAACTTCACCTGTGTTTGTTTGTTTGTTTGTAACCGACTCCTTTGGGCGTGATTTTGACTCACTTTAAACGGCCAGATTTCGTTCAAACTGTATAGATTTATCGAGGACCAATGACAATACACTAATTTGATAAAATTATTCCATTTTTCAATTTACAAAATAAGATTTTTGTTAGTTTATATTATTTTCATCTGTAGTCGATAAGGCAAGAAACTTAATTTTACTTTTTTATATTGTTTTAAAAAAAACAAGCTATTATAAATAAAGCAAACTAAAAAGTAGAAAATAAATAATAGTTAAAAAAAACTAAAAAAACAGGCTTTTTATGGAAAATAATCGACAGATATGAGTAAAGTGATTACTATTTCATAATCTTAAAAGCACCTCACACTTTTTTTTTAAATAAAATACATTTTTATTTTCATTACACTATTATTAATTTATATTTATTGAAATTTTTAACACTATTCTTCATTTATGTTTATTGAAATTCTTAAAACTATTCTTAATTTTAATTTATTAAAACTTATATTCTATTTTTTTAGTTCAGTTTTCTATAAAAAGCGTGTTTTTTAGTTTTTTTTAACTATTATTTATTGTACATAGATCTAAAATGCAAATGCTAAATTTACATTCTTGTTATATGTATAGACAAATTGATTATTCCCTGTTTATGTGATGTGAATTGTAACGTATTGATTCTTTGCTGTTTGTTGCAGGATGTGAAATGTTATATCCGAATGATAAATCCAATTATGACAATATAATAAAACCTGATCTCAGGGGTATAGCTCAGATGATACGATTGGTAAGTCTGTTACAAATTTTCTACTAATACTTACACTTTTTTTTATATTTATATACTATGCCAACGTGGTCATATTTGCCACTGTCAAGTGTGATTTTTTTTTATAGATGCAAATGACGAACATAGCGTAACTAACTTGAGACTCTTAACTTAAAGTGCTTCGGTTGCAGTGTGGCACTCGCTTTAACCGTTATTATGCTAACCATGCCACCTTTTAAATATAAGGATCAGAGAGTGGCAAATATATATATTTAGTGTTAACTGATGATGTGGCCTGGTGAAGGTACTGGCTCTCAAGTGCAACTGACATACATCGATCGACATACCGATCCAAATCAGGCGAGACTGATCCAATGTTTACTGTCAGTCACCGCTGTCATGCTGGACTGCTTAGATACCATTTCTCGCCTCTTTTGAATTACCCCATGTCATAGGAGGGTGGGAACACGCTGACCGGAAGACGGTTCCAGGATACCACAAAAGTATGAACCGGGAAACTTTTATAGTTCACGATCCAATGTGGGTCACCGCGAAGCGATGATAGCTCAGTGGTAGTGTGCACGACTTCGCGTCAAGGGACGTGGGTTCGAACCCAAGCACCTACAATGAGCTTGAGCTTTCGGTGAAGGAAAACATCGTGAGGAAACCATATCATGGTGGTAGGGCTTTTCTAATGCCCGCCTGGGTAGCTACCACCCTCTAGTTGTGAACCTGCCGCCAAATACCAATAGGTGTGTTCCGGCAGCTGCACTTGAGAACCAGTTCGTCCGCAGGTTTAGCGTGTCTACCAACTTGGGCCGTATCGTCACTTAAGATCAGGTGAGATAATGGCCATAACGCTAAAACCTTAAGTATAAAAAAAAAAAAAAAAAAAAAGCTGGTGACACCGAAGTGACGCCCGAGTGCTTCTGTATTGTACCTATAGGTATTTGGCCGTAGATTTTCAACTTGAGGGTAGTAGCTAGCCGGTTCGAAGACGTGTCGGGCGCTTTCGGGTGCTTATCATCACTCTTTATTTCGGTGATTTGAATTATAGATTTGTTTTTGTGTTAAGAATATGCAAAAAAGTTAATTTAAATACCATCTCGTCGAATGGTCGAAACGAACAACAAGGAAATATGAATTCTAATAATAAGGTATTTTTCAATGCGGTTGGAAACTAAAACTCTGTCAGTTAACAAATATCTTTAACTCTTACGCTGCGTCAATGGACGTGAGTTTGAATCCACCAGCAGTGAACCTAAACTTTAGGCTACGGTAAACATCGTGAAGCAACCATAGCATGGCGGTAGGGATTCTCTTAATGCTCTCCTGGCTAGCTACCCATATAGGTTTTGTCAAACAAGCTATTATAAAATAATAAAAAAATAAATAAAAAAAATTTAAAAAACACGCTTTTTATGCTAAATAGTCGACAGATATGAGTAGAGTGATTATCATTTGATAATCTTAAATAGCATCCAACGCTTTTTTTTTAAATAAAATACCTTTTTTATTTTATTTACACTATTATTAATTTATATTTACTGAAATTTTTAACACTATTCTTAATTTTAATTTATTAAAACTTATTTTCTATTTATTTAGTTCAGTTTTCTAAACTTTAGGCTACGGTAAACATCGTGAAGCAACCATAGCAGGGCGGTAGGGGGTTTCTTAACTACCCACATTGGTTTTGTCAAACAAATCGTATGACGCAATAAAAAAGCTTCATACAAAGTTTATTCCTTACTTTATCCCACTTCCAATAAGTTTTCCGCGAAAAAAAATTGCCTATCATAGTATCAGTAAGAATACAGATTAACTGTTCGTGATGTGTACTTCAGTATTCTAATAATAATATTCACAAGTATTGCACAAAGGAAATTATTAAATTACTCAAAATTGCAAAATTAACTTGCTTATTGAAGCTTATTGAAGACCTTCATACGTTCTGATAAATCTTGCAATGTATCTTATATTCATATATAAAATACTTTAATTTCAGGTAAACGAATACAGTGAACCGAATGAAAATATACATAATGTGAAAACATGCACCAGTAGTCCTAAAACACTTTGTGACGTTATTAGTATAAGTAAACTTAATCCAAACGTTACAGAATTTATACCGAAATGTACTAAGTTGCCTGTTGGCAATTCAAGTAAGGACAAAGTTATTGACGATAGTCAAGTTAGGACTAATTGTGTTAATAGTGTTCAAACTCAAATTAGTGATTCGGAACTTACTGAGGAAGTTTCAAGACAATACAATAGTATAGAAAGTAATATGCTCGCAGAAGTTAGGCTTGTTAATGATTTGGCAATAAACGAGAATAGGGATTCTAAAGAAGCCGATATAAATAGCAAAATTGAATCAGAGTTAGTAAATGTTAAATCAAACGATACGCGAGCTATCGCGACTGTTCTGAAGGATACGATAAGTAATTCTAAAAACAACACTTTCCATGCTAAAAGGGAAAGGAACGTTGCACTCTCGAACCTCCAAAAACTTTATTCAGTACCACCCACTGATACTATTCACTCTGAACAGCCTATTAAAAAGGCTATCAAACTTATCACGCCTGATTTCTTTGAAAAACCCAAAGGTAAAGATATCGATATCCTTGAAAGTGAGGAAGAAAACAAAATAACCGTGCGGTTAATTGAAAATTGTCAGGGTTCACCAATGGTTAAAGAAAAAAAAGGTTCTTTAGACAATCTAGAGTCCGTCAATCGTTCGGTTAGAGATATCGAAATAACAAGTTCTTCCGGTCTTGACGTTTCGAGTGCAGAAAGGGTTGGGAAATCCGATCTGAAAGCGGACAACGCAATCTCTGATTCGGAAACGAACAACGTTGAATATAATTCCGTAGTGTACGATAGTAGTTTTACGATAAAATCAAACGCGTCGGACCCTCAAGTACGAGATTCGATAAGAAAGGTAAAAAATTGGCTTAGCAAAGCCAAATCCAAAGGACCTATTACAGCACATTTAGGTCCGGTGTCGTTTAAAAGAAGAGAAATCTCCAACCGGCAGTCGCCGAGTGAAATGGAGAAGGAGATATCCAAACCCACTTTGACTATAACTCGGCAGTACGTGCCGACGAAATATGCCAGTGAATTGGCCGGAATCTATATGGAGCGTTTGAGAAATAGAGAGATCCAAGACGGCAAAGTGTCGTGGGAGAATCTCAGTGCGAAATTAAAGGAGAAAGAAGATGCTAGTATGAAACCAAAGTCTCAGTGTTCGAGTTTAGGCAGTAGTGCTACGGAGCTATCTGCAAATGGAAACGCTAGCACTTGAACATCATTCGTCTGGTGATCACCAGTTCTTTATTCGTCGTCAGTAGGAATTCAACGAAGGTCAAGTCCAGCAGAGTCATCACCAGCTTTTGTCATCGAAAATTCACCAACATGGGTAAGTTTTACGGGCCATTTAAAATTAGACCTTGGACGCGGCAAAAATACTCTGAGGTCTAATACACGAATGTAGATTTGTTTCTAGTCTAATTGACAATTTAAATTAGTGCTTATTATTATTAATAAGCACCAATTTATCATTTGATTGTAAAGTCTTTCGTTCAATTACTCTGTATCCTTTTAATTATTGGTATTTTTTAAGACACAAGCTCATCTTGATGTTATACTTAATTTAACTGAGTTAACAGAAAAATTAATTGATTATAAAAATTTATCATAGATTATTAATTTTAGAATAAAAAATAATGAGTTATTATTTACTATAATTTGATGTAAATTAAACAATATAAATAGTTTTAGTACAAATATTCCTATTCGTTGACTTATTAATTATTTGGTGAAAATTAGGATTATTCGAAATTCAAATCGAATGTTCGAATTATTCGAAATTCAAATCGAATATTCGAATTATTCGAAATTCAAATTGAATATTCGAATTATTAGAACTATTCGAATAGTTCGAATTATTCTAACTGTTCGAATATTCGATTCGAAATTCAAATCGAATAATTCGATTCGAATTAGCGGCGGATAATTCGTAAATTCGAATATTCGCACACCCCTACTTATTAACTTTGTCGAAATTCCTGTTAAAGTGGAGAAAGAATTATGTCCATTCAAAACAGTAAAGCTCCTGAAAGGGAGGCAGAGACACAAAACTGTTTTTCTATTTTGCCTTTTTATATATAGATAAATGGATGGTTACGGACTATAACTATCATTTTAAGAGGAATTAAAAACAATGGACAATTAGCAGTCAGATACACTGCAAGGCGTTAAAGGTCGTATCCCTATTTATAAGTAAGGAAAATCGTTAATGTAACGTGTTCTTACATATCCAAAATTATTGTGTTCATTAACTATTACTTTTGACTAATGTTATAAATATATGACGGTCTGTTTGGTATACAAAATAGATAGGATCTCGAGAAAGGACATGGGCCAATTATTGTCCTGCAAATAAAACGTGAAAATGTGAAATAGGGGAAGAAAGATTGCACGAAAAACTTGCCATGACATGAGAGATATGTAATATAACGTGTACTGGGATTTTGACTAATCCATCAAGGCGGAATACAATAGGGGTGATTTTTTTATATTAAAAAATTCACACGAATAAAATTTCACGTGTATAGTTGGTAGAATTTAATTTGAAGTAGATTTGATTTCCCTATGACAATGGTCAATTTTTTTTTTATCCTTAAGGTTTAGCGTTATGGCCGTAATCTCACCTGATCTTGAGTGACGACACGGCCCAAGTTGGTAGACACGATAAACCTGTGGAGGTTATTGGTGGAATACACCTATTGGTATTTGGCGGCAGGTTTACACCTTGAGGGTGGTAGCTAGCCAGGCGGGCATCAGAAAAAGCCCTATCACCATGAATGTAAAATGTAAAATCTCCAACAATTTGTGATGAAAATAGTAAATAACACGGTGCTAAATTCTGTGATAAGTTGGGTAGTATTAGGATTCTAAAGTGATTGCAAGGGCAAGTAAAACTGCGTTCATTTTAATAAACTTTTAAAAATGTAATTGATAGTTTTGAACCAGAACAGGAGATATAATAACGGTTTTGTCTGCGCCGAGTTGGTTCAGAGCGATGGCCGACCAATAGCAATTAGACTTTACGGTTTACGGTTAACTAATTTCTATTAAGTAAAGTATGTTTGCTGTGAACAGGTTTCAATAATTGTCTCGTGGGCTGATAGGACACGGTATTTAGGCCCGATTGGACCAGTACCACCCACAAATATGATAATAATCTCTATGACTCTCTTAGTTTCTATGACTTGTTTTAGGAGCTACGGTGTATCCGTCTGCTAAAACAATTACACGGTTAAACTAAAAGTGTCACAAATTTCGAAATATACCAGAGCCCATTCTAGTGCGACGTAATAAGTGTGGTACTCAGTGGCGGATTTACACTTTTGTCGCCAATGGGCTATTCAAAATTTTGCCTTACTTACGTCTACAATTAGATTCCACATAGGGCTACGTAAATTGTTGAAAATATATCGATAAAAGGCTTAGATTTTAAGCGGTGAGACATATTATCTACCAATATTTAGGTGTAATGAATCATTTCAGTTTCTAAAAATCAAAACAAATATACCCCAAATTAGGTCGTGTCTTAAATCTACAGACCTAGGCTCCAACTTAGTCATCCTACTGGTAAATCCAGCACTGATGGTACTTGTGTCTGTAATAAATAGAATGGAAATTCTGTTGCAAGAGTGTGTATGTGCATTATTCAGTTGCAAGGATGATTAGGTTTTTAAAACGACCGGTGTTTGGGCAACTAGAAACCACTTAATTCTTTTCAAGAACGTTCCCCGTGGGGATTCCTTGAACAGTGTACAAAAAACGCTCTTGGCCCCTAAACTTAAAAACTTGAAAACTATGCCACTTAAGAGCTAATGCATTATCAAACTTTTATGGCAAAAAACAACGGATTGGAAGGACCGGAATAAAAAAACAGTGAACTCTACATGGCGATATTTAAAAGGTTGCGTATTGTATGGGGTTATGGAAAGTTTTGAAACAGAGTTTCTTATCGCAGGATATTATTTTGGTTTGTCTGCGGTCTGAGAGGTTCGGCCGAAAGAAGTGTATCGATTAAAAGTGCCACCAAAACCTTCAACCAACCAAAAACATTTTACGGTGATTTTTGAGTCGATTCTGGGAGCGAGAGAGGTGTAAACGGATTTTATCGCGGTTATTTATTAATTTTGATCCCGGCGTTTCGAAAGCTTTTCAGCCTTCGCGGTCACGGGGCGGGCTGAGGTGTAGGTCGTCGAGAAAAGTTAATGTTACAGTATCTACCTTATCTATCTACATATCTCTATCTAAATCCGTTTAAATTAGTTTTATTACGATGAGTGATATTCGCGTAAACATAGAAATCATTATGAGAGAGAGGTATAGTTAAGGTTTTCAGTTCTGTCGGCATTTCTTGAAGATGGCCGACTTTTATTTCATTAAGTATTCAAACGTAGAAAATATTTATCTCATAGATGAAATATATGAAGCGATGATAGGTCAGTGGTAGTGTGCACAACTTCGCGTCAAGGGACGTGGGTTCGAACCCAAGCACCTACAATGAGCTTGAGCTTTCGGTGAAGGAAAACATCGTGAGGAAACCATAGCATGGTGGTAGGGCTTTTTCTAATGCCCGCCTGGCTAGCTACCACCCTCAAGTTGTGAACCTGCCGCCAAATACCAATAGGTGTGTTCCGGCAGCTGCACTTGAGAGCCAGTTCTTCCAAAGGCTTAGCATGTCTACCAACTTGGGCCGTATCGTCACTTAAGATCAGATGAGATTATGGCCATAACGCTAAACCTTAAGTATAAAAAAAAATAAAAAGAATATAGATACGCATGTCCCTTGTTATTATATATATATATATTTTAATTTAATTTAGCGTTGAAAACGAGAAGTATGTACTCCAATGTGATTTTTTTGGAACGAAGTTCCTTATCGCGCTTTGTGAAAGGGGGCTAGACGGAAATAAATTCTCACGAAAAGTTGTAACGACACTTTTTGCTAGTAAGCTATTGTAAGCTGTGCGGCGTGCGCATGTTTCTCTGTCTCTCTCTCTCTCTCTCTCACTCTCTCTCTCTCTCTCATTCTCACTCACTCTCTCTCTTTCTCTCACTCTCTCTCTCTCTCTCACTCTCTCTCTCTCTCTCTCTTTCTCTCTTATAGAAAGCAAGCCAGATACTTTCATTTCTATTTCGCATTGAACAGTGTGGTTTCGCGACGATTATTTTTTTTCTTTATACCTTGAATTGAACTTGAAATTAATATTTTTATAATAAAGAACTTCGTTCCTATCTGGTGTTCTATCACACCACTCTTTTTTTTTTGTGTTATGTGTTTATTTATTCCTTTCTAATTTAATTTAATATTTAATTTAATTTAATTTAATTTAATATTAATTACTGTTAATATAAATAGCATCTATCTATATATACAACTATTGTTATATAATGTGAAAACTACTTTAGACAGGCTAAGCACTTTGTGTCTATCGAATGAGACAAAGGCGTCACGCTCGGCTGTGTAACGATCGTTCGAGTAAAGTCGTCTCGAGTCGATTAAGAAGTGAGAGAGAGAGAGATATAAGACATAAGTGTGACGAATCATTCGCATTCCATATTGATGTGAAAACATTATTTGCGCGAGTTAAGTAGTGAGCGAAGGCAAAAGGGTTTTTAAAAACAAACCATAGGTGTGTTCCGCTTGAAGAGCAAAGCAAGACTAATCTTTATTTCATATTAAAGGTCATACAAAGGCTTATCTCTACTTCTAATAACAAAGGGATATAAACTTAATGATAATGTCTTCCTGTTATCGAGTACCAGGAAGCTATGTGTAAAGTAATCTTATTACCTAATTATTCTAAGTAACAAAGGTGGTCCTTGTGTAAGGACATAGTTACAAGGACATAACTCGCGCTAATACGTTGTATTTAATAGGTTATAGCGAAATTGTTTTATTTCGTTTTCTCGTTACACACAGTTTGTTTGTTGTTTTTTTTTTCTTGTTCTATAAATTGATATTCAGTTTTGTAAGTTTCTAAAATTTCTACCAAATAAACTAATATAATATGTAATTTTGTTTTTTATTTCCATAACTTTCCATTTTTATTGTATGTTTATTAAATCTTCCACGAATATTCAGGACTCCCTTATGTTATCTAATTCGTAGAAATCAAATATATGTAGGTATCTGGCTGAATTGACTGAAAACTGCGAAAGCGATTCCAGGCCCCTTATTACATATCTCGCTATAGTAAAGCGGTAGTAAAAAACGTAATATATTTGCTCGAAATAGCAAGTTCGTATAACGTATCATCACCTTTAGAATACTTGTCGATTTCTTTGCCAAAAAAAAAAGTGGGAGACGTTTGAAAGCCAAGGTGGCTAGAGTGGTGGTAGAAAAGGGATGATAAGGGAAATAAACGCACAGCCGGAGGTTTTAGTGAGTTTAATTGGTTCTCGCGGAATCTCTTATCCGGAATCCGGAATTCGGAATCTCGGGTAAAGCTGAGAGTGACGTTGCTGAATATTTTTTGCCCTCTTTAAAAAAAATATAGATATTAAGCACAATAATTAAGTTTTTTATTGTAGTGTCATAATTAGAATAATAATAATAATTTTATTTCAATACAAACTGTTACGGGTACATATATAAGGAAACTCTGCCTCCTACCTTAGTAATAACAGTGTTGTAGAAGACAGTTACATAATAAGACATAGACCGTTTACATACACTGTAAAAATACAAAACAATTAAAAAAAAAGGAAAAAATAAACGTTCAATGCATTAAAAGCCCAAACCAAGTGTTTTCTGAGATTCAGCCTTCATTTAAAGCTATTTGCGTGCATGTAAAAGGGGGTACTTGAAAATATTGCGAGTGAGCGCGTGTAAAAATATATAGGCGCAAATAAATAAATAATGATTATATTATTACATAAATATAATTAGTATTTAAGATTGATATTTAAATAGCTATTTGTGATCACAAAACTGAGAATTTAAATACTCTAAAATTATTGGACAACTTGTTAGTAGCGCCGTCTGTTGATAAACGTTGTAAAGTGGAGTTTGGTGTATTAACATAAATTAGTAATATGTGTAAAATAAATCATTTGGAGTTATGTAAAATTCATTATAATATGAATATTGATTTTTGACCTATATTTCATAAATTAATTGTACAGTAATTTCAATTACATGTTGTAAAAGAAGTTGCAGTTGTTAAACGTTAAGTGACTGTTGGTTTATATAAATAGTTCGCAGCTCACATTTAGTTCAGTTCTGTAATAGAGATTGGCTGGAAATAAACCAAGTTATATTAAATGTGTTCCTATCATTGTGGAGTCTGAACGCGATAATTCTGGCGTATCGCCGACAAATACGTCGTTGGGATTAATTAGTACAAACAGCGTAATCCTAGAATATAATATCATCTACAATCCAACAAAAAATCGCTTCTGTCTCCAACTTATACCAATTGTACTTATCTTCTACATCTAATGTGATCCCTGCCTAATGTTAAGTAATATATTCACAAGCGTTATATGGACCATTTATTTGGAAAGTGGTGTAAGTCCATTTATGAGAAAAATGAGCTATCACGTAATTCATGCTGCTTAATTTAATGTAATTTTTTCATATATAACTAGTCCGTGTTTAATTTCTGAAAAAAATCCCATCGTTTGTACAACTTAAAATCGGTCGGTAAATGTAATTGCATTATCAACAAATACAGTAGTGACCTTTAATTTTCTCGAAACAAAAGAAAATGGACTTACACCACTTTCAAAATAAACGGTCCATATATACATAGTACTCTATACAACTTTTAATTTCCAACTTTGCATTGTAATTACTTAAATTTCTGATTTTTGCTGTTGAATCAGCAAGATAATTTATTTAATTTATGCTAATGTATTTCTCTAGTAATAAATATTATAATCAATTTTCATAATGCGGTAACTGGTGGAAATTCAATCGGGAAATCTGAAAAATGTATAATTTAGAACATAGCCGCTCTATAGCAACATGGTAACACTTTCGCGTTAAGGACATGCGTACATACTTTATATAGAAACAAAGAGGTACTCGTCATCTCGATAAAGAGCGGAACCACTCCACAGGTCATGCGGAAGAGAGTCGAAGAGAGTCGAAGCTGCCCCGGTCATTATACCCGTAGGCAAAAACAATAGCCCTGGCGTATGACCCTCGTCAACCGTATGACAACTCAATGGCACCAGACCCGATCGGACACATCATCTCTTGGCACAAAATTGACACAACGCAAGCGATCAGCTCTCACTCTCTTACAGTCCTCGACGCAGACGTTTCTTCAGTATAAAAGTAGTCACATTTACTGATAAATATACACCTTCGAGTGACTCTGCTCGCGCGATACAGTGACACTCTACATCACTGAGATTACACCATCACACCGCATACACAATGAATTAAGCGTTCTTTAAAATTCTGTTTAATATAGTTACACTTTATAATATAAATAATAAAGTGAGAATCGGAAATTTAGTGGGACAATTTATTTATCTTTTTTCTTGATGAATCATTGTTCCTAAATTTCTGGTAATTTTTCATGCCTGAATGTGTTTTTTACGAAACTTTTGTCCAATATTGACAAAAAACACGATGCACACGTTTTTGACATGCATATTTCCTTCTGTTATCTCTACCAAAAAAAAAAAAAAAAATATTTTATCAGATTACGATAGTCCAGTGAGTGAAACTAAACACAAGAATTCAATTAATAAAATAAAAACTTAAAAAAGTAGAAATATTCAATAAAATACATTACATACAATATAATACGGTTTTCGTAAAAGTACTGTCATACGAGCCTATGAATATTTGCATAATTGTATAACTGCTAATAGCAGGTTTTGTGAAGTGAAATATTTAAAAAATCGTTGAAGTAGCAGGTTATTAATTTGTAACCGCGGTGAATGTAAGTTTACTTTATGGATACTTTAAAACGAAACACCTGTACAACAATGCATGGAAATACAAAAAAAAAAACAATAGGAGAGAAAGTTGACGCGGCAAACTTGGCTACGCTGCTTGTACAGCATGTCCACAGTAACAAAAACAATTAAGTCACTATAATAGTCATATAAATGTTTCAGTGGACACAGATGTGCAATCGTAGCACGTAAATTCAAAATACTTTTTTGTCATCTCTTAAAATTTATTCTACAATTTATACAATGGTTGTATTTGACGTCAGCCCCTTTCTTGGTTTAGTATATCCACCATCTTGGGTTACATCATTACTTACCATCAGGTATGGCCAATCGCTAGCCCTAAAAAACTATAACAAATTATATGTATCAACTTCATAAGTTCCATATGTCGCTACGACTTGTGCTAATCTATACCCAGCGCTTCTTAACCTCTTACAGTCCACGTGACTCCTAGGCAATCAAGCCCAAGTTTAAGTACCGCCTTGATAAAAGAACGCCTACAATAAATTCAAGAATATTTATTACCATTTTTATGTCGTTGCTCGATCTTATGAAACATATGATACTCTACATCATTGAAACTACATCATCATACCGCATGCCATCCATGCACACTCTCACTATCGATAAGGTCGTGCTAGGATCACTAAATTAGTAAGTTAGGACCTGTTGCTTAGTTAGGATCGCGAATCTTTTCTTCACTTTCCGGCAGCAGCCCAAACCGAGGTTCGACCATTCTGGCACCCTTGCGCTTGCTGCCTCAGAGCTACGTGTCCTCAGCACTCGCCCCAAAAAGTTCGGTGAAGCTGTGAAGCTAAGGCTAACAGCGTACGTCAGGTCGAAAAAAAAAAGAAAATGAAAAATACCAGCGATAAAAGTTCATTCCTGATCATTACTGCTTATTTTGTATATCATTCAAAAATATCAGTTTTACAACTAGTTTCTCTGGAGAATCTATTACCGTTTTGGGAGCCACCAAAAATATAATATTTCGTAAATTAAATACTTAACACATTAAAAAATTCCTTCAGTACCGTCGTCATGACCTGCCCACCTTGGCCTTCTCCCTTATTGATAAATAGATATCATTGAATAAAATTCATATTTATACAAGATATTTAATGTGCCATTACCTTTGTTTATTTTTGTTATATTAATTGTAGGTGAGTTTGGAATTTAGTCTTTTCGTTGTTGGTGTAGTTTATTATCGATTTGCATTTGAATCTGGGTTTAAAGTTTTATCATTTATCGTTCATTATTTTTATAAATACCTCTCTGACATGATACTGGCTGAGTTGGGGTCAGGAAGCAAAAAAAACGTAATTATAACAATGAATTATTCATATGAATATAATTTCATATGAAAAATAACTAACTCTTAAAACATTTCATGAGTAGACGTGACATTGACAGTGATTAGTCATTGTCATTTGGCATCTGCCAGCAGTCGGTAGTGTTTTGAATTATTGTCCAGTTTTTTTTAAATCTTTATTCTGTAGCAGCATAATTCGCTGTCCGCGTACAATTTACTACAGTTTAATTTATACAAGACTTGGTGATACAAGATTATTTTTCGTGTGTTCATAAATAGCATCTCCTGTTTCCTGCAATAAATATAATTGTCAACCCAAACACACTTGAGTGTTGTGACATGTTTTCACCTGCTGCTGTCAAAATTACAATGATATAGTTTTGATTTCTCTTCAAATGACTGCATTACTGGAAAATTCTATTTTAATGTCCAATGTGAAAGTTTTTTTTATACTAATATGAAACATATGATGATATTATTTAGCTAATAAAGTAACTATCCATTAAATCGAAGTCAAGACCAGACAAGAATTCAAAGGAATTTGAAATGTCTCAGTGGACGAACAAGAATACTATTCTTCGTGATTTATCAGAAGCTCAGGGCCGAGAGGTTCCCGTGGATGTTGTCGATGCCGTTGCTAGTGGAGATAAACCGCCTACGCCATATATAATCGAAGGTAAATAGTACATTGAACTTGATCAACATATTCACTATTACGACAAACACTTGACAACTTGAATACAATTCTATCAAATTCAATTTAATTTTAGAAATCACATCTTCACTTAACTAGTGGCACAACTCCAAACATATCTAAGACACTTTTTTGTTGAATATTATTAACCCATTCCTTCCCGCTGTCATATTTTTAGGACACTATTTTCAAAATTTCTGTTTACGTATTAGCACTTTTATTTTTATTATTTAGACATTTATTAAACGCAAAAAAAAATATTTGTTCAGAAAAATAGTGTAAAGGTATGAATTTCATCAGAAATAATAAAAATAAAAGTCCTAATACGTAAAAAGAAATTTTGAAAATGGTGTCCTAAAATATGACAGTGGGGAGGAACGGGTTAAAATGTCATTTTGTAGCTTCAATAAAGCTTTCGAGTTTCTGAAAACTGTTTTGTTATGTAATTAAATTAGACTGGAAACGTAAAACATAAGAGTGGCATAAACTTTAAACATCTTTCTTTTGTTAATGTTGTTTATGATTTGTGACAATATTTTAGCGAAGTACAGATCATGTTTCTTGGGTCATCTTGAGAGGTAGGAAATGTTTTATCTTGATGTGTGTCCATATCCAGGAACGTAACAGGTGCAACAGGCGTTGCTGTTGTTGAAATATGCGCAGCTGGTAAATGCAGGATACTGGGTGCAAAGTTTACGAATGGATACATGAGCTATACATTTGGAAAATGTAAATCTACGCAATCTATCACATCACTAATGATTTCTTAGGTTTACGCGAATATTATTCATTGAAATAAAACTAATTTAAACGGATTTTATCGCGGTTATTTATTAAATTTTGATCCCGACGTTTCGAAAGCTTTTCAGCCTTCGTGGTCACGGGGCGGTATCACATCACTAATAATATTATTTAAAAAAATAATAATGTGCCCTTTGTTTTCTGTTTCCAATCTTTTATTTTTTACTTTTTACTCTGTTATACAAACATTGTACATTAATTTTTTGTTAAATATTTTTCTCTTTTTTTTTGTAACGTGAACCAAATTTTGATACATCATGTCCATCTGTTAAATAGATTCGAGCTATAGTCAAGTATATGTAATTGAGAAGTTAGTTATAAAATAGATTATAAATTTTTTATCAAAAAAACATATTAAATATTTTTTTTTCATATTTTACAAGCATCTTCGTCTACTACTGAGTTATGATCCAAATTTCAAGTATCTAACTCATCAGGAAGTTAGTTTAAAATTAATTACGCAATTCCACTCAGACCGCTGAACAAGAAAGCAAGTTAATATAAACATTGTAAAAATGTCGAAATGTGCTAATAAAAATGTATATATAATTTCAGAGACAGAAGAGGAATACTTTGACCACTGCACTGGTCTTGGAGATGCGTTCCCTGTTCCGGATTTTGGGCTAATCAAGCAAATGTTGAGTGTTGTATGTAATTTACTTAGTATAGACAAATTTTATTATTTTATTCTGCATAATTTACAAGATTTGACTATCACTAATTTGGACGTTTGGAGGTCAGTTGGTTGTGGTAGTGATAGCTTAGTTGGTGGTGAGTACTTACACTGCATCAATGGATGTCAGTTTGAATCCATCTGCGATGAGCTTGAGCTTTCGATGCAGGAAAACATTGTTATGAAACCGTAGCATGGTGGCGGGGGTTTTTCTAATACCTGCCTAGCTAGTTACTACACTCAAGTTGAAAATCACTTGCAGTTGCAATTGAAAGCCACTAGGCTTAGTGTCTCCACCATATTGAACTATATGGTCACTTAAAATCAGGTGAGGTTGTGGCTGTGTGGTTTACTGTATATTTTTTAAATAAAAATGTGTAAATAATTGCAGGTTCAACTTTCGAATATATCAGACAATGAAGAGGATGACACTAAAGTGCTCAATGGTAACTTGACAAATGAAAGTGATTATAAAGAAATAATACATGGAAATATAACGAAACCAAAGAGACTAGGTCGAAATGCTGCAATTGAGTCCATCCTTCAAACTATAGGAAAAGAAGTTGTCAATGAGAGTCAAGTTAAAAAAGACCGTAAAGCTGGAGTCGGTGGTACAACCAATAGTAGTCTGTTACAAAAACCACTGGATAACTCAAGATTGAACTCACCGAACGGTCGGCCGTTAGCTTTAGAACCTGTGAATATGTTTAGGAAGAAAACTACCTCCAATAGACTGGTCACGAGAGAGGAACCGAATGTAACGATTGAAAGAAATAACAATATGGACACTTACAAACCGTCTGAATTAGCCGGTGAATATTACAAGAAGTATATGGAAGGGACGATAATACGAGAGGCGGTGCAAGATAATGTATGGACTAAAGCTGAGAAGAAGATGAAGGAAATTGAAGCAGAGAAGTATGTTATTTTTTTTATTTTTTATATATTGGCTCTTCATTGTGGTGGCTTAGTGTCTAATAATACAATTTTCGGTTATTCAGTTATGTTTCAATATACACGTTCTTTTTGGTAGCATTTTTACACGCTTTATATTAGCTTCACCTGTATGTATGTATGTATGTATGTATGTATGTATGTATGTATGTATGTATGTATGTATGTATGTATGTATGTATGTATGTATGTATGTATGTATGTATGTATGTATGTATGTATGTATGTATGTATGTATGTATGTATGTATGTATGTATGTATGTATGTATGTATGTATGTATGTATGTATGTATGTATGTATGTATGTATGTATGTATGTATGTATGTATGTATGTATGTATGTATGTATGTATGTATGTATGTATGTATGTATGTATGTATGTATGTATGTATGTATGTATGTATGTATGTATGTATGTATGTATGTATGTATGTATGTATGTATGTATGTATGTATGTATGTATGTATGTATGTATGTATGTATGTATGTATGTATGTATGTATGTATGTATGTATGTATGTATGTATGTATGTATGTATGTATGTATGTATGTATGTATGTATGTATGTATGTATGTATGTATGTATGTATGTATGTATGTATGTATGTATGTATGTATGTATGTATGTATGTATGTATGTATGTATGTATGTATGTATGTATGTATGTATGTATGTATGTATGTATGTATGTATGTATGTATGTATGTATGTATGTATGTATGTATGTATGTATGTATGTATGTATGTATGTATGTATGTATGTATGTATGTATGTATGTATGTATGTATGTATGTATGTATGTATGTATGTATGTATGTATGTATGTATGTATGTATGTATGTATGTATGTATGTATGTATGTATGTATGTATGTAACCGACCCCTTTTTCCAAGTAAAAGACATCAACGAGATGTAATGAGGTTTTTACACGCTTTATATTAGCTTCAGTTCCAGTAACTAAAAAATAAGAAATAAATAATAGTTTAAAAAACTAGAACACACGCTTTATATAGAAAACTAAACTAAAAAACAGAAAATAAATTTTAATAAATATTAATTAAGAATAATGTAATTTTTTTTTAAAAATTTAAGTTATTAATAGTTTGAATACGAAAAGAAATGTTTTATTGTAAAAAAAGCGTGGGTTGCATGGTGTCAATAGTTATGAATATTTATTTGACAGATATGAGAAGGATTATCATTTCTATAATATCTTGAAAAGCACCCCCGCTTTTTTTTACAATTAAACTTTTTTTTTTCTTATTCAAACTATTAAAAACTTAAATTTATTAAAAAAAATTACATTATTCTTAATTAATATTTATTAAAATTTATTTTCTGTTTTTTAGTTTAGTTTTTTATATAAAGCATGTGTTCTAGTTTTTTAAACTATTATTTATATTTATATATTATGGTGACCATACCGTATTAATATAAATACAGTGATTTTTAAGTGCAAGCAAACCAAAAGAGTGTTAAACGGTACTTGATATTGGAACTTATAAATTAATTCAACGTCTATAGCTGGGATTTAAGGGACTGTAACTCAGTTGGTAGAGTTTGCATACCCGCAATAAGTTTGAGCCTTCGGTGAAGGAAAATGTGGTGAGGAAACCATGGCATAGGGGTTTGGCTTTTTCCAATACCCGTCTGGCCAGCAACATCCTGGAGTTACAAATCTACTGCAAAATAGCTATGAATGTGTTCCGGCAGTTGTACTTAGGAGCCAGTCCCTCCACTAGGCTTAGCATGTCCACCATCTCGGACCACATCGTCACTTAACATCAAGTGAGATTGTGACCATAACATTAAAACCTATCAAGTATAAGAATTGGAATGTAATTCTGTTTCTTTTTCATTCCCAGAAAGTTGCAAGCATCTCAACCAGCTCAATCGAGCAGTAAAGACCCAGAGGCCGGTGTTGCCAAAAGTAATTAATTTTTTTTAATAATTACATGGCATGTTGGATCGTAGTCTCATTATTTTCATTTACATAGATTCCTTCACAGAAAACTCAAGCTCATTGTGGGTGGTTGGATTCGAACTCGCGTCACGTGACTCGAAGTCCTGCACGCTACCACTGAGCTATGGTCGCCTGAAAAACTGCTATGCAAAATATGATTTACGAGCACAACTGCAGCAATGTTTTGTTCCCAATATATAATTATTCCTCGTATGTCAATTACCTTTCAGTTTGGGATGAGGTCAATCTTCCTCACCACCGTCATCTATCGACCGGCGACTGTACTTTTTTTTTTTTTTTTTTTTTATACTTAAGGTTTAAGCGTTATGGCCATAATCTCACCTGATCTTAAGTGACGATACGGCCCAAGTTGGTAGACACGCTAAACCTGTGGAGGGACTGGCTCTCAAGTGCAGCTGCCGGAACACACCTATTGGTATTTGGCGGCAGGTTCACAACTAGAGGGTGGTAGCTACCCAGGCGGGCATTAGAAAAAGCCCTACCACCATGCTATGGTTTCCTCACGATGTTTTCCTTCACCGAAAGCTCAAGCTCATTGTAGGTGTTCGGGTTCGAACCCACGTCCCTTGACGCGAAGTCGTGCACACTACCACTGAGCTATCATCGCTTCAAAACTGTACTGTTTGCAGTGTGTTTTCTCTACGCGGATATCATATGGATATGACTGAATAAAATAAATTGTGTATAGAATTAATTATTTTTAAACGAACACCCCATATACAGGAGCGGTTTTAAGTCCGCAACAGACGTAGCTATAATATATATTAATATAAATTATAGCGAGGTATATTACGGTATATTGTTTAATAAAATAAATGTTGACAGACATAGCACGATATATTTTGGTATAGTAGTATGAAGCGATGATAGCTCAGTGGTAGTGTGTACGACTTCACATCAAGGGACGTGAGTTCGAACCCAAGCACCTACAATGAGCTTGAGCTTTCGGTGAAGGAAACCATAGCATGGTGGTAGGGCTTTTTCTAATGCCCGCCTGGGTAGCTACCACCCTCAAGTTGTGAACCTGCCGCCAAATACCAATAGGTGTGTTCCGGCAGCAGCACTTGAGAGCCAGTTCCTCCACAGGTTTAGCGTGTCTACCAACTTGGGCCGTATCGTCACTTAAGATCAGGTGAGATTATTGCCATAACGCTAAACATTAAGTATAAAAAAAATATATATATTAACGTATATTTTGATGTATTTCAAGAACAATAGGGTGTAATTTTTCTACTGTCATTTGTGTGCGCTGTGAACGTAACTAGTCAGATCCAACATACGATATTTAAAATTAAAACACTCTTTATTAAGAATGTAGCACGAACACGAACGAAACACGACGAAAATATATATTACAGCATAGCTGCCGTCTGTGGAGGCTTGCTATACAGTAATATATAGCTTACTATATTAATGTATATTATAGCTCAGTCTGTTGTAGGTTTTATGTTATATGTTAAGAAGACTTATAAAAAAAAGGTTGACTACGACTTATTAACGCTGTGAGTCTAAAAATTGTAATTAATTAGTATTTATTTAGAGCCTTTTATATTTTTTTTATATGAATTGCGTTACCAAGCGTGCGTGCTGTGAATCTAATGTTATCGATCATTTTCAAAACTATACGGTCTTTATTTATTCTAACCTTGAACGTTTAGGTCATACTGCTAATGAAACCGTGCTTATGAACACACGAGCGATTGAATAATTTTGTGATATATTTTAACATTAAAAAGTTTTTTGTCATTTACCAATTTTTGATGAAAAACAAGCCGTCACGGGACGCCCGGTATATGCGAAACATTTAAGTAAATATTAAAATTTGTAATTAATAAAAATCAGGATAATATGAATTAAAATAATAATATTATGCAGCTCACAAGGAAGTGTATGCTATACGCGTACTGAGTAGGTATCTGCCACCAAATACTTACAGTTGTGTTCCCCCAGTGCACTTAAGTTAACTTAAGTTAGTGGGTCCGCCGTCTTGAAGTACATCGTCAGTTCACATCAGGTAAGATTGTGGTCATAACGCTATACTTATAAGGTATACCAAAAGAGCTTTTAACCTTCATATTAATAACTATATGACTTTGACCCACTTTTGTTTAATCTAGATGTTCTGTTGCATAATGATATGTTGTTGTGTACAAGTAACATGGATTTGGACAAATTATGGATTTATTTAACTTACTAGATACGAACAAAGATTTGTCGTAGATTTAAATTGGTATATTATAGTTCGTAGCGTATTCAACCTTATATACTTTATATGTTTTTATTGTTTACCAGTTAACTTTATTGTTTACCAGTGAAAAATGTCTATTCTTGTACCTATAAAAGCATTCCAATGTATATAAAATGTTGTTTTATAAAATAAAATTCTTATTGTGATTTACCCTTACAATATATCGCAATATTCGCATACGCAAAATATGATTAAAGCCCACAACAAACGGAGCTATAATATATATTAATATAAATTATAGCAAGGTATATCACGATATATTTTCTATAGTAATCAGGGAGTGACCACAGACGCAGCTATGACTTATATTTTTGTTACGTCACCATGATATGTCGACAGTTATAGCACGACATATTAACGTAGATTTTGATATATTTAAAGAATAACAGAATGTACTTCTTCGTCTGTCATTTTTGTGCGCTATGAACGTAACTAGTTAGATCCAACATACGACATCTAAAATTAGAAAACTCTTTATCAAGAAGGTAACACAAACACGTGCTCATACAACGACGGTCGCAGAGCTAATGAGTGCTAAAATATATATTTCAGCATAGCCGCCGTCTGTTGCAGCTTGCTATACGGTAATATATAGCTTGCTATATTAATGTATATTATAGCTCCGTCTGTTGTGGTATTTGTAGTCAGACCTGCAGTATACATTTATCCACAGTGTTAAAATTAGTTACATATTTTGCGTTTGCCAATATAAATTATCCTTTTAATTGTCGTTCTTGACGAAATTTAAATAAAAGGGTTTTTTTATTACCTTTGTAGATGTTATTTTATAGGTAAATACTTTTTTGTAACTATTTGAGGTTAGCGATAAGATAGCTCAGTGGTAGTGTGTACGACTTCGCGTCAAGAGACGTGAGTTTGAATCCGGCCACCCACAATGAGCTTGAGCTTTCGGTGAAGGAAAATATCGTGATGAAACAATAGCATGGTGTTGGGGCTTTTTCTGATGCCGGCCTGGCTAGCTACTACCCTCAAGTTGTAAATCTGCCGCCAAATACCAATAGGTGTGTTCCGGCAGCAGCACTTGAGAGCCAGTTTTTTCACAGGTTTAGCGTGTCTACCAACTTGGGCGGTATTGTCACTTAAGATCAGGTGAGATTATGGTCATAACGCTAAACCTTAACTAGATAAAAAACAAAAAATATATCAATATTATATGTCATTCGGAGTCCATAATTAAATGTGGTACTGAATCTCTAATGTATTGTATTCAATACGAAATAGGTATAGACGGCTGTGAGCCTATACACAGACTCGAAGATGTGTTAAATGTATTTTATTTAAAAGTGTTCATTATTGTATTGAAATTAATTAAAGTATATTTTTAAATAATTGTGTTTTGTATGTTAGTATCCAATAGACGTAAGTTCGAATCCACCTACAATGATTTTGAGCTTTCGGTGAAGGAAAACATCGTGAGGAAACCACAGCATGCTGGTAGGAACTTTTTCTAATACCTGCCTGGCTAGCTACCACCCTCAAGTTGAAAATCGGCGGCAAATACCCAATAGGTGTGTTCCGGAAGTTTCACTCGAGAGCCAGATAACTCAAAACACATATAGAGATATAAAAAAATATCCAATGTACAGATTTGGTTCCTAAAACGTTTTTCGAAACAACACTCATGCGTACGTTAGATTTACTCGGTAAATTCTCACAAGGACGACACATTTAAGAATTGATATGGTCTTTTCCATGCGTGTATGTATATTTAATTATCATTTAGAAGTCGATGTGTCGCCAGTCAATCGCCTCTGCGAGTACAGATCTGACGTGATCTACACGTTTCAATCAATTTTGTGATGTCAATAAGCGAAACTCGAGTTTGGCTGTGGACGTTCTTGAATTGTTTATACTTGAAATTAATAAAATTACATTATTATTATTATTGATTTGTAAACGACAAAGTTTCCACGTAAGTTCAGTTCACTTATTATGTATTTCGTACGCGTGGAATTGAAGACTTATTCATTTTTGCCCGTTTTGCACGAGTCATAACGCGAAGCGTTTGAGTAGTGCTTTACTCTTACTCTGTCAAGGTCAAGCAATTATCTCGGCTTAAATTGCTTTTATCCGATCTTTATTGCGCTTTGAGTATTAAACGAGTTGACAAATATCAACAAGAACACATTTTTGTGACAGTAGATAATTTAAAAACACTTTATTTTCTAGATAGTATAAAAAAACTGGTTTCACAAATATTACGGTGGACGTCGGGTTTTCTGTATGTGGTCACGATAGCGACCCAAAAACTTCACTTGAGTCTATTTTTTTTTTCATTCGCTTCAGTATCATTCTGAGTAATAAATAGCATATTGAAAATTACCGTCTAATTCAATATAATTTAATTAAAAAATAAATGAATTCATTAACAGTGAATAGTCTTTTTTGTATAACTTTTTGTAAAAATATTTCAAACTTTTTTCATTTTTAATATGAATGCTTAAATCTATATCATTTTATTATAATTACATTATGACGCGTGCACTTTTGTATTTTCCAAAGTATTTGTAAGTTTGTTTAAACGCCCTTATCTTAAGAATTATCAATCGAATTAAAAAAAAAAACTTTTTTTAATTGATATAGCTACCATTGAGTAATACTTTAGGGTATTTAACATCACGCTATCGTTGATAGGAACAAAGCTGTAGTGAAAAATGTCACAAAAACGGGCAATATTTTTAAAACGATGTTTAGTAGGACACGAACGAAGTCCCGATCAGTGGTAGTCCTAATCAGATAGCTCAGAAGTACAGTGGTCATTCGATTCGATATGATTTCAACCCAAGGTCCGGTCACATTAACACCCATGTGCTAGGTGCATATCATCTGAGTGCTGCCTCCGATCAACATAAACTTTGGTGTACCGCTCTCACCATGAAGTAAACGACAAGATTGTGTCACTCATACTGATTGTATTCTAATATACCCACTTTACAGTAATAATCGCACCTGATCTTAAGTGACGATACGGCCCAAGTTGATAGACACGCTAAACCTGTGGAGGAACTGGCTCTCAAGTGCAACTGATACACACCTATTGGTATTTGACGGCAGATTTCCAACTTGAGGCTGGTAGGTAACCAGGCGGACATTATAAAAAGCCCTACCACCGTCGTGCTGTGGTATCCTTACGGTGTTTTTCCTTCACCGAAAGCTGAAGCTCATTGCAGGTGCTTGGATTCGAACTCACCGTCCCTTGACGCGAAGTCGTGCACGCTACCACAGAGCTATTATCGCTTCAAAAATAATATTAAATATGTTAATTGTTTTAGCAGCAGAATGGTTCACAATAACGTTTTTGATATTGGCTTGGAGAATATAGTTCGAAACACGGTAAGTTTTAAGCTTAAATTAGACACATGAATGTTTATTACCAAATAGAACACCAAATCATATTAAACACATTCACTACGTTCATGTTTTTTTGTCACGGCACAGGACCAAGCTATTTCCTAATCACTTGAAGACGAATTTAAAACGATGATAGCTCAGTGGTAGTGTGTACGACTTTGCGTCGAGGGACGCGAGTTCGAATCCAACCACCTGCAATGAGCTTGAGCTTTCGGTGAAGGAAAACATCGTGAGGACACCGTAGCATGGTGGTGGGGCTTTTTCTGATGCCCGCCTGGCTAGCTACCACCCTCAAGTTGAAAATCTGCCGTCAAATACCAATAGGTGTGTTCCGGCGGTTGCACTTGAGAGCCAGTTCCTCCACAGGTTTAACGTCTCTCACATTTAAACACACACGAATCGTCTATGGTTTTTTGAGTGACGACACATAACCATGCTATCCGGTATCTATTACAACCACTCCAGGCTTAACGCCCTTCATAGTTGCCATAGGTATATAGGTAGGTAGATATCGAACGAAGAACTCTTTAATCTGTGTAACATAAGTTGCGAGGTTAAAAACATGTTGACATCGAAAGAGAAGCCGAAATTGGAAACTGGTAAGTAATTACATTCCTCGAACGTCGTTGAAGTTAGCTTTTACTACTAGGTGTTATATAAGGTTTCGTACACACGTACGGGTCTATAATTGGTAATGGAGCTTAACCCAATACATTTCAAAGGACATTCCCACCTTGGTTAATTTACTGTGTACGTTACAGGTAAGCGTTATGATAACAATCTCACCTGATGTTAAGTGACAATGTGGAGGAAGGTGATGGACTCGCCAAGCCTAGTGGCTGGCTCTCAGTTACAACTGCCGGAACACATCTATAGGTATTTGGTGGCTGATGAAAGCATCAGCTCATTGGTACTAATACCACTGAGCTATCACTGCTTTTTTTTTTCAAGTAGAAGGTTTTATACCATACAGGGAGCGCTGTGGTCGAGAAAATTCTAGAAAAAACCTGATATCTTTCGAGCCATCGTGTCAAAAATATTTGTAGTTATTATATAACCCAATATCAACATCAAGGTACGTAAATAAATACTGAACACACAACGTTCATTCGCTAATGGACTCTAAATATATTTCCGTGTTGATATTCAATCGTGAAGTGATATTGTTTTCCTATATGAATAAAAAATACAAACGTAAATGTATCTATTATATATATTCTATTATTTTATATTAATTTCTCCCGACGAGGTATTGCGTGGTCACCATCTCGAGCCCACAACGTCACTTAACATCAGGCGAGATAGTGACCATAACGCTAAATCTATAAGAATATTAAAAAAATTAAACAGTGATGTATAGGAAATTATAATAATTTTAGACAAAAAAAAAACAACGAATTCAAACAGGAAACTAAAAAGTAAATAAAAATATACTTACCACGAAGTAATAAATATTTCGATTTAATTAATCAGAAATTATTAAATAATTTTTTTTAATTTTCAAGTCGGTGCCAAGTAAATAGTGCAACAACCTTACCAAATTATGAAATAACACTAAACACAACTTAGACATATAGTAACTATTTACATTTATTATTCAATGACATTGAAATATTAAAAACTATCTCTATTGATATTATCAATGTGAATGTAAGTTTATTTGTCACGTTTACACGCGAAAACTACTTAACCGATCGTCATGAAACTCTGTACACATATTATTGGAGGTATTAGAAGTAACATAGGATACTTTTTTTTACGAAAGATAAAAAATTTGTTTGTTTATTGAAGAAAAGTACGAAAACGGGTAAAACTCGTTAAATATTTTTTAGCTCCACACGAACGAAGTCGCGGGCACAGGAAGTCTTACCTTTATAATAAGAAAATCATTCTAATAAATTAATACACTATTACCTACGTAGTTACTTAATTTCTAAATTGTGACAGATATAATTAGCGATAACGTGTTAAATTAAAAGAAATCACAAAATCTTATATTAAAATAATAACAATAATGAAAAATAAATTCACCTAAACAAGATAATTTAAGATCTTAGAAAAAATATTCATTGATAATTTACCTACCAATATTTGCATCAGTAGTTAGAAAGATTGACAATATCAATACCTAGTGTTGTCTTACTTGACACTAACTTCAAAATTATAAAATAATTATTTAATCATTTCTGATTAACTAAATCAAAATACCTCCATCAATTTGTGGTAAGCGAATATATTTAATTCTTTATAGGTTTAGGGTTAGAATCTCACCGGATGTTAAGTGACGATGTGGTCCATGATGGTGAACACGCTAAGATAAGTGGTAGATTTTCAACTTGAAGATAGTAGCTCGCCAGGCGGGTGTTAGAAAAATCACTGTGGATTTCCTCACATTGTTTTCTTTCATCGAAGAAATCTCAGGCTCGTTACAGGTGGATTTGAACTCGCGTCCATTGTCACGGCATCCGTACACACTGTCAACTGAACCGTCAGAACATACAGAAGCTCCAGGCATTGTGTGTTGTCGTGTTTAATTTTTCAGCAGCCAGAAGAAATACCAACCGAGCAGAACGACACGGAAGGTCGAAAAGGGAACGTCAATTATGGTATCGATGACTGTCCGCCATGGTACTTATGCATTTTCATGGCTTTGCAGGTTAGAAAATTTCATTTTGTTTTTCTTCCTCCTAGGTCATAGTCATATGCTCTAGTAAAGGAAATAGATGAAAAATTCCTTGAGCGTCTTGGAACACTCAGTTGGAACGAATTTCCGTATACAGTATATTGTTATTTATAAACGTATTATATGTATTAATGATTAATATATGAATAAATTACTATCGTATGAGGGTAATAAAATGAAATGCAGAGATAACTAATGAACTTAAGCAAAGGTTTTAAATTTCGTAATTAATAAATTTTTCTAGTTGTGAATATAAACATTTTATTGTGCATCATTCAATTCATTATAATACATATAACATGCTACGAAACAGCTTACGCGTATGATGTATACAAAATAAAAATCTGCGCAGCCGTTGAGAACTTACTGGTAGTCATGGACCAATAAGCGCGCACCTATGATTGGGCATAGCCAATAGCGTACGCGCTAAGGATAACTGACTACACTATATAAATACAGTGCAATATAGAACATACTAAAGAAAGTGGCGTGATGGATAAATCTTACATTTTCATTTGTGTAGCCTCGATCTGTACCGTACGATAAGGAAGTCAAATATTAGTATGTTTTTATCAGCATTACCTGACGATGATTGGAGCCATCGTGGCAATTCCGTTCATACTGTGTCCGGCGCTCTGCATGGAAGACACGGATCCAGACAGATCGAATATTATATCCACAATGATATTCGTTACAGGTTTTTTTTTTTTTTTATAGTTAAGATTTAGTGTTATGGCCATAATCTCACCTGGTCTAAAGGGATGATAAGGTCCAAGTTGGTAGACACGCTAAACCTGTGGAGGGACTGGCTCTCAAGTGCAGCTGCCGGAACACACCTATTGGTATTTGGCGGCAGGTTTACAACTCGAGGGTGGTAGCTACCCAGGCGGGCATTAGAAAAAGCCCTAACACCATACTATGGTTTCCTCAGGATGTTTTCCTTCACCGAAAGCTGAAGCTCATTGTTGGTGGTTGGATTCGAACTCACGTCCCTTGACCCACTTCCAATTAGTGTTTCCCGATAAAAAGGTAGTCTATATTCGTCACCAGGATGCCGTCTATTTTTATACCAAACTTCATCATAAATGATTCAGCGGTTTAGGCAAAGCGGTAAGCGTAACAAACTAACAAACTCCCTTTTGATAATATTAGTAACAAATGTAGACAAAATAACAAACAACAAACAAACAAAGACAGACAGATTGCCTTATAACAAAAATTTTACAGATAAAGATAAAAAAATCATAGATTCTATTTAGGCTAACGTATCACTTTGTATTACGCAGCTTAAAACTTAAAGCTAAATTAGATTAAAAATTAATAAAAAAATAGTAATATATATTCCGATAAAAAAAATGCCGTGGAGGTGCTGGGATTTGAACCCAGGACTTTCAGCATGCGAAGCAGACACTCTACCACTGAGTTACACCCCCGATAAGTTGAGCGTTTAATTTAACCATCGGACTTAACTTGCTTGCGAGCAATGTCAGATTTTTTTATAGTTGAGGTTTAGCATTATAGCCACAATCTCACCTGATGTTAAGTGACGATACGGCCCAGCTTGGTAGACACGCTAAACCTGTGCAGGGAATGGCTCTCAAGTGCAACTGCCGGAACACAACTATTTGTATATGGCAGATTTTCAGCATGACGGTGGTAGCTAGCCAGGCGGGCATTAGAAAAAGCCCTACCGCCATGCAAACTACACATTTGCCGCCCCCTACCTAACTCTGCAAAATAAATAATCACACTGAACTCCGTGTAATGTAGGCAAACATATTCGATATTCGATTCTAAGTTTAGTGACACTAATTATTTATCATAACTTAGATATATGTCAAAGTATGAATCATTTCCGTTTCTGAGAAACAAAACAAGCTACCCTAAATTTGAACCCCAACCCCCCTCCCTCCAGCCAACACAGCCTACTGATAAATCTATCACTGCTTGAGAGAGTATTACAATCATTAGGAATCGATGTAAATATTACAACTTGGAGAAAATATAAGTTAAAACATGTTACGTTACAACTTATACATTTTAACAGTAAACTTAAATAATTATAGGGCAACTATATTAAAATATATATACATACATATATACAATTTAGTTTATTATTTGTTAAGTTATATATGTAATTTACATATGAGAAAAAAATGTACTAGTCAGTGTTGAATAAACGAGCACGTTGAAGCGATGGTAGCTTAGTTAGTGGCGTGTACGGACCGCGCGTCAATGGAAGTGAATTCGATCCCTGCTGTCGAGGCAGGCGTGTAAATAACCGTGCTCAATCAGCGGCTTGAGAACGCTTTATGGCTGAACACGGGGAAGCGTGTCAGCCTAACTTTGTCTGTTTGCTTATAGTGAGATCGTGAACGGAAGAGGGTGGATCTGGCACTCAACTCAGCACTTAATGCGTAAATTCGCTTACCGATCTTTCCTTATTGCGGCTGCCAATCTTCCAAGGTTTCAACAGTCACGGGGCTCGGTGGTCACCAGCAAAACGTCCACTCACTTTACTTTAAAGAATGTTCTGCATTATCTATATATATATATATATATATATATATATATTTTCAAGCGCTCCAAAATGGAGATGGCTTTAGTTCAAACCAAGATTTTCGCGGCGGTATGCGAGAACGGTTGTGCGGATTATTTTGCAAGCAGCGCGTCTTTGTCAATGTCAAACGACACCCCCGTAAGAACATAGTCTCACATAAACGAACTAGATGGCGGGACTTCCGCCTCACCACCTGCAATGAGACAGCTTCCGGTGAATGAAAACATTGTAATGAAACCATAGCATGGTGGTAGGGCTTTTTCTGATGCCCACTTAGTCAACTAACACGTTCAAGTTGAAAATCACACCTAATGGTATTTAACGGCATATTTTCAACTTGAGGGTGGTTGCTA
Organism: Actias luna; assembly: GCA_039707435.1. NCBI lineage: Eukaryota > Metazoa > Arthropoda > Insecta > Lepidoptera > Saturniidae > Actias > Actias luna. The sequence goes on along the minus strand of JAZHAC010000003.1, from coordinate 16,384,295 downwards.
GCCGGGCCAGCATTAGAAAAAGCCCTACCACCATGATATGGTTTCCTCACGATGTCTTCCTTCACTAAAAGTTCAAGTTCACTGCAGGTGGTTGGATTCGAACTCACTTCCCTTGACGCGAGATCCAATACACTACCATCGAGCTATCCTGTAGCTAGTTCCTAAGATGAGCGGGTTCAAGCAAATAATTTTTTTTGCATTATAATATTCATATAGATAATCATGTTTCCCTATGTCCTGTGGCATCTATTGGACGGTCAAGTGACAGGAAACCGTGTTAAATTCCCCAGGACTGGTCACGTGGCTCCAAACGACCTTCGGCTGCCGCCTACCTATAGTCCAGGGTGGTACGATATCGTTTCTGGTGCCGACGTTAGCTATCCTCGGTCTGCCGGCGTGGAGGTGTCCAGCTCCTGAGATACTTGGAGCGATGGGCGCCGGTGAAAAGCGCCTCGTGTGGACGAGCAGAATGCGCGAACTCTCCGGGGCTATAGCTGTATCCGCATTGTTTCAGGTTTTCCTAGGTAAACTATTTCATGGCTTAAAGTTGAAGCGATGATAGCTCAGTGGTAGTGTGCACGACTTCGCGTCAAGGGACGTGGGTTCGAACCCAAGCACCTACAAATGAGCTTGAGCTTTCGGTGAAGGAAAACATCGTGAGGAAACCATAGCATGGTGGTAGGGCTTTTTCTAATGCCCGCCTGGCTAGCTACCACCCTCTAGTTGTGAAGCAGCCGCCAAATACCAATAGGTGTGTTCCGGCAGCAGCACTTGAGAGCCAGTTCCTCCACAGGTTTAGCGTGTCTACCATCTTGGGCCGTATCGTCACTTAAGATCAGGTGAGATTACGGCCATAACGGTAAAATCTTAAGTATAAAAAAAAAAAAAAAAAAAGTTACGATCTTCGGACGCTGCGTCAGTGGACGTAGGTACGAATCCATCGGCAATAAGCCGGAGTTTTCGTTGAGGGAAACACATCGTGAGGAAACCACAGCATGACGGTAGGCGTGTCTTACAGTTTCATTATATGTATACGTTAACAAGAGCGAATCAGTAAAACAAGTAGAGAAACTGCTTCCTGTGGGAAAACTAAACTGTCAGCTCAAAGTAACCTATACCAAACTAGCTTTTACTCGCAGTTTCGCTCACATTGAAGCGATTAAATAAGTTTTTTTTTATATTTTGTAAAAAAAAAAGGTTTTTGTTAAATAAAAAAACAAAGAACTTCATGTTTTGAAGTTGTTTGTTTGAGTTTCATTACAGGCTTCATTCAAAGAAACGTAGTAAACTGTTTCTAACGTTAATTATGCTTTGAATTCTACACTAGTACTTAGTTAGTAATTAGTACTTAATCATGTCGACTTTGTAGGTATTATACACGGGATTTTATAAGGAGTTGACAATTAAATATAACATTTAATAGCTGACCCGATGACCTTCGTATCACCTATACTCTGGAATGCTAGATGGCGTTAAAGTAGCTCGATTTTGAGATTTTCTGACAAACATTTTTTTTTATCTTGCGTATTATTATATATATATATATATATATATTTTCAATAAAAAGTAACCTATGTTACTTCAAATACCTCCAAGAATATGTGTACAAAAGGTTAAGTAGTTTTAGAGTGAAAACGTTACAAACAAACTTACATTCACATTTACGTCCCAATAACGAAGTAATAATTTGTATCAGTTTTTTGTAAAACACAGTCCAGAGCAGGCTTTCTTATAGTTTTTAGGGTTTATTATATAATTGAAGCGATGATAGCTCAGTTGGTAGTGTGTATCGAATCGACCTACAATGAGCTTGAGTTTTCGGTAAATGATATAATGATGAAACTATAGCATAGTTGTAGGACTTTCCTAATGCCTGCCTGGCTACCTACTACTTTTAAGTTGAAAAGCTGTCGTTAATAACCGATAGGTATCTTTCTGCAGTTGCACTTAAGACCCATCCCTGCACTAGGCTTAGCGAGTACACTATCTTGGTCCACATGGTCACTTAACTTCAGATGAGATTGTAGCCATAACGCTAAACCTATGTAATGTCTCCCTCACTGAAAGCTGAAGCTCATTGCAGGTGAATTCGAACTAACGTTCTTTGACGCGGCGTCCATACAAACAACTACTGAGCCATTATCGCTTTGAAATCAAATATTAACTTGTCTAAGTTATGATGAAGTAAACGGAAATGGAAATACGCCCATAAAGGAAATAACATTTTTTTTATAGTTAAGGTTTATCGTTATGGCCATAATCTCACCTGATCTTAAGTGACGATACGACCCAAGTTGGTAGACACGCTAAAACTGTGGAGGAACACACCTATTGGTATTTGTCGGCAGATTTTCAACTTGCTATGGTTTCCTCACGATGTTTTCCTTCACCGTAAGCTCTAGCTCGTTGTAGGTGGTTGGATTCGAGCTCATTCAGATGTCATCATTTCAGGGTACTTTGGTGTGATTGGTTCATTACTGCGGTTTGTGACTCCGTTGACAATAGCACCGACTGTCGCTCTGGTCGGTCTGACTCTCTTCGACCACGCAGCCGAAGCGGCCTCCCAGCAATGGGGCATAGCGGCTGGGTGAGCACACTCTTGTTTCACTCTGTTTAACGTTACGGCCACCATCTCACCTGATGTTAAGTGACAATGTAACCCAAAATGGTGGACACGCTAAGTTTATTGGACGATTGGCTCCCAAGGGCAACTGCCGGAACACACCTATAGGTATTTGGCGGTAGATTTTCAATTACTTATTTTGCTTAGAGCCTTTCAGCAATAGTTATATCCACTTCGTCATAACCTGGTAATACTAAAATTAAATACTTTCATACTGTATTCGCTTTGGAATAATTTTTCAACCATTACATATATAACATGGCAGAGCCCGTGTCTTCGTGTGGGAGATAATTTCATTAAATCATTTTTGCCCATTATGCACGCTTCATAAGCGAAGCGTTGAGGTAGGTAATACTGTCTCTTCACGCAGAACAACTGATTTTGCAAACTTAAAACGTCTCTATTTATCATATATTGCACTTGTTAAATAATACATACACACACATATCAAGAAAAAACACAAGTTTTAATACTCATGATATTTTCGAGGCCATATTTAAAAGCTTTTATTAATTTATGTATTCTTAATTTATGTTTTATGTATTCTTAATTATCTTAATTATTATGTATTCTTAATTTATGTTTATTGAATTTTTTAACACTATTCTTAATTTAAATTTATTAAAACTTTTTCTATTTATTTAGTTCAGTTTTCTATAAAGAGCGTGTTTTTTTGTTTTTTTTTTAAACTATTATTTATTTTCTACTTTTTAGTTTGCTTTATTTATAACAGCTTTTTTTTTTAATTTTATACTATTATTTGTTCTAATCTACTATTATTTAGTTAGGTTTTCTATAAAAAGCGTATTTGTTATTTAAAACTAATATTTGTTTCGTAGAATTAAAATTCTTTTTAGTATTCGAAAATTTGTTATAATTAGAGAAATCGGCAAAAGATAGTGATTGGAAATTAAAATATCAATATCTATCTTATCGACTATAGAGAAAAATTATAAAAAATTAAAATTAAGTTTCTTTCCTTATCGACTATAAATGAAAATTATATAAATTAACAAAAAACTTATTTTGCAAATTGAAAAATGGAATAATTTTATCAAATTATTATATCGTCATCTGTCCTCGATAAATCTACAAAGTTTGAACGAAATCTGGCCGTTTAAAGTGGGTCAAAATCGCGCCCGAAGGAGTCGCTTACAAACATACAAACAAACGTACCGGTGAAGTTAATAAAAAAATGGTTCTTTGAATTACAGTCGGGTATTTTCTACATTTATCTCTTTCGTATGGCAAGGTTATATATATATATACATTATAGCGGTATAGATAATATATGTCACAGTAAATAAAATCTCTCGACGAGTTGTTAAATGTGTGTGATATCACCGAGCTTTCGCCGGGGGGTGGAGAAACGTTGCCCGGCGGGGGATGACCGGTTTCCATGGTAACCGGGGTAATGCCCTCCCCGAGCAACAAGTGGATACGGTTTATTGATTACATCTGCATCCGAACGAATCCGTAGGTGTATACACACCTTCGTACATAATTACGTTTATTTTAATATAAAACTTACCTGCATGGATATACTTGAATAATTCATTTTGGTATGAATATATATTATTATATAAATAAAACTGTTGAAAGCCAGTCCTTGTGCTAGGCTTAGCGTGCCCATCATCTCGACCACATCGTCACTTAACATCAAGCGAGATTGTGGCTTGTCGTAAATGAAAATTATTTGTATGCGTATTTTTAAGTGGTGCAGGGTCGTTGCCCTTGCTGTAATAAATCAAGAGATATATGGCAACACCGATTATTATGTACGTAAATTAGAACGTTTCTGGTTTGCGCGAAATACAGCGTTCGCTGGCTTTACTCGTTTGTTCTCATTTTCCGCTTCGCGTATACAATCAAATTTATATTAAACGCCGTCCAAGATTATAATAATTCCTTATGAAATACGTTACTCGTGGAATTTATTAAAATAATTTTGGGCCAGTAGGTAGGCGTCGTCCTGCCGCAGTTTGATAATTTAAATTATAATAATGTAAACAGTTATTATTTTTGTCGTATTAAGTGTTATTAGTGTATATTATGTCCCTTAATCGATCATAAAAAAAATACTTTTTAATTTAGATAACGTTTCTGGTATACTACTTGCATCTTAAAATAAATGTATATATGGTAAAAATAGCATGCGAGGACTTATTATTAATTAAAACTAGCTATTACCCGCGGCATCGCTCGCCTTAAAAATTAATTTTGTCAGACAATCGGATGTCACAATAAAAAGATTCACATAATGTTTATTCATCTCTTTACCCCGCTTCAAATAAGTTTTTCGCGATAAAAAGCTGCCTATCATCGTCGTCTCCACGGTCCCGTCTATCATTTTACGAAAATTCATCGTAATCTCTTCAGCGGTTTGGACGGGAATGCATAACAAAGTAACTCACTTTCGCTAAGTTCGTAAAGTCGAAACACCCGCTCTTAAGTTCTTAAGCTCTTATAAGTTGCAAAATAGGTCCTGTAATTATAGGAGACATGGTTCAAGTTAGTGTGAACAAAGTCGCGGGCTCAGCTAGTATTGTAATAGAAGTGACCCAGTCTACGAGAAGGTATAAAATCGCTGCCGCTTATGGGTTTTGACGTAAAGTAATGCATAATCTCTAATGAATGGCTTCACTACAAAGTGCTGTGTTCAAAGTTGTGATTCTACGTGTTAATGCGAAAGTGAGTTTGTTTGTTTGTTACGCTTTCACGCCTGAACCACTAAATCGATTATGATTGATTCTGGTATAGAGATAGATGGTTATCTGGAGACGGTGGTAGGCTAACTTTTGTTTTTATAGTTAAGGTTTAGCGTTATGGCCATAATCTCGTATGATCTTAAGTGACGATACGGCCCAAGTTGGCAGACACGATAAACCTGTGGAGGGGCTGGCTCTCAAGTGCAACTGCCGGAACTCACCTATTGGTATTTGGGGGTAGATTTTCAACTTGAAGCCAGGAGGGCATTAGAAAAAGCCCTATCATCATTCTATAGTTTCATCACGGTGTTTTCCTTCACCGAAAGCTCAAGCTCATTGCAGGTGGATTCGAACCCACGCTCCGTGACGCCTCGTCCGTAGACTCTACCAACGGAGCTACCTTCGCTTCATATATATGGGATAGTTTTAATTATATAAAACAAAAGGATTCCTTCAGGATAGGGGATGAAAAATAAAATGTTATTGTAAAGCAAGCGATAGCATGGTGGTAGGGCTTTTTCTAACGCCCGCCTGGCTAGCTACCACCCTCAAGTTGTAAAACCTGCCGCCAAATACCAATAGGTGTGTTCCGGCAGCTGCACTTGAGAGCCAGTTCCTCCACAGGTTTAGCGTGTCTACCAATTTCGGCCATATCGTCACTTAATGTCAGGTGAGTTCATGGCCATAACGCTAAACGTTAAGTCTAAAAAAAAAAGCGAAGTATTACCACGGTGATGGTATCGTCAAAATGACTCTCTCTGTGGCCAGTATAAATCCAGTTGCTGGTAAGTTGAAGATCGTCATGACAGTGATGAGTCCAATCCACTGATATGAACTTCAATTAGGTTACTACACTCAACGTGTATAAATAAAATATTTGTTGGTACTGTTTTTTTTTAATGATGTCTTTGGAGGTAATTATGCCATTGTCAAGCCAGAAGAACTGACATTGAAACAAGAACGTAATTTGTGGATCATATAAATAATAGCCCGGCACCGGATACGAATTTGCAGTATTTCAGCGTGGCGGGTGCATTTTTTGTCACGCGAGTTTCGAATCCGAAACTCTCGACGCGACTGCTCTGACATCGATACGCGAACCATGGAGATATTTGTATATATTCAAAGACCTACCAAAGCCTGTGTTTCCGGCGAACCTATTCAGAGCGAGAGAGGCCCGGAGAAACCAAAATGGCGGCCGCAATTTCGCGTTTCAACGAGGTCGTTCTTTGAAACAGCAACGTTAAAACCGGTAACTTGAAAATTCATATTGATGGCTTTAAACGTGTAAGACTTCCGGTTAGGTGCCTCTACGAAATTGTGAAATGCGTTGTTTGAATTTTTGTCAGTGGTTTCAAAAAAAAATGTTGTAATGTCGATATTTTTTTTGGTGTCAGTTGAGCTTCTTATGGCAGGGCTTTGAAATTCTGATCAGCAACCTTTCTGTGTGACGCCCGTTTGGGTAAGAGGGATATTGTGATGTTAGCAACTGTCGTGTGTCCTTTAGCATCGCCTAATTATGTTTTTTTGTCGAAATTTACTTCTAGTAGTGCCATACTCGCATTATAAATGTAAAAGTGAGTTTGTTTGTTATATTACGCTTTCGCGCCTAAACCACTTAAATGATGTTGATGAATTTTAGTATAGAGATAGACGGGAAACTCGAGACAGTGTTAGGTTACTTTTTCTCTCAAAAACCATATTGGAAGTGGGGTAAAGAGAGGTATAAACTTTGTATAAAACTTTTATTTACGCGAACGAAGCCACAATTAAAAACTAGTTATACAATAAAACATATTAACGCAATTCTTCACAATGACTTGTAAAAATTAATTAAGAACTTTCAAATGGTCTCTGAAAGTCTCAAGCAAATAATTTAACATTTCTTTCTGAATCGATACGAAATCATAGACTTATGATGTGAATTATATAAATTTACTAAGAGATAAGTGGACATACTTTAACATATACGATAATAACTCTAAAAGAAACAAAGTAGATCTGTCCCGTATAGTGAAATTAAGGTCGCGTACCTAAGTACGATAAAAATAAAATTCACTACGTACTTGTCCCATCCGCATTGAGTGCTTGTCTGTCAATCAATGCTTCGGATGATTACACGATCCGTAATCCATCTAGTTGTAAGTGGGTAAAATGTGACGGATGAAATGATTGGAATACAATTTTTGTTTACAAATGTATTGAAAAATTGATGTTTATCTGAAGTAAGTACATTACAACTGTATATGAATAAATTAATCATTTGATGATTTAAAAAAATAAATGAGAATGAATTGAATTAGTAACGACAGAGAGCCAGTCCCTCCATTATACATTTTTTAATGTAGTTATGTTATAAAAGGCCGGCAATGCAACCGCGAATCCCGGATGTCCACTGAAAAAAAAAAACAATATGGCACGTAGATCACAAAACAGCGATAAATCGGTTCTAAAAACTAATTTTCTATTTTTTTAGTTCAGTTTTCAATAAAAAGCGTGTTATTTTCGTTTTTTAAAGTATTATTTATTTTGTACTTTTTAGTTTGCTTTACTTATAATCGCTTGTTTTTTTTTTTAATTATAAAAAAATTAAAATTAAGTTTCTTGCCTGATAATTATATAAATTATCAAAAAACTTATTATCCAAATTGAAAGATGGAATAATTTTATCAAATTAGTGTGTTGTCATCGGTCCTCGATATATCTACAAAGTTTGAACGAAATCTGGCCGTTTAAAGTGGGTCAAAATCGCGCTTAAAGGAGTCTGTTACAAACATACAAACAAACAAACATACAGGTGAAGTTAATAAAAAGCGTGTAAAAATTATATATTCTCTGTTTCAGAACATTTATTTTACTGACAATATTCTCACAGTGCATGAGCAACGTCAGCGTACCCACTTTCGGGTACGAGAGAAGCAGAGGGTGTACGCTCACTTGGTTTCCGCTTTTCAAATTATTTCCGGTGATTTTTTTTACTTGAACTTATTAAAGTCGGAATTCAACTGTTAATATTAAAAAAAATAAAGCTTTGATATTAGAAAGAACCAAATAATAGAATGTGAAATATTACAATTTCATACTTACGTACTTACTTCTTTCAAGTATCCATTTTTGTGTTGTTATCATTCGATTTTTCACTATATTATTATTATAAGGAGGTAAGATTTGTATTTATATTTGTAACGAATAAACTCAAAAACCACTGGACCGATTTCAAAAACTTTTCACCGCTAAATTCCGACATTAGTCCTGAGTAACACAGGCTGTGTGACATTTATATATGACAATGTTTAAATACAATTTGAGTTCCACGGGAACGTCGTCGGGGACAAGGCTGTCGTTGGTCGTGAAATAAAATACATAGTGAATTGTAAACCAGAGAAATGTAGCTCCGATGAGGTTGGAAATCTGTTGCCAAAATACTTTTAGGTGTGTCAATAGCTAATTCCTTCACTAGGTTTAGCATGCCTAAAATTTGGTGACACTGAGGTCACTTGACATCAGGTAAGGTTATGGTCAAATGCTAAACCTGTTAAGAAAGAAAGAAAATAAATTTATTTACAAGGCACAAGCGATGATAGCTCAGTGGTAGTGTGTACGACTTTGCGTCAAGGGACGTGAGTTCGGATCCAACCACCTACAATGAGCTTGAGCTTTTGGTGAAGAAAAACATCGTGAGGAAACTATAGCATAGTGGTAGGGCTTTTTCTGACGCCCAACAGGCTAGCAACCACCCTCAAGTTGAAAATCTGCCGACAAATACCAATAGTTGTGTTCCGGCAGTTGCACTTGAGAGCCAGTTCCTTCACAGGTTTAGCGTGTCTACCAACTTGGGCCGTATCGTCACTTAAGATCAGGTGAGATTATGACCATAACGCTATAACCTTAACTATATAGAAAAAACCACGGATAAAGTAAAAAAACATTAAAATTAACACGCAGCATTTATCATAAAATAAAATTAAACCTAATCTAAGAACGAAACAGGAATAAGAATTTTACAGTAAAAATGGCGTCTTCACTTTTGGTAATTTTTGAAACTCCCAAACGAAAGCGCATGAATTTCCTCTATTTCAGGTGTTGCTCACGATAGTAATCATGTGGGCAATATGCGGGATATTGACTCTTACAGATGTCTTCCGACCTGGTCATCCAGCTCGCACAGACCTCAAGCTTAACATTATCGAAGACGCACCCTGGTTCAGGGTCCCCTATCCAGGTATTTGAAGAGCTTCTTAATTAGTCATTCTAAATACATCTCATCAGCTCATCTGGACGTGTAACCCGCTAGGTGTGATGCTGTGTGTTTAGTGTGTGTGAGGCCATAATTCAGTAGATTTCAACACTGTTATTCGTAAGATTGCTTCTTGGTCTTTCTGAACCAACAGATATTTGTACAGTATAGATGTTCGAAGCATAATAAATTGCTGTTTCTCTAACAATGCGGATGCAATGCCTCAGCAACGTCCATATGAATGTTGCCCACTGCAATCTAAACGTAACGGAATTTAGGACAAGCAGTACAATTAATGCTACAAGATCAGACATAAAGGTCATACAACACGATAGCTTAGATTTGAAACGTCTGCACAGCTCTCTTAACAATTAAAGCGATGGTAGTGTCAAGGGACGTGAGTTCAAATCCAACCACCTACAATATGCTTGAGAGTTCGGTGAAGGAAAACATCGTGAGGAAACCATTGCATGGTGGTTGGGCTCTTTCTGATGCCCGCATGGCTAGCTGCCACCCTCAAGTTGAAAATCTGCCGCCAAATACCAATAGGTGTGTTCCGGCAGCTGCACATGAGAGCCAGTTCCTCCACAGGTTTAGCATGTTTACCAACCTTGGCTGTATTGTCACTTAATATCAGGTCGCTCCAATATAGTCCAATGAAAAAGTATAACCCCATATTATGCAATGTAGGTTACAATTGTAGTAATTGGATTCAACAATGACAATTAATTGCTACTTTGGAAATAAATGCCTAATTATTTCGTGTTGATTTTTTTCTAGTATTTATTAGTTGTTTTTTAGTATTTGAGAGCCAGTTCCCCACAGGTTTAGCGTGTCTACCAACTTGGGCCGTATCGTCACTTAAGATCAGGCGAGATTATGGCCATAACTTTAAACCTTGAAGTTCTTTTACTGCAGGTCAGTGGGGAGGTCCAACGGTGAGCGTAGCTGGTGTATTGGGGATGTTGGCAGGGGTCCTCGCTTGTACCGTCGAATCGATCAGCTACTACCCCACAACAGCTAGAATGTGTGGTAAGTACCTGATAACAATAACACTGATTACAATAAATATATATATAATATGTTGGATGATATGTGAGCAAATAACGCACAATTTGATTTATCTAAAAATAGAAATATTAAATGTCATTATCAAATAACAATACTCAAACTAATTGAGATGAAATGGTTACACACACAATATAGTACTAACCTAAAAATAGAGAAATCGACAATTAAAGGTTTTTACTTCCGATATTTTAGTAGATCAACAATATTACTAAACTTAACGAATTTATGAATTTCACTTCTAATCAAATAAATAATAAATCACTTCACGAGCAGGCTTATATTCTATTACGTCTCATAGACACTCTTTAATCTGTCGTCCATATTGTAACGTCATACTTTAAGGCGGCGTTCACATAGTATCAATATTAAGCTGCGTACCCAAGATACAGTTTACGAAGCTTACATATATATTGATTGAAATATCTTTTCTTATACTTTATATCGTGATTTTATTATTACATTTATATTTACTTCTGTAGGAGACATTAATTATCAAGATCGAAAAAACTTCAGTTACAAGCTTGCCTTCTTTTTTAATTTTTTATAGTTAAGATTTAGCGTTATGGCCTTAATCTCACCTGATCTAAGTGACGATACGACCCAAGTTGGTAGGTACGCTGAATCTATGGAGGAACTGGCTCTCAAGTGCAGCTGCCGGAACACACCTATTGGTATTTGGCGGCAGGTTTGCAACTTGAGGGTGGTGGCTAACCAGGCGGGCATCAGAAAAAGCCTTACCAACATGCATGCATAGCTTTGTTTTGTAAATTGGAAAATCTGCTGCCAAATACCTATAGGTGTGTTTCGGCTCATGCACCTGAGCGCTAGTCCCTCTAATAAACTGAATGTGTCCACCATCATGGAACACGCTGTCATTTTTAACATCAGGTTTTTTTATACTTAAGGTTTAGCATTATGGTCATAATCTCACCTGATCTCAAGTGACGATATGACCTATCTTGGTAGACACGATAAACCTGTGGAGGAACTGGCTCTCAAGTGCAGCTGCCGGAACACACCTATTGGTATTTGGCGGCAGGTTTACAACTTGAGGGTGGTAGCTACCCAGGCGGGCATTAGAATAAGCCCTACCACCATGCTATGGTTTCCTCACGATGTTTTCCTTCACCGAAAGTTCAAGCTCATTGTATCGGTGGGATTGTAGACATAACGCTAAACGGAATAATGGATTCTAAGGTGTGAAAAAAAAAATGTGTCATTTACAAAGCGCATGTGTTAAATACCACGTGTACTGCATATTAATATGGAAACTTAATAACACTACATATTTTAAATTAGTGAAAAGGAGGGTAGTTGATAACACAGATTACTATATAAGGAGCTGGGCTAAAATTCCAAGGAGCTGCTAGTATTAACTAGCTGCGAAGAACGTTACTGCAGAGGGCTAAGCCCTGACCAGTTTCCTCACCACCCCCTCTAGGGAGGGAGGTAGAGATGATCCGGCTTCTGGGGGCTAGGGGTTCAGTTCAGTTACAGCGACACTCGCGGCAAGTTCAACTGAGTTACGAACGTTCGACAGGACGGAAGTGTTGTAGTAAGCGGAAGCTCTGCTGTGAAATATAACGATTGTGGGGACGAGACTCTGAGTACGGTTCTGCGTAACCACCACGGTCTGTAATACGTGTGGTTTAGTATTAATTAAGTTAGTTAAAGATATTATTTGCTGTAGATTGTCAGATAACGGGGATCAAAAATTGATCAAAATTAGTTTTCTAGTAGGTATAAAGTATGTAATAGGTTATTCGATTTCGTCTATAAGACCGTACTAATACATATGTAAGGGTTTCTCAAATATCTCAGTCATCGAGTAATAACAGAATAGGGTGTGTCTTTTTATTTATTGATTGATATTTCTATAATCCGGTGCGGGTTTGAATGAAGTTATTTCCACATATCCCTACCATTTCCATAACTATCATTTCCCAGGCAATACACAGGATATACTAGGACATAGTCTTTCAAGGTTTTGCATGGTTCCTGTCTAAGGCTGGCGAGAGAATTTTGATCTCCAATAACGTTTGCAGCGGCTCCACCACCACCACTGCATGCCATCAACCGCGGTCTGGGTACGGAGGGCCTTGGCACCGTGCTCGCTGGCCTGTGGGGCTCTGGCAACGGGACCAACACCTTCGGGGAGAACGTCGGCGCCATCGGCGTAACTAAGGTAACTGTGCCCCCGCCCCGTTTTTTTGTTTCAGTCGTATCTAAACTTTTTTTTATAGGTTAAGAGTTATGGCCATAATCTGACCTGATCTGATACGGCCTAAGATGGTAGACACGCTAAACCTGTGGAGGAACTGGCTCTCAAGCGCAGCTGCCCGAACACACCTATTGGTATTTGACGGCAGGTTTACAACTTGAGGGTGGTAGCTAGCCAGGCGGGCATTAGATAAAGCCCTACCGCCATGCAAACTTGGGGCAAATAGACACTGTTGTGGTAGTAAGAAAGAAATCGTTCGATGCTAATAAAAGACATACCGGTAACAAAGGAAACTATAAAGAAAAACATGAAAAGAGAAATAAAAAAATGAGAAGAATATACACACATAAATAATAATAGTACATATCTTAAGGGCGTCCGTTTCAGTATATATGCTGAGGTGTCCGAAACACTCAGCGCTGAATTTCAGCTGGAACCGAAGGCCAGTTGCGGTGCGTTAAAAATTTGTTTAAAAAAGAAGAAAATCGGTTTTCCCTCTTGGACTCCCTTAATTGAATGTGCTAATTATCATATAGAAGTTAATGAGTAATTTTTAAATTTCTTGACAATATCTGATATTGTTCTGATGTTCTTGATCGATTTCTTTAAGAAATTATAAGTGCAAGATTTATCTGTTTTATTTTTTGTAGGCATTTATGTCAAATTCTGATAAATAATTACTATACAATATACATCATATTTATGTACAGTGGTAGTGTGTACGACTTTGCGTCGAGGGACATGAGTTCGAATCCAACCACCTACAATGAGCTTGAAGGTAAAGGAAACCATAGCATGCTGGTAGGGCTTTTCCTGATGCCCGCCTGGTTGCCTGGTTAGCTAACACCCTCAAGTTGAAAATCTGCCGCCAAATACCAACAGGTGTGTTCCTCCAAAGGTTTAGCGTGTCTACCAACTTAGGCCGTATCGTCATTTAAGATCAGGTGTGATTATGGCCATAACTCTATGCCTTAACTATAAAAAAATATATATCACTACATATTTGATGTATTGTTTAGACCATTAAAAGTGAGAATGAGATTTCGGTTACATGAACTCTCGGTTAATCCAGGTGTGAGCGTATCTTTGCCAGGTAAACGAATGTATCTTTGCCGTGAGAAGGAGTTTCTCGTTAACTTGGGTGGGGTTGAATGGAGTTTACTCCTTAGGTTGGATCCCGACGGGTGGTCCAGTGGGCAGCAGCGTTGATGATCTTACAGGGAGTGATCGGCAAGCTCGGAGCGGTTTTTATTATCATCCCACAGCCTATCGTCGGCGGCTTATTCTGCGTTATGTTCGGAATGATCTCTGCTTTCGGTAAGTTAATCTCCCTCCTAATTAGTTCGACAAAAAGAACCTCGAAACTTGAATGCATCATTTCCGTTCCAGGTCTTTCGGCTCTTCAGTACGTGGACCTGCATAGTTCACGTAACCTTTACATCATAGGGTTCAGCCTTTTCTTTCCATTGGTCTTGACCAGGTGGATGGCGGCGCATAGTGGAGTTATTGACACGGGAATCGAATCATTGGATGCTGTATTACAAGTTTTGCTGTCCACATCTATACTTGTGGGAGGAGTGGTTGGATGTTTCCTTGACAATGTAATACCAGGTTAGAATTACTCCCCTTTGAAGTGACTTCGATATATTATTGATAGACTTGTGGGAGATTTTATGTTTAGCTTTAGACCGTGAAATATTTTTTGCCTTTTATTTGTATTTATAGTAGAGTTTTTTTTTTTTTTACCTTAAAAACGCTATTAAAACTGTCTCTGAAGTTATCGAGGCAAATCGCTAATGCTTTATGACGAAACGTTTATTAACTACCCACATCCTGCAAAATTGTCATCAAACTACCCAAAACAACAAAAAAAAACGCAGTCCTCGAAACGGACAAAGAAAGAGAAGCAGACTACCAGCCCTACGGTCGGACAATCTCATCAGGTTGGCCGGAAGACATGCACGAGGCCAGCACAGGACCGGAAATGACAGTGTAAGCGACAGGAGGCCTACATCCAAGAGTGGGTGAAATCGGGCTAAAACGTAGATAGATAGACGTAATTCTTAATTCATCTTCCAAGGTACCGATGAAGAACGCGGACTGGCTGCGTGGGCAAAGGAGATGTCATTGGAAGCCGGTGGAGCATCTGAAGAAGATTCTACCTACGACTTCCCGATTGGAATGAAATTCATACGAAGGTATGTTGCATTATAAATTACCCTGTTAATAACAATATTTTTGATCATATTTCTAATTGTTTTCTTTATTATCTATTAAATATAATATAGAATTAATTTTATCGCTGAATTTTTCAAAGCTTATGCAGCATGAATAGGACTGATTCTAAGGGAGTATGTTTCAGAGTGGAAAATTCATCGATATTTCGGCTTTCATCTCGAGTAGTGTTTTTCCTTGGTTTATATAAGTTTAGCGTTTGAGCGCACTCTCATCTGATACTAACTGATGATAGCTTAGTGGTAGTGTGTCGGAACGCCGCGTCATGGGACATGAGTTCGAATCCAACCACATACAATGAGCTTGAGCTTTTGGTGACATCGTGAGGAAACCATAGCATGGTGGAAGGGCTTATTCTGACGCCCGCGTGGCTAGCTACCACCCTCTAGTTGAAAGTCTACCGCCAAATACCAATAGTTGTTTTTCGGCAGTGGCACTTGAGAGCCAGTCACTCCAATAAAAGCCGGTAATGCATCTGCGATTCCCCTAGTGTTGTGGGTGTCCATTAACGAGGTGATCACTTACCATCGGGTGGCGCGCTTGCTCGTTTCCACGCTATTACATAAAAAAAACCTAATTAATGAAAGAGCTGGATCTCAAGTTCATTTAACGTCATTGAATTCAATATCCAACTGTAAACCAGTCACTTAACTTTGCTCGGTTTACCTTATCGTCGATGCAAAGTTATTTTTCCTCTATTTAGCGACAATTCTAAATAACGTCTTCATAAGGGCAGTGCCTCATGTACATTGTGTTTGCATTTATATAGTATACGGTTTTTGAAGACCATGCTTTATGTCATCATGAGAAATAATATGAATCAGCGTCTAACTTTTTTTGTTAAATTTGACTATGTCCAAAATCTCACCTGATGTTACGTGTTGTGGCCCAAAATGATCGACACGTTATGCTTAGCGGTGGGACTGGCTCTCAACTGCCGGAACACACCTTTACGTTTTTGACAGCAGATTTTCAACTTGAGTATAATATTAACCAGGCAGGCATTAGGAAAAGTCTCATCACCAGGCTATCGTGGTTTCACCACGGTGTTGCCATTCATCGAAACCTCAAGCTGATTACAGGAATTCGAATTTACATATACAAGAGCTTTACTTTCTTGGTAACATTTTCATCCAGTGGCCGCAGTAAGGTCGTGCAGTTTGGTACTAGATTTGTAGTGGACCCTGGGCTTCAGACGCAACGGATTAACGGGAGACTAACGTGTTTAACATAATGATTTCTTAGGTTTACGCGAATATTATTCATTGAAATAAAACTAATTTAAACGGATTTTATCGCGGTTATTTATTAAATTTTGATCCCGACGTTTCGAAAGCTTTTCAGCCTTCGTGGTCACGTGACCAATTTAATAAATAACCGCGATAAAATCCGTTTAAATTAGTTTTATTTCAATAACGTGTTTAATTTTCATAATTTTCAGATGGAATTGGACATCGTACCTACCATTTATGCCGACGTACGAAGCCGGTAAATTCACAGCGCTGTTCAGGAAGAAGGAGATCTGATGATAAAATCATTTGAAATTGTAATTATCACGAACAGTAATAAACCGAAACAATGTTAAAATTCAAAATAAACACGTCGTTATAAAAGGCTTTTCAATTGCGATTTATTTAACATTAATCAAAATTTTAATTCATTTATTCATCAAAAACTTACTGTTTTTTGTTTTTCTAAAATTTCTCTTCTACAGTGAGCTAAGGATATAATAAACAAAACATTAATATGTTTAATTTTCGTAGGGGCTGGAACAATAGCAATACAAAAAAATAGTATTTTAAAATTATAAGTTAGATTTCACTTAATTTGCCAGCTACTAACGTGTTGTAAGATACGTCAAAATCCATCGAGAATCTGATGTTTTTTTTTACTATATCTACTGTCAATCTTAACTTACTCACGGCAACAACACATTCGTTTTATATAATAAAGTGTTTTCATTTATCCATATCCATATGATTAGTTATCACCGTGTCAAATTTGAGTAGAAAGTCCAAATAAATATTTTTCGTTGATAACACAGTACACCGCAATTGTAATTTTGGAAAAAACACTTACAATATAGATTTGCAATACTTATGTACAGTTGTTATTATATGTATAAATTCAAAAAAGAAATGCAGTTATGTCTGTCAGCTAATATATATTAATCCATATGATTAGTTATCATCACATCAAATTTTAGTAGAAAGTTCAAATAAGTATTTTTTGTTGATAATAGCACACCGTAATTGTAATTATGGAATAAATACTTAAAATGTAGATTAGGCTCACTTAGGTACAGTTGTATTATATATATATATATATATATATATATATATATATATATATATATATATATATATATATAAATTCAAAATAGAAATGCGGTTATGTCTGTCAGCTAATATATATTTATCCATATGATTAGTTATCATTACATCAAATTTTAGTAGAAAGTTCAAATAAGTATTTTTTGTTGATAACCCAGTACACCGCAATTGTAATATTGCAATAATTACTTAAAGTATAGATTTGGCTCATATCACTACAGTTGTATTATATTGTTAGGAATCTAGAAACTTGTAAATAAGCGTAGTGGGGATAATCTCTATAGAATAGGGAACTCAGCCATCGCTTGGGCAGCACAGTACAATCTTGCTTCGCCTGCCATGACACAGTACAAACCAAAATGAGTTTTTCAGATCCCGAAGGGGATCAGTTACTTTCGATATTACCTTTTTAATACATCCTAATATACAATCTTTCGCGTCCTTAAAATAACATTTCTATTTTTTATTAATAGCTGGTACCGCGTTCGATTTTCTCGTACGCGATTCGGCAACAGCCCAAGCCGAGGTTCGGTCACTAGGGCTCACCCCTCTAGTTCAGGTGAGTTTTTTTTAACCTAAATTGTATCCTGTCTGTCAACTATTCGGATAGGGAGGACCGGGAAATATTCCCGTATGAACGAATTTGCCTGACGATAACATGCTGATAGGATCATCATCTCTGATAATGTTAGAGGACCGTTTCAACACAATTAAAAAAAAAAAAAAAAACATGCTGATAGGTATTAGCGATTGTCCTTCTTCATGACAATCGCTAAATCAGTGTGTGAACTGTCAAACCCACATTATAAGTTATCACGTTCAATACTCTCCCTCCATATAAGGCCTTTTTATATATTTCAAAGCCTATCACAAACGACATCAAAGCTTTTTTCTTATCGGAATAAACGTGTATTCTCTCTCGTGTATTCGTATAATGGTTTTAGACTAGTATTAGCCCGGCGGTCTGTTTGTGTCATTATTATATAAGCCATGAAAGCTCAGTGGTAGTGTGCACGACTTTGCGTCAAGGGATGTGAGTTCAAATCTAACCACCTACAATGAGCATGAGATTTCGGTGAGGAAACTATAGCAGGGTGTTAGGGCTTTTTCTGATGCCCGCCTGGCTAGCTGCCACCGTCAAGTTGAAAATCTGTCGCCATATCAATAGGTGTGTTCTAGCAGTTGCACTTGAGAGCTAGGCCCTGCTATGAAAGTCGGCTACGCACTTACGATTTCTCTGGTATTGTAGGTGTCTATGGGTGGTGATCACTTACCATCAGATTTTTATTCATATTTAAGGTTTTAACGTTATGGCTATAATGTCACCTGATCTTAAGTGACGATACGACCCAAGTTTGTAGACACGCTAAACCTGTAGAGGAATTGACTCTCAAGTGCCACTGCCGGAACACACCTATATTGGTATTTGCCGGCAGATTTTGAAAATCTAAAAACAGCCCTACCGCCATGCTATGGTTTCCTCGAGATGTTTTCCTTCACCGAACACTCAAGTTCATTGTAGGTGGATTCGAATTCGCGTCCCTTGACGCAAAGTCGTACATGCTACCCCAGAGCTATCATCGCATTACACGCCGCTTATTCCATAAAAAAAAATTATGAACGCGAGTGAAGCCGCTCGTAAAATCTAGTATATTCTAAAAGGCTATGTACGTATGTATGCTTCCTATGTTTATAATTCTCATCCAGTGAAAGGGTCGCCCTGTCAGATATATATAGACGGTTAATGACAGGACAGAACTCTGTGCCTAATAAATCTGATGCCACATCGAAAACAACAAAGACTCAGTAGACCGGCCTTTGACCTTAAAGAAACGTGGCCGACAATCATAGCTTCATCTCTCTTTCTCCCGCAGCGCTCTAATATATCGTACAGTTCACCTTTCTCTGTTACACTTCAGCTAATTAATTGAAATATTTTAATGACACTAGTCCACGAATAAGTAAGAAGCGGGTACGTGTTGTCAAAATTCAAAGAGTCGATATTCTACATTCTGCTGACGCCCTTTTAAATTACACGTATAGTTATTTGGTACGTAGATTGCTTCGGATTATAGTTATGTACGACTTAGAACGTGTTGTTTCAAAATATGACATATATCTGCTTACTTAATATTATAATATAATATATAATATTATAAATGCGAGAATGAGTGTGTTTGCAACGCTTTCATGCTTAAACCGCTGAATCGATTATGAGGAATTTTGACATAGAGACAGATGGGAACCTGGAGACGGTGAGTGGCTACTTTTTCCCGCCAAAAACTTATTGGGAGTGTGGTAAAGGGAGGGATTAACTTATCCGCTATATCCGCTAATAACTACTGTAACATATTAAATTATTGTATATAAGACTTAAAAAAAGAGATGCAGATCGAGTTTTCTTCTCGGTTCTTCTCGATGACTGCGTTACTTTCCGAACCGGTAGTAGTTTTGACGTTCATAAGCGCGTTCTTAGGCTCTAAATTGAATAAAGATTTTTCATTTGATTTTTTGATGTAGTACAAAGTAACAGATGATAAAAGGCACTTGAGGGTCGTAAAATGAAGTTTAAGATGGCGTGTATCCATCGCACATAATCATCATTTCGAACTGATTCTTACTTTGATGATCGTAACTGTTTGTAACAACAAATTAGTAGTAAATTTTAGTCCATGCGTTGATTTGATATCCAGTACTTCACCTTGTTTCGTGCTAGAGTGATGTAAAGCTAACAGTAATCGTAAGTTTTCGCAAACGTCACGAACAACAAAGTCACAATTTTGGTGACCAATTACTAATAAATGCGCAACAAATTTCTTTGTGCTATCATTAAATTTTCCCAATTTTCTCCTACCACCGTTATGTAGCTATATCGCCAAGACAAATGAAAGTTTCTTGAATTACGATAAGATACATATAACGTATGGCTAACAAAATAAACCAGATTCAAACAATTTTAATGTTGCAAACAGTTTTTGTTTAAATCGTACGGCATTAAGTGGTGTATATGCAAGTTTACATTACGTCGGTGACCCATAATAATGTGAAACGACACCGAAACGGGCCGTACAAATGAATCATGCGTATTAAAAAATTTATATTTAAGAAAAGCGGCAATCACGCCGTGATCCGTACGCGTAATCAGAACCAGATGACACAGGGCTACGGAAATATGTCTGCCGTCATACACGGCAATTTGGATGAGTGATCGAGATTGTCCGTAGTTTTATATTCTGTGGTGTATGATTTTCTTATTTATTAGTAGTTCTCCTCGTCGTCAGTACTCGTGGAGTTAAGTCACGTTTTCAATAATTCTAGGAGTTATCGCACGCCCCATTAGCGAAGCGTTGAGGTTGGTACTACTGTCACTTTACGCAAATTAATTGATTTTTCAAACTTACAATATCTCTGTTTATTATATATTCCACTTGTAAAATAATATATACACACGCAAATATCAAGACCAAACACTATTTTTAACACTCATGATATTTTTGATGCCATTTTTGTTATTTAAACTAGTTAACAAACTGTTTAAAAAGGTTCCGTCTTTGACGTCCGTGTGTCTGTATGTGCGGATCCTGTATGTTATCACGATAACGACCGAAATACTTTGCTAATCGAGTCTTCTGTTATCTCACGATTCAGTATAATTAGGAATAGAACCATATTACTTTTCACGGTCTGATTCGATGTGGTTTAATTGTTATTAAAGAAACAAAAAAAGGGATTATGAGGCGTGCACTTTTGGATTTTCCAAACTTTTTTTCAATTTCGTGGACTTAGTATTTTTTTATTCCTTATGCTTCACGGACATAAGCCGAGACCTTTAGTCCCTATTTTTATCGTTAATGTTTAGCGTAATGGCCATAATCTCATCTGATCTTAAGTGACGACACGGCTCAAGTTGGTAGACACGCTAAACCCGTGATGAGACTAGCTCTCAAGCGCCATTGCCGCAACACACCATTTGGTATATGGCATCAGATCTTCAACTTGAAGGTGATAGCTAGCCAGACGGGCATCGGAAAAGCTCCTAACAGGATGGTTTCCTCACTATGTTTTTCTTCACCGAAAGCCCAAGTTCACTGTAGGTCGATTCGAACTCACATCCCTTAACGCAGTGTCCGTTCACACTACCACTAAGCTGTCACCGCTTCAACTTATCTTACATTCTGCATTATATTCGTTATTCAATTCAATACGCGCACAAGACAATAAATCACCATATTCCATTTTATTATACCAATAAAACTGCGGCACGAAACATAAACATTTATAGAATGGTCAGTGAATTTTATTCGTGAAATTAAAATTAGAAAATTAAACACTGGAAGTTAATTTATTCAAAAGGGAATTCTGAATGACCAACACCATCATGAGCCTCTCCTGTTGTCAAGTTATTTGAGATCGACGCGATAAATTTTCTTCCTTCATAAATCTCTAACAGCCGCTATCTCTTCATTCACTCCCTCTTCTTTCATCTCATTTCTCACACACTCTATTCATCTTTTCTTCACTCTTTCTCGTTCATTCAACCCTTCAACATTCATATCCATTACTCTTTTGACCACATGCGTTTCCTCTCGTCTCATGACATGTCCAAACCAAGCCGAACGACTGACTGCCTTTCAACTTCTCTACCACTGGTGTCACTTTCAAACTCACCCTCACATGCTCATGAAAGAATATGTAAAGAAATAATAAAATGTTATAACAAAGAATACAAATCAAATAAAATAATAGGACAGCCATTTTGACCATGAGTACATTGTATTACTTTAGAAGCCAGTTTCTCCACAGGTTAAGCGTGTCTACCAACTTGGGCCGTATCGTTACTTAAGATCAAGTGAGATTATGACCATAACGCTTGACCTTAGTAAAAAAAAATGTTTCTCATATTATTTGCACGACTACGTCTAGGTATTAAGAAGCTACCTAAGGGTCATCCGCTTCTATGTGGTTTGGAAATTTGCCTATAGTCATTCTCCATTAGGTAAACTATAGTGACTAATATCTGTTACCAATACGAATTCAGTAGAGAAACGTCAATCTCATTGTCATAATTCTAATATTATTGAAGTGGAAACTTACTTCGACACGTTGCGTATTTTCGCGTTGGGGGAAAACCACTGAAATCGGCATGACCGTTACAGTCACGTATGCACATATATATATATATTTTGTTCCCCAAGTACGGGTCTACTACCATCGTTATCGAAAGTTTGAGAAGCGAAGCAACGAACACTGATCGATAACTAAGAAATAAAAAAAAAAGGTGCAGATGGTACGTTGCGTAGAAAAACATAACGCTTGTATTCACCTCACACTTTATGAACATTACCCGTGCATATGTTTTGGAGATATGCGGGTAGATTTAAAAAAACAATGCTGATCTCTAATGTAAGTACGACTGTACATATCAAGCGTTTTCAGGAAAAAAACCGTGAACGTCAAGAAAAAAATATTGTCATCTCCTAAAACTTATCTTTGTAAATCAGAAGTCAGTTTTCTTATAAATATATCAAACACTTTTTAATTAGGAATTAGAAACTCCATTGTAAAAACGGCAAATTGTCGTTTACCACATTTTCTCCTTAAAAGGCTCGATATAATGAAACTGTCGCTAAACCTCACCTGTACATTGCTTTACCAAACATCTAAATGTAAGATTCAGTGAAGAAAAACTTGATAAAAAAAACAGAAACTAAGAACGATAAAGAAAGTCAAATATTAATTAAATTTGTTAAAGTAAACGAATTAGTAAATGACAGTGCAATACAATATCTTTATTTGTCTGAATATGGTTAATACATTTCGTACATTTATAAAAATAGTTCCGTCATATTCCGTCATTTCTGGCGTGCTAATTATTAAACTATGAAAGTTAAAGAACATAGTCATTACAAAAAATATAATATAATATACTTAATACCTATCAAATTAATAAAATGTTCACACTAATTAATATTATAATCATTACTGAAACACATCTATATGTTAAATACATTAGAATAAGGAATATTATATATTATGGATTATGTAAAAGTATTTTAAAAATGTCATGAATATTGTAGTAAGCACTTACAATTGAGTATATTCATTAAATGATTTCTAAATTAGATAAAGTTTAATTATTTAAAGGTGTATCGTACTTTGTTATAGATTTTAGGTGCTATACAAAAATTCCATTCCACATAGGAACAGTCCTACAGCTGCGAATATATATATATTTTTTTTTTTATACTTAAGGTGTAGCGTTATGGCCATAATCTCACCTGATCTTAAGTGACGATATGGCCCACGTTGGTAGACACGCTAAATCTGTGGAGGAACTGGCTCTCAAGTGCAGCTGCCGGAACACACCTATTGGTATTTGGCGGCAGGTTTACAACTTGAGGGTGGTAGCTAGCCAGGCGGGCATTTGAAAAAGCCCTACCACCATGCTATGGTTTCCTTCACCGAAAGCTCAAAAAGCTCATTGTAGGTGCTTGGATTCGAACCCACGTCCCTTGACGCGAAATCGTACACACTACCACTGAGCTATCATCGCTTCATGTATACCATATATACCTGAGAATTATCACAACACGATACTAAGTTTAAAAGCCGTGGAAGGTATTGAGGGTTTGATGCAAAAAGAAAAATCTCCAATATATTTTCCGACAAGAGCCAATAAACCGACAAGTTTGAGTTGCTCATACTGACTATATTTAAATATACCCATTATTTATTACATTAATATGAATTATGTAACAAGCCACAACATATTTAAAAAAAATTGTTATCGTAGATATGGAAGTCATATTTATTCTTCTATCTACCTGCCGGTCTCCTAATATACGCCTCAGTCTGAAACTACAGGGCAGATTTTGAGGAAATTAGACCGGAGTAATAACTAATATTATAGGTCATGGTAACGGGTATACGATAGTTTGTATTCTATATAATGAAATAATAGTAATGAATCCTGAGGTTGTACTAATGTATCTGAACGTTGGACGACGAAAGAGATGTGACTAGAATGGATTAAGAATGAATGAATTCGAGAAAGCATAAAAATATCACCAGTCACGAAGATCTTGAGGAGTAATAGGTTAGCGTGGTATGGGCATGTTATGAGAAGAGATGAAAGCCATATTGCTAGGAGAATGTTAGGTATCGAGGTGGATGGTTGTAGGAGAAAATGTGGGTTGGCACACCCAGATAAATCTTCGGTGAAAAGCGAGTAGGAGTTAAAAAAATTGAATTGAAATAATCGATTAATTCAAACTCGAAATATTCACGAAGTAGTTTGAGTCCTCGTTGAGTACCTACCCTAATTTGTTCAAAGAAAAATGGCCGGCCCATCTCGATACTCACTAAGCTTCAAATTATACAAAAAAAGATAATCTATGTGTCTGTTTGTTCTGCACGATTACGAAAACGGATGAATCGATTTTGAAATTATGTTTTGTTAATAGTTTGTAGGGTTTAATGTTTTAGACACTATATCATCGAATGTTAAGTCACGTTGTGGCGTAAGATGGGTGGGCACGCTAAACCTAGTGGAGGGATGTGGTTCTCAAGTGCAATTGCCGCAACACACCTATAAGTGTTTGGCATGAGATTTTCAACTTGAGGGCGGTAGCTAGCTAAATGAGCATTAGAAATGAGCCGTACCACTATGCTATGTTATTAACATGATGTTTTCCGTCACAGAAAGCTCAAGCTCATTACAGGGATGCGAACTCAGTTCCATTATATTTTTACTGGCAAATAATTATAGGGTGTAAGTTTTCGCAAACGAATTCCCAGGTACAACTACTATATACATATATATATATAAATAGTCTAGGATAGTAATAGTTATAATTAATATACAAAAACATGTCTACAAAGTTGGAAAATAGTTTCTAAAATCCAAGTCGCAGGCACAACCAGTTGCATAACATAATCTGTCGTTCAGATATTGATTTGTTTATGTAACAGTTTAAATTTAGAACGCTTTATTGATTCAACATAATCTGTGATGGAGTGGGTGTTTGTATCTGTGGTTTGTGATTTTGCTTGCGAGAGTTTTTGGCGGGATCTTAAACTGCTACGTTTTCGTTTTTATTGTCATGTATATAGATAAATATAAAAGAATATAAATATAAATATAAAAGAAAAATGAAGCAGCATTTTATGAATTAAATTTTCTTTTTTTTTTAGTTATGATGCATCATGTTATTTGTTTTTCTGTATCTTAGATTAATATTGTTATTATATTTTGTATACTGAATATTTTGTCATTTATGCATATCTAAAATATATATTAAGAAATTCGATATTGTGCGGCTACTAACGGCCCTTAAATTATTAAATAAATATTGAATTATGAATAAGTAGTAATAACTGTTGTGTGAGCATTGTACGCATAAATAGGTTGCCAATTATCTTTTTAAAAACATTTTTTATGACATTGTTTTATTATTTCTTTGTAAAAAATTGATACGGTCTCATGCCTTTTCAGCCACAGTTACAACTATTTCAAATTACAGGGTTAACATAGGGTCGGAACGAAGGTGTTTCAGCTCGTCAAGCTCGTTAGCCGTTAGGTCAGGTCGGAGAAAAAAAAAGTTTGTAGTGCATTCGAGTCCTGGAGTTGGGCTGGAAACGTGGGACGGGTGTAGGATTTGGTTGTTTACAATTCGGCGCACGCATACAAACCTGTTGTGCGGGAGTGGGGACTATCGACCG
The DNA here is from genome assembly GCA_039707435.1 of Actias luna. NCBI lineage: Eukaryota > Metazoa > Arthropoda > Insecta > Lepidoptera > Saturniidae > Actias > Actias luna. The sequence goes on along the minus strand of JAZHAC010000003.1, from coordinate 16,358,146 downwards.
GGGCGCGGCGAGGCAGTCCCGGCCGTACGACGCCCGGTGTCGCTCGTCTACAGTAGACCGCGTCCGTTCCCGGATTGTGCCCATTGTGCCCAGTGTTCTTGTGCCCGAAATGCAGTTGCCGGCAGCCAGTCGGCCACAGTGAAAAGACAGCTTCAGGTAAATTAAATTTGATCACAACTATATCCGTATCAATAAATTTAACGTTTAGCATTTACTTGAGTTTAGACGTTCCGTTGTTTTCGCTGCAGGATTATGATGCGTTTTACGAATAATTCAAAATTAAACATTACAACAAATGTATAGATATATATATACATATATATATTTCCGTGAAAAATGCGGTTGTTGCGAATTATGAAAATTATACCAACGTCGAATCTTATCCGCTGAGATTTTATTCGAAATTATATGGCTAATGTGATGCCATAATTTGTTTTTAAGAAAGCACAAATGCTCTCACACTATCGTAAAACGGAATACAATCACTCGGGAATCTATTTTGAGATGTTCAATGATTTTCAATCGATGTTTTTGTCGGGCGTTAACTACTAAATATCAGTAGTTAATATTATTCTGTTTGAATTTTCAACGGTTCGTTTCTATTATTCTATAATCGCCTTTTGTTCTTTATACTCGTGGGGATCGTAAAATACGTTTTTAATTCGTGTCTACATTGTGCAGGGAAATTGTACGATAAATATCAAGCTATTTGAGCGTTTAGTTTGATATATATATCTTGATTCGAAATATAACTTACAATGAGGTAATTTACTTCGACGCCATTTCGAATTTTCTCGAAGATGTGAAATGTTAAACCAATAGAATATGCAATCTCTAAGCATATTCTATATACAAATAAAATCCTGACTAGAGTTGTGGGATTGTTCATTACGTTGAAATGACTATTGCGAAAGAAAAAACATCGTAGAATGTACTGAACACAGAATAATGTTTATTTTGTATAGATCATTAAAAGAAATCAACATACTTGTTTTTAAATAGCTCAAAAGCTATTTACTAACGTGCTAATTGTGGTATTAACATCGTTTTCCGATCATCGCTTCGGCTAATATAAATAAAAAACATTTTGCGCGGTGAAAACTTAAATTTTCATTTCACGTGTTGTTACCAGTGTATTTCCCTGGATTTTCATTTTCAGTGTATCATATGGGGCCTTCAGTTCACATACGGCTATTTATTTTCAAAGTTAATAAAAGTAGCACTATTATTAATGAACAGCTTTATTATTAATTTTTATTTTATTTACTTTTGAATTAATTATATACAGCAAGGTTCTAGGAAACCAAAAATAATATTTTACTCAAAATGCAAAAAAAATTAAGATTTATTTGAAACTTTTACAATCAGAGCCGGTTAAGCTGTCTTTTTTCTTACTAAATATAATTTCTAAGGAAATAGAAGTAACAAAGGTTGCACGGGACACAAAAAAGCTTACGCCTAGTAAATCGAAATTCAGAACAAAACCTGCCTATAGGTAATAACTAAATACTAATATATCAGCACCCACCCCCCAACTTCATCCCCCGTCCCCTGTTTAAAATAGAGAATGACGTATTATGGAAGGTATAATTGTACAACATTGTTTAGTTTTTCGTAACTTACTAAAATGAAAGATTAAATAGCACAGTTGTTAGATGCAAGGACATTTATAACATTACTTCTTAATATATTTCCTCCAATATCAGCCATTTCTGTTTATTGAACAAATGATAGGTCAGTGGTAGTCTGTACGACTTCCCGTCAAGGGGCGTGAGTACGTATCCACCTACAATGATCTTGAGGAAAACATCGAGAAGAAACCATTGCATGGTGGTAGGACATTTTCTAACGCTCATCTGGCTAGTTACCACCCTCTAATAAAAGCCGGCGACGCACCTGCGATTCCTATAGTGTTGTGGGTGTCCGTGGGCGCGGTGATCACTTACCATCAGGTGACACGCTTGCTTGATTGTCCGCTATTATATAAAAAAACCTTTTACCTCTAAAAAAACTACACATAAAATGTAAAAATGTTACACGGTAAATGTTTTTGCGTGTTTCTAATGTTTTAATTTTAAATCTATATAATATGTACTATGTATGTGGTGGTAATAAACAATATATTTCTTTTATTTGAAAAACCAGTGCTATCAGTAAAACTGTATCCAAAACGGATTCTATTACCGTGAAAATCAAATCACGGTATGATGATATATATGAACGACGTAAAACAGCCGACTGCAACCGAAATGAATTGTGGACTGTCCAGAATTATTTCAATTCAGTCATACGTACCTACAAATACATTAAGAAAGCCTAAACTTATATATATAACACAAACGAAAGCAACTTATAGACAAAATACATTCATAATCAGGGCGTGCAACCATTTCACTTTCCTACATGGTAATATCTACTTGTTTGGTATAATTGTCTCTTGTCTCAGACAGAGTTTGTGCAGAGATTTTTCCTAGAGTTTATTCTCGAACATCGTTACCGACTGTCTCTTTTATGCCTACATTTATTAAATTATATATGTGAAAACATGTAATCAGCCTTATATTGTTAGTGTTTTCTTATATATTCTATTTTAGCTGTACGTTTTCCAAACGTTGTAACATAATATATACATACATATGTTTAGTTCGTTGAGTCACGTTGATGATTGTCCATAAATTATTAACTACCCGCATTCGTTTAATATATTATTTACTGAACCGGAAGTATTTAGTGAATGAAAACGATTTTTCGTTTTATTAACCGCATTATTTTCGTTATTAAGTAAAATACCGAATGCTCATTTATCTGTTTTAACTGTGTGACATTATTTTTGGACCCTAAATACTCCTAACGAATTGATATATGACGGTCTGACTCAAGAGTGTTTTCTGCTCACCGTAAGTTTATCAAAGACCTTTCCCTTTGAAATCACGTACCTATACAAGTATATTACTAATATGATTTTAAATGGAAATTATGTATTTATGTAACATGATTAATGTATAATATTTTACCGACTCATTATGAGAAATATATACAAGCTTTCATTCTTATCAAAGACAATATTTACATGCGGGTTCAATGTACATGCAATAAAAAGTTTCATACAAAGTTAATCACTCACTTGACATCACTTGCAGTAAGTTTTTCGCGAGAAATACCAGTCCATCACCGTCTCCAGGTTTCCACCTGCGTCTATACCGAAATTCATTATAATCAATTCAGCGGTTTAGGTGTGAAAGCGTTACAAACAAAAAATATATACATGCTTTAAGTATTATGAGAATGTTTTACATTGTCATATTTCATAAAAATCTAAGCAGTAGTTTCAGATTAAAGACAGTCAGAGAGATAATAATGAAAAATATAGAATAAGCAAATGCAGTTCTGTTTTAATTGTCATAAGATATTAAAATACACCTTTGGTTATATTAGCTATGTAAAAATTATAAAATTATACATACAAATTAGGGGGTAACCAAGTACGTTAAAGGTTAAAGGTTTTCGATGTTATAGTAGATTTTTTTTTATGTAATAGCGAGCAAACGTGCAGGCGTATCACCTGGTGGTAAGTGATCACCGCCGCCCATGGACACTCACAATAATGGAGGAAGTGTCTCAAGTGTTACTGCCGGAACACACCTATTGGTATTTGGCGGCAGATTTTAAATTGACAGTAGTAACTAGCCAGGCGGACATTAGAAAAGGCCTTACCACCATACTATGTTTTCCTCCACTGAAAGTTCAAGCTCATTGTAGGAGTTTGGATTCGAACTTACGTCCTATGACGCGGCGTTCCTACACAGTACCACTGGAATAACCCTGTTCACATAATTTTTAAGTAACTATTTAATTATTACTGCAAACATAAATACAAAATTTATATAGTTAACGTTTACCGCTGGTAAGAAAGCGCCCTTGATCTACACTAGCTGACATATGACCTTTTAAATAATAGTCGCTTATTTAGTCGACGGTCTGTCTAATAATTTGTGTTGCGGTACAGTGAAAATTGCCGCGAAGAAAATGTAAAAATAGAAGCAAATTAAAGCGATAACGGCTCAGTTGGTAGTGTGTCATGTGTACCAACTGTAAAAAACCATACAATGGCGGTAGTGCATTTTATACTGCACGCCTGACTACCTACCACTCTCAATTTGAAAATCTCCCTCTAAATACCTATAGGTGTGTTCCGGCAGTTAATAATAATGCCAAACCTATAACGTGGGTAAATGGGACAATATTGGAAACATATTTCATCTCCTTGAATCGGTAATGTGACGCGTAATCTCCGAGCCGGCCCACGCACTCGGTTCCGCTTTAGGTATTTTTCCTACAATTATATTCCTACAAGGCTGTCTAAACCGTGCAAATGTTTCACGAACTATCTGACTAATACATGGTTTTATCACGACGTTTTCCTTCACCGAAAGCTGAAGCTCATAGCAGGAGGATTCGAACTCACGTCTCATGATGCAGCGTCCAGACACATTACAGAGCTGTCATCGCCGCATTGTAGCGATGATAGCTCAGTGGTAGTGTATACGACTTCGCGTCAAGGGACGTGGGTCCGAATCCAACCACCTACAGTGAGCTTCCGCTCGTGATGAAACAATAGCACCCTCAGGTTGGAAATCTGCCGCCAAATACCAATAGGTGTGTTCCGGCAGCGGCACTTGAGAGCCAGTTCCTCCATAGGTTTAGTGTGTATACCAACTTGGGCCGTATCATCACTTAAGATCAGGTGAGATTATGGCCATAACGCTAAACCTTAAGTATAAAAAAAAAACGGTTTCATGTTTTAGTAATAAAAATACGCTTCGTATTAAAAATCACTGTCAACAAGGGCTCCTTAAACATACATACGAACCACAATGTACGGATATTGCCCGGAGCTTCCCTCCCTACCACACGATGGAACCCCCCACCCGCACGCCAAATCCGTTTTTTTTCTTTTTTTTTATACTTTTGGTTTAGCGTTATGGCCATAATCTCACCTGATCTTAAAGTGACGATACGGCCCAAGTTAGTAGACACGCTAAACACACCTATTGGTATTTACTAGGCTAGAAACACACCTATTGGTATTTGGCGGCAGGTTTACAACTTGTGGGTAGTAGCTACCCAGGCGGGCATTAGAAAAAGCCCTACCACCATGCTATGGTTTCCTCACGATTTTTCCTTCACCGAAAGCTCAAGCTCATTGTAGGTGCTTCGATTCCAACCCACGTCCCTTGACGCGAAGTCGTGCACACTACCACTGAGCTATCATCGCTTCGAACATGCTTTGTTAAGAAGCTCGTCGCTCTAATAACTACCTAGAAACTATTTATCACCTTTCGTTAGTGGTGAAAAATTTGTAGGTGATCTAACGACTCAAAAGCGCGTTTGACAAATAATACATCAGCATTAGTCTAATGAAATTGTGAAATAACGTTTTGCGTAACAGCTTCCTGTGTAACTGTATTACTCTGCTAATTGTATAACTGATTTTATCACAGATTTTTTTATACTCAATCACATTATCATAATTACAATATTTTCTCGTAGTGAATGACTAAAGTCCTGCGAAGCCCAAGGTTAGACTATCAACTAATAATGTTAATGTATAACAAAATAAATGTATATAAGAAACACTATCTCCAAGATGAGGTTTTAGTCGGCTTTTCTGTAGGCTTTTATAGCGTTTTCGTTTGTGCTAAAAAGCCGTATATATGACACGTACCTACGCATATTGTAGCACTCCAATGGCGAAGGAAGATAAAAAAAAATTGCTGATATTTATAGGTATGTCACCGAATAACGAATATAGAAAAATGCATCAAAATCCAACATTTATATACTACTAAATTATTAGTTTTAACCCCTTCCTGGGGGATTTTTTTATGTTATAATAATTATGCGATATGTTTATCTATTAACAGTTTTCAATGTGTCTCATAAATTGAAGGTATATACAAGTCCATTATAAAACCTGGCATATTGTATGGATTGGAGTATTAGGTTACTAAGAAATGCGAATGTTGTAATGGATGTGAGTTTGAAAGTGGCGTCAGTGGTATAGAAGTTGAAGAGGTACCGTTTGTTTTGGTTTGGGCATATCATGAGAAGAGTGGAAACGCATCTGGTGAGAATAGTAACGGATATGACTGTTGAGTGATGGAAAGGAAGAGGATGGATAGAGAGTATGAAGAATGAGATGAAAGTAAAGGGAGTCAATGGAGAAATAGCGGGTGATAGAGGTTTATAAAAGAAGAAAACGTATTGCGCCGTCTCCAAATGACTTGGGAACAGGAGAAGTAGATGATAAAGTTATCTTAACACTAAGCTGTAGTTTTACAATGTTCCGCGCAAGTTATTTCACTTTGGATGAAATTTTGTTAAAAGTTACCTTGATTGTTATCTTTAATCAGAACATTTCGGACCAAATTTCAACTGAATTAGAAAGGGCTCGCACGTTGCAACTTAATAAAGCCGTATAGTATATGATAGATCAGTGCTTCAACTAAAGCGTAGAGTGCACGCAGATAGCGTTGATAATCTAATCCTGCTTTTTGTGAGCTTATCTGGCACCGATTCATCTATAACGGTGTCATTAATTGTATGTACTGATAGCTTATCAGACGTACGAGAGTTTGTTTAGTGTTTTTGACGCGATAATATATCGAATCAACAAATCACGTGTCTCGCATAATACAAAATATTATGTTTTTCTGTTATTGTATTTGAAAGATATGTCATGATTGAAGTTCAACAATGTCACGTTTACAGTTTGTATTTGTGGCTAACGTTACTTATTTTGTAAGAGAAACGAATTTCTTAGCTAAGTGGTTCAACGTGTGGCAGATAGGAAAACTTGGAGTAGTGCAGACTCGTGATACGGAGGTAAGTGGAAAGGGCCCGTTTCCGACGCGCGTCAACACTCTCCTTTACTACTCGTATTTCTCTCTCTGACCAGCCAAATTTAGAAAGAGTCTGCTAGTGCAGATTTAGTGACACGTTCTGATATAGAACTTACTGCAGTCCTAGATAGGTCAAGATCTGTGAGTAGATTATAGAGAGATCGAGCAGATATATCTCTGACTCCCACTTCGACCGCGTATAAATTACAAGGGAAACAAAAATTTAATATTTATTTAATATCCACCTCCCTTTTCTGATGTGCGTAAATACACACCTTCACTATATGCTTTCATTATGTGTGAAAATTTGGGGACTTAATAACTAAGACTTATATTTTTCCGGTTAAGCGTTATGACCATAATTTCACCTGTTCTTGAGTGACGATACGGCCCAAGTTGATAGACACGATAACCTGTAGAGGAACCGGCTCTCAAGTTTAGGCGCCGAAACACCTATAGGTATTTTGCAGCAGATTTTCAGTTTGAGGGTGGTAGCTAGCCAGGCGGGCATTAGAAAAAGCCCTACCACCAGCTATGGTTACCTCGCGATCTTTTCCTTGACCGTAAGCTCAAGCTCATTGTATATGAATACGAACAGACGTCCCTTAATGCGCAGTGTGAGTGGAGCTTTTGCTTGCATGTTTCTTGTTATAAATTGTTTTTCTATAACTAACACGCAACACACACCAATAAAGCTCTTAATCGGAATGATTTTTTCCAACATCTCCAACGTCTATCCACATATAACCTCATTGAATTTTAGACCTAAACCTTCCTTATGAATCTCCGTACATTAGTGAAAACTTAAGTGAAAATTCATGAACTAGTTTTTGAGCTTAATGCGTTCAGACGGACGCGGGGGGCGAGATTGTTTTATACGTAGCGATTAGATTATCGCGGGGGCCGCTACGGAACGTTCTACGCCGTAGCCAGTCAAACCCCGTAGCCGCCTACGACGTAGCATGTTTATCTTCCCACCCGTAATTTAGTTTGACCTTAAATCTGATAACCCGAAACCTTTTGAGGCTCACTGACGTGTCGTATTACTACTATACAGAAATAGAGGTTTATTATAATTATGTGATTTGTAATTAATGGAATGTGATATATTTTCGGTAATACATAAGCCATGTAATATTTATATTACAATATTACTAGCTGACCCGACAGACGTTGTCCTGTCTTAACTATGAATATTGAATTCGAATTGATATAATTAATTTAAAAAATATTATTCAAAAACATAGTGTTTCTTATTGAAATACTCTATGACAATTAACAGTTATGTAAAACTAATATTGACGTTAAGTTTGTGTTATTTTCTTCAATGCCTTTATTTTTTTTAATGTTCCGCGTAACCCCTTAAATTTTTTCTTTAATAAAAACCTTCTCCTTACAATAATTAATACAACAAAAAAAGAATTAGCGAAATTGTTCCATCCGTTCACGCGTGATGCGATGAAAAAGGGAAATGGAAATTCATTTTTATATATATTATAATAATAATCTTTAGATTCAGCGTTTTGGTCACAATCCCATCAAATGCTACGTAAGAATGTGGTCCGGGACATACTAACCCTAACGAAGTGACTGAGTCTTAAGTCCAACTGCTGGAACACACTTAGGGCTGTATTTGGCGGCAGATTTTCAACTTGAGGGTGGTAGCTAGTCAATAGACATTAGAAAAAGGTCAACGACCATGCTATGGTTTCATCACAATGTTTCTCTTGACCGAAAACTCAAGGTAATTCAAGGAGTTCGAACCCATTTCCATCAATATGTGCCGGCGGTGTTTCCGGGTTAATATGATTTAGAAGCCTTCAAGAAGAGAGCTTACTCATGCCATAAAGGCCTGCAACCCACCTGCGAATCCTCTGGTCTTTAGTGTACATAGGCAGCAGCGTTCACTTGCTGGTTTACTCCCAATTCTATAAAAAAAGTACGTATAAGCTACGATTGAGTCACTAATGCTTAAAAATTTGAAGCGTTGATAACACGGTGGTAGCGTGTACGACTTTGCGTCAAGGGACGTGAGTCCGAATCCAAGCACCTACAGTGAGCTTCCGCTCGTGTTGAAACAATAGCATGGTGGTGAGGCTTTTTCTGATGCCCGACTGGCTAGCTACCAACCTCAAGTTGAAAATCTGCCGCCAAACACCAATAGGTGTGTTCCGGCAGTTGCACTTGAGAGCCAGTTCCTGCACAGGTTTAGCGTGTCTACCATCTTGGGCCGTATCGTCACTTAAGATTAGATGAGATTATGGTCATAACGCTAAACCTTACGTATAAAAAATATATATATTAAAATTTAAATCATAAATTTAACTCTTGACAATTTTTTATATATAACAATATCACAGGCGCCATAACAACATAAAACGCCATAATTATTCCCTGCTATATTTTCCTGACAATTAACTCATGGTAACGAACACTGAACAGTCGCCGTCGTGAATAGATAATGAAGGACGATCGAGGGGCGACTTTCGGTCACGCGACATAAATACGCAGTGACAACAAAGATACGGAATGTCCTTGTATTATGACGTCACTATAGGCATAAAGGAGTTCTAAGTTGAAGGTAGCTTCGAGGCAACACTATGGTCAGCGCATCGATGGACGTGAGTTCGCATACTTGCATTTAATCTAGGCTTTTGGCTAGGCACTCGTTGAAAATCTGTCTCCAAATACCTATAGATGTGCTCTGACAGTTGCACTCGAAAGCCCGTCCACTAGGCTTACCGTGTCCGCCATCATTACATCGCCACTTACCATCAGGTGAGATTGTGACTGTAACGCTAAATCTATAACAATAAGACTTTAATCGAAATAAAACTAATTTAAACGGATTTTATCGCGGTTATTTGTTAATTTTGATCCCGACGTTTCGACAGCTTCTCAGCCTTCGCGGTCACGGGGCGGACTGAGGTGTAGGTTGTCCAGAAAAGTTCATGTTACTGTGTCTACCTTCAATTTCATTTTTGTTATTTTCCGCTAATGCGTAATACCGTGAAATTTATTCTTGAAAGGTCCCCCGTTAGGTGTGACTTAGGTTTGACCTGAATACGCACCAGATCCCTGTAGCAGAACCGAGGCCGCACGTATCGACATGTCGTTCCTCCGGATTCAGTTGGTGAAGCCGATAGAGGGGTACAGGTTTTGGGCAACTCTGTATTTCTTTAAGTGCGTCTCAGGCCATGCAGTGTGTCTGCAATACTGCTTTAACCGTCTGTCATAGACGTAGAAGCCATAGATATTCTTGAAAGAGTGTCTAAGTTGTTTAAAACAACGTATACATTATAAATTTTGTATAGTGATATAATTGGTTGGTATTGTGTAAGAACGCCGCGACAATGGAAGTTAAGTTCGAATCCACCTGGAATGAACTTGAAGCTTTCGGTGAAGGAAAACATCGTGGTGAAGCCTATAGCGTGGTGGTAGGGCTTTTTCAATGCCCGCCTGGACAGCTACCGCCTTCAAGTTGTGGATCTGCTGACGTATACCTATAGGTGTGTTCTGGCGGTTGCACTTAAGAACCAGTTACGCTACTGGGGCTTAACGTGTCCACATAAGATTCTGCACATAACATTAAAATCTATAAACATCGTTTCTAATTCTTCGTATACCGTGGCTTTCGTTTTAGGAAATCGTTTTTCAACGTTTAACATTATTCAATATGCAACCGGTCGGCACTTTAAATCATATCCAACGAGTGTTTATATAATAAACACACATAAAACATGTTAGTAAAATTAAACACGTGTGTTCTGACGTGTTTATGCCGTCAAATAGTGATGGGTGTATTAATCGATATTTTAATATTTCTGTATTTATTTTCTTTATTAAGGAAGTAATATATTTCTTAATATAACTATGGTATAAATATAACGCAGCCAAAACTAAACATGAAAGTTTATTATAAACTTGTAAAGCACGTGTTATTTATTATAGATAGAAAGATAAAAAAAAGTTTCTTATTTTTGTTATTAGATCTTTCTCCTTGTACACGTCTCATCTTGATATTAAGGGAAAGATTTTGATGTAATTTAACACGGTGATAACTAATAGTTTGGGTTGGCATATAAGATACTTTTTTCCCATAAAATCGACAACAGACCGAGCTATAATATATATTCATATAAATTATTGCAAGGTATATTACGGTATATTTTGGTATAGCAAGAAATATTAACGTATATTTTGATATATTTCAAGAACAATAGTGTGTAATTTTTCTTCGGGCATTTGTGTGCGCTATGAGCATAACTAGTTAGATATTTAAAATTAGAACAGCCTTTATTAAAATGAAGTACTAATACGTGCTCATGCAACGACGGCCGCAGAGCTAATGAGTGAAAAAATATATATTAAAGTATAACCGCCGCCTGTTACAGCTTGCTACACCGTAATATATAGCTTACTATATTTATATATATTTTAGCTCCGTCTGTTGTGGGCTTAAAAAGAAAGTGTTCATCTGGCATAAAGTATCTAAATCTTTACACGTATATTTATTATAACTTTTTCAATGTTATACTGCACTCGACATATGGTACTGTGGTCGATTTATTGTCTAGTACAAAGTGGTACAACAAAGCCTGATGTCCAGTAAGTCTGGTACAAAAATTTAAAAAAAGAAAACAAGATACTAAAGTGTCCCTAAAATCTAAATGAGTGCAGTAAGAAAATTAATAGTTATGATATGACAAACACACAGTAGCAGAGCATAAGCTGAACTCTGCTTGGTTAGCTACCAGTCTACCACTCGCAACTCTTAACTCCATAACTAACATTTATACATATGCTCTATCATCTCCATTTGGAAGGGTGTTCCCTGTAAGGGACTAATTATGTGAGATTGCAACCAGATATATGAAAACACCACCCAAATGACATACAGAAATATCTGCTAAATACAAAAGCTTTAATCCATATGTATCCCAAAGAGGAGTGCATAAGATAAATTAGTTCATTTGTTTAGTTTACAAGCGCCTCATTTGCTTATGTGTATTGTAAATCACATGCACAAAGGAAATCTAGACAACGTGATATATTTTACTTCGACAGGACTAGCTTTGAACCGTATTAGTGACTTTGGAATCACCTGTTAACATTAAACGGCGTTGGAAATTAACAGAACGGACAGTTCTTTGTATGTTCGATATACAAAGACCACGCTGAATGGTTTACAAAGATATTTTTGTTGCATATATGACTTAAAGCCTTGGTTTTGATTCAAATCGCTTTTAATTCAAGTTACTGTAGTATGTATAATTACAAATATTTCATTTCCATACACATTTACAAGGTTTATATCTTGCTTTTTTATAGTTAAGGTTTAGCTTCTGCCCATAATCTCACCTGATCCTAAGTGAAGATACGGCCCAAGATGGTAAACACGCTAAACCTATGCAGGAACTGGCTTTCAAGTGCTACTGCCCGAACACACCTATCAGTATTTGGCGGCAGATTTGCACCTTGAGGTTGGTAGCTAGCTAGCCAGGCGGGCATCATAAAAAACCCTACCACCATGCTACGATTTCCTCACATTGTTTTTCTTCACCGAAAACTCAAGCTCAATGTATGTGAATTCGAACTCACGTCCCTTGACGTGAAGTATTACACACTACCACTGAGCTATCATTGTTTCATGCTTTTGAACCACGCTACAAGAGAAACTGCATGTCATATTGACTTTAGCTGGTCTACCAAGCGCCTTTCTCTTAGTGACCCCGCCCCTAATACTCCGCGGCTGGCAATACTGAGACATGCGATAGATAGACGAAAAATTTTTAGAGCGTGTAATAAATGTCTCACTTAAGATTATTCCCCACGTTAACAAAAAACCCAGTCTATAATATTATCGATATAGTGATTGGCACGTCACTAAATCACGGTAAGAGATGTGAAATTAATAAAATAAATATTTATCTGAATCAGATATTACTTAGAGTTAGTTTATGGGCGATCAATCTTCGTTTCATACATACTTTATTATGATGAACGAGAAATCTTTCTGAAGTTTGATATCTTTGGAGGCGCACGGTAAGTGCTCCCGACTTTAATCTATCAATATAAACGTATTTCAACGTACTTATTGATTTGGACTTCAAGAGAATCTTTTATTTAGTGCTTGCAACACAATCGTAATGATTACCTTGAACCTATTATCGTTTTTAGTAAATATTAAATTTAAAATAAATCTCAATAATCTTTATATATGTATATATTAATATTATAAATCGGAAATGTTCGTATGTTTGTTTGAAAGTTTGTTGAACTACCGGTCGAATCTCAAAATACATTTTCATATTTCATAGAACAATCACAGAGGAACATTTTAGGCAATTTAACATCAACTTACTAACAATAAAAGCAAAGCAATGTAAAAAAAAGTAGAAAAAACAAAAAAAAAATCACAGACACTTCATATTAAGTGTCTATGTAGTACAAAACGGTGGACTCGCTAAGCCTAGTGGAGGGACTGGGTTTTAAATTGCAACTGACGGAACCCACCTACAGCTATTTAGCGGCAGATATTCAATTTGAGGGTGGTAGCTAGCAAGGTGGGCATTACAAAAAGTCCTATCATCATGCTATAGTCTCATCACGATATTTTCATTCACCGGAAGCTCACGTCCATTGATGACGTATTTATTACATCGAGTAACGTTAAATGGAGTATACAGTGTATTTATCATAACGAACGGCACACGAAAAGCGGCCGAAACAAAATGAGCGGAGAAAGATGAAAATCAATTCCCTCCCACCGAAATTAGCATATCTCGTAAATCACATCTGACATATGATTATGTCATGTCACAACATTACGTGTGCTATGATCGTATGTTTTGGCAACTATACACATATTAAATATTAACGTCGGTCGAATAAGCAATTATTTACGTGGTCATTTTATACTTTTCTATGCATTCATGTTACGTCGGATTTCAAAAATTCTTTTTGTTTTTCGTAGAGTAATAATTGAGAAAGGCGCTAGGATGTTTAACATCACGCTACCATCTATAGGAGCAGAGCTGTATTAAAAGAAATCACAAAAACGGGAAAAAATTATTAAATATTTTATAGTTTAATTCGAACGAAGTGACGGGCATAGCTAGTCTAAACATATAACATAACTGTGACTTAGTCGAATCTTCGCTTATTTAATTCTTTTGGAAATTATAATCGATATGTACATTGTCACCGATAAATATTTTATTAACATTTTCACTTACCTTATCACCTCGTACACGCATCACTAGGAAACTAATTGACAGCTTATATGTCACTCGTGTTACAGACCGTTAAACAAACAGAAGTGACAGGAAATAAAAGATGTCTATGGTTTTAAAAAGAAAGTGAATTTAATAAATTAAGATAAGTAAAATAAACACAAATAAACAAAGAAAGGAACACATGATAAATTATGAGAACGAAAGTGTCATGACCAATTGTTGTGTAACCACCACTGATTGTGTTAGATGCCCGTTTTAATATAAAATTAAGTAAACCAACGATGACGTGTTTTATTTTATACCTAAATAATCTTCTACTGAAAATAAATATAAAGTGTAAATTGATAAATCAAAGTTTTCACTTTGAAATATACGCGCACTGACGTAATGCACAATGAAGTTGTTTGAAACTAAAATAAACTAGCTTCATGGTGTAACTAAAACCATTGATAGCATCTTAAATTTACTTTACGATAGTAAAAATTGTACATTAAAATAATTGCACCAAGACTGAGGTTATCTTTGTGTAAAAAATAATTATTTTATTGTTCAAATACATTTTAATTAACTTGATATGTAATTAAACCAGTATGAATGCCCGAAACACACCACGAAGTTAGTTCAAACTAATTTGAACTAACTTCATTGTGCATTGCATCTATGCACGCATACTGTTATCTATTACGCAGTATTCATATTGCATCTTTAATTTACTTTTAATTTATAAAAACCGCACATTAATGTACAATTTTTGTAGGTTTTAATTTTTATAATATTCACGTACTTATGGTGGTAGAGCTTTTTCTGATGCCCGCCTGGCTAGCTGCCACACTCAAGTTGAAAATCTGCCGCCTAATGCCAATAGGTGTGTTCCGGCAGCTGCACTTGAGAGCCAGTTCCTCCAAAGGCTTAACATGTCCACCAACATGGGCCGTACCGTCACTTAAGATCAGGTGAGATTATGGCCATAACGTTAAGCCTTAAGTATAAAAAAATGCGATATAGTTACCGGTAACAAACCATGAAGTCAGTTTAAACGGAAGATTTAAAAAAAATCACTAACTTCACAGTGTATTATTTATAGTAGCTGTGTCTGCGACTTTGTTCGCGTGGTCGGCGAAAGCTAAAACGAGCTTAGATAAGAGAACAATCAATATCCGTGTTACATGATGGTGTCATATGTACAATGCCATCTATCGAATGTGGAGTTCAACTATCAACATTAGTTCTATTTTGTTTAGTTTAGTGTTCGATTTAGTTAGAATCGCGTGCGTGAGATGAGAACACTTCAAATTCATATTATCTAATATCTCTTGATAGAGTGAACCGATTGAGATGATACAAAAACTAAATAATTTTCCAAGTTGCGTACAATTTTACGTATAAACGTTATCTACATTGGTTTCGTACATTTTACGTGATGCGTGCACAGACAAACAGTTAGATATTCCAAAAAGCTGGAAATGTGTTCTGTTGTTTATCTTTTAACAACACCCTGTTGATTATAATGGGAAAAATTTTCGATATACAAAAACCTCTTTTCAACAGATCTATTATATCAACAGATCTGTTAAGAATATAGTTATAGAAGAGTAGTTTATAACAATGATATTGCATAAATTAAATGACGTTGCGAGCCCGGCTATAGGTTCAGTCGAAGCGAAGTACTCGAGGTCAGATTTTCATCGTACGTAGCGTACCGAAAGGACGTAAGATTTATATTTCTCAATTATTAGTGTTTATGCTGTGAATTATTATCGGTACGAATTATACTGGACAGAGAGAGAAACACGAGCGGTGAAGGTGAGTGTTGACGATCGTCGATAAAGGGAATCTTTTAACATAAATCCGTGTCGCAAGTCTCGGACACTGATCGTAGTTTTACGAGTAAGCTATTTAGGCTTCTGAGTTTTCTACAAATATATATAGATTACACTGAATCACATTGCAATATAATTTAGTACTCGATAATAAAAACATGTACATTAAAAAAGTTATCAAGATTGATGCTATTATAAATTATCAATTTTTATAATATCGAATACATTTTGAGTCATTCAATAAGCAATTGGAGCGATACGAGAGCCTGTAACCCCGCACACAGCGCTAATGTTTGCCGATACAAGTGCTATCGTGAAAATAAACAGACGGACAAGTCTCTGTTTGTATTGGATGCCGTTAGCGAATTCTCTCCGCGTCGATTGAGAACACGCCCGATCGAATATAAAGCGTAAATATACTTGGACTTATGTCAGTATTTGAAAAATGTTCGAGTCAATTGAGATTCGGTAATATTTTATTCAAGCTATGTCCTATGGAGGGCCTTATTAGTGTGAAAATACAGACATCAGATCTAGTTGAGAAGGAAAAAGTCTGAGTATAATTGAATGACTAAATATCTAAGGATTTTTGTGGCACCGCCATATTTCCCTTGATTCTTCGTTAAAATTAATGATTTCAAGTATATAGATAAGATAATATGTAAATAAATAGTTTACCCTCTAGTTAAAAATCCACTGCCAAATACTAATTGGTGCGTTCCAGCAGTTGCACTTGAAAGCCAGTCAGTCTATGCTTAGCTTGTCCACTATCTTGGTTCAAATCGTCACTTAATATAAGTTAAGATTATGGCTATAACGGAAAACCTATAAACTATAAAACAAAGTGTGGCCGTGAGGGAAACTCAGAGCAGTTCCGGAAACTTGTGAGATGGATGTAGGTTCTAAATGATTTTTGATTATGTGCAGATTTATCGCACGAGTCGACTAGTGTTAAAGAAATCACACAACAAATACAGATATAACAAACATGAAAACGTATTATTAAAATACACGTAGCGATGTGCAAGCACGTATAGCCGCCAAACCGCACGATTTCTGTAACAACCGCACAATATGTCGGGCCGAAGGTCGCGACAAATTGGATTATCCACAACGCTGTTGATTAAACTCCCGTGTTGTTCGTTGCTTCAATGGAAATCGTGGGTGTTTTGATACGGTGTTCGATTAATTAGCGCTCGGAGACGATAATATTTGATGTTCTCGACGGTTCTGTGTAAAAGTCAGAAGTGGGACACCGATTTTCTATTACGTGCGACTTGCCGATGCATAATAGTATATGTTCTTACAAATTTTAAACTTAAAGTTACATAAAGTAAATTGATCAAGTGACAACATAAAATAATGAGTACAACACCCATTCACGTATTAGAAAAATTAACATCGGGAAAACGAATGCAGCACTTTCCAGCTGCCCCGGTAGACGTCGGCCTGTTGTTTTCAGCAGAAAGTACACCATGACGCCATCTGTCACATTCGGCAGTAACATAAAAACTAACTTATATGCGTGGGTCAGCTAAGGAACGCTGAAAACTCCAAAAAGCTCATCTGTATTCAATACTAGCTGACCCAACAGACGTTGTCCTGTCCTAGCCATGAATATTGAAATCGAATTGATATAACAAATAAAAAAAAAAAGCAAAAACGTATTGTCTATTATTTTAATGTTCTATGACAACTGACTTCCGCTGAACGTCTTAATTTGTTTCTTTCATATAAACATTCAGCTGCCAATAATTAATACAACAAAAAAGAATTAGCGAATTTGTTCCGTCCGTTCACGCGGGATGCGATGACCAAGGAAAATAGAGATTCATTTATGTATACTATAAAGCGGAAAATTTTGTTTGTTTAAACGCACTAAGAAATTACCCGATTACATAAATTAATCATGCATTTGATAGAGCAATTTTTGAGGAAGGTTTTAAGTTATTTAACATCACGGCATTATCAATAATAGAAGCAAACTGTATCGAAAAAATTGAAATAAAACTAATTTAAACGGATTTTATCGCGGTTATTTTAAAATTAAATTGAAAGTAGACACAGTAATATGCACTTTTCTGGACAACCTGCACCTCAGTTAGCCACGTGACCACGAAGGCTGAAAAGCTTTCGAAACGTCGGAATCAAAATTAATAAATAACCGTGATAAAATCCGTTTAAATTAGTTTTATTTCGATGATAAATATTCGCGTAAACTTAAGAAATCATTATGTATTGAAAAAAGTTAGAAAATAGAAACAATTATAATGTAATTTTTAGTTCCACGCGAAAGATTTTGCGGGCACAGTTAATAATTAATAATTGTAAACTTATAGAGTTGCAGAATTTGCTTATGCTAGCTTAAATCAACTTGAAGGTAGCTTGGTATTTAGAAAAGCTATGGGAATGATTTCATTAAAATCTAATATCATCTAATAGTATCAAAAGGCATTATAATGAGAACGCAATGGGTAATTGATTTGGAAGCTAATACAAGAAAGTTGTATTCAGAAGGAATAACAAAAATGTAAAATTTGAAAGCTTTATCATACTCTTTTTATTATTTTGTAGGTTTATTTATTGTCTTTTATAATTAAAATTCATAATTTTTTTTTTCGAAAATCCAAAATTTCATGCTTCATAAACCCAATTTTTTTATTATTTAATAACAATTACACAACATTGAATCAGACCGTGAAAATTAATAGGCTTCTATTCCTAATTATACTGAAGCGTAAGGAAAAAATAGGACTCGATTAGTAAAGTATTTCGGTCGTTATCGTGATAACATACAGG
Organism: Actias luna; assembly: GCA_039707435.1. Classification (NCBI taxonomy): domain Eukaryota; kingdom Metazoa; phylum Arthropoda; class Insecta; order Lepidoptera; family Saturniidae; genus Actias; species Actias luna. The sequence continues at coordinate 16,339,387 of JAZHAC010000003.1, read as the reverse complement.
ATCCGCACATACAGACACACGGACGTCCAAGGCAGAACTTTTTTAAACAGTTATTTTAACTAGTTTAAATAACAAAATTGGCATCAAAAATATCATGACTGTTAAAAATAGTGTTTTTTCTTGACACGTGTGTGTGTGTATATATTATTTTACAAGTGCAATATATGATAAATAGAAACATTTTATGTTAGAAAAATCAGTTGCTTTGCGTGAAGTGACGTAGTACCGACCTCAACGCTTCGCTTATGGGGCGAACAATATAAACCAAAGTTTATTTTCGTTTTATATATAATTCTAATTTAAAAAGTGTATATTTTCCGTACATAATTAAATTTGCTCTGACAGAAGTTACAATAAAGCAAAGTTTATTAGTTTTCCTCTGAGTTACGTGTATGTAATCAATTTACGTTGGCTAAAGTAATATATGTAAATGTATGTTTACATTCAATGGCAACAGAAACTCCGTGGTCAGTTCTAACAAAGGAGTCACCAGCGTTCAGAGCGTTCTTTGAACTTTTACATGATAATAAAGTACTTTTTTCATGTTAAATTGGTACATTTTTCGTCGAAGCACGGCGAAATGACTCCTCCGTGACAATTCAAGCAATGGTGACAATTCTTATAGGTTTTTTAACTGGTTATTATTACATATTGACTGATTTTGAGACGCGATACATCAAAAGAGTGTCACTAATTTGTCGTGTACTGTAATTAAGGACGAGAAAGGATTATTAAAAATTACAAATACAGTTTTTTTTATGGTAACTGATCACCGCCGCCCATGGACACCCACAACTCCAGGGGAATAACAGGTGTTTTGTCAACCTTTATTGGAGGGACTGGCTCTCAAGTGCAACTGGCGGAACACACCTATTGGTATTTAGCGGCAGATTTTCAACTCGAGGGTTGAAGCTAGCCAGGCGGACTTTAGAAAAAGCCCTACCACCAAGCTATGACTTCAGCTTTAAAAGCTCAAGCTCATTGTAGTTGGTTATATTCGAACTCACGTGCCATGACGCGGCGTTCGTACACATTACCTCTGAGCAATCATCGCTTTAAAATATGTAAGTTGAAACGAAATTTTGGAGATAATAGTTTCACTTGGATCGTGATACCCACAATGCGATACTCTTAGCTGATAGCTTAGGTTATCTTTCAATGGTCACCATGATTTTGGGATTTCAGTACGTTTACCATATTCGAGTAATAAAACTTACCATAACCACGCCTGTTTCACGTCTCCCAAGAAGCTTTACGATCATCTCAAATAGGATTTCCCATCATTGTTTGTGAACACGATTCAGGTTTGTAGGTACCAGGAAAACATAACACGGAAGTGGTCTGATCTGATTTCGTTTTGGCCTATCGATTGACATAGATATCGCTTCTCCGGCGTTTAACGGTTGGAAAATTTTGTGGTTGGAAATCCCATAGTGTTTTAGTATATCGGACGCTTACAATGTAATTTTACATCTGCGTGTTTATGTAACGTTAACCAAAACTGTAAACATCATTCGCTTGGTATATATTTAAATCTATATTGTACCGAAATAATATCATATACGTATCACAATAAAACCGGTCCAAATCCGTACGTGAAATATTTACACTTTTTATTATGGTAGGATTTTTACTAATACCCCTCCCCCCTCCCGGTTATCTCACAATGAAGGTGAAAATCTGCCACCAAATACCTATTGGTGTGTCCCAACAGTTGCACTTGGGAGCTAGTTTCTTCAATGTGCTTATCGTGTCTACCATCTCGGACCACATCACCACCTCACATGAAGTGATATTGTGGTTAACACGTTTTACATGTAAAGTGTGTTACTATTATATATACCCTAGCTGTGCTCGCGACTTCCTTTCCGTGGTACTAAAAGATAAATATTTCTTCCCGTATGGGGAAAGACAGAACACGCCAGCGCGACTTCGGTGTCACAGCTTCACCTTCTGCTGTCGTTATGAACTCCTAGTGAAATTATAAAATCTACGTCGGCTAACTATTAAGTAATGTCAAGAAAATAAACAAGATTATTATTTTGGACCACTACTTATGTTATTTCTTCTCTTTCACACACGCGTAAGTAAGTATCAGTCTTTCTCATTTCAACTAAATGTATTGAAACATATTGTCACTCGTGAACTCTTCCGTTGACCTCTCCTTTATTGATTTTCATATGCGGACAGGTTGTTACTTCAATTGTTTTTATGGGAAGTGGTAACTGCTTTTTTCTATTTCATATTTGCTTCGCTGATGACTTTGTATGCGTGATACTGTAAGATGTATTCGGTTACTCAGAAACAGCAAATTTATCTCTATGTGAAAGGTACTTTGGGTCTATAGCTCTGATAAATTGTATGAAAATTGTCACGATGATCGTGATATAGACATAACGTGAAACAAAGTTACATAAGTGCAAATAAATTCGAATTTATGATATAAGTTAGAATTTCATGGGTTATTATGTATTACGTATATGCCATATGCATACCTGATTAGATCGTGAACACCATACAATATGTGACGCTTAGATATTTGCGTTGAGGAATGTGTCTGTATTTTTTTGCTTTACACTTTATATGTCTATCGTTATGGCCATCTCACCTGTTGACAATGTGTCGCAAGGTGGTGGACACGCTAAACTTAGTGTCGGGACTGGCTCTAAAGAGCAACTGCCGGAACACTCCCATAGATATTTGGTGACCAAATTGTCAAATTGAGGTTGGTAGCTAGCAATTCATTCATTAGGAAAAGCTCTATCACCATGCTATGGTTTCATCACGATATTTTCACCGAAGCTTAAGCTCATTGCAGGGATTAAAACTTACGTGTTAAGTGAACTATATGCGGAAGTTAACTAGATTATTAATAATCGTCAGTGTTTCCGGATCGATATGACTTAGGAATATTCTAGAAGAGAGCTTATTCTATCCTTAAATGCCAGCAACGCACCAGTGATTCTCCTACTGTTATGGGTATCTATGGGCAGCATTTATTATCAGGTGACGCGCTTGCAAGTTTGCCCCCTTTTCCCCCTTTTCCATAAAAATAAAATAATAATAACCGAAAACATACATTTTAGGTTAGCATAAAAACTACTTGGAAATTCCTAAAATCGGAGACAGCGCCTCCTTAAAGCGTTATTTGAACTCCTACAAGATTACTAAAGTTTTCTATCGAGGTGACAGTGGCGAAACTGTGCACGAACACATGATGTCATTAGACAAGAATACAAAATAGAACTTAAGGGCTGTCATATTGATCTCGAAGTGGTTAGACATTCCGTAAATCTAATTCCAGTGTGAACCCCTGAAAACATGTGGTAGTTTCAGCCGAATCTCGTGGTCACACTATTTGAATACTATATCTAGGGTTGTCATAGAGTTTTGTTAAACATTACACTTCTTAGTTCTTACCTAGGTATGCTAAATGGTGTGGGAGATTTGTTTCCAACAAATCAGCGGTATTGTGGTAAAAACATCATTGTCAGCGTTTTGAAAAAAAAAAAAATATCAATCTTTATCATACTAATATTACAAATACGAAAGTTAGTTTGTTACGCTTTCACACCTTAACCGCTGGATCGATTCTGATGAATTTTGATATAGAGATAGGTGGGAACCTGAAGACGTTGATAGGCTAATTTTTTCAGCGAAATCTTTATTAGATGTGGGGTAAAGAGATGGCTAAATTTTTTTTTTTTTGTATCATTCGATTTGTTTGACAAAATCAATATTATCGCGAGCGAAGCCGCACGTAAAATCTAGTACGTATATAAAACTGTAGCCAAATCTATATAGTAACTATTTTTCTGAAAATATTATAATCGGAGTTTAATTTGTTAATGACGCAGAGATCAACAACAGACTGGAAAATTAACCGATAAAATTTTCTTCTCTATGTCGATAATAAATTACACGTCTATATCTATACTAATATTATATGGAGGAGAGATTTGTATTTTTGTTTATAACGAATAAACTCATACCAACTGGAGCTATTTCGAAAATTCTTTCACCATTAGTATGCTAGTAACATAGGCTTTAAATAGTTAAATAATTTTCAGTTCCATGCGAACGAAGTCGCAGGCACAGGTAGTCGATAACAATTTAATGAAAAGTATTTAATATACAGATATAAAATGTCTAGATTCTTTGTATATTTTACAGCGTCCCAACCCTTTTTTTTTGTTGGCGTGGTGAAAAAACATCCCTTTTAAGGACTTCATTTAGCAATACGTAAACACCATACTCAGGCTCAGGTGAGAGGGTATGTGACGGCTCATTGGGTGACAAATATCATCAAATACCCATTAAAAAGGACAGGGTATACAGGGTATTGGCAGGGACTAGAGAGAGAGCAGATTCCCTAAGTAGTTTTTTTTTTATTCTTAAGGTTTAGCATTATAGCCATAATCTCACCTGATCTTAAGTGACGGTACGGCCCAAGTTGATAGAAATTGGTAGGTACGCTAAACCTGTGGAGGAACTGGCTCTCAAGTGCAACTGCCGGAACACACTTACAGGTATTTGGAGGCAGTTTTTCAACTTGAGGGTGGTTGCTAGCCCGGTGGGCATTAGAAAAAGCCCTACCACCATGCTATGGTTTCCTCACAATGTTTTCCTTCACCGAAAGCTCAAGCTCATTCTAGGTGGTTGGTTCCGAACTCACGTCCTTTGACGCGAAGTCGTTCACACTACCACTGAGCTATCATCGCTTCAACTGACCCCAAAAAATCTACAGATGAAATTGTGACGCATGCTGGTCGTATACGAACGCCGAGGATTGCATTGTGAAGCGATGATAGCTCAGTTAGTAGTATGTACGGTCGCCGCGTCGAGGGGCGTGAGTTCGAATCCGCCTACAATGAGTTTGAGCTTTCGGTGAAGGGAAACATCGCTGATAGGGTCCTGCCTAGCTAACTGCCATCCTCAAGATGAAAATCTGCCTCCAAATACATGTAAGTGTGTTCCGGCAGTTGCACTTAATGAACTTTAACCTTTAAAAAAATGGCGAAGGACTGTCTTTAGAAAAGTGCCCCTCACCGCTGATTCTGTCTAAGGAGGCATGAAATAAATAACGTGCCACCCCTAGAAAGCAGTATCGTGCCGAGCCCGCAAACATGTCCGCTTGTTTGTTTGTTCGCGTCGTAGCGATCGCTATTGTTTGAACTGCGCATTGCCAAGGTCAGTCGTAAATACAGTCTTTAATTACACCTATGTTTATGTTCTCTGCAATAAATGCTATGTTTGTTTACGCGATACAAATCGATGTGACTGTAACGCGTCCGCTGACGTTGGGCGGATGAGTAGGTTCCTTTGATTACAGTCTCGGATAATTACAATATGGGACGTCGCGAAACATTGAAGAATAAGTTTTCGAAGTCCTATATCTTAAGTTTGCCACGCAGTACATACTTGACAGTTTGGTATGTCCTGAAAAACTTGAATAAGTTGGATTGTGTATAAGACCGACACGACTTAAACACTAGAAATCGTGAAAAACTGGTCAACGCATATTTTAGACTAAGTTAGACCAGTACAATTTTTTTAGGTTATAGTGTAGGTTCTATAACGAACTCCCAAAGCACATTAACGATTGGCCGGATAGTAAGCGATATGAAGCGATGACAGCTCAGTGGTAGTGTGTACGATTTCGCGTCAAGGGACGTGAATTCGAATCCAAGCACCTACAATGAGCTTTCGGTGAAGGAAAACATCGTGAGGAAACCATAGCATGGTGGTAGGGCTTTTTCTAATGCCCACCTGGGTAGCTACCACCCTCAAGTTGTAAACCTGCCGCCAAATACCAATAGGTGTGTTCCGACAGCTGCACTTGAGAGCCAGTTCCTTCACAGGTTTAGTGTGTCTACCAACTTGGGCCATATCGTCACTTAAGATCAGGTGAGATTATGGCCACAATGCTAAGCCTTAGGTATAATAAAATAAAAAGTTAAGCGGGTTTTGATGTCAAAAGACTATCGCAGAGTGGATCGATATGTGAACGGTCGTGATGTCTTGAATTGACACCCCTCTCCGCATACGCTAAAAACGATTGAAAATATATCTTATTTGTTTTTTCTTTTTACCTACAAAAAATGATATAACCCTATCATGGTTCCAGGCGGTTATTCTCGTTGACTAGGTTATTTTACGAACGGGTGATAACTTTGACGTTAATAAGCGCCTTCCTTGTGCAAAATTGTTTTTATTTATTTGAGTTTAGGTATCTCAGAATATTAGTAATAATATAAACATAGTGCCTGGTCTACGGTAATAAGAGAGGAATTTCATTCATCGTGGTATATTTTTAAAGGGTGTTTTTAGGTAGAACAGCCTAGCTAAAACTGAAATTATATTACTAATTTATAGCCTTTGTTACTCAGGGATAATATTGCATTGTAATGATGACAGATTTTTTTAAATCGGTCCAGTAGTTTTTGGCTTTATTCGTTACATACAAAATTACAAATCTTTCCTCTTAATAATATTGGTATATATAAGTCCTATGTACCTATTCAGTAGCATGCATATGCAATAGTAATAGGAATATTCTTAACTAGATTATACCAATAATAATACAAGATCCCTTGTAAATCTACTAGACAATATTGTCTATTACGGGTTCCGTTTTTACACGCTTTATATTAGCTTTACCTGTATGTATGTATGTATGTAACCGACCCCTTTGAGCTCGATTTTGTCCTACTTTGAACGATCAGATTTAATTCAAACTTTGCGCACCTGTCAAAGATCGATGACAATGCAATAATCCGATCAAAGCATCCGATTATCCTAATTAGGATTAATTAATTCCTTTCCGCATCCTTTGCATGCGAGTAAGAGAGATAGAGCTAGTGCGCGAACTACGCATGCGTGCAGTTCCAGTAACTAAAAAATAAATCATAGTTTAAAAAAACTAGAACACACGCTTTATAAGAAAACTAAACTAAAAAACAGAAAATAAATTTTAATAAATACTAATTAAGAATAATGTAATTTTTTTTTAATAAATATAAGTTATTAATAGTTTGAATAAGAAAAAAAATGTTTATTGTGAAAAAAGCGTGGGGTGCATGGTGTCAATAGTTATGAATATTTAATTGACAGATATGAGAAGGATTATCATTTCGATAATATCTTGAAAAGCAACCCCGCTTTTTTTTTCAATAAAACATTTTTTTTTCTTATTCAAACTATTAATAACTTATATTTATTAAAAAAAAAATACATTATTCTTAATTAATATTTATTAAAATTTATTTTCTGTTTTTTAGTTTAGTTTTCTATATAAAGCGTGTGTTCTAGTTTTTTAAACTATTATTTATTTTACATTTAATTATAAGCAAAACACTTATACAGTGCGAGCAAGCAAACGTTTCTATGTCTCGTGTCGGCAGCATATTGTAATCCTTTTGTAATGAATATGCGTTCGCCTCGAAGTCGCTTAAGACTTGATTTCTTTGATAAGTGCATTTCTTAATCTTATTAGTTGTTTTTTTCCCGGCAATATCACAGTAGTGTTTCAATCATGTTCAATGTCTATCCGTGATGACTTATAATTAGTTCAATCTCCTTTACTATCTGTATATTGTCATTCATAAATAAATAGATAAATTAAAAAATAAATGTGTATCTTATTGGCTCGCTACCGCCGATGAACCTGTGATAGTGACTCTTTTTTAGGCTTTGCTGGTAGAGATTGGGATACATTTGAAGACAGGTCTGGACAAGTGGACCACGATTGTGTCGTGCACCAAAATAACTCACTTTTGAGTGAATTCTACAGGGGAACGTTTGAAAAGATTTTCCAGTCATGAGAGGCTACTGTAGGGTTCCGTGAATATTTCAAGGTATCTCTAAGCGAGTCTTACATAACGCTCTCAGCTGTCCAGCCTGGAAGACAACCGATGTTAAGACAGAGTTTGTTATACTACTCGAGTCGTGAAACATGCCATGGTTAGACGGCTCGAGTACCCTTTTTATAATGTTAGCGATATAGCCACAATCTCATCTGATGTATCCCAAGATGATGGGCATGCCAAGCCTAGCGGGGGATTTTGCTGTCAAGTGCAACTGCCTGAACTAGTCTATACATATTAGGCAGCAGATTTACAATTTGTGGTTGTCAGCAAGCAAGGTGGGCATTAGAATAAGCCCTATAAGGAATAACCAGCCCAGTAAGGAATACTGAGAGCTCAGTTTTATTGCAAGTGGATTCGAACTCACACCCATTGACGGAGTCCGTACATGCTACTGGATAAGCAGCATTAATTCATAATTATTACAGAACGACTGCTTATAAACAATGCAATAGAATCGTCCGCAACGTGGGTGGGAACATGTCAACAATACTATAGCACGGGATCGCACAGTTGTTATATTAATGGAACGATTTATAGCCAGTTTATAACCTCGGATTCCCGCGTTAACGACACACCATGTCGAAACCAAACGTTTTACTGCGACAAAATAATAAATACAATTACTATTACACAGTCTCAGAACGTAGTGGCGGGTTTGGTTCCTGCGTAGGACGCCTTAGTAATCTGTAACGTTACATGGAACGAAATGATACTCGAGAGGTTGGTTACGCACTGGTTTATTTGACAATTATCAAATCTATTTATAAGGTGGCGCGGTCGTTACAATCTGACACACACACGTACATATATAACATTTCTGCCTTCTAATTAACAATAAACTAAAAATATTGTTTATAATCAGCTACGGGCACGTTCCGCCGAGAGCGTACAGGAGTTTTGCCTCGAGATTCTGATACTATTGAAGACGAGGCCGTACAGAACCCTGGACTGTCGGAAACTGCTAGATCTCGGTCTACGGTGCCCTCAGGGGTATTACTCTCAGTTGCTGATACGATCTCAACAGGGATACTTAACCCTGAATCCGATGTTACCCCAACTGGACATTCCCCTTCCTTGTTCAGTACACGTTGATGGAATATCTACATCCGATTTAGGAAATCCAGTAGGGAATTTTCTCTACCTGGGAACAACTAATTCCTATGTCTTCGCACCTTAATGCCCCGCTCCGGTTTTTTTTTAATTTGGGTAGATCTCGTCGCCAGTGTTAATACGTAACGTGAAATGATACTCGAGAGGTTAGTTGCGCACTGGTTTATTTGACAGTTATCAAATCTATTTACAAGGTGGCGCGGCCATTATAATGTGAAACACACACACACATATGTAACAGGCATCTATGATAGTTGTAACTTCGAATTGTTTATCACCGTTTTGTTTTGGCGATGAAAAAAGTACTGCGGGACGATCCGCGCACAGGTGTAGTGTTAAGTCTACCATCTCACCTGATCTTAACCGATAATGGGACCCAAGATCGACATGCTAAACCCAGAGGGACTGGCTGCCGAATGCAACCGCACACCAATAGGTATTTGACGGCAGATTTTCAACATGAAGGTGGTAGCTAGCCAGGTGGCCGTTAGAAAAAGCCCTACTACCACACTATGGTTTCCTCACGATGTTTCCCTTCGCCGAAAGCTCAGACTCTTTGTAGGTGGATTAGAATTCATTGAAATATCATCGCTTGAAATCTCGTTTCTCTAAAATAACGTAGTAATAGTATTTGAATTATTTTTTATTTACATCTGTATATCGAGATACGAAGTCCGATAATACAGCGTACGCAGGAAGCCGCTATCGCGTAGTTATTTCACATCCGGGCACCGAGTCGGATTTCCGGTGCTGTCTGTATACCGCTGGGGCGTCCCGCCATCCGGTGCAATTGCATCGCATACCTGCATGCTACATACATCATATCAGTAGAATATATTGTATAATGTTGTCTTATATTTTGTTTACTAATGTCTTATATAATATAATTACTCTCTAATATAATTTATTTTCGTCTTTATTGAATTTGATATATAATTAGTTTTTTTTTTTTTTATAGCTGACACTTTTTGCCCCTGATGATAGGTGACAATATGACTCTAGGTGGGGGACATACTAAGGGTAGTGGTGCAACTAGCTCTCTTGTACAACTGCCGGAACACACCTATAGGTATTTGACGGTACATTTTCAACTTCAAGGTGGTAGCTACCCTACCACCATGCTATCATCGCATCAATACACAATTCAAGTCGTGGTGAACATCTTAAGCACATCTCTTCGCAAATAAACGACTAAATACATCAAAACAACAGGCACCGATTTGTAATTTTAATTCGCGAATTCGCTAAAACAAACACTCAGTGCGTTTACACCGAGAAATCGTTCAGTAATACCGGTGAAAATCTGAAAACGTATTTCTGGGAATAATCAACAATGAGAAGGAAAAAAAAAAAAAAGAGAAAAACAAATCACATGTCCGCAAACGCGTAAATCGATCCGAAGATAAATTATTTGCTTTGGAAACGTTAAAACATTATCACCCTACGTTTGATGTTAAACGCCGTGTTGTCCAATCGCACTCGTGAACACATTAGTTGTTTTAACAATTAGCATAACTTTTGTTAGTTTAACTACACGATGTGTAAGGTTCCGGATAATATTTTGAGATACATAGATCTTAGGCAAACGGTCGACAGAGACTTTCAAACAACAGTCACGGTGTATGTAGGTATGTCTGTTTGTATTTTTCACGACTGCATAGCAATCCATATAAATAAATAAACTTAAAAGGCTTCATTGTAACGCCAAAATACATATGGAAGTATATACGGTATTTATTAAAAATCTACTTTTTCTGAAGCTAATTTTCTTATGAGAGGGCTTTGAAATTCTATTCCGCAACCTTATGTGACTCTCGTTCAGATAAAAATGCCGGAGAGATATAGTGATGTATCACTTCTGTCGCGTTGTCATAAGCATGCGTTGTTTTTTTTCTATTTGGCTGTCCGATCCCATTAATCACCGCAACAGTTAAACCAATTTTAAAGGAATTTTCACTGATAGGTAGCTAATCTTACAAGGAGTAATTTAATTTTAATTCAAGTCCATGCAATTAAAGTCGCCAGCGATGATAGCTCAGTGGTAGTGTGTACGACTTCGCGTCAAGTGACATGGGTACGAAACCGCCTACAATGTGATTGAGCTTTCGGTGAAGATGAACATTGTGAGGAAACCATAGCATGGTGGTAGCTTTTTCTCTGAAGTCCGCCTGGCTAGCTACCACCCTCAAGTTGAAAATCTGCCGCCAAATACCAATAGGTGTGTTCCGGCAGTTGCAGATGAGAGTCAGTCGGTCCACAGGTTTAGCGTGTCTACCAACTTCGGCCGTATCGTCACTTAAGATCAGGTGAGATTGTGGCCATAACGCTAAACCTTAACTATAAAAAAAGTCTACACAAATAATAAAACCTTAATTGGAGCAAATCTGATACAAAAATGTTTAATGTTATTTATGTCTTGGTTATAAATATAAACGATAAAAAATAATTTTCTATTTCCTTCCGCTCCATTACTCTGAAACTGGTTAACATGATCATAACTAATCATGTAGATCTACATATTGTAAAAAGAAAAGACAATATTTATTATCGGAAAACAGATAAGAAAAGTAAAAATATAAAATGTAATATAAACCAAGTAAATTATCTAATAATATGTATTCTATATTAATATCATTAAGTGGAAAAGTTTGTTTCAAAGATTTTAATGCATTTTGTACCGCAATTATGAAATAAGGCTTTAGGGTATTTAATATCACGCTACCACCAATAGGAGTAGAGCAGTATTGAATTACGTTACAAAACGGGCAACAAATTATTAACGAAATTTCTAATTCCACGCGATCGAATTTTCTACGGGAACGGGAATGAATGTTACCATTTTGAATTATATCACGTTATTCGCGGATTTTGATATTATTTTCTCTAATAATCTAATTAGTGTCTAATGTCTCTGCGTTAATGGTATACGGAAAACTGTGGGACGAGCTCTATGGCAAAATGAAAAAAATCTTTATTAATAATGCAAAAGCGAAACACGTACATTTCTAGGGGTTCTCAAATTATACGGAGCCTGTACCTCTAGAACCAAAGTTAAATATGGAAATACCTAATTTATTAGCGTGAGTCGTCAGTAAATAAGTGTGTAAAAAAGTTATTATTAAAGTTCAACATAGGTGTATTTATTTTTAGGCTATTCAGTACTTGAAAGGTACATAAAGACACAGTGCAATCATGAAAGGCTATCAGTAGGCAGAAGTGATACGGTTTCACGATCCATTATAGGAATTTGCGGCGCGTCCATTACGAGGGTCCGCAAACAGAGGCGAATCGAGCAAATATTGAACCGCCCGGCTTTGTGATCGACGGGGTTCATTGTGTTGGCCCACGCCCACGCCCACGCCGATACCGCCAGCATCGAGCTCAAAGGTAATTTATGTAGATCACGCCGATGTTCCGACATCTAGTATCTACTAAATACAGTAGTTAGGTATGTGTGTATGTTGATGTCAGATGGAGTGCAACGCCCAGTATTAAAACATGGGACGTGAAAATGTTTAGTAAAAAGGTTACTAGTAATATCACAGGAAGTTCACGCAGCTGACCCGCTGACGCTTTTCACTAATAATAATAACATATACTTTTCCTGTTTCCAAGTTATTTGGGCCGGGACGCTTGGTTTTCTTTTTCAACAAATCTCTATCAACTCCCAGCTCTTAATTAACTCCCTTCTCTTTAATCTCATTCCTCAAATACTCTATCCATCTCTTCTTTAGCTTTCCATCGTAAACATTCACGTCCATTAGTTTGCTTACCACATGTTTCCTCTCTTCTCGTGACATATCCGAAGCAAAACGATACCTTTTCAACTTTTCTACTACTGACGCCACTTTCAAACTCCCTCTAACATACTCATTCCTGATTTTATCCATTTTTGTAACACTATTTTAATTCATATATACTAAATCGTTCACATTAAATTCGTTCAAATTAAAAAAAAACTCACATTAATTTTTCGTATAATCAGATGATAACGACGCATACAATGAATATGTTTAATTGGAACGCGAACACTTTATGGACTGATGAGGGAGTTGGTAGTGTGTTCGGACTCCGAGTCAATCGACGTGAGTTCGAATCCCTGCAATGAGCTTAAGCTTTCGTCGAAGGAAAACATTTCGTTTGGGTTCTCCCAAATACCTGTAGATGTGTTCCGGAAGTTGCACTTGAGATCCAGTCCCTCTCGGCTTGTCCAGCTTCTTGAGACACATTACTAAATTAAAAATCTTAAAAAAAAAAAGGTGTGTTCTGTGAAAATTTGCTGCTCGGACATGGTAATTGTCGCCCATTTAAAAAAAAATATTGTTCACAGAATGATTATTAAACGGCTGTCCGTCGATACTTCACCGTTAAATTTAGACTATGCGTGTTAACAATCAATGGGTTGCAAACTAAAAATAAGTTACCATAACACTCGCGCGGTTTGGTCCGGAATCGACTGAAATAGTTCGATATTCTTGTAATAATGAGTTTAGGAAAATATGTACATACATTTTACTCCATAGCTTTTCCTTGTTCGGTTGTTATACAAAAATTAAAACTAATACAGGTTTTGTTGAACCAAAATTCACTGTCAGTCACCGCTGTCATGCTGGCCTGATACCTTTTCAGGCCTCTTTTGAAGGAACCGATATCGTAGGAAGATGAGAACACGCTGACGGTAAGACGAGACCACAGCTCTACGGTACGATAAAATATGAATCAGCAAACTTTGAAATAAAACTAATTTAAACGGATCTTATCGCGGATATTTATTGATTTTGATCCCGACGTTTCGAAAGCTTTTCAGCCTTCGCGGTCACGGGGCGGACTGAGGCGTATGTTGTCCAGAAAAGTTCATGTTACTGTGTCTACCTTCAATTTAATTTTTAATTTTTTAGTTCTACCTAACTTCTTTAGTAACTTTTCAATGAGAGTCACCGGAAGCTGTGACACCGACGTCGCGCTCGCGTGGTTCTGTCCTAGAACGGACGAAATTCGCGGGTCATAGATAGTTGCCTTTATTTGTTTGATCAATTACTGTATATATATAGCATTGTGTATGGAGGAATTTATATTGGTATGGATTGGTTCGATATTTAACTTTTTATTACGATCCGGGTAGTAATAACAAAAATCATTTTGTGTATGACGTTTTTAATTTTATAGATTTAGAGTTATGATAGCACTTGATGTTAAGTGACGATGTGGTCTTAGGTGGTGATCACGCTAAGCCTGGTGGAGGAACTGGCTATCAAGTGCAACTGCCGGAACACACCTGTAGATATATCGATTTTTAATTTAAGGGAGGTGGAGATAGCCAGGTGGGTATTAGAAATAGTTCCACCACCATGTATAAAGTTTCCTTAAGTACCATTAACCGACTACTGAAATTCCAACGCAAACGTACGCTGATGAAATATACCCTGAATTTAGCTGGAAGTTATGTATATTTCTTTCATTGCGTTATTTGATATCAATTTCCTCTAAGAAATACACAAACATTTTAAATTTACCGCTTTCATTGACATCCAATCTTTTTAAAAATTTATTATGAAGATTTGGTAGACACGCTAAACCTGTGGAGGTACTGGCTCTCAAGTGCAGCTTCCGGAACATACCTATTGGTATTTGGCGGCAGATTTCAACTTGAGGGTGGTAGCTAGCCATGCAGACATTAGGAAAAGCTCTATCACCATGCTATGGTTTCCTTACGGTATTTTCCTTCACCGAAAGGTCAAGCTCATTGTAGGTAGTTGGATTCGAACTCACGTCCCTTGACGCAAAGTCGTACACACTACCACTGAGCTATCATCGCTTTAATGTGAACAAACGTTGAACATAATATCAATTTTTATTTGACTAGTCCACAATCTCACCTTTTTTTTTTTTTTAATATTCTTAAGGTTTAGCGTTATGGCCATAATCTCACCTGATCTTAAGTGACGATACGGCCTAAGTTGGTAGATACGCTAAACCTGTGGAGGAACTGGCTCTCAAGTGCTGCTGCCGGAACACACCTATTGGTATTTGGCGGCAGGTTTACAACTTGAGGGTGGTAGCTACCCAGGCGGGCATTAGAAAAAGCCCTACCACCATGCTATGGTTTCCTCACGATGTTTTCCTTCACCGAAAGCTCAAGCTCATTGTAGGTGCTTGGGTTCGAACCCACGTTCCTTGACGCGAAGTCGTGCACACTACCACTGAGCTATCATCGCTTCACTTCACCTAATGCTTCATGACATTGTGATGCAAGATGGTAGACACGCTAAGCTTAGTGCAGGGATCGGCTCTCAAGTGCAACTGCCCGAACACACCTATAGGTATTTGGCGGCAGGTTTGTAATATCTATTAATAGTTAACTAACCTACATCTGATTGATCCGGCAGAATAAAGTTATACTCTAGGATACATAGTTAAACCGCTCAACTGAACTAAACTCGATTCAACTTTATGGAAACCGACAGCTCAGTAGAAGTTAGTATTGAATAGTTCCAGACTGCTTTGAAAGATTTAATCTCCGAGTCTGTTATTTACGCTTGACAGTAACAATTGAAGGTTTTTTTTTAGCTAAGGCTTAGTAGCGTTATTGCCATAATCTTACATGATGTTAAGTGACAATACGGCCCAAGTTGGTAGACACGCTAAACCTGTAGAGGAACTGGCTCTCAATGCAACTGCCGTATTGATATGAGACGACTTTGCGTGCAACAGAAATGTAGTTGTTAGCCTTCGGGAAACTGTACTTTTCCGGATTAAGAAAGTAATCCATGTGCTTAACTGTACCACTGATTGCGTGTATGTCAAGGAGTAACAAACAAACATGCATTTTTATACGTGTATATACAGGAGTAATTTAATCTCCATCGTGTAGGGGTCGAAAGTGCGCCGTTTCGGAATAAAATTGCATTGCATATTTTTTTGGGAAAAAACTTGGTTTCGTTAATATAACCAGGAAAATTTACTATTGTTGGGTTATACTACTGTTTGGTCTCATCCGATAGTGAACCGAATGACCAAACTAATTTAAACCAAAATAAATATGAACACAAGGGTTATTTTAAGTTATATGCAAAAATACTGCAGAATTTAAACAGAAATAAAATCAAATCTAAGTAGTATTTTAACGTAAGTGTTGGCTTTTTTTGGATTTATTTTTTTATAAACATCGTAGCAGACTGGTGGAAGTTAATAATGATTATCTATGCTATTATTATTATGGACTATCTATATATTTTAAAGTTAATTGAAGTGTAGTTGAGTGCGTTAACAACATTTCACCTTCCGTTTGCGGCTACTGTTTTAAAGAATTTTCACTAAATTGTTAATATTAACAGAGCAATAAATATTATTTAAAATACTATGTTGATAATGTGAAATACTATGTTATGTAATGTAATGTGAAATACTGTAATATGAAATACTATGTTATATAGAATGTTTATATCATATGGTTTATTTCTATCATCGACCGTGTAATCTAACATTATTACGTAAACCGGTTAATCTGTCTGTCTGTGATGTTGTTATACAAAGAACTACTACGAAACCACGTCCCACGTATGTGTTGCGAAACAATCGAGTACTAAAACAAAAATATCATTACAATTACCAGGCTCACATACAGCTGTAGGAGCTTGACTCATATCAGGTCACATTCATATGTATAGAGGGTCAGCGACTTTACGTCCCAACAGAGTTATACATGTGGGTTCAAATGAACGTTCCATTATGACGAATTAAAAATTTACGAGCTCCAAGGATTGTTAACATTTTGCATTTAGTTTCGTGTTAACAACTCTATGTTAGATTTCGGAATGGTATTATCATAATCTACTTGTATCACAATGTATACTTCTAACGAACTGTGCTTTGTTCTGTATAATTTTACGGCGTTGACTGTAAAATTAATGGGTGCCGGATTTGAAATTTTAAGCAACCAGATTACAGCCATTTTAGCATACAGAGTTCCCGGTTCTGATAAAAGAATTCTCACTTTCGATACTCTTTTTATTATAACTTCAGTAGGTACCATAGAAACATTAACTATAGTTTTGATTTTAAACTTTATGCTGTCGAATAGAGAAAGATGCATTAAAATCTGAGGAGAAAGTAATTTGCCGCAAAATTATAATTTTCTTAATCTTAATGATTTCTTAGGTTTACGCGAATATTATTCATTGAAATAAAACTAATTTAAACAGATTTTAACGCGGTTATTTATTAAATTTTGATCCCGACGTTTCGAAAGCTTTTCAGCCTTCGCGGTCACGGGGCGGACTGAGGTGTAGGTTGTCCAAAAAAGTTTATGTTACTGTGTCTACCTTCAATTTAATTTTTATTATTGATAGTGTTCCGATCTACGCAGAAAGAGCTCACAGTATCATGAGATCTGGCAATTGGTCTTTTGGGTTCCGATTTAGTTAAATGTATAACTGGATCCCAGGCTTGTGCTAGCTTCCAACCATCTTCTCTATTGTAATTTGGATGTTTTTTAATTTCAATAGCCTCATTCTATCTATTCAATCTTTCTATTTACATGATAAAATAAATAAAATTCTCATGTGTAAATGAATCCCTTTGGCTGATTAGTTTCAGAGTAATGCTAGTACAAGGGTACAGGCTGACAGATAAAATATTCTATCACACTCCAATACACTAACTTCAGTATACTTCGATCATATATTTATAAAGTATTTTAATCTAACAGACCTGGCTTAGTTACTATTCTTCCTATATGAACCAACCCTAAAATAATTTTAGAATTTAGGCCCGCGCGCAAATTTTGTTCGGTATAGATTAAATGCAATTCTGTCTGCGTTAGTACTAATTGAAAATTATCTTGACCTAAATTATATATATTTTTATGTATACTATTCCCAAAATCCTTTACAAGTTCCTTCTCGCCCTAACACAAAATTCCCTTACCCCTCCCCTATTCGTTCCTTTCTCATTTACTTATAAAAAAAGTTCTAGTTCGCGATAGTGTTTTCTCCAAATTTATTTCTTACGTTTTCTGGTAAAGCCCATATCGAGATAGATTCCATTTTCCTGGTAATCGTTGGGGTCGAATATATATGGGAATTGGCATGATATCGAATTTTCTCGAAAAAGGTCGGGCAGCGGTATATCAGATTCCTAGATTGAATTAGGGTATCATGAAATAAATATTCCATATGTCCTCCATTCATTCAGTTAGACATCCTCTTCACATAGTGTACACTCTGTGTAACGAATATAAGTATAACGTTATTGAAACTGGACGTTAAATGCATAAACAACTCAGTATTAAACCAACCAGAGTTAAATAATGTTCAGTTTTTTAGAGAGTTTGTGGTTAAACCCTCTAGCTTTACATAGAATTTATTACCCTTTATATCCATGTAATTTTATATACATCATGTATTCGACGATAACGAACTCAATTTGAGTCTCTTGGGTTCAATAAGAATCACAAAAAACACATTTTTCTTGTAAAACCTTTAGATGGCGATACGAAATTGGACAAAAAATTACGATAATAAAATTTCAAGAATGCGTCATTTACAGAAACTTTTATTTTCATGAGAGGGAAAAAATGTAATAGAGAAAGTGGAAAAGGAGCTCAACTTACTTGTATTTTATGTATACGTACTTTTTTTATAAAGTTAGGCGCTTAATTTCCACATATCCATTTGTTTAACTCGAAGTGTTTAAAAAATTATATTGCCGCCTTTGTTTGTACACAAATAATAAACAATTTTTAATGAGATTGTTTGTTTAACTGGAGGTTAACTACATTTTTTTATATGGATCCGGGCAGCGCACAGTTTGCATTCGATTTAACGATTTTCCTGTCCCGGTAGAGTTAAATGCTACTAGGTCAGCAGAACGCGGAAAGTGATCTCCAGTGCGGTCTAGATATTCTCAGAACGTGTGCATACTAACTACGAAAAAGCGCCATACCTTCATTGCGATCTCTCATTATTTATACTCTCCTAGTTACTAGTAACTATCAAGTAGACGATATTATTTTATTCGTTCTGTATGTACACCTGTTGTTTATATTGTTAAATAAAATAAATTTAATTAAATAATTAAAACTAGTTCAAACTCCATTTTATAGTATATTTAATTAAGCTTTCGTTATTACTGAACTAAGCCCATATTTTAAGTATAGTGACTGGTTTAGTTAAAGTATAGTATTCTGTGGTTAACACACTAAAATAAGTATAAAACATTTTGTCATTATTTATTTCTTATTTCCATTAATATATCGAACTTAAAGGAAATGATAATTCTGTATGTATACAGAATAAAAAGGTATTTGTAATTAGACATATTTTAATTGTTTGATATTTTCATTTATGGTATAAACTAGTTGTTTGCCCACGAATTAGTCGCGCATTTTTTATGATCAAAAATTCGTAAGTAGTGAGGTCTACAATGTGAAATTGACAAATTTCAATTGAAATAAGGATAAGGAGTTTTGAAAATCTGAACAAAGCAAGAGACATGTAGAAATATAGAAAAAAAGACGTTTATCAAATTTGTGTACATACACGTTTGTAAATAACAAATAAAGATCTAAGATAAAAATGCAGATTGGCATGGATATTTATAGAATGGAAATTTCATGAGCTTGCACGAGGAAAGAGTCCCGGAATATGTGATGAAAGTACATCAAAAGAGTTGGTACTTTTGAATAAATAAAAAGTGATTTATTTGTTCAGTACATCGCTTTGGGTATTATTTTTCAGCCCTAGCTCGTGAATCAAGGGTAAATAATACAAACGATCATCTACTGAGATCACAGAACTCGATAGAATTGTTTATTAATATTAATCAGGAACGCAATAAATACGCTCACCGACTAAAACGCATATAAATTATAACATCTCTAAGTTCATGTTCCAATAAATCTTTTGATTTAGACTTATCGCTTCAATTCATTATCATTAGTTCTTTCAATAAACAATTTCCTTTTGTATCTGCTTTTACACTCGAGCTTTTATAGGTCAAATCTTATTACCGATTCTTTGCGAGGAGTACACATCTGTTTATTGTAATTATTTCTGACGTTAAAAAACGTTTCAAGATCCATCGCTCTCAATTGGCATGTTAAAAGATATGGGAAATGTATTTTCTAACTTTTCACGGAACAAAACAAAAAAAATATTAGTGACTAAGCAACATCTAATATATTTATGGTATCCTGGTATAATTGCTTTTATAAATCGAGTGTTATAGGTCAAGAAAAAGAGCACACAAACAAACAGCCGGGTACAACAAGATCTTTTCTTCCACTGCAATAAAATAGCTTTGTAAATATGAAAACAGTAAAATATTGAAAAATCATACAGAAAATTCTATTTTCACTTTACAAAACAGACAAAGTACATATAAAAACTTAATTGTACCAGCGACATCGGTCCCGTGGAGCTGAAACTTATCATTTTGCTCGTTTTCGTAACTTTCTTCTATAAAACTTTGCTTCTATCGGTGGTATCGTGATGTTAAATAGCCTAAAACCTTCCTTAATAATTTCTCCATCGAATACAAAAATAATTTTTGAAATCCAATTGCTATCGACTATAATTAGCGCGTTCAAAAAAACAAACATTATCACCGCCCAATAATATTATCCACTGCAGTGCATATCTATACTAAAATAATATAAAATAGACGGTAAACATTCCACGGTAGATAATTTGTAGACGCTTATGTATCTGTCGTTAATAATTTATCGCAGGCTGTTATCCCAGTTTTGCGTCCAAACAAACTACTCGGCGTAACTGAACAGGCGATATATGGGCCAACGCCCCATGTCCCATATCTTCGAGAGCTCGCAAAGCTGCAATCAACTATAATGTTGCCCCGAGAACTCGCCGCTCGGTTTGTCGTATTTTCACCGATATCAGTTCAAAAAGAAAGAGGTTTGTAATTTTTTACCTGAGTATATTCCCTCAGAACTTTGTTATTTCACAACTTGGAAAATTATTTTCCTTTTCCTTTGGAATGTTTTTACAGTTACGGCTTTAGCGTCGTGGTCACAATCTCAACCGATGGTGGACACGCTAATCGGGAAATGCCGGAAATCAGATATAGGTATTTGACGGCAGATTTTCAACTTCAAAGTGGTAGCTAGCCAGGCGGGTATTTAGAAAAAGCCCTACCACCATGCTAAGGTATATCTACCATGTTTTCTTTCACCGAAAAAAGTCATTGCAGGTGGATTCGAACTCACGTCCCTTGACGCAGCGTCCGTGCACAGTACCAACTGAACTATCATCGCTTCGATGGTTTGCTTTACAACAATGTTCGCTCACGTTCTGCTGTAGTCTGAGCCATTTTAGAGCCTTCTAATATTGATTTCGGTTTATTTAAATAGAATTTCGTATTATTCTTTTTACCATCAGACAAAAAGACGATTGCATTATTATTAAAACTTTCCAACGATTTCTCGTGGTAACTTTAAACGCATGATCCTAGGTATCTCTATTAATATTATAAGCGGAAATGTTTATTTATTTATTTATTAAACTTTGTACACAAGGTATACATGTGGACTTTAATGCCTAAGGTATTTTTTCTAGTCGACCTTAGTGTGGTGGAGATCATAACTGAGGTAGTTGCATAATAAAATAAAAAATATATATATACATATATATATAATTTAAATAAATAATTACGTATATGAATAGATATATGCATAAGAAAATTACAAATATAACATATATATATAGATAAATATATAATATCTACCGTGGAGAATCTGCTACTACACAGCCAACAATTTAATTGTTTGAACGCGCGAATCTTAACTATCAGTCGCATTACAAAAATTACTTTTGTATTTGATTGAACACTTGTCGAGGAAGGCTTTAGTCGATTTAACATCACGCTATCACCAATAGGAGCAAAGCTGTATTGAAAAATGTTACAAAAATGAGCTAGACAAACTTTATCTTTACTATATTCATTCTTATTCAATATTATAACTGCGAAAGTGAGTTTGTTTGTTTGTAAGGCTTGTACGCCGTAATCGCTGAATCGATTGTAATAAATTTTGGTACAGAAATAGATGGGACCCTGGAGACGGTGATACACAACTTTTTTTTCTCGAAAATTCTATAGAAATTGGCGTAAAGGGAGGAATAAACTATATATGAAAGTTTTTATAGCGTCATCCGATGTTTTTTGTCATTTATTGTATTGTTTTGCTTTTAATTTTGAATATTGGGTAGTTTCATATCTACCTATATCGAACAACGTCCTGAAATACATAATTTAATAGCATTTCTTACGGAAATTATCTCTGTATAGATCGACAACCAGAACTGGTAAAAGATACTGGTTAAATCATTTTTAGTTTCACGCGAACAAAGTCGGAGGCACAGTAAGTTTAACACTTTTGAAGCGATGATAGCTCAGTGGTATTGTGTATGACTTTTCGTCAAGGGACGTGAGTTCGAATCCAACCACCGAGCTTGAGCTTTCGGTGAAGGAAACATAGTGAGGAAACCATAGCATGATGCTAGGGCTTTTTCTAATGTCCGCCTGGGTAGCTACCACCCTCAAGTTGAAAATCTGCCGGCAAATACCGATAGGTGTGTTCCGGCAGCTGCATTTGGGAGCCAGTTCCTCCACAGGTTTAGCGTGTCTACCAACTTGGGCCGTATCGTCACTTAAGATCAGGTGAGATTATGCCCATTACGCCTAACCTTAACTATATTAAAAAAACTATTTGAAGGTGACATATGAATGTCCTGAACTTCTCTTGAAATCGTGTCTCACTGTTCCAGCCAAGTATTTACGTACCAATGTTCCCCTATCGTTTTTATGAAGTACCGACAAAGTAATTTTTATGACGAGGTAGTGACTCTTTCAATGATATGAACGAGATTAGTGATATAGATTTATTCAATACTAACATAAATAAGGTGACAACATCCTTAACCAGCTTTTTCTATACCAATGACGGTTGGTAGTAATGGTAAACTTTCTATTTTCAGTGTATTTAATTTTAAGTTTTTATGTTGTAATATAAGAAGCGATTTGTTTTTTTAATTTCCTAGTTATTGGCGAGGGCCAGTAAATAGTTTTTTTATTTCTATTGTAACTATTAATTAATGTAAAATATAGCTGTTGGTCTACAAATAAATAAATTTTACTTCACTTGTGCACAAATGTTTATGAATTAAAATAAACCCTACAACATGATGATTAAGATCCCGCCAAAAAACTCTTGTATACCTCTTGTGTAATAAGGGTCTCAATAACCCCGTATAAAAATATATATTCCGTATAAATCTGAAACAGGACGTATCGTATACCGCGTTAGCACATTGCCGGCTTTATATACTCTTTCGACATTAATAAACAAACATAAAACTCAATGTATACTATAACTCGTACATATGCTCGGTCTGTACGCCGCATGCTGTATCATATGAGAATATGACTCACTGTTTCGGTTAATGACGCTTAGTTCAGGGCTGTCCGTGGCGTTAATTCTTTTCGGCTATATATTCCTGGAATTTATCGTGAGCTTTATTATGTTTATACTACAAAGAGTTATTAGATAGCTGTGTGGAGTTTAAAACCTATTTAACGTTTATAGTATCCACACACATAATTTTGTTTTCTATACAAAAAGACACATAAAATGTTAACTCGGTTTTCAGACATTGCTTAAATTACTAAAATACTATGGATAGATTTTAGTATATAAAGGTCTAATTGTACATATGACTTCGTCAGTGTGGCACTACAAGTTTTTCTTCTATACCTCTGCAACAGAAGTTTTTATCTGAATAAACCGATCTCTAGGTCTTTTTCGTACCCATAACAATTAGTTCAGTTGAGTAATCGATCTTCAAATAGTAAGAACCAAACTTACATGCGCATTTATAATATTCGAATATGAATGGTTTTCCAGCTATTTTATAATGTAAATATTTGAAACCTACAATAATTACAGGGTCTAGAAGAAACTATTTTATGTCGGAATGTAATACATTAGTTTGTATATAGCTAAATTGCCAAAGAAACGTATGATTCGCCGAGTGTTAAGTGGTTACTGTAGCCTATGGACGTATGTAGAAGCCACATATAACTCTTTTTTAACGTGGTAAAATCCATTAACAGATCTCCGTCTAACGTTGTGTATATGTAATACGAGCTGTTTGTATGGGATTCACCTGTTTTGAAATACACGAAACACTTACTAAACTCCCCGTAGCGAATTTATATTTTCCGTTTACTTCCCAGATACCGGCCCGTTTTGCATTGTTTCCTGTATCTCTCAGGAGAAAGTATTACTATCGAACCTCCTTTCCCAAAAGAGATCTAGAAGTTGTACTCAATACAGGAATAAACACATGATAATTTAGCTGTGATCTTCTATAGATGGTAGATATTTTAGTCTCACTGCCACAATGAGAAAAACCTTTACAATACATCTGGAATAGATTGTAACAAAGTACAAAAGTTAAATTGTGATACGAGTAGGACATTAAACTGGGTGATTTTGATGGTACTACGCATATTTACATACTTACATGTATAATATTCCAAAGTAAACGAGACATACACAGTAAGAATTTTATACCTTGAAATTTGTATGTTACGCAGCTCAGAAGTTATATTCCTTTGTTGTAAATGGAAAAAAACAATATTCGTACGCAATTTAATTGTTTTAAACAAAAGTTCGGACGGTAATATCAAAATAGGACAAATAAAACTACTATGTAAATACCACACGCAAATTATAATGTCAGTTACAATAAGAGATTGGCAATGTTTATTAGTATTATTATTTTGTTATAATTAAGGTACATTAGGGCCATAATCTCATCTGATCTTAAGTGACGATACGGCCCAAGTTGGTAGACACGCTAAACCTGCGAAGAAACTGGCTCTCAAGCGCAGCTGCCGAACACCTTTTGGTATCTGGCGGCCAGCCAGGTGGACATTAGAAAAAGTCCTACCACCATGATATGGCTTTTTCACGGTGTTTTCCTTCACCGAAAGCTCAAGCTCATTGTAGGTGGTTGGATTCGAACTCACGTCCCTTGACGCGAAATCGTACACACTACCACAGAGCTATTTAAATTTCTTTACAAATATTCGAATATCATTTCGCAATACTCTCCAAAAGAACTATAAAAATTACGACTAACTTCATAGCGTGTTACATCGTCGCGTAACTTCCGTTCGTTATAAGCGTCAAAAGATTCGATAAATCGAGATATGTCAAACAAACACACTTTATATAGAAACTTGGCAGACCAGGCAGGAAAATGCGATTGCCTATATATTACAGATGAACGGTTGTGACAACCCTGACGTTGTCGGCGCAGTCCAACTGGCCGGCTGCCAAGTCTCGATCGCGCAGACTTGTTGACCACCTGGGAAGCGACACCTGTATGCTATGTTAAGCGAACGTTTTCACCGATTCAATAAATTTTATTTATTTTTTTATTTGTACATCTGTGAATTTTGTTACGTTTCGAATGCATCGACAGTTTTGGTAGGAATACAGGTCAGTTCTAGTTTGTCCTAGGTTGAGATCCGCGTTCGAACTTTAGACAGATTAGTAAAGGTTTTTTTAGCGTCATCGTTTATGTATTGATTTAGATTTTTTTATTTGTAAAGTTTGTGTGACCCTATATTTTGTACATAGGTTTTATTTATAAAAATCGCTCACTTTGGTGTACAAAATAAAAGAATTGACAATAATAAATACTTTATTTAAAAGACTATGGAATCCTGAAGTACAAAAAAAGTATTAAATAAAATAAAAAATAAATAAATAAAATATAATTATTATTTTATTTATTTCATGTATTTTTTTTTATTTGTTATTTTACTCATAACAAATATTATTTGAAAGCAAACCACAATTCACAATAAAGTACCAGGGAAACATAAAAGCGTAACGAGTCGGTTGCAAATTCACCCCACAGCGTTGTTTAAACTCCGATGATGGCTGATAAACTGAAGCGTCGTTGAGCTCTAACGAGTGTCATCGAATGGGCGTGCTTAACTCGGAAATGGCTTTTACTCAAGTCTAGACTCCCCTCCGTAGCTTGATAACATCGTCTCTAATTACACGTCATAAAGAAACAACGCTTCTCTTAATAGATTGTTATATAATCATCTAACTGTTGTTTATACTCTCCTGGTATTTATAATAAATTTATATTTCTTTTATATTGCCAACATCATGAAGAACTTATTCAATATACACATATATAAAAATATGGAAATTAAAGGCTTAATGGTATAGCGTGCACGGACACGACGTCGAAGTACGTAAGATCGAATCACCGCAGAGTCAGCTACAACCTTCAATTTGAAAATCGGCCACCAAATACCTATCCTGAGCCAATCTCTCCACTTCAACATCCTGGGCTACATCGTCACTTAACATCAGGTGCAATTTTTGCCATAAAACAAACCGATTTTAATTATACACTGAAAAAAAATCTTATTATTTAAAAACTTTAAAGTTTGAGTGATTTCCTGTAGAGTTTTCGAGAATATTCTGAAATGTTTTCCATTTTTATATCGATACTAACTGCGACGTCAACTTCATTGGTATACCGTAGTACAAGTCTTTTTTTCATCCCTCAGAAAGAGTATTTATTTATCTGCATATCTTTGACCAACCCCTAAGTGTTGTTTTTATTTTTTTTCGGATGCTAAGTGTCGTGGCGTTGTGTTTAACAACCTATACAACGTTCCTTAATAACTGGGCTGTCATAAAAACATTTTTTTAAATCCAAAACTATTGTTCCCGAGATTAGCGCGTTCAAACAAATTCTTTCGCTTTTATATTAGCCTACATTGTAATACAATATTATTAGCTAGCGAACAAAGAGAATTTCTTCAAGTTTCACCAACAAGTATGTATATTTACTGCGAAATTGTAACATTTATGTGTAATTCCTGAAGAACTTCGTTTTTAGAAAAAAAAAAGCTTTGTTTCTTTGCTTTCTATTAATATCAGTTATCACCATGTCAAATTTCTTCAAAATAATACAATACTTTCATAGTGATTGCAGTGTATTTGGATGAACAGACAAACAAATCATACGGCAATTTTTACAATCTAAATGTATGTTGATCTCATATACATAAAACATAACATGAATTCCAGAATTGTTTCCATTACACGGGCTGTAACAAAACACAGATATCAAATAGTAAATCGAAACTCAAACACCACTTGAAGCGTATTCCCCCCTTTATTTGCTAAGTTGTTCAGAGTACTGGCACATTACGTTTTATCTTTGCTTGTCGCCTGTTTGCATACACCTTCATAACGAGGGATCCGCTGCCGAGCTCACTTCTCGAAGCTGACTAAGGTTACTGAATAACATTACACGTTTCAACATTTCCTAACGTCATTTTCTCACTATATTTCTATTAAACAAGTTTTTCAGTTTATGTGTACCGGAAATTCCACGTGCATATATATTTATGTTATAATTATGTTAATACTTTCTAATTACGTAAACGTAATAATACTAAAAGTCAATCAACTTTCAGTTAACGAGAATCAGTTTACAGTAATGCCATAAATAAGTCGATTGACGAACTATATAAATGTGAATACGTAATTAGTAATGTTATAAACGTATCTGTTTCCCATTAATAGCTAGTACCGCGTTCGTTTTTCTCTTACGCGATTCGGCAACAGCCCAAGCCGAGGTTCGGTCACTAGTGACACCCTCGCCGCCCCTCTAGTTCAGGTGAAGCTGTAAAAGCCCCTCAGGCTAACAGTGTAGGTCCTTTCGAAAAGAAAAAGTAATGTTATACGATAAGGCGGCAGGGCGCGGGCACGGGTGCGCGGTCAGTCCGCTGGGCGTGCGCCTGCCGCCGGACGTGTCGTCGGCCACGCCACTCACCCGTGCCCGTGCTTCCAGGATGCACGCGGTGGGCCTGCACTCCGCGCTCGCCATCCGCCGCGAGCGGAAGCGCCGCGCCGAGCAGCAGCGGGCCAAGGAGCGCCGCTACTCCCTGCAGTCCACGGAATCGGGAGTCACCTCCCCGCACTGCTCCACCGGCAGCCTCGAACGGAGGCGTTTCCGCAAAACCAGAACCACCGACAATGAGGTCGTCTCCTCGGTCGGCATGCTCCACCTCGGAGTCGTGTTCCTCGTTCTCGGAGTGTTCCTCATCGGGAGTGGATGGCTACCCGATGACGTTACCTCCTGGAGCAGTATAGGATCGTTCAGCTGGTTCAACGAACTGGTGTGTTCGGGGCTCTTCGCGGTGGTGGTCGGCATTTTCCTGATCGTTTTACACAAATACCTGACGAAGAGCGAAGAGGACGCTCTGGAGGATTACGTGCAGAGGCAGCTGACGAGATCCCGCTCCGGGCACAGGTTGGAAAGAGACGCCGAGACAGGTGGTATGCATACCAAGAATGCGAGACGAGCTAGA
Organism: Actias luna; assembly: GCA_039707435.1. Classification (NCBI taxonomy): domain Eukaryota; kingdom Metazoa; phylum Arthropoda; class Insecta; order Lepidoptera; family Saturniidae; genus Actias; species Actias luna. The sequence continues at coordinate 16,310,978 of JAZHAC010000003.1, read as the reverse complement.
GCCACTGAGGTCTTGCCTGAGACCGTTACGGAGACCTACAGCCATCCGTCGCCGGACAGAGCTCACGGATTCGTAAACGCGCTTGCCCTAAATGGCGAGATCATCAGGGAATTGCCTCTCGAGCAAATAACAGAGGAAGAAATCTCAGTGACTTCAGAGACGGATAGAAAACTCGGCAGATTCAACAAGGATACGTATTCAACTCCCTCTATGGCTCCAAGTCTGAGCCCTGGTTCGCCTTCTGACACGCGGGAACTGCTCACCGATGGACGGTATATGATAATGTCGCGAATATAACCAAAGAAATGTCTACGATTCACCGATTCCGCTGTATGCTTTTTGTTGAATGTAAATCATGTTGCCAAGAGGTTCAGTTTCTCATGCCTTTGATATTATATTCACTTTTCACCTGATTTGCTATATCTAAGCGATCTATGCGATTTATTAGAAATCAGGGCTTTGCCGATGATTGGCTACTGTACAGACGGTGGGGGGTAAATGGAATTGGACCGTACGGATCGCGATTAGAAGCGCAATTTGCGTGATTGCTTCTGTTTGATTTTGTTCGCATTTGCATAAAAGTTTCACGATGTTATTTGTGAGTGAGCTTCGAGGCTTCGCCGCTGTTTCAGTGATTGCTGCGTTCACACGCTTCAGTTTTGAATCGAAGCGGACCAATTGTTTATTAATGTAGTTAGTTATAAATCGTATTATGATCGGTCTGTTTATAGCCGCAGTAGTAAAATAAAAGAATCGATGAGGGGCGTTTACGTCACTTGGAATTATTTTAACTGCCCTTTCACGTTTGGGGACTCGATTACAGACGATTTCAATCTAGTCTCGGTGGAATTTATCTAGTTTATTTAACTTAAGCACTGAAAGATTAACCGACAACTGATATCAACTGATCCTCCGCTGCTCGTGTAGACTTTGAAGATAACAAACTTTCAACTGAAGTTATAAACAGATTGATGAATTCAATTACGATCGAACTTTTGTGTGTATTGGATGGAGACTGATTCTACTGTACTGAACTTATAACTTTTAAAAATCATAGATATTGAATTTTATTATCCTTTAAATATATATCTCTAATTTTTCCTAGTATATACACTTGTTTAAGACTATAGATGAAATTACAGTAATCTAAAGAACTGAATACTCTGAGATCCATTGGAAAGCTGTGGCTAAAGTTTGCAGCGAATATCGTTCATTTCTAATGCGTATTTATTTGTTCTTAGTGTTTGTGTTGCGGTCAAAATTCCACGATTATGATGATCATTATTCAAAATTCTTGTAAAGGTGGGAAAAAGTTGTGTCCAAAGTTTTTCATCGGCAAGACTATACAGCTCACTTATTGCTGCTAAACAAAAAAAAAAAAGGTAATCATTTGACTAACAAAGGAATAAAAGCTTCTCAACAGTTTTGTCTATATCTATTCATAGATACATTATGAACCATTTTGAACCCGATACTTAATTCCCACTACCGGTATCCTGTTGCTAAATACTTAATTTAGCCAATTTTATAGACAGTTCTTCAAAATCTTTGCGATACCTAACTTTGAAGAATTAATTGTACTAAAAATTTAATTTAGTTACTTTAAAACGAAATTTTATTTATAAGGCTGTGAATACGTATGTACTTGTACTCTGAATTTGATTGTCTAAAAGGTTAAAAATCAAATTATGTGTATACATAAATAAAGATTGATATTAATGTAAGTTTAAACGTCACGAGCTTAGCTTCGCTGTGCTCAACTTCTAATTGTCATGTTCACACTCGGTCCATTTACAATTCTCTTAAACTCTCTTCTCTCCCTAATCTTAAACTAGATTTAAATATCTTTGTATTATATGAAATCATGTATTGTCCTATCCTAAACGTTTTGATCGTGCCTGTGGTCGACAAAACATGGTTCCCTGTGCCACTATCACTATCAGCAATCATCGCAGTACCTTATATTCTACGTACTCATTCTCACTCTCACTCTATTCCTAAATCCATTGATTCATACTACGCTAATTCATTACTTCTCAAGATCTTTGTCTCTGGTGCTAATTTCATGCTTGCTCGAGTACGTTCATTATTAATCTTAACCATTCTGTTTATTCCACTCGTCCATTTTTACATTCGTAACTCTGTTGCGTTATAAATATAATTTATCTTATTTCCAACTATCGCAAGTTTAAAAGAACTATGCGTATCTTGCATGTTTGGTTTAGTTTCAAAGATGAAAAATAACGAATTGTTTTCAAATATGCTACGATCTCTTTAGCGTTTAAGTAACCATAGGGTTGGAATTTGAGGTACGTCACTAAGTGTAGGAATAATTTATTAAGAAGTATGTATACAACATATGTGCGAATGCGGTCTAAACTTGCGCTTCGAAGCTCATGAATTGAATTTGTATCTTGTGTATAGAGAGAGACTCCTTTAAAAACGTAAGTCTAATGTGGATGCTTTCGCCACTTACTCTATAATCTAGTTGCAGTGTGTAAGTTGCCTTATAAACCTTTCACGACTAACATTATTATTGTATTAAAGGCATAATTAATACATTAATAAAATGGTTTTAGGAAAATATTTTAAATATTTCATTTTTAATCATCCAGAAAAACGAATGTCTTCCAACCACATATTCGTGCATCGATATAAAAGTGTAGAAATCATTTACTTGAAAATATGAGTAATAGTAATTTTCATCGGTCAGTTTTTTCTCGGCACCTCGTTACTTAGAGCCAAATCTATCAGATAAGTTTAAATTGTACCCAAAATATTGCATGTATTTTGTAGCTATACAGTCAGACAGTAACTTTCTTCCTAATATTTGATTGTAATTTTTAAAATATTTTCCTATTTATTATAAATGTAGTGTTTATCTGTCGTTTCGATGTCTAGAACATGCTAGCTTGTGTATTAAGTACTAAGTAATTGTAAGTAATTGGTTTTAAATAAATGCACAGATTTCTATTTCTATAAATAACTTTACTGCAGATTTTTGATCTGAGATTAAAGGAAACAGTTAGCATTATTAATAACTTATAGCTAAAAAAGTAAAAACACATAATATGAATCGAATTACAATAGTAATCATTTTAGCAGAGACGTTTTATTGATTTTCGGTATTAATATATTGTAGGCCACACTTAATTGAACTTAATCGTGTTCAATATTCACTGCTTTTATATATATATATATGTTAACCTTAATATAAAATTAACTTTAATTATTTCAAAATTAAAATACAGTAATACTTCAACTAATTAAAACACCAATAATAATAATTTCATTTACCGACACTTAATGTATACTTACATATATTATAAATTACAAATATATTTTACATATATTATTCGCGAGAAATTGTAGTTAAAAAAATTCATATATATAGGAAATAATACGTTTTAGGACATTTAGTAGTTACCATTTTGTTTCTAGACGCGTGCAAATGCGGCACCTTAACCGCAAATATAAATATAATTATATAAAAAAAGTATATATAAAAAAAGTTTCCCTTTTTTAACAGTCACTATTATTACGGAATCAAATTCATGTCTAATTTTGTATAATAAGAATCAAATTTCATAAAATGTCTTTTTTCTTTTCACCGAATCTGTTTCGGGCAAGTGCTAAGGGCACCTAGGCTTGGGCTGACGTCGGCATGAAAATCACGGATTTAATCCCACAGATCAAAATAAATCGAATCAACTCTACATACACAGACCTACATATCAGTAATATGTGTATTATACATATTTCTTTATTTAGCTATTCGTCTTGAATTGTGACATTTGTTACCAACGAATATATGTCGTAGGACATGACGTATCTCGTTAAATAATCACTACTGATACCGTAAAAATATAGAGCCTGAAAACGTATTTATTAAATTACGTATTGTATTACGTATTCAATACATAGCTAAATATCGACTTGTCAAAGTCTAATTTATATTGTTCTGTACACTCATAATGGCAACTGTAAGATCAATTTTCAAATTTGAAAGCGACATTACCTATTTTATTAACAAGTTATCTCTTTGCAGTCGCAAGATACGTAATCTGGACAAGTGTGTTGCTGATTTTAGGACAATTTTCATCGTTTTAATAATGCTAACTGTTGTTAAACATAAGATTTTTTACGTATTAATGCACGTATCAATATAATATGATAGATTAATACCATAGCGTGTGCACACATAAATTATATGACACTTTTCGTGCCTATACTACGTTTTATATTAAGATATTTTTGATATGTAATAATTCAATTTATCAATATTCGCTAAGTACCACGTGTAAATAGAATTTAACGCATGTTTTATACATATATATTACATTACTTAATAATCTTTCACGTATTCGTTTACATACTTACTTTATTTCATGACAGAAGAACAAATTAAAATCACAGCGTATTCAGACTATTTTATATATTTGTATGAGTTATCAAAAATAAGAAATTACATTAAAATTTTGTTATGAACGTTACAATTGAATTGGGAATTTATTAGAATGCATTCTATATGCATATTTTAAATGTAATGAAGTACAATGAAAAATACGGGCTCAACATCGTATAATATTAAACCTGAAACTTCCTGAAAATAAGCATGGATTTTGGCATGATCTTAAGTTTGTTACATGCTGATTTTTATTGTTTATTTACCTCTGTAATATATAAGTTATGTGAATTGGAACCATGTACGAGATATCACAAACACTTCCTGAAAAGTTCTAACAAGAGAATTACCGTTAATTAAGACCCATAAGACGATAAGACCAGCTTGTTAATGGTATTAATAACCTCTGATGACGGAAATGACGTATACAGTGTTTTTATCCATTTCATACTGCTAATTTTTATTATTACCCGATCTGTCTACTTCCTACAAATGACAAGCAGTTTAAAAATGGCTTACATTGATATTAAATCGACTTCTTGCGTATCCTCAATTTCACAAATTATTCTAAAATTTTACATGACATATTCAATACTGTACAAATAGAAAGAAATAAGAATAAAAGATAATCGAGAATATTCTCGTCACAAGGTCCTCTTAAAAAGTTTCACTCCAAATATATCAAATTAAATCAAATATAAAAATCTTTATTAAATTTTGTCCCTAAGAAGGCGCTTATGAACGTCAAAACTACTACCGGTTCTGAAAGTAACGCAGTCATCGAGAAGAACCGGAAAGAAACTCGATCTGCATTTTTTTTTAAGTCATATTCTTATCTTTTTTATACAATAGTTCAATGTGATACAGTAGTTATTAGCGGATGTACAGAGAGGGGCGTCAATTCCAGACATCACGATCGCTCACACATTGATCCACCCTATATCATTTTGACATCAAAACCCGTTTGACATGGTTCTTGAACCTACTGTCCGGCAATTCAGTAATGTGCTTTGGGACTTTATTATAAAACTTAACCCTTATACCTAAAAACTCTGTTACTGTATCATATATAGTTCAAATCAATTAATCCTTTCGAAACGTAATTATAACAAACCAGCGGTACTTCATTCATTTAAAATATGCGATGCATCATAACAGTAAATATTTTAGTCCTAAATACTCTATAACTAAATGTCATGCAAAGCTCAAAGTATCGTGTATTGATTGTATTACGTGTGATTCATTTATGCAGTTTGGTGTCGTGTATATACTTATGTACGCTTTTGCGCATTTTTGAATGTCTTATACAATAATTCTAATGCACTTTTCAAGGTATTCACTAACTCATGTAACTGTTCTGTTCGTTGTTTATTTACTGAGCTAATAGCGGTATGAACAGACGAACCCGGCATCTGTGTGCGATTAATTTATGACCGTAATAAACTCCGTGTAAAATTCTAAATATTTAACCGAGCAATCGAAATGTTTAATCGGGTGATTGTTAATTGTAATTATTGTATTTATTACGTGTCTTGTACGTTTTAACAGTTCAAAAATGTTTAGTAATTTCATATAACCGCCGATTGAATGTTCTGTAATATGAAAACCTATATCAGAAGAAATATATAAAATTATCTCACCTCTCTTATACTAATTGAAGTTTATGTATTGTTTCACTCGATAATTCCAATTTCTACGTATATTTCTTGTAATTCATTAATATCTTTTTAACATAACAGAATTATATATACATTCCCGGGGTTTTTGTTGAAGTTTGCTTTTTATTTAGTCATAAGATCAACTTCTTAAAATACAGAATTTTCGTATTAGTTTCGAAATAGCTAGAAAATGTTTAAATAAATACAATTCACTTTTACCAAATTTGTATTTTTTTATTAGTTCACACTTTAGAAGATTACGTAAATATATAATAACGCCATATTGGAAAACTGTTTTTCTTTGTATTTATAGACATTGATTTATATAAAATACTTCATGTATTTTTATTATTGAATTATAACCGAACGGAATTGTACAAGAGTTATCAGCAAAACAAGTTTTCTTGTAAATTTTACTAGATTTCACTTTACACATTTAAATCAATTACCCAAATAATTAACTCGGAGATTTTTTTATAAATTTCGTGTTTCGTATTTATAATGTTTAGATTCCCGAATTTATATAATAAATAACATATTCATTATCGGCAACATTTACAATAAATATTACTGTTAAAATGCTATCAATTTAAAATATATGTAAATATCGCCTCAGTGCTTATTTATTCAACATCAAGTTTTGTATTTTGAGAAAGAAAAACAAATACTCGAAAGTTTTTACTTGTCATATGACAGATGAGAAAAGTGACTTATAATTAAATTTATTACATAAAGTTCTGTTTTCAGGATAAAATAATAACCTTTATGTAATAAAAAAATATATATATTATATTTATATATATGAAAAACGCTAGCTACCACTCTCAATTTGAAAATCTGGAGCCAAACACGAATAGGTGTTTTCCGGCAATTGCACTCGAGAGCCAGTCCCTCCAATGGTTTAGCGCGTCTACCAACTTGGGCCGTATTATAACTATTAACAATAAAAAATATATAGTATATAGCTATTAACTACATAAAAACTGAATCACAGATGTTATAAATTTGCTCTTCCGAAACTAATAATTAGCGATATTTAGAAACACGCTATACGTGTATACGTACTTCCAACAGTTACATGTTATAATTAAAGTTTTCACTTCTAACATGCGGTCATATGCCTTTGTTATTGATAATCCTAACCCTCTCTATAGTTACCAACCAAAATGAACAGGAAATCAGTTGAAAAACGGAGGAATAAGGTACTGAACTATTTATATAGGCTAACTAGCCCGCGTGTCCTTCCCAGCAGTCATTCTGACATTACATTCAGGAATAAGGTCACAGCAGGATATAAAATATCCCACCTCTCAAGTTGGATCAAACAATACATATATACAAAATTTCCTTAAAATCAATTCAGCCTTTTCCGAGATTACCGTGGACGTACATCGTGACAAGGGATATTTGTATATATAAATAAGCACTGGAGCGACGTTATATTCAAAATAACTGATACATTTTTTCTCGTAGTAATTCAATGATTCTAAATATCGATAAATAAATCTCGATTATCGATAACTTTTTAACCTAATACATATTGTACCCGATACGCAATTATGTATATCGATTTCTTAATTTTAATAAACACATTATTTATATATATATATACTATTAAATTTTTAACCATTATAACACTGTCTTTTATTTTATATGAGTCACGACTTACCATGCTTTCATTTTATCCTAGTTCACATAGGGGCAATGTCTTTTTATAGTTTGTAAGGTTAAGCGATGATAGCTCAATGGTGGAGTGTAGGAACGCCGCGTTGTGAGACGTGAGTTCGAATCCAACCACCTACAACGAGCTTAAGCTTTCAGAGAAGGAAAACATCGTGAGGAGACCATAGCATGGTGGTAGGGCTTTTTCAAATTGCCCGCCTGGCTAGCTACCAATCTGCGGCCAAATACCAATAGGTGTGTTCCGGCAGATGCATTTGAGAACCAGTCCCTCCAATAAAAGTCGGCAACGCACCTGCGATTCCCCTGGTGTTGTGGGTGTTCACGGGCAGCGGTGATCACATACCATCAGGTGACACGCTAGCACGTTTGTCCCATATTCCATTTAAAAAAAAATCTAACCTGATATTAAATTACGATGTGCCCTAAGATAGTGGACACGCTAAGCCTAGTGGAGAAACTGGCTCTCAAGTGCAATTGCCGGAACACACCTATAGGTATTTGGTGGCAGATTTTCAACTTGAAGGTGGTAACTAGCCAGGGGGCATTAGAGAGATACTATAGCTTCATCAGGATGTTTTCATTCACCAAAAGCTCAGTCTCATTCAGTGATACATCTGGATGATTTCTACCTGCATCTTGTCAACAACCCGATTAATTTGAAACTTGGCACGTAAATTCCTCATAGCAGAGATTCGAACTTCGGTCTATTGACGCGGCGTCCGTATACGTTACCACTCAGTTATATATCTGGGTTATATCTAAACAGGATAATCTTCAATATTGTCTGCTGATCGATTTGAAATTTGGCACGTATATTCCTTCTTAACGTAAATACCCACTTGGAACGGATTTTACGATGACACGACGGACTGGGAAAACGTTATAAAAGTCGCAGGCATTATCGGCAAATATCCCATATATGGGAAGTCTATATCACAGTACAACGCGCCATAAAATGGAATTCCATACTCTCCGTCTGGATGAATGGTAATTCACAATGGTGGAACCAACTTACATCGGCATTTCTGTCCACCTTGTGGAACCAACTTACATCGGCATTTCTGTTCAACTTTTGGAACCAACTTACATCGGCATTTCTGTCCAACTTGTGGAACCAATTTACATCGGCATGTCTGTTCAACTTTTGGAACCAACTTACATCGGCATTTCTGTTCAACTTTTGGAACCAACTTACATCGGTATTTCTGTTCAACTTTTGGAACCAACTGACATCGGCATTTCTGTCCACCTTTTGGAACCAACTTACATCGGCATGTCTGTTCAACTTTTGGAACCAACTTACATCGGCATGTCTGTTCAACTTTTGGAACCAACTTACATCGGCATTTCTGTTCAACTTTTGGAACCAACTTACATCGGTATTTCTGTTCAACTTTTGGAACCAACTGACATCGGCATTTCTGTCCACCTTGTGGAACCAACTGACATCGGCATGTCTGTCCACCTTTTGGAACCAACTTACATCGGCGGTGTTTCCGGACCGATACGATTCGGGAACTATTAAAAAGATAACTTACACATACTCTAAAGGCCGGCGATGCACCTGCGATTCCTCTGGTGTTTTGTCTATGGACGGCGGTGATCACTTGCCATCAGGTGATCCGCTTGCTCGTTTGCACCCCTATAAAAACTGTTTACTTACCGTAATACAAACTAAACTCATTACAAAGAAATAAATATCTGTGTTTGAAATTTGGTCTGTACATTCTTTTTTTTTTATTATAACTTCTGCTTATGTAGGCAATTTTGCCAGTGTCAAACCATAATTAACCGACACAGATAACGAACCAGGCTCAAAATAAATTATCTATGGATCTCACGAATGCTCTCCCTTCGGTGTAACAGTTGTAGCAAGGCCGTTACAGTTACCTGACTTTTAAAGTTTTCATTTGCCTTTGTTTGTTGGTTACCGGCTTTTCCGCTACGTGAAAATGGATTTAAAGTCTCACGAAAACCCTACACAGTTAACGCTATTTTTCCTAACTTTATTGCGCCTACATACCCTTTACATGCCCATGTATAATGGTATTATCCTATATCCTTCCTCAGTCTCAATATAAGGGGGGAAAACATTATATATAATATAACTTTATTTGTTGAATGGATTTGTGCGTCATCTATTTTCCCTTTTCCGTATTTAGAACTTACAAACGAGAATTTATTCTACGTGATCTTTAATGATACGAAGTGCTATTTCCAACAAGCGAAGAGCTTAATAATAAACGTTAGAGGTCAAAGATCGTCCATCAGACATTCACATATTTACGTCAATTGCAGTGACGCCTTTCCAATTACAAAGACATGGAAAGTTCAGCCTTCAGATATCTGATTTATACAAAGGTGTAAAAGGTCTGGATTGAAGCACGTTATGTGAGATATTAAGTAATGATGTAGTTCTGATTATAAGCTAATCCTAGTGGAGGTTGAATAAATCTGAGCGCGATGCACGTTAACTACCTACTTACATAGATTATTTCTATTCACCACGAAATAAACGTTTTTCTCGTCTACAAACGTCTGAACCGGGTTTGTGTATAGGTTTATCATTGACATTTTCTAAAAATATACCGGTAAATACTGGATCATGTGTTTTGGATTTGATTTAACTTGGAGTTGCATAAGCCTTACCTAGTGGTGGGCTTAATCTCAAGTACATCCGAAAGAACGTAGTCATAGATTTTCAAATTAAGAATAAGGAACGAGCTTAATTTTTTTTTTAATTATGGCATCTGTCTATGTCGGAACTTTCGCCAATGTCAAGTGAAAAGGTCTTAATAAAAATCAAAAAGTTACAGACAATATCATTATTACAATGATATAGTTTCGTAAGAATGTTTTTTTCGTCACTGTAAATTCAGCTCTATGTCTAAACCGTGTGGACCAACGCTGTATTAAGCAACAAGTCAAACGGGTTTGATCTCCAAAGGCTATTTACAGAGTGGATCAATTAATGACCGATGGTCATTTCTAGAAGTTACGAGATTAAGAGAGCCAGTTCCTCCACAGGCTTAGCGTGTCTACCAACTTGACCGTATCCTCACTTAAGATCATGTGAGAGTATGGCCGTAACGTTAACCTTAACTATAAAAAATAACTCTCACTCTACAGCCGCTTAATGCATTATAAATATATTAAAAAAAATTCGTGCTTAAATATGCACCCAAAAAAGAATATATAAATAGATCGAGTTTCTCGCTGGTTCTTCTCAGTGACTGGGTTATTTTCTGTACCGGTGGTAGTTTCGACGTTGATAGGCACTTTCTCAGGACCTATGAATAAAGTATTGTAATTTCCTTTGCTTCACCGACACTTAATTCTTGCGAGACAACAGCTGTGTATATGGATCCCGGTCACTATATACCGTGGCTGCGTTCCGCTTGGTGCTCACAACGCTGATGCTGTCAATAATCAATGACATTTACGTAGCGACCACAACAACAGATCAGATCAAAGAGGTTTATTCAATTTAGGCCCTGCAAAGGCGTTTATATACGTTAAAACTACCACCGGTTAGGGAAATAACCGAGTTATCCAGAAGAACTGATAAGAAACTCGATCTGGTTAAATATATATTTTAGGTAGGTACCATTAATAACATACAGTAATATAAAACTTACAACTTAATATTTGAAATAGATTTTAGCGGGTGCCCAGAGAGGGGTGTCACTTCCAGACATCAGTATCCACTTATGACGAGCTCGTCATACGACAGGGCTAAAGTTATTCAGTAATAAGCCGGCACATACTTCGTACTCGACTGGGTGATAAACCAATAATTATAAGTTTCTTTAGGTGCGTCGTGATTCCCGATTAGCCGATATAAATCCAGTTGCCGAAGGTTTAAAGACCGGCTAGCTAGTAACGACTCTGGATAGATTGCTTATCTATCGGTGATAGTTATCATATTTTAATTATACTGTATGTAATTACAGGTTAAGTACAGTCAATTTGTCGTGAAATGGTTTAAATAAACAGTGAGTGTTTAAGACTACAGAGGTTTTCACCTCAGAATGAAGACTGTAAAAATAATTTATTTTATTCAACCTTATTTGATTTGTTACAGATATGCTCCAATCTTTGTTACAGCCAAGAGAGAATCAGCGATGTAAGTTTTTCCGTTCGTTGTATTTACTTTGATATATCCTCGAGACTGCAATATGTATATAGATAAACGCATTTTGCTTGCGACTCCCTTCGCGTGGAACTAAAATTTAGTTTTACATCCCTTGAAAACAGGCAGCCGATTTCACACCAAACTTTATAAGAACATCCACTAAAGATTTTCTGAGAATGTTATGAAAATTGGTTCGGCCATAGATCTTTTTTAGTTTCAGCAAATCAAATCAAAAATCTTTATTCAATTTAGGGCTTATGAGGCGCTTATGAACGTCAAAGCTACTACCGGTTCGGAAAGTAACGCAGTCATTGAGAAGAACCGGCGAGAGACTTGATCTGCATCTGTTTTTTTAAGTGTTATTCTTGTCTTCATCTTATCAGCCATCAGTTTTATTCTTATCAGCTTCAGCGTTAAGGCTACAATATCACCTGATGTTAAATGACGATGTGGCCTAAGATGATCGACACGCTAAGACTAGTGGAGGAACTGGCTCTCGAGTGCAACTGCCAGAATACACCTACATGCATTCGGCGAGAGATTTTCAACTCGAAGGTGGTAACTAACCAGTTGAGCATTAGAAATTGTCCTAACGCAATGATAAGGTTTTATTACGATGTATTCCTTCAGCAATCACGCAACCTCTGAGCCATGATTGCTTCAAACGCTTCGTTCCACGACCTTCCCGGGAGCATGATGACGGTTTTTCGTAATTCTAGCGAAGATGATCGGCGCGATGCCCGCAGTTGCCGTGCGGCATGAGCGCCGCCGCAATGAGAAGCGGGGCGGCGGAGCCGGGTGCGGCGCGGGCGGGCGGCGCCCATCGCAGCTTCCGCTCCAGCTGGGCCGCGCTCCAGACCTGGAGCCGACGCCCTCGCCTGACCATCACCGGCTCAGGAACGAGCTCTACGTGTGCGGGAAAGTATGACTACATTTATATTATGTTTACGCGAATATTATTCATTGAAATAAAACTAATTTAAACGGATTTTATCGCGGTTATTTATTGATCTTGATCACGACGTTTCGAAAGCTTTTCAGCCTTCGTGGTCACGGGGCGGACTGAGGTGTAGGTTGTCCAGAAAAGTTCATGTATAAAATAAAAATAAAAAAATTAAATTGAAGGTGAACACAGTAACATGAACTTTTAAATAACCGCGATAAAATCCGTTTAAATTAGTTTTATTTCAATACATTTATATTTACGTGTAATGAATCTGTAGAAAAGTGGTTTTTGTACATCGAAAATATTTCCAAAGGAAATAGTCAGGGTGTTAAAGGATAACGTACGTAAAATGTACGAAACCAATGAAGATAAATTTTATACGTAAAAATAGTACGCAACTTGGTAATCAATCGGGTCACACTATTAAGAGACATTCAATAATATGAATTTAATATGTTCTCATGCACGCAATTCATTTACTTGCAAGAATAGAACTAATGTTGATTGTTGAACTACATATTCGATAGATGGCGTTGTGTATTTGACGTCTTAGTTTTCAACAACGTCGCGAACAAAGTCGCAGCTAGTTCAAATATATTTGCTTTAAAGTATGCTAACTGTTTTCTTCTACGTAACAGCACAAATCGTGCTCTAAAAGGAGTACGTCCATGCCATAGCGAAAAGATTAGTCAATGAGTGAAGTTAGAACCGGGACTGACTGTCCAAGTTACGCTAGACGTATTCGGATATTGTCACTCACGGATATTCTTTTCATGCACCCCGAAACACCAAACTAACGGTGAAATTTATAGATCGTCCTCATACTTATCTCTGCCTTGACTCCAGATTTTTTTAAATGTCGCACAGCATACTGTCTGCACTGCACCTGATGTTAAGTACAGTAAAATCCACGTCAGCGGCGACTGACAAAGGATCAATATTCACTGTCAGTCAATGCTGTCATTCTGCCACATTTTCACGTCTCCTATGAAGGACCTAATATCATAGGAAGGATAACACACTGGCAGGAAGACGCTTCCATAACCTCACGGTCCGACAGCAATAAGTCCCGCCCGTGTGGTTCTGTTGTGGAATGGAGAAGAGATGGGATTAAAATATATAGTCGTAACTGAAGCCCAAGTCATGTAGCTAAGGTTATAAATGAGTCCGCATATACCTTATAGATATCATTGTAAGACTTGTGTTGGGCAACTTTCTAATAGATTTTGATGCTAACTTCTATACTCAGTAATTTAATTAGATATCAGAGTTATCTGTCCGTACCGATGGACAATAGCACTCTCAAATTTCTAGGCAGAGTTTAATGTAAATTTGACAGGGAGATAACTAATATTATGGATCACATATAGCACACCTTTATGTTACATAAATTAATAGATAAAAGGGTCTTTTTTATTTATACCATGTCAGTGCTAAAATTAGTAAGTCGAACAAAATAACTTTACGTAATAATATGTAACTGATAGATAAACTCTAAAATCATTTGATCGATAACCTAGAAAATTATGAGATCTAATTTTATTTTCATACAGAAGTTCTCGAAGGACGTGATCGAGTTATTAGTGCAGTACTCATCCTGTTTACCTTGTTTTATACAAAGCTAGCTTTTATCTGCGGCTTCGTTCGCGTAAATATTGATTTTGTTTAACAAATCTGCTGTCGCAATAAAAAGTTTCATACAAAGTTTATCTAGGGTATGTTTTAACTCTTTGTGATTTATTGAATGCTTTAACAGCATGGTGACCATCTTGTTAAAACTGTACAGGTATTTTGTATGGTAATGAATATAACGTACCCCTGAGTATTATTTATAATTTATTCAATTTATAACGGACCCATATCACGCAAATGTTTCGAATATTACACAGCATAGCGCCAGATAACCTCAGTTTATGAATTCAATAAGCAATTCATGATAAATAAATATTACTTTAAAACTTTAGTATATTTTTTTTATATTTTATCGTTACGCGATAAATTCGAAGCGATGATAGAGTTCAGTGGTAGCGTGTATGACTTTGCGTCTAGGGACGTAAGTTCGAAACTAACCACCTACAATGAGCTTGAGCTTTCGGTGAAGGAATACGTCGTGAGGAAACCATAGCATGGTGTTAAAGCTTTTTGCCCACCTTGCCAGCTACTACACTCAAGTTGGAAATCTGCTGTTGAATACCAATAGGTGTGTTCCGGCAGTTGCACTTGAGAGCCGGTCCCTCCGAAAGTTTAGCGTGTCTACCAACTTGGGCCGTATCGTTACTTAAGATCAGGTAAGATTACGGCCATAACGCTAAGCCTTAAAATAAAAAAGGGCCACAATATTATCTGATGTTAAGTGATAATGTTTCCCTAGATGGTGGATACGTTAAGCGTACTGGAGATACGGGATCTCAAGTTCAATTGCCGGAACACACCTTTATTATTATCGGTAAAGATTTTCTTTAAGAATATGTTTTGCCCAGGTGGCAGCGCTGCACGCTGTGGTGGGATCGCTGCTCTTAGGTATCGTGGTGCTGGTGGTGGGGCTAGTGCAACTCTCGCCTGGCGCTGAAGCGGCCCAACACCGATACTATCTGATGGGGGCGGGCGCCACTCTCGTCTGTTCGGGAGTACTGGGAGCTGTGCTCAGGTACTAAAATTTCTATTAATTTCTGTTGGTCTATTGCACGCCTTAGAGAAACACTTTCATTATCACGCTAGATCTTTTTTGTATCTAAGGTTAAGCGTTATGGCCATAATCACACTTTGTCTTAAGTAACGTTACGGCCCAAGTTGTTAGACACGCCAAACCTGTGGAGATACTGGCTCTCAAGTGCAACTCCCGGGACACATCTTTATTTGGCGATAGATTCTCAACTTGAGGGTGGTAGCTAACAAGGCGGGTATTAGAAAAACCCTACCACCATGCTATGGTTTCCTCACAATGTTTTCCTTCACAGAAAGCAAAAGCTCATTGTAGGTGGATTCGAACTTGCGTCCTTTCTATTATATTACTAGCTGACTCTACAAGCTTTGTCCTGTCTTAACTGTGAATATATTTAATTAATATTAATTCGTTGGTGGGAGGCGCCCGACGTGACGGCCCAGTGGCATTACTTGGATACAGTACTTGGACATTGCAACATTACTTTATTTTTCTAAAATAAAAGGATTTTTGTAAAACAAACCTACCCTAAGTTACTCCATATTACATCAGCTACCTGCCAATAAAAGCCCCGTCAAAATCGGTCTAGCCATTACAGAGATTAGCCGACACAAACAGACAGACAGACAGACAAAAATTGTAAAAAAATGTTATTTCGGTGTATGTACTGTATATATTTATATACATGTATTAATAAACGGTTATTACAATATTTCAAACAGACACTCCAATTTTATCTATATGTATAGATAAAATATTTCACTTTTTATTTAGAAAATATGATGTCATTCTGTATAAGGTAAAATACTACGACCAACTGACCTTATTACGCGTAATCATATTAGATTATAAACCAGCCAAAAGACATTTTCCTATTCTTAATTATAGATTTGGTAATAGTTTATAATCTGTTATATATAGTTTAATAAATAAATAAATACATTAACCACGAAAAACTCGGCATTCAATGTCCAAACATCCCGAATAATTTACCAGTTTAGACGTAATTGAATGTTAAAAGAATTGTATTTTACTATGGTTGTTTGTTTGTTTGTTTCTTTAGATAGCTATTAACGAGCTTTAGTGTTATCAGTATAAAAAGTAGAAACGCTTTGTTTCCTTCTTTACAAGAATTTCCTTAATGTTTCAATGATGATTATAATCGAATATCATCTACTGGGTTAGTAAATTTGTTTACAATAATATATTATATAATTTATAATATAATATTATATTATATTATAAATTATAATATCGTTTTTGTCGGTTGTAATTAAGGTCATATCTAAGACAAATATTGAACTATCTATGTAACGTGGTAAAATGGTTATGCGTGGATACAGACCTATGATTCTCAAACTTTTTGATGTGCCGCCTACTTTAGGGAAAATTTATTGTCTTACGTCCCCCAGAAATACTTCCTCGCGCACGGTATTTTTTTAAGAATTCTCCTATATTACTTGAAATTTCAATAGCCCTCTCATATAGCCTCAGCGCTCACTGGGGGACGGTATCGCCCACTTTGAGAACCTATGATATAGACTATGTAAATCAGTAAACCAATAACGATATTAAAGGACTTTAAATAAAGGAAAATTAAAAAAAAATTGCGTAAATCAAAATCTATTGAATTATTGCATCACATAATAATTAAACAGAATTAATATTTGAATACATAGTTAACTGTTTATAGACATAATACACTGTAGATATATTTCATAGGTTTTTTCAATGAAATAACAAAAAACTTGTAGAACATGAATCGATGATAGCTCCCAACCACCTACAATGAGCTTGAGCTTTCGGTGAAGATTTGAGGAAACCATAGCATGGTGTAGAGCTTTTTCTAATGCCTGCCTGGCTATCTACCACCTTCACGTTAAAAATCTACCACCAAATACCAACAGATGTGTTTTGGCAGTTGCACTTGAGAGCCAGTCTCTCCAGTAAAGGACGGCAATACATCTGCGATTCCCCTGGTGTTGTCAGTGTCCATGGGCGGCGGTGATCACTTACCATCAGGTGACACGCTTGCTCGTCTGCCCGCTATTACATTTAAAAAAAAAAGTGAAAAAAGAGTAAATCAAAAATCTAATGGAATCGCTGTCTAGAATTTCAATTGACATTCGTGTTCATTTAAAAATACCCCAAAGCGACCCGTTTCCTTAGTGGAGTTAAGATTCGGTTTCGAAAACTAAACTATTTAATATTCACAAGGAAAGGTCAACGAATAAATTTAGATCCTCAAGTTTGCAAGCTTTTGTGGAAGTCTAAGAATCGTATTGAAAATGAAATACATTCATGTTCAGAAATTAAAATGATTTGTATAAAATATCCTGAATGGAATATAATACAAAATGTTAAGATGAGATAAGGATTCGGCCAAGTTTCGAAGGCGGGCGAATTTTGATCGTAGAGCCATAGAAACCATAAAAGAGAATTATGATAACACCTACCCATAGGATAATTGACACTTCAAACCCATTTGTGATAATTTCTTTCGAAGCGATGATGGATCAGTTGGTACTGTGGTAAGGCTTTTTCTAACGCATAACTATCCCCAAGTTGAAAATTTATCACCAAATACGTATAGTTATAGAGGTTTTCCGGCAGTTGCACTTGACAGCTAGTGCCTCCACTGATGGTGGTAGCTTTGACGTTCATAAGCCTTTCCAGGGTCTAAATTGAATAGAGTTTTTTGATTTGATTTGAAGTAGGCTTAGCTTATCCACCATCTGGGATTCTTAGACCACATCGCCACTTAACATCGGGTGAATTCGTGGCTATAACGCTAAACCTATTATGTATAAAAAAGGCTGTTTCGTAAGTTGATTCTTTTGAGCTTGTCTTATGAGAAAATGGCATAGTAAAACAAACTCATACTCACATTTATTATATTTGCTAGAATGTTTAATCCCACTTATAAACGTAGTATGGATTATGCACTTACAAAAATGAGCTATTAGCCAACAGCTATCCAATTAGTTAAAGTGAACAAGTAACGATTTATGAACAAATAATGGTTTTAATTCCATTTGTTCTATATTATGTCCCTTTATCACTAATTGAAAGTTAAACACCTACGTAGATATCAGATAAATAGATGACCAATATTTTATTAATTATTTTAATGCCGTCAGATATGAATATTCCATATACATTTAAATGTAGGGTTAGCGACGTAGTGAAAGAATTTAATCATGAAACATATTATTTCCCTGATGTGCGTTCTGCCAACGTCATATTGACATATCTTTATCAAAACTGATAATTAAAAATAATTTTAATGCATAGTCGCTATAGTCTACGTGTTCACCTCTAAACTAAATCGAGAATTAAAATAGATTTCCGGATCAGATCTAATCAGTCACCGATTCGATTTTTTGCTACACGCAAAACAGTTCGTTTAATGTTGGAAAATGTATTCACACATACGCTCCCAGTTCGGGGCAATAAAAGGCTTATATACCCTCGAAAATCCCACGACCATCTAATCTAATCTAATCTAAAGTTCTAATGGTATTTTTTTACAAATTCCCAAACAATACGGTAAAGTCTTATAGAAAGCGACGCCTTATTCTGTAATTTGTATATTCATTACAGATGCATATGCCTGCATTGGTTCAATCGGAAATTCAGAGAAGAAATGGCCGAGGAACAGGAACAGGTGTCGCACAAGAATGGAGTCAGCGTAGTCGAGAGCGGTCACGGCCGCGACAAATCCGGCCGCGATAAACCGGAGAAAGCTGATAAAACGGAGAAAGCTGATAAAACGGAGAAAGCTGACAAACCGGAGAAAGCTGATAAAACGGATAAAGCCGAGCATAAACCGAAACTGAAGTCGCAAGCCAGCGTCGGCCGAGACATCGACTTGATCAAACAACCGTCGGGTGTAAGCGACACTTAAATTCCCGAGTAAGAACGCTTTACTTGTTTATTAGCAACCTAATGCGACATCCCTTATTGTAAGTTTTCTTATAGCGTATCGTTTATATTTTGTCCAACCTCAGGGGAGCTGTAAATGTTGATAAGATGAGCCAAATAGAAAAAGAATCCGTAAAATTTGAGAGCCGTGAAACAAAGATTAATAGAATGTAATTTAAATTCTATTTGCGTTCTTATCTCATTGATAAGTATATATATTTAAATGCTATATGTAATAATAAATATGCACTGTCGTAAATTGATGATGCCAACCTTCTATTAAACAGATTAAAGCAAGAAATATGTATCGCTAATGACTGTGGTTTGATTTCTTGGCTAATACAAGCATAAGTATGTAATTTTGATAGTGCATATTTAACATAATATATATAATATTAAGTATTACCTACTGTTGGATTGAGAAGATTTTAAAATATTATGTCAACCTGACGGTCTGCGTTTGTATCCAAATTCAAAGCTAAATTGTGATAGTTTAAGAGTTTCCAAAGTTCTATTGCGTAATGCGTAAGTTTTGCGCCATTTTGCGCCAAATCGCCGGGATAATTGTGTTTCTTTACACAAAGATCAATTAACGATTTGATTCATTTTCGTCCTCAACTAATCGAACATACTCTAAATGAAGATGCTCTTTCCGATTATTTTATTCCCTTACAATGAAAAAGACACTGCAAGGCTCTATAGTATAATGTGTCTTAGAGTATTTTTATGCTATATCATTTCATATAACTATCAATGTAAGAATCAACCAGTACGCATCCAGTGTACCATACGACTTAGGGCAGTTTCTATTGTCTTGTCTTTTATCTTCTCAAAATTCCCTTGCTTATTTATTGCGTATAAAATGGGCTTATATAATTTTATTACGTTATTTACATGTACATCTTTTGCATTCACCGTGGTTTTCTATTACAATTGCGTTACTATCGGGCATGTTTTGACTATCACCTATCACCCACAACTATCGTGGTGGAAATCTGTTACAAAACGTGGTCTCTTTCAAACGCTTACCACGTCCGTCTGTATCAATACTTACTTATTTGGACATAATTATTATCGAAATCATTATTTGATATAATTCTCAAAATTGAATTCGTTAAACTTGGCCCTGGAAAAGCACAGTTTAAACTGAGAAATCAAATTTACACGTAACTAAGATATTTATGTAACTAGGTGAAAACTTAGAGAGGTGTTTGTTAAATTCGTCCCTGAAGAGAATGGAAAAAGGTTAAATTTGCAGGTATTAATTTCAGTCAGACTTGCAGCGAGTATTAGGTAAAAATATATAAAGGAAAATATATTCTATACCCATTTTCTTATACAGGTTAAGGTCAACGAGGTTGATGTGTATTTTATTGACGTTTGTTCGTGACGCGGCATTCTCTGGGCCCGTCTGCCTTCTAAGTAATGAGGGTTTGAGTGAATAAAACCTGTTTCGGAGCTAAGGACCTTCCCAATAGTAATTCAAAGCGCTTGTCGTAGAGATTGAATATGTCTTATTTCATTCAGTAAAAGTTTAAATTACTTTAAAGCTTTTACACTAGGGGCGGTGTTTATATAAATCTATATATATATATATTAAAAATTGCAGAATGACTAAAGAAGGTTCATGTGTATAATTCGTTGAAATTCTATATATATTGGCTGAAATATGTGAATAATTGTTTGAGAGGTAAAAAAATGCCCACCGGGAGAGCTTTAGTGGCGTGCACCGCGTAAATGAATCAGTTACACAAAACCAATGTATTACGGAATTATTTCTTTTAAGAATATGTAATAAACTGTAGCAATTCTTTAAGTTTAATTCATTAAACATATAAATATCGAAATAATCTAATTTAAACGGATTCCATCGCGGTTATTTATTAATTTTGATCTCGAAGTTTCCAAAGCTTTTCAGCCTTCGTGGTCACGGAGTTAAATTAGTTTTATTTCGAGGTAGGTCGTTTCTAATGCCCCTCTGGCTAGCTATCATCCTCAAGTCGAAAATCTGCTGCCAAATACCAATAGGTGTGTTCCAGCAGTTGCAACTGCCTCGCACCTCCGAATCCTGGAGTTGTGGGTGTCCATGGGCGCCGGTGATCACTTACCATCAGGTGACACGCTTGCTCGAATGTCCCCTATACCGTAAAATAAGCATATCTTTCAACTACCTTCATGGTGTGTTATATCGGCACACGCGACTTCCGCTTGAACTTAAAACTTCACCCTCAGTAATTTTTCCTAACGCCTTCAAAAGAATTATCAATTCAAAACACATACTGAAAACTACAATTTTATTATATAACTTAAGCCCCAAATAATTCGTCTACGGGGTACATACAATAGTTTTATCTGACACTTGAAAATGTAAACTGTTCCAGCAGTGAAAACATTTATTTTCAGGTTAAAACACATGTGTGTTTTTGAACAAAAGAAATCCATTTTCCGGTATCTTCAAAGACCTGCAAAACAACAGCGATAATAATATGGAACGTAATAATAATTTCATGCGTCTATTAACAGAACAAAATAAAGTTTTTTACAGTACGCTATGAAACAGACTTATTATAAAAAATGTTAGAAATGATTTCATTTTTTAACTAGCGATACGTCGCGTGTTTCCACGTGCATGATCTATACTGGTATAATAGATATTAAAATTCGTATGTTTGTTACTCCATCACGCAAAAGCGGATAACCGGAAGTGTCTGAAATTCGATACATAATTCTACACTCACAACACCGGACTGGCCCCTAAGTGCAGCTGCCGGAACACACCTATTGGTATTTGGGCGCAGGTTTCACCTTGAGGGTGGTAGGACTAGGCGGGCGTAAGAAAAGCCCTACCACAATGCCTATGCTTTCGTCCTGATATTTTCCTTCACCGAAAGCTCAAGCTCATTGTAGGTGGATTCGAACTCACGTCCCGTGACGCGGCGTTCGTACACACTACCGCTGGGCTATCATCGCTTCGAAAGTTTCGCATCGCTTTGCATCTAGACAGCTTTCTTCAGAAAGCATTTATATATATATATATATATATATATATATATATATATATATATATATATATATATATATATATAAGCTTTCTTCACTTATCGGTCTGTCAATAGAGAAACCATAACCAGAAACCGTATCAGAATCCATTACGTGATATATCAGAAACAAGCGGAAAACAGACAGCGGCAAACTGCAACTTTGTTTCGTAATAACCCATTGTTGGACGAAAGGCCCTCCCGAGACATGGTATGAGCCAATCCACATCAAGCCATGACATATAGATGCTTTAAAACGCCAATAAACCCACTATTCTAAATTTCTACAATGACACTCAACACTATTTCATATGGTGGTAGGGCTTTTTCTAATGCCCGCCTGGCTAGCTACCACCCTCAAGTTGTAAACCTGCCGCCAAATACCAATAGGTGTGTTCCGGCAGCTGCACTTGAGAGCCAGTTCCTCCACAGGTTTAGCGTGTCTACCAACTTGGGCCGTATCGTCACTTAAGATCAGGTGAGATTATGGCCATAACGCTAAGACTTAAGTATAGAAAAAAAAAAACAAAGTTTCTGTTTTCTCACGCCACCTTCGCTTTGCAAACTAGCAAATGTACAACAACTTTCAAGACACACTTTCTTTTATGTCACTAATCACAGTGACAGTACTGCGCCTGGTGTTAAGTACAGTACAGTCCAGAACAGCGATGACTGATACTGATCTTACATTCACAATCAGTCACCGCTGTCATGCTGGCCTGATTAGAAACCTTTTCATGCCTCTCTTGAAGGACCCCATGTCATAGGAGGGTGGGAACACGCTGACCGGAAGACGGTTCCACAGCTCCGCGGTACGACAAATATATGAATCAGCAAATTTTTTAGTTCGCGATTCAATGGGAGTCAGCGTGAAGCTGAAGTCGCGTCCACAAGGTTCTGTAGTTGAACGGGGCGGAGGGGATTATATCGAAGAGCTCAGAACACTCGCCTTGGTAGAGCTTTTCAGAACACTTATGTATATGATAGCTCAGTGGTAGTGTGTACGACTTCGCGTCTAGGGACGTGGGTTCAAACACAAGCACCTACAATGAACTTGAGCTTTCGGTGAAGGAAAACATCGTGAGGAAACCATAGCATGGTGGTAGGGCTTTTTCTAATGCCCGCCTGAGTAGCTACCACCCTATAGCCTGCCGCCAAATACCAATAGGTGTGTTCCGGCAGCTGCACTTGAGAGCCAGTTCCTCCACAGGTTTAGCGTGTCTACCAACTTGGGCCGTATCGTCACTTAAGATCAGGTGAGATTATGGCCATAACGCTAAACCTTAAGTATAAAAAATAAAAAATATTCAATACATGCCGGGACTCGAATTTGCAGAAACCAATATTCCACTACTGTAAACGAAATATATGACGCGATGTGACGTCTTGAATAAGTTGTCTCTTCATACAATATCTAACGTAATTTTATTCACTATTCGCCGCCCGCGGTACTGTTCGCGTTTTCCGCCGACCGTACGTGATCGTAAAATCTATTTTTAGGTGGGTTCCACTTTGTGAATGAAATATTTATACTTTATTTAAATATCTGCTCGTGAATGAATGGAAGTATATATATATATATATATATATATATATATATATATATATCGAAAGATTCAGCTAAAAGACAGCTAGACAGTTGGTACAACGTGTTTTATCACTCCAAAGTTGATTACCGAGTTGTTAAAACGAATCGGTTTATATTCGATGGATCTCCTTAATCGCATATTTACATAAAATGATCTAAAATCTGTAACGCTAGATAACAACTACGCTATTTTTTATATATTTAAAGTTTAGCGTTATGGCCATAATCTCACCTGAACTTAAGTGACGATACGGCCCAAGTTGGTAGACACGCTAAACCTGTGAATACACCAAACACACCTATTCGTATTTGACGGCAGATTTTCATAACACTTTTTAAACTTTCGCGTATTGTATTCATTGTAATATAGAGATTAAATACGAGTCTAAATGCGACAGGTTTCAGACAGGCTTTCAACTTGAGGGTGGTAGCTAGTCGAGCGAGCATTAGATAAAGCCCTACTACCATGCTATGGTTTCCTCACGATGTTTTCCTTCACCGAAAGCTAAAAATAATTGTAGGTCGATTCGAACTCATGTCCCATGACGCGTAGTCCGTACACACTACCACTGAGCTATCATCGCTTGATAAACACACAGTTTAAAATTTTCACAATAAATTTAGTCATTTTATTGTCATGGTTAAACAAGGTAAAGTTAAAAATAACAGTGAAATTACACATGGAAATGGTAACTCGTTTAGGCGTGACGCGACCCAGGATCAATATATCCATACATCAAGCGGTGTGATAGATTGTAACCAAACGGATCGGCTTCTCTAACTCGGTAGTGAAATAACATTGAAACAACCGGTTTTAACTGTCTAATACAACATAGTTATTACTAAGGTAGGAGCTCGAGTTTCATGATATTTATACCTGTAACATTTAATTTTCAAATAAAATTATTATAATAATTATTTCAGGATCTAACACACGTGTTGGAATGAAAATATCACGAGTACCTACATATAACGATTAATCATTGTATTGGAAACGATTTTCTTGCAAATTTATTTGTTTTTATGAAAAATACAAATATAGCTGTCGGTGAATTCAAACCAAAACTATACCTAAAATATTATTCATATCGTTAGAGTCGTTTCATAAGAAGCTCACTGGTTTAATAAATTTACATACCTACGTATTTTTACCTCTGTATACTACCAACCCTACAATAACAGTTTACAGTTACAATATTACTATATATCGAGTTATCGACAGGTTTGCAGTTTGATCTGTTATCTACGATTACCCATAACTTCTACCTACAAAGTCGATACATTATTTTGCTTAAACTGTACTTATCATTATGTACATTACGATCATTTGCTACCCTCCAAAAAATTCACCAGCTGAGGTAAACTAATTATGAAAGTGAATTTCGAAAAGATTCGATTCGTTAGAACCGTACGCGGATACACATTGATCGTGCCAAGGTAACTGAAGGGACGTATCCACGCTCCCTTTTCTTCTAAACAATCGACAGAAGACATTCAACAAGCTGTAATTCATATATTAAACTGATTAAACTTTATCAATGATTTTGAAATCTATGATAAATTTAATATCACAAGCTCAAGACAGTATATGTCCCTGCATTATGGGCTATTTAGGGAAGGGAGATCTATTTTACACCAAAATCGAGGGGGGATGAACCAAAGATGCTTTATTTTTTTTTGTTCCATTATTTTCCATAGATTATACAACAGTTTGAAATATATATAAACATTGCATCTTATTAAATTTACTAATAGCCCGAGTACAAACTCTATTTATTAAAGTTATTAAGTTTATGATCAAGTATTTAGAATGCCTTGAGATATATAATTTTTTTCAGACGCTTCAGTTGTTTTGGTCCGGATATGAATATATTTATGTGATGTGTCCCTTTATTAGGTTTCTTACTTGCTATATTTACATAAACTTAGAATTAACTTATAATAATAATATACATAATCAATAACAATAGATGTTAATAATATTGTATATTCGGTGTCGTCTTTCGATGTATTACGGGGATTACCCGATATAATGTACGTATGTATGTATGTTTGTATATGAGTAAATAGTTGTTATATATATATATAAACATCTGTCCACTCTCTCCTCATCTTTCTTCGAATATTACTGAGTATAAGTATACAAAAAAATATTTATATATCCACTGATATTTGTTTCTTATTTTGAATTTATAATAAATGAAATACTTGAAAATTTTTTCCCCAAGAGACTGACAAAGAGTGTTCTAAACTTTACGAGGAATTTATTTGGGAAAATTACTTTTCTTATACGCACCCTGAATACAATATAAAATTTGTAAGAACCTGATATTTACTCGAATAAAAACGAATATACTGCGTATGTGAAGTGAATCCTTTGTAAGTTATAGGCGTTGTCAAAGCGGTATCTGCTATATGCAATAAATAGAACTTTAAAATGTTTAAAGAAAAACAAAGACATTTTTAATTAACGACATTCTGATGAAAATGGCGTATATTCAAGCGTCTGTAATTCACCGTATAATTCTCAGTCATAAAGTAGATTTTTATATGGAATATTTAATAGTAAACCTCCAAAGTAGCACGCGACTAAGCAGATATTGTTTGGGCATCGCCTTTTTGAATATTAAAAATATATGTGATTACATAATTTCACACATAGCAGTGAAACAAAACACTAGATTGCTGCCGTTATGGAAAATTTAGAAACGATGATAGCTCAGTGGTAGTGTGTACGACTTTGCGTCAAGGGACGTGAGTTCGTATCTAACTTCCTACAATCAGCTTGAGCTTTCGGTGAAGGAAAACATCGTGAGGAAACCATAGCATGGCGTTAGGGCTTTTCCTGATGTCCGCCTGGCTAGCTACCACCCTCAAGTTGATAACCTGCCGCCAAATACCAATAGGTGTGTTCCGGCAGTTGCATTCGAGAGCCAGTTCCCCTAAAGGTTTAGCGTGTCTACCAACTTGGGCCGTATCGTCACTTAAGATCAGGTGAGATTACGGCCATAACGCTAAGCCTTAACAATAAACAATTCATCTCTAACGTAACTAAGGAAGATTCACTTCAAAATGTGTTATTTCGTAACCATATATATATATATGAATATTTTTGGGTATGAATCGACATTAATATCTTTAATATTTCGGGTCCAATATTTGGTCCAGCGATGACGAGAATGCTTGTAAATTATCAAAGTGTAATTTATTATTTTATTATATTTATTTTATTACGCATATATTAATAATTAAACAATGTATATTGTGTATTTAAATGTAAGATTAGTGTTAATTAAATCTTATAAATGTAGGGAAATGTAGAGTGAACGAAAGATGTTCGACAAAAGTTTGCACTAAAATGAAAGTGTTGTTTGTGTAACTTGAGATTTTCATAAGGGAAGACACTATATCATAAACAAGGAATGGGAACTGAACATTCAGCACTTCAACTAGAGGGTAATTTTTTTACAGTAGGTACAACATTTCACTGCAGGTCCAGTCATAAATCATAATTTGCATAATCATGTGCTTATAACTTTATAGCTTAATTATTCGCTTATAACTTTAGCAACGCGTTATATATCTTCAGTACGTATTTTGATACTACACGAAAATTAGATTTCTTCAGTAGCGACAAGCGCGTATCGTTATTAACAATGTTTTGACATTCTCAAGGTAAATAAACTTTAATCCAACGCGGGAACTAATAACAAAAATTGTGGCGTGATCTTGAGAACAGTAAATAGGATAAAAAAAGTACTGTGCAAGTGGGAAATGCTCATGTCGAGGTGAAAAGGTGGGTCAGTGGAATACTTTACCCAGATAAAATGTATAATTTCTACGTTACATTGAGACGTTGCAACAAATACTATAGAAATATCATAGGCATGTTAAATAAATTAACAATAAAAACCAATATACGTCCACCTATCCATATTTGCCATTTATCCATATCCTCCAGTCATATTTGGCGTCTATTCATATTTACTAATTACTTTCTTTTCTAATCTACCACATTGAGTAATTAATATAAAATTACTAGATTTTACTCGCTGCTTCGCCTGCGTTAATATTGGTTTTGCTGTAATAAAACATTTCATACCAAGTTTATTCCTTTCTTTACACAACATCTAATGAGTTTTTCGCGAGAAAAATTACCTATCACCGTCTCCGAGTTCCCGTGTATCTCGCTATAGTAAAATTTATCATAATCGATTCAGCGGTGTAGACGTGAAAACGTAACAAACGAACAAACCCACTTTCCACATTTCTAATATTAGTAAGAATCAATACAAGCGCAAGGGAGTGTGTCGTTCGCTGCACTCTGCTAAGAATTTTATTGCTGGACCTGCAGCGAAATTTTATGCAGAATATAATATTTATGAATGTTTTACATCGACACAGTATGAGAGACGAACGTCTAATATCTAATTATTATCGAAGACATTGTATGTTGTTCTGGTATCCGTATTGAACTTCAATTTAAGTATTCCATATACTATATAATATATATTATGTTACTCGGTGTTGTAGTATAAGGATTATATATATATATAAAAATTTAATAACCCGTCGACGGGTTTTTCTTTGTATTATAATATTTTGCTCGTAAACGCTTTGAAAATGTTGCCAAATATTCCTAATTTTTTTTCTCTCTCTAAAAATTGCATCGCTAATATAAGGTGTGATTCAAGTTAAGATGGGTATAAAAATACATATAATTCAATATATATACATATATATATACAAAATATATATAATGCTTCGGAGCATTTAAATCGAAGACGAATTATTAATATAGATTTTATTGTTATATATATGTACATACGTACGGCTTTGTTCAGTTTCATTACCGTGCCAAATATATCGTGGTTCGATCGCTTCCAAGGCAAACTGGAATCTTTCGAGCTTATCTCTTAATATATCTTACGTACTTTATTATGTTATAATTAAGAATGGATATTGAAACGTATGTTATAAGGAACTAATTGGAATTGCGATTAATAATATTCATGAATGGATTTCGATATTATTTTAATCATTGACGACGACATTCCGCAGCTTTTTACGAAAATTAATTAAATTATATATATATAACATAAATAAATATATATATATCTAGTGTTACAAATTACGTCAGGGGAAGGTTTTCGCCAAACACTCGATAGAGTTAGATATATGAACACACATTAGTTCATGTTTTAGGGTGTAAGATTGTATTTATCATTACCACATATTCAATATATATTACTGAATAGTATTTAGGTCTCGTATACTTCGTTCAGGCTTCCCTGCGCCTGGCGTCACTTTCAGTGGACATTCATTCCTGAACCCTAAAAACATTTTCGACCCAACACCTAAGCTATATTATACCTATATTATTCACTGTGATACAATTAAATGTAAGATTAAAAATTAAAATTATATAGAAAGTATAATAAATGAATAAAAAAACGAAAATAAATAATTTTCTTTTAAATCATTCGATACTATGTAACTCTCGTTCTGAGTACTGATATATTTAAAAATAATTTAAAATAAATAAATATAATATAAATATCACAGTGAATAAAATTTATGATTAATTCGAAAATTTTAATGAAATAATAAATCTACTGTAAAGTATTTTAAATATGTCTCTATGGTCCAAAACTTGTAAGTCCATATCATAATTATTGCCACGATTATTAAATCCTCGTTCTAACAGTTGTTTTTTTGTAAAAAAAGAAATGTTGAAAATGTTGCGTTCAAGTCAAAAATCTTTATTCAATTTAAGCTTATGAACGTCACAATTACTACCGGTTTATTAAGTAACGCAATAAATCGAGAAGAACCGGCAAGAAACTCGATGATCAACATGCAATAAAATAATTTTAAAAGACTCAAAACCCTAACGAATTCCCCAAAATATCTATTCCAAAAACATCGACTTGTTTCAGAACAAAAACTAAGCTTCCATTGGGCTTAGCATGTCCATTATCTTGGGCCACATCGTCACTTAACATCAGCTGAGACTGTGGCCGTAACGCTAAACGTGTAAACTGTAAAACGAAATCATTTAGAAACATTCCGTAAATAAAACTCAGTCGGTTTCAGTTAATTTGTCAGTTAATTTAATTTTTAATCAATCACAAATCAATACTTTCCCTTTCGTAATGAAAACTTACAAGCTTTGGTCATATAATTACAAACGGCACACTTTGTTCGTTCGACCGTCTCTTGAGAGTTAGAATCCCTTTATTCTATTAAAAAAATATTATTAGTTAAAGTTTAAAACTGACCTCAACAGATGGCGTTAAAACAAAGTTTTGTCCCTTGTATAAATTCTAATATTGATTTAAAAATAATATATTGACGTGTTTTATAAATTATATTTATATATTATGTATATGTCTAATAACGTATTTTAATTTTTATTTATAACTGTGCTGTTTTATATCTCATATATTTTATACCAGTGTCTCTAAATAAAATAAAATGTGAATAAGAGATTCGCAGTTTTTATTAATAATTCATTACCTCGTTTCATCATTTGTCATGTGCTGGTAGCTCAGTGATAGTGAGTTCGAATCCCTGCAATGAGTTTGAGCTTTCGGTGATGGATAACATCGTGATGAGACCACAGCATGGTGATAGAGCTTTACCTAATGCCTGCATGCCTAACTACCACTCTCAAGTTGAAAATCTACTTGCAAATACTAATACGCGTGTTCCAGCAGTTGCATTTCAGTATTATATCCTTCATATAGGGCCGTATCGTCACTTAATATCAGGTTAGATTGTGGCAGTAACACTAAAACCTATAAATTATTAAATACAACAATCCGCCCCGGCTTCGCACATATAACTACATTGATCATCGAAAAATCAGCCCTTTTCGTCAAAGTCAGCAACATGGCTGTAATACTAAGTCGACGTTAACCAATTGCCATCCAATTGGCCGTCTGCGTCTCTGCTGACCATTACAATAAAAAAGTTAGACAGGACATATAGTCGGGGCCGGAATTCCCCAAAAGCTAACTAGGCTTCAGCTTACGGTCTCAAGATCAAGAGGGAACTACATTCAAGTTGTTAGCAAGATTAAAAAAATTGCATTATTCTAAAAGCAGTGAACACTTAATACTGGACCGAAGATAAGGAGAAATTCAACGTAATTTTTTTTTTTTTTATACTTAAGGTTTAGCGTTATGGCCATAATCTCACCTGATCTTAAGTGACGATACAGCCCAAGTTGGTAGACACGCTAAACCTGTGGAGGAACTGGCTCTCAAGTGCTGCTGCCGGAACACACCTATTGGTATTTGGCGGCAGGTTTACAACTTGAGGGTGGTAGCTACCCAGGCGGGCATTGGAAAAAGCCCTACCACCATGCTATGGTTTCCTCACGATGTTTTCCTTCACCGAAAGCTCAAGCTCATTGTTGTTGTTGGGTTGTGGGTTCGAACCCACGTCCCTTGACGCGAAGTCGTGCACACTACCACTGAGCTATCATCGCTTCAAAACATGACTAATAAACGAACATAAAATGTATTGGTTAAGATCAACGCGAGAGGTGAAAGAGCCTCATAAGTCGAAGTCTTAAGTTTTTTTTTTCATTTAAATCCGGCCTTGGGGATTTACCTGGTGGCCTCATAAGTCGAAAAGCCTAAGTTTTTTGTCATCTAAATCCGATCTCAGAGATGTACCTGGTCTGAATTACCTCAAATACCTAATAAAACAACCCCACGACGACAATGCACTCTCTTATTGCTAGAATCCAACCAGTGCCACTGACTCCATCTAACTCCACTCATGGTTAGATGTTAGGAAAATAATAATAATATTGGTTACTAATTCATTCCGAATCACCGAAAAGAATCAACTCGAACAGATGAGCGAACGTTGTAAAATGTTTAGTAATTAGTAATAAATCTATATTACATTAAAAAAAATGTTTTAATTTATAAAAACATGTTTAAATGCGCATGACATATTGACAAGATATCCACATGTTACGGTGCTACATACGTACAAATTGATTATTTAAATAATAAAAAAAAAAAAACAATATTTCTGAAAACATTACCTCTTTTATAAGAAAAGTGAAACCACATAGGTGAGTTTGTAAAGCAAAAATCTTTCTAAATACAAAATTTCATCGAAATCGTGAGAGCAGGTTCCGCGGTACCCAAAATTTATATATATACTAGCTGCCCGACAGACTTTGTTCTGACCTGACTATGAATATTGAATTCGAATTGGTATAATTAATAATAAAAATACATTATTCAAAATACACAGTGTTTATTATTGTAATGATCTAAGTACGACAAGTGACAGTTTTGTAAAATAAATATTGTCGTTAAAATCTTTTAAATTTTCTTAAATTTTGTAAATTTGCGCTGTACTTTCTAATTTTTTTCTTTCATAAGAACCTCCACCCGGTAATAATTAACACAACAAATAAGATATACTTATAGGAGCGTAGTTTATAACGTCGATTAGTACAAAGCGCGATGAGCTGTATATAAAAAATGTTATGCAAACGGCCAAAGATGATTACAAAATTTTTAGTTCCACGCGAATGAAGTCTCAGGTACAGATAGCCTATTATTTAAGATTGTAATTAGCTTCATATAAGTAAGTAATAACTCAGTGGTAGTATATACTACTTTGTGTCAAGGGACGTGAGCTCGAGTCCAACCAACGAAACCAACGAAAAGGTTATATTATTACAAGTACAGTGTTAGAATTAATATCGCAAAGTTCCAGTGATATTATTATGATTGGTGTTACGTTTTTTTCACATTCGAATCTTTTTCGTTATCATGGATTCGTTAAAATTCAAGTAATTATGAAGTATGACTAGCGTCGAGAAAGTAACGCGGCACAAGCGGCACGCAACACCAACGACGCGATCATAGCTCCGTGGTTGTGTGGAGTATCGCCGCGTCATGGGACGTGAGTTCGAATCCAACTACCTGCAATGAGCTTGAGCTTTCAGTGAAGGAAAACATCGTGACGAAAACCTAGCATGGTGGTAGGGTTTTTTCTGATGCCCGCCTGGCTAGCTACCACAGTCAAGTTGAAAATCTACCGCCAAATACCAATAGGTGTGTTCCTGTAGCTGCACTTGAGAGCCAGTTCCTCCACAGGCTTAGTGTCTCTACTAACTTGGGCCGTATCGTCATTTAAGATCTGGTGAGATTATGGCCATAACGTCAAATCTTAACTATAAAAAAACTTCGCTATATAGTTTATTTTACATTATAGCGACATCTATTGACGTACAGGTAAAGCACATAGTAGTCTTTATTTTATGTTATCTAACGATGACACAGGTTTGTAATAAAACCAAGAGATGGCGCTATTAACATATTCATATAACCGGTCTATTCTGTAGGCGCTTGTACGAAAATTAATATTTATTTTATATATAGAAATTTTGTGTCACATTGTTTGTCCACGACGAACTCCTGAACTGCTGAACCGATTTTAATAAAATTTTGCACACTGTGTGCAGTTTGATTCAACTTGAGAGATATGATAGTTTATATGTCGACGCGATAGATGGCACTACAGTCGATATGATTGACTACTCGATAAGACAGAACCAGATTTGCCAGCACAGCCAGTATACATACAAAAATTAAGATTATTAACAAAATTAGTACTCGTTTAGACAAGTAAATACTTAAATTAAATATATAGATCATTAATGATTGATAACTTGCTAGCTCTGTGATTAAAGCCAACTAGAAGGACGAGAAGCCGCGAAATGCAACCTTGTCTTTATCACAAGCGGCATTTTACAACTCACACTTATAGGTAAGGTTTAGCGTTATGGCTGTAATCTCATCTGATCTTAAATGACGATACGGCTCAAGTTGATAGACATGCTAAACCTGTGGAACAATTGGCTCTCAAGTGCAACTGTCGGAACACACCTATTGGTATTTGGCGGCAACTCTTCAACTTGAGGGTGGTAGCTAGCCCAATGGGCATTAGAAAAAGCCCTACCACCATGCTATGGTTTCGATGTTTCCTACGACTGTTTTGGTGAATATGTACTCCTTCACCGAAAGCTCAAGCTCATTGACTTGACGCGAAGTCGTACACACTACCACAGAGCTGTCATCGCTTACTTAAAAAGTAAGATAAATAAACGCCGGGCAGCGAAAAGCGTTTTTGTTGGATATTTGTTATATTAGAAAGCTTTTTAACATGCGTTGGAAAACAGCTATCCGTACTTATAGAAGAAATAACAGTATACATATTATATACAGTGTATTTTTCGTTTTTGAGAATGCTGAATCACTGTTGTAGCCTTGACCTTCCTTGATCGGGAAATAAGTTTTTTCTATTTTCTGTATTATTAAAAACCGACAAGAATTCGACGATAACATCAACCAAATCTGTACAAATACGTTGTACGAAAGAAAAATATTAAAATTGAAATTTGCTTCCAATTAACCATCCATACATTCGTACGTTGAAATTTGAAACAGTATTAACTAATGTTATGAATTGAAATAAAGTATACGTTAAAATGAAATTGTTTCTTAGAAAGTGCCAATGGGATTATTATAAAATATTTTCTGTATTTGATAGAGGTATTGGATTGAGGAAGGTATTTTTATGACCACCATTAGAAGCGAAGCTGTATTGAAAAGAGTAAAAAAATTGATATATGCAAACTTTTTTTGTAATCTTGCTGTTATGTTGTGTAGTTAAAAAAAAGGTTTTTTTTTTAATTATTTTTATTTTAATTATCATTTGCTGTGTGGTGGATAAATGAAACTTTCTTTCTTTCTATACGAATTTTGATGCATTGTTTTCCTGTCCTGTAACCGATATTTTATTATGTTTTATGTCTCATTGATATGGACTGCTTAAAGTTACGTCTCAGGTATCTGAGTAGGATTGTGACCTTTGTTTATTTTTGAGGTTTTAGCGTTGTGGCCATAATCTCACTTGATCTTAAGTGACGATACCGCCCAAGTTGGTAGACACGCTAAACCTTTGGAGAAACTGGTTTTCAAGTGTCACTAACGGAACCTACTTATTGGTATTTGGCTGCTGATTTTCAACGTGAGGGTGGTAGCTAGCCAAGCGGGCATCAGAAAAAACCCTACCACCATGCTATAGTTTCCTTACGATGTTTTCCTTCACCGAAAGCTCAAGTTTACTGTAGGCGGTTTAATTCAAACTCACGTCCCATGACGCGGCGTTCCTACACACCACCACTGAGCTATCATCGCTTCAAATTTACATTGGCATACAGTAAAGATTATTCAAATCACACCAAACCTTTCTTTCTTACCTTTAAATATTTACCAATTTGTTTTTTTATTTTCTCAGAACTCATTTTTCTTTATACTAATATTATAAAGAGTCAAGATTTGTATTTCTGTTTGTAACGAATAAACTCAAGAAAAACTAGACCGATTTTAAAAATTCTTTCGACATTACACTGCTACATCAGACCTGAATAACAAATGTTATATAACATTTATTTTATTTTATGAAAATGATTAAATAAAATTCTAGTTTCACGGGAACGGAGTCGCGGACACGACTAGTCTTAAATATAAATAGTTTAATATATTCCCTATAACATTTCCTTCAATTTTATTTATCTGTATGGATTATTTAGACCTTGCGTTTATAAATTCTCACTGGAGTAGCTCTTTGTCCATGTCGCGCGTCATGTTATTTCCGTGTCGCATCAATTCACTCGCCCATACAAGCGAAAAGCCGCGACTCGCGCGATAAGATCGTGTTTAGGATCACTAAATTAGTAAGTTAGGACCTTTTGGTTAGTTAGGATCGCGAATCCTTGTTCACTTTCCGGCAGCAGACCCAGCCCGAGCCGAGGTTCTGGCCGAACCTAGCACCCTTGCGCTGCTGAGTGCCCTCAGCACTCGCCCCAAAAAGTTCGGTGAAGCTGTCAAAGCCCTTCATGCTAACAGCGTACGTCAGGTCGAGAAAAAAAAACGAAGGCCGCTAAAGGTCGCGATGAGATATAGCGAAATAGGCCCCTTGAATGGTGACGTACGTTTACTCTAATATTAGGTTTTTTATATTTGTAAGACTTATTGTTATAGCCAAAATCTCACCTAATATTAAGTGACGATGTGGCACAAGATGGTAGATAAGCTAAGCCCAGTCTCCTAACTATCAGTACTGTTTCTCTGAGGAAGGCACAAGCGATGGGCATATTTAAAAATTATGTCAAAAAGTACTATATGCCTTTTTAACACATAACAAGTACTATATGTCAATTTTACGTTTGCGTGATATATTTGCATGTATTTCTATATGTTACATATATGTTTTATTTTTATGCAGTCCCTATTTTATGTATATTTTTATATTATAGTATACTTAATATCTATGTTATAGTTTACATATCATTAATATGTGTGTTATTAAGTTTGATTTTAGTTAAACACCCAAAATACACCTGATTCTACTCCATGGAACATATCCATACAAAGGTTGCCTGGAAGTTATTGCTATTAGCAATAATACCGC
Source organism: Actias luna (assembly GCA_039707435.1). Classification (NCBI taxonomy): domain Eukaryota; kingdom Metazoa; phylum Arthropoda; class Insecta; order Lepidoptera; family Saturniidae; genus Actias; species Actias luna. The sequence continues at coordinate 16,274,423 of JAZHAC010000003.1, read as the reverse complement.
CTTTTGCACTAACTAGATCATTTGTTATATATAATTATATGTTTTAAGGTGTACAAAAAAGATTAAATAAATAAATAAATAAATACCAATCGGTTTTTAAAACTTCTTTTTGTATTTAACAGAGTAATCATTGAGGAAGGTTGTAGATTAATTAATATCATGCTATCACCAATAGTAGAAAAGTTTTGTTGAAAACAGTTAAAAAACGGGCAAATAATATTAAATATATTTTTTATATCAACGCGAACGAAGTCGCGGGCACAGGTAGCATTAAATGATATACAATAATAAGGGAATACGGGCACATTTTATTTTACCTGGTGATTCACAACAGGGTAATGCCACATCCCTAACATATTGCGAAAGGCAATACGCATATTTTTTTCGTTAAACGTTAAAACAAAAAATAATAGTTAATCATGAGGGGAAATGTAAGAGAATCGACGTGTGGATTCTTATGGGCATTTTTGGGCACTGGGCGAGTTCCACAAAGACTTCTCGTACTCTATGGAGACAAGTGAGAGAGACAGATCCTACAAATATCGCTCCTACTGCATATATCGGCCAAACTAAACGCACAATCGCAGAAAGGGTCATGGAGCACATATGGGCAGTCAAAAATCGGTATACACGTAAGTAGGCCATAGCAGAACACCTGTTAGAAGAGGGTCCTAATAATTGGATAGAATTACTTAAGCCAAAAGTCCTCTCCGCCGATCGTTTCTGCTAAGAATTGTAAGAGAAGCGATCGAAATTAAAAAATTACAAAACTTTTAATCGGGATGACGGACTAAAATTACTGAAATAAAACTAATTTAAACGGATTCTATCGCGGTTATTTATTAAATTTTGACCCCGACGTTTCGAAAGCTTTTCAGCCTTCGCGGTCACGGGGCGGACTGAGGTGTAGGTTGTCCAGAAAAGTTCATGTCACTGTGTCTACCTTCAATTTAATTTTTATTATTGATAGTCTAAAATTATCTACGGCATGGTATTCGGTAATAGGAAGACTCAAGCCTCGGGTGCGATCGATGCATGTGTCGTCAGATATAGTGAGTGTAGTGTGCTAGAAAATCGTTAGTAATATGAGCAAATGAGGGTAGTTACTAGAAACTGCCCTCCGTATCGAAGACACCGCAACACTTCAGTCGACTCGTGACCACGGTATGTGTAACTAGGCCGAAACGTCGAGAAACTACCAAAAAGTAAATCCCATTTTATACCTGTATATAATTTCTACATTATAATGAATTTTAAGCAGTTTACAAACATATATATAAGTCGAGTGCACTGTGAACGAATTTTTTTTTACGCTGAATCAATGCTGTTGATCTGAGGGCGCCTTAATAAGTTTTTACTTTTAAAAAATATACCTGCGGCAATGTATTGTTTTGTTTTGGTCGCGATAGTGTTAGCAGTCGTATATTAATTATTGTACATTTACAAGAATTTCATAATCTCTTCAATCTTCAATGCTAAGCGTATCTTATTGTGGACAGCATAAGCCAATAACGACTTTATTTTTGGCATACATTGAGAGAGACGAATTTCTTAGCGAACTATGGATTCGCGGTGCGGATGCTGGGTCCATCGTGTGGTGTCGAGGGAAACTTCGAGCAGTATCCGAGACTTGATTCGTATGTAGGTTTAAGGGGAATCTAGTCGACGCACGTCAACACTCAGCATCACCACTACAAATTTGGTAATAGCTTTAGAATCACGTTCTAGTATATAACTTACTGCATTCCGAGACAAGCCAAGATCTTTTAGAAGATTATACAGAGATTTAGCTGTTGCTTATTTTAATTTATTTGTTTTTATAGCGTTATTCTTTAAGGTAGAAATTAGATGTAATTTTAAAAAGTACAATGGTTTTACCAAAGCAAAATAATTTTATAGCGATGGTAGGATAATTGGACCGTTTATTTTGAAAGTTGTGTAAGTCCATTTTTTTTTTGTTTCGAGAAAATTAATGGTTACTATATTTGTTGATAATGCAATTTTATTTACCGACCGATTTTAAGTTGTAAAACACATGGGATTTTTTTGAGAAATTAAACACGGACTTGTTATATATAAAACATTTATATTAAATTAAGCATGAATTACGTGATAGCTCATTTTTCTCATAAATGGACTTACAACACTTTCAAAATAAACGGTCCAGTTAATTGGAACGGGTAGTCTGGTGCTCGTATGCATCGATCGCGCGTTGCCGCTTCCCGCGCCCGCGCCCGCACCCGCACCCGCGCGTTACCGCGTCGCCCGCCAGTCGTCGTGCCGCGCGCGCTGCATGCGAGTCGCGGAGTCCGTTACGCGCGCATTATTTCAATATGCCGAAAAAAAAGGGCTTACCGCCCGAACAAATGGCGAAGTTAATAAAGGAGATACAAAAGAGACCCTGCATATGGGACACGGATCACGAGGATTACAACGACAAGTTCCACGTTACGAAATCCTGGGAGGAGATATCGGAGGAATTGCAACTGGCAGGTTAGTCGTTTGGATCCGTCGACGGTCGCGTCGACGCGTGCCTCGTTTCGCAGGGAAGTCAATTCGTTTTGTAAGGTGCCGCTAGATGGCGTTCGTTTTTACAACGGGCATATTATCGTAGACATTAATATAATTCTAATTCTAATAAATTAACCGTAGAACCGAGTGGACTTTCGTGCGACGATTCGTTGTTTGAATTCGATTTATAAAAAATAAATCACTGTAAATATCTCGTAAATTATGTTAATAGTATTCCAATTGAAAAATTAAAACGTGCAACGTAACGTAACACGAATACGTGTTTTTGATTTTATTAATAAATCTGCACAGGTCTTGAAAAGAACTTTCCCGTTGTGTAGGAAATTTAGTACACGAGAAACTTGTGTTATTAGTGAATTAATAGAAATCGTCAACAATATTTATCGTTTAAAGCACACGGACAAAGCCACTGGGCATGGCTAGTTCTTAATCACTAAATACTACGCAGTATCTTTGCCGAGGAAAACGATTTCTTTTTAATACCTATTTTGTTTATCGATCACTTTAATAATTAAGTCAAGTTACGAACATGCTCAGAATTCGTTTGATATTTCGTGTTCACTGGAGCCCAACGTTTTGTGCAATCACAGCACGGAACATTTCGTATACATAGCACACATTCCTTCACTCCTATTATAAATTTGAGAGTTTTAAACTTTAATATGTCAGGCAACATACAGCCGGTGCAATACCGGCTTCACTGAACCACGTTCTGGTATATACACCGTAATATTAACCGCCATAATGGTACGAATTATAAAGTTCTAAATATCTTCTACGTACAGTGGAGCTGCGGAAGCATGTCCTAACCCGTGTACTTCCTCCTTTACATTTGATAATAAAAAGTAAAAAGTATTTACTGTCTATAACATCAGAATTACTTAACATTGGTTGGTTTATCTTGTAATACGTAGAATGATATGCTTCCCCTATTTCACGACATCTTTTGATTTATTTTATTTATTTTTTTATCCTAGCTCGGCAAAGTGTCTGTACTTCACCTGATGGTAAGTTTCAGTACAGTCTGGTAACAGTAGTGACTGTGTAAATGTCCTTCGTCAGTAGTAACTGCCTTGGCGGCCCACTAAATGTCTCTTCTCGCCTCGTTTAAAAGACTCCATATTATAAGAAAGACGGAACACCCAGATCGGAAGACGGTTCCGCAGCGCCACTGTGCGACAAAGAAAAGACTTTTCGAACAAACAATGCGCACTGCATTAAGTATTATATATTGCTATAGGTATAGAGCGTACACAGAAACGTTTACAAGTACCTATTGTCCGCATAAATGCCGCTCCAGCTTTTAATCATAAGAATTAGAAAGTGGCAAATGGTTAAAATTATTTATATTGATGATGGACCAATTGGTAGTGTGTATGGACGTCGCGTCAATGCATCAACCTTAAGTTTTCGGTAATGAAACTATGTCTTAGTTTTAGGGCTTCTTAATGCTCACGTGACTAGCTACCACCCAAGTTGAAATCCGTCGCCAAATACCAAAAGTTGTGTTCCGGCAGTTACACTTGAGAGCCAGTACCTCCAAAGGTTTAGCGTGTCTACCAACTTGGGCCGTATCGCCACTTAAGATCAGGTGATATTATGCCCATAGCGTTAAACCTTAACAATAAACAATTAAAAAAAAACACCGACCGAGATGTGTACAAATGTTTTTTTTTCTTACTCTGGCAATACTGCATTCGGTTTCGTTCCTTTTTGTACTTGCATTGGATGAAAGAGCCCATTGTACTACATTATTGTATAAATAAATATAATCTCTTACTGTATAAAGCACTTTTTTATAGTTTAGGCTTAGCGTTACGGCCATAATATCACCTGATCTTAAGTGACGATACGGCCCAAGCTGGTAGACACGCTGAACTTTTGGAGGAACTGGCTCTCAAGTGCAACTGCCGGAACACACCTACTGGTATTTGGCGGCAGATTTACAACTTGAGGGTGGTAGCTAGCCAGGCGGGGCATCAGAAAAAGCCCTACCACCATGCTATGGTTTCCTCGCGATGTTTTCCTCCACCGAAAACTCAAGCTTATTATAGGTGGTTGCATTCGGACTCACGTCCCTTGACGCAAAGACGTACACGCTACCACTGAGCTATCATCGCTTCAAATATACACAGTTATTCTGTTTTTATCATGACAATCTACTTGTACAAAATTGTACTATTATTATGCAGAATGATAGAATATCTTGAAAATCTTTAGGGTTTGTGCAACAATTTGACATGTTGGCTCTCTTGGTAGAACTGTCCACGAGTTTTGGTTGGAATTTACAAAACGTGTCCCAAGATATTTAACTGTGTTACAGTCAAGTTGGAAATCTGCCTCAGAATATGTGTATAACCAGCCCCCCCCCCCCCCCCTCTATGCTTAACATGTTCAGCGTCTTGGGTCACATCGTCACTTTACATCACGTGAGTTTGCGGCCGTAACGCCAAACCTACAAACTATAAAATCCCGTTACTGTCATAGTAGACGAAAATCTATTAATTCCGGTTTCGCTTTGTACACAATAGTTATTTTAACGGATTGATATATCTACGTTATAATTAAGGTTTTCTATTCCCTGCCGGTAATAACTGGTTTGCGATTTCACTATCTTTTGATACCGCGTGCCGCTCCCGCCGCCGCACCGTGGAAATGAACTTGGTTCATTGCGAAACCCGTCCAGAAGATTCGATCCGTATTTGAAATAACATGTGGTGTATTTTTTTTTATACTTAAGGTTTAGCGTTATGGCCATAATCTCACCTGATCTTAAGTGACGATACGGCCCAAGATGGTAGACACGCCAAACCTGTGAAGGAACTGGCTCTCAAGTGCTGCTGCCGGAACACAACTATTGGTATTTGGCGGCAGGTTTACAACTTGAGGATGGCAGCTACCCAGGCGGGATACGTGATTATTATATGTTAGTTTACGGACCTCTTTCATACATCTCTAATATCCGGTATATGCAATCTGTAGACTTCGAAATGAATTCGAATTAATAATTCTCACTATTTTTTTTATTTAGTAGCTGACTGTAGCTGACTTTAGTAGAGACTGTCTCTTAATTTAAGAGACTGCTGTATGAGTTATAATATGGCTAAGAATGATACGGTGAATGTTGCCTTTAAATCAATACTTGGTATTTTGTTTTATAATACCTAAAAAACGTTTACACGGTGAGCTGTTATTTATTATGTAACGTTCAGAAATTTTAGACGATCGATTTCAATGTATTACACCACAAAATAAAGAAATACAGACAGTCAGCGTCGTAGAACGAGGTATGTTATAATTAATGTCTGCGTGAAAGAATCTCAGATCGAGTCGAAGGAACATTGTTTTGACGAAATTACGAAATCTTTACATTTTTGCTTGCATAAATGCTAACTGGCACTGCAATAAGTTCACGTCTTTTTATCAACACTTTTAAGGTTTGGCGTTATGGCCATAATCTCACCTGATCTTAAGTGTCGATACGGCCCAAGTTGGTAGACACGATAAACCTGTGGAGGAACTGGTTCTCAAGTGCAACTGCCGGAGCACACCTATTGGTATTTGGCAGCAGATTTTCAACTTAAGCGTGGTAGCCAGTAAGGCGAGCTTTAGAAAAAGTCCTACCACCATCCTTGCGATGTTTTCCTTCACCGAAAGCTAAAGCTCATTGTGGGTGGTTGGATTCGAACTCACGTCTATTGACGCGTAGACTATCACTGAGCTGTCATCGCTGCAATTTATATACATTAGACTTTAAGACATATATTAGACAAAAGACATAAATTCTCTTAAATCATGTGCAACGCAATATTTGAAATAAAATACTCAAACTTTAGTCTCTCACAAAACTGTCGATGGCAGCCATACTGCTAAAATTGAAGATATATAAGTAACTTCCAATGTTTTTATATTGACGTGAGATTGAACAGTAAACATTTAAATAAAACTAATTTAAACGGTATTTGATTCACTTTGATTCCGACGTTTCGAAAGCTTGTCCAGTAAAGATAATTGTACAGAGTTTACCCTTTTTTTGGGTGTTTTTACGTGAGGAAATATATTTATGCATGCCCTCCCAGCCCGGGGGGAATGAGAAGGGTATATGGGACTCACCCAGCGCTGAGAGCCGGGAATACCTACTAAAACCCCACGGCTGTCTGTATCCATTCTAGGCCGAAAAAGGTCCCAGTATACAATTGTTGATAAAAATCCGTTTAATATAGCTTTATTTCGATGAGTAACATTCGCGTCATCATAAAAACTCATTATGGACGGTGAAAATTTTAATTTCTAATACAGTTTCTTTCCTCACAGATAAGGGGTTAAGAGTGAAATGGAAAAACTTACGCGACGCTTATCGTAAGGAATCGAAAAAGCAGAAACCGTCCGCGTGGAAATACTACAGCATGCTGTCCTTCCTGAAGTTCAGAAACAACAATGACAATGACGAGGAGAACGAGCTGGACGCCGTCGACGACACCTCCGACGGTGGAGCGGCAGAGAGCTACGTGAAATTCGAACTGGTCGACTCCAACGAAGAATTATACTTGAATGAACACGAAAACTCGACACCGAAGAAGCGGAAAAAGAAGGAACACAAGGACGACTACGATCTGATGTTCCTGAAATCGTTAGCGCCGTATCTGAGACAGTTAGACCCGATAAGGAAGCTCGTGGTCAGGAGTAAGATGCAGGATATGCTGCTAAACGAGATCGCAGCGCAGCAGTCATCGGATAAATTGAACTTTAATCGGTAGCTGTTGTTGGTCGTTACTGTGATGGTCCTTAAGGGTATAGGGAGCCTTTTAACGAGTCTAAAAGTCGTTCTAGGGTCATCCGAAGTGAGAATATAGTTCGTTCAAAGCGTCTAGGGATAAGTTAGGTTTTGCTAGACGAGGTAACCGACCAGATAAAGTCCCGCCAGCTACTGTTTGCAGATGGTCGTTTTTCCAATGTCTAGCAAATGTGGGAAACGAATAGAGTGTTACAGTGAGGCTTGTTCGGTAGTACTTCTGTTTCGCACGTGATGAGTCTAACACACCTCTTTCATAGCCCGTTCAGTGTATTTTTAGAGGCAATATGTAAAAGTGCTTTTTCCACATTGGAAGCAAAAATAAATACCTTGAATGATAATGTGGTGTATTTCTTGTAAGATCGTACCCAAGGGTTCTTGTGATATCTCAGAATTCATGGTTCGTGTAATTATTTCCAAATAGTATCACTCCTGCACAATGTCTAGGTTCCATACAGTTATATAAATATTGTATTGTATATCTATATTATAGAATTCCACGTAAAATAAACAAATTTATAAATTATAACTGAGACCGCGTCAAAAATACTTGAAGTAGAGTCATGGCAAAATTAATTGACAAACCCAAAAAGTTTGGTCCTAAAAGTATGAAATATAAAATCTGTGACATAAACAATAATAATTAACATATTATAATATTATGTTGACAAATGGCATGGTACGATGGTAGGGCTTTTTCTAATGCCCGCCTGGCTAGCTACCACCCTCATGTTGAAAATGTGCCGCCAAATACCACTAGGTGTGTTCTTGCAGAGGCATTTGAGAGCCAGTTCCTCCTATAAATGTCCACAATGCATCCTGCGATTCCTCTGGTGTTGTGGGTGTCCACATACCCGGTGATCACTTATATCAACTTACCATCAGGTGACACGCTTGCTCGTTTGTCACCCATGCCATAAAAAAAAAAACAAATTTAGAAAATAGGTCCTAAAAATGTACGAAACTTAATTGATGTATACCCCACCGAAGCCACTAAAACCTGGTCCGATATAATTATTATCTTGATAGAAGAAAAAATCCTTATAAAAAATAACCCGTTTGTTTCAGTGATTTTACCCGAAGATAACTCCATAATTCCTGTGCGTGGTTAACATTAAACTAAATATTTGCAAAGATTCAGTTTATTTTCTATATAACTAAAATGTATCCTTACTAATAGGTATTATAAATTCGAAAGTGAGTTTGTTTGTCATTAATTTTCATATAGAGATAGATGGGCACCTGGGGACGGTGATAGGTTACTATTCCTCTCGAAAAACAAAGTGGGGTAAAGAGAGCGACGAAACTTTGTATATAACTTTTTATTGCGTCATCCGATTTCTATGAAAAAATCAATATTAACGCAAGTGAAGCCGCGCACGTAGTAAATAAATGTAGCCGGGGGTCGCATGAAATATTTGATGATATTTCAGGACGGTATAACATTGTAAATAAATATGTATTTTTATAAATTGAGAATGTGATTTTGTATGTTCGTTATACTTCCGCGCTTCAATTATTCAACCGATCATTATAACGTTTTGAGAACAACGTTTTCAGGGGTTCATCTAAAAAGGGCATATATAGTATTTTTCATAGAGAAAAATCACTATTCATGAGACATCAAAAACAGGCTTTAATTCAAATATGAAGTATGGAAAACCGTGTTGGAGTGATGCGGTAAGGAAAAGGGATTTTGTTCGTTAGCGCGTACTTAGCATTTGCCTATATTAGGGCGCTTATTTTAGACCCTTGTATCCACCTATAATACCAAAAAAAAACTATCTACCTAATATTATAAATGCAAGTGAGAGTTTGTTTGCTTGTTACATTTTCACTCCCTAATTACGATCATGATGCAATTTTGCGTATAAATGGTATAGAAAAGCGACAGGATACATTTTATCTAAAAGATTACTGTTCTCGAAGAATAGAGAAATAACTTACATCGTGACGCGAGCTATATCTATCTATCTATATCTATTACTAGATCTAGATCTAGATCTATTACTGATCGTGTAATATATCAATGGGTTGGCTAATCGAAGTGATATTATTATAAAACATGGGTTTCAACGAGACGATGATTCAGTTATTGAAAATTTTGAAGATGGACAACTTGTCGAGATTTCTTTCGTATTGACTCTAAGTCTTCTAAAGAGCTTTGACAGATTCACCGGGCTTTTAGTGCAAGCTAAAAAGCTCACAAGTGATAAGGCGACAAGCGTAAGGGTGCCAACATGGCGAAACTGTACGTCGACTGTTTCCGGGTTTGAAATTCCGCGAATTGAATGTAACTAAACCTATCCATATCCACGAACTATACATACCCATTGATAGTCTACTTGTATCTATTTCGTTATTTATCAATGTTTCCAACAAGCCATGAATCTAGAATTCATATAATATATCTACCGCGTGAAATGCGGTATATATAGTATTATCAAAATAGTCAATGCCAGTGTCACAAAATCGCACGATAAACAGGCTTCAGAGGTATTATTCGGAGTATTGGGCTTAGTTATGGTCGAAACATTGACCACCGAATATAATAAAACGTCTGCCGAACCATTTGATATCTTATAGATTCGCTTAACGCTTGGTCGATCGATTTCAGTGGCGTCTTAAATACTTATAGGTCGTAGGTTCCAAACCTCAACTAAGGATACGAAGTTTCACTTCTATCAGCAGTCCTCATGATTGCTTTTTTGGTTCTGTGAGGAACTACCCCCGCGGCCCTTACGCGTCTTGCCAAATAAGATCGTGTAAGGATGACTAAATTAGTAAGTTAGGACCTGTTGGTTAGGATCGCGAATCCTTGTTCACATTCCGGCAGCAGCCCGAGCCGAGGTTCGGCACGTCGGCACCCTTGCGCTCGCTGCCTCGGAGCTGAGTGCCCTCAGCACTCGCCCCAAAAAGTTCGGTGAAGCTGTCAAAACCCTTAAGCCTAACAGCGTATGTGAGATCAACAAAAAAAACTGTAGATGGGTAATCTATGGTCGCAAGTTAGATCTGGAACTGCTAGCCCGATTTAAAAAAATCTTCCATAGAGATATGACTACATAGTTGTACCTGCAGTTTCGTTAGCGTGAAATTAAAAATTATTTAATAACTCTGCCCCTTTTTGGGTTTTTTTCCTTTTTTTGTATATAACTTTGCTTCTGTTGGTGGGTAGTGTGATGTTAAATAGCTCAAAGCCATAAAACATGGTAACCAAAGGGTCACACAAGCTATAATTGCCCAAACCCCAACCACAAGGCGATTATAGAAATAACTCAAAATATGTAATAATTTCATAAGAGAAAAAAAAACTCACTTTAGTGTAATGTTTACTGTTGTAAAGCTATTTTTAATGCCTAATAAATAACGCTTACCTAAAAAAGGGTGCAGACCTGACATCCGCAGATTGTGTATATAATAACAATAATGAAAAAAGCTTTCCTCAATAATTGCGTTATCAATAACCGGAAGTTAGATTAAAGAGAACGAAGGTGCTCCGGAAGTTCGCTTGTATAATTTGAATACACGACCTCTTCTATGACTTCCTATCGTGTTACACTGTCGGTTTAAAGGAAATTCGATTTATTAAATTATCTAAAGACATTACGAATTATTGATTGTAACGAGAATACAAATTAGTAGGCGACGGTGTGACCGCGGCCGTCGCGTCACGTTGGTGGGTGTCTTGTTCGAAGTTGTATGTGTTCTTAGAGCACTCTACAACTTACGTATAAGACGGCCATTGTTTTTTTTATTTATATAATCGGGTATTTAGTTTTTCGTATTGTACAAGTTATATTAAGTTAGTTTTTAAATGTGATCGAAAAATATCCATGGGTAAGATTGAATGAGTTTGTTTCATTTAATACTTTTTTATTATGTAGTTCTGCATATTATAAAACTGTAACTGTTTTAAATGCACACATTAAACATTACTGGAAAATGTAATCGGAGTGTATTTAGTTTTCGATATACCTAGAGGTAACTAATATTTTTTGAGAATTTTCGTCTGCCTGTCTGTCTCTTTAAAATCAATCAAATCTTTATTTAATTCTGGTCCTGAGAAGGCGCTTATAAATGTCAAAACTTACCACCGGTTCGGAAGATAGCCCAGTCATCGAGAAGGTCGTCGTATAGGTTTATATACGTCTTTTAGAAAGCGATGATAGCTCAGTTGTAGTGTCTACGACTTCGCGTCAAGGGACGTGAGCTCGAATCCGCCTACAATGAGCTTGAGCTGGGTGAAGGAATACATCGTAAGGAAACCATAGCTTGGTGTAGGGCTTTTTCTAATGCCTGCCTGGTAAGATGAAAATCTGCCGTCCAATACCAATAAATGTGTTCCGGCAGTTGCACTTGAAAGCCAGTTCAGTTCCTCCACTGGTTTGGCGTATCTACCAACTTGCGCCCTTATCGTCACTTAAGATCAGATGAGATTACACCATAACGCAAACTTTAACTATAAAAAAAAGTACAGAATTATGATAAAATCTGATACGGAAATAACTAATATTATATATCAATATAGAATACTTTTAACGCATAAAACAAAACGATTTTGAAGTACTTTTATCTATTCCGTAGCTCACAACTAACATGTCATGTTACATTTGACTATTGCAAAAATAGTGTGTCGAAAAGGAATGAACAACTTCCAGAGTTATATGAAAACGATATACCACGGGAATATTCCTCTTAAAAATGAAAAATACGATGTAGCTACGTCATAAATCTATTTTCCATGATTAACATAATTACTTATCGGAAGACAGAGCGGGCTGCCAGTATTTTTATAATATGTTTTGTCAATGTTAATTAACTTTGTTTCCTAGTACTTTATTTTATCGTTCGTATCTTTATTTTAAAATGATGAGAATATAAAAAAAAAAGTTATTTCTTTATTTGAATACTCACGGAATGTAATTTTCTAAGTGCGTCACAATTAGAGTGGGTGTTTTGGTAAAACGCCCGGGGGTACATTGAAACAGAAAAGCGTTGCTGGTAATAGTGCAGTCGGTTGACTGGACATTTACGTGTCAAAAACTGTTGTCGCACGCTGTTATAGGTTGAAACTCGGATCGAAAAGTGCCTGAGGTCTTGGCACTAAGCCAAAAGAGCTGTATCTATGTTAATATTATAGAGCGAAAAAGTCTGTTTGTTTCGACGCGCTAACAGTTGGGTTTAAAAAAAAGGGAGCCGTCCCGGGACGCCTGGCGGATGTGAAACATCGAAATTGTTTTGTATAGGTTAAATGCATAAAAGAACAGACTACGACGAGAAGATAAAGCATTGCAAATTTGTTCCATAAAATAATGACTGTTTGTTACATAAACAATCATTTTTTTTTTTTTTTATTCTTAAGGTTTAGCGTTATGGCCATAATCTCACCTGATCTTAAGTGACGATACGGCCCAAGTTGGTAGACGCGCTAAACGTGTGGAGAAACTGGCTCTCAAGTGCTGCTGCCGGAACACACCTATTGGTATTTGGCGGCAGATTTACAACTTGAGGGTGGTAGCTACCCAGGCGGGCGTTAGAAAAAGCCCTACCACCATGCTATGGTTTCCTCACGATGTTTTCCTTCACCGAAAGCTCAAGCTCATTGTAGGTGCTTGGGTTTGAACCCACGTCCCTTGACGTGAAGTCGTACACACTACCACTGAGCTATCATCGCTTCATTTTTATTGAATACAAAAAACAAAAATTCTAGATTTTAAAATTTATTTTGTCGTCACGTCTTTTACATAACTATGTATAGTACATATATACCATCATATAGCGTGGCGATGTACCACCAAACCAACAGTCAAGTTTAACCTCGCCTATCGATGTTTAACTTCAAAATATTATGGTGTTTCATAGAGTAATAATTAAGGAAAGAGTTATGCTATTTAAAATCACGCTACCATCAATATGAGTGAAGCTGTATCGAAAATAAGTTATATAGACGCGCAAAACTGCTAACATATAATTTTACTTCCACGCGAAAGAAGTCGAGGGCGCAGCTGGTGCTTTATATAAATAATAACAGACACATCAATAAATTCTAATACATAGTTAAATGTAACACAGGCTCTCGGATAAATTTATATCAGTTAATTTATAACACAGGAATTCTCATTGAGTTTATGACTGTGCTATGTTTCCGTTTCTAATTGACAGTGGGTTACAGACTATGTGGGTAGTAGGGGTATAGGAATACAATCCGAAAAACGAAGAAGGTCTCGTGGTGACCTAATACGGACTTTTTTTTATAACCATGGTGTTCAAAATTCCAGTTTTTATCGACTTCCTCAACGCCACGCGAAAACGCATTACCCGGGTTCAGGGGCTAGGTGTGAAGGGTATTTGGTGACTCACCCTACTCTACCCACTAACACACACCACGCTGACACTTCAGATTCCTGTGGTGCCAGAGACCAGAGACTGCGCCCGCAATTCTACCAGACGATACCTGATCCCACCAGCTTGTTGCAAATAATGGGAGTGTGTAGGGTAGTCGTGAGACTTTTAGTATTTCCGGTGTGTCCCGCATTCATGTTTTAACCCAAGGCGACGCAGGAAATATACCTGTAAATGGATTTTACCCAAATAAAAAATATATGATGCTCAGAGATCCTAAGCACTGCTACTGAGGTAAGAAGTCGCTGGTTCCATGTATGTTGTAATTTTCAAATGTATGTCTGGGTGCTAAATATAACGTAAGAACGAATTTGTGAAGCGATGGTAGCTCAGTGGTAGTGTGTACGACATTGCGTCAAGGGACGTAGGTTCGAATCAACTTACAATTAGCTTGAGCTAGAGAGAAAACCATAGCATGGTGGTAGGGCTTTAACTAATACCCGTCTGGCTAGCAACCACCTTCAAGTGGAAAATCTGCCGCCAAATACTATAGGTGTGTTCCGACAGTAGCACTTGAGAGCTAGTTCCTCCACAGGTTTAGCGTGTCTAACAACTGAAATAATTATCATATACATGGGAATGTGAAGAGAGGAAACGCATGTGGAAAAAGAGAGAGGAGGAGATGTGGAGAAAAGAGATGAAGACCAAAGAAAATGAAGCCATGCTGGCTCAGTTGGTAATGTGTACGGACTCCGTATCAACAGGAGTGAGTTCGAATCCCTACAAAGAGCCTGAGATTTCGATGAAGGAAAACAACGTGATGAATCTATAGCTCGTAGTAGGCTGTTTTCTAATGCTGACCTGGCTAGCTAGCAACCTTACGTTGAACTTCTACCGCTAAATACCAGAGGTGTGTTCCGGCAGTCGCACTTGAGAGCCAGCCCTGCGTCCTCATCATTTAACATGAGATGAGATTGTGGCCGTAAATCTAAACCTATTAAAAACAAAAAAAACACCACACAATAACAATCAAAACGAGTCCACGATGGCCCTGGATTCCCCCCTTAATACCAAAGAAGGGAGAGCTTTCTCATAGTTTCCAATAGGTTCAGCAAACATAGGGTGGGCTCATTATGCCTCTATCTCACGCGCAGTGGTTCCTACTTATGCAATGTCATCATACCAACATATTTGCTTTACAAAACGACTAACAACATACTTTGCATTTTGGCTTAGAAAAAGTAATTTATATGGTAACTAGTGATACCCGCGCGGCTTCGTTTGCATGGGCTTTAAATAAAGTTTGTATAATTATGGAAGCTTTTTATTTCAAATTTGTAGCCATGATGTTAGATACAACTTTTACTGTCACAGACTATATAATTATTGACGTTCAAACACATTGTACAAAGTAATGTACAAAGAATATCTTTGTTACAAAATGTTAACATATTTATCTTATTTCGTTAGAACTACTTTGTTCTATGAGATAATAAGTATTATTTATATTAGTCTATGATATTACTTGTCACCAAATCAAATTTCTTTAAAATCTGTGTGGTAGTTTCAAAGTAATGCGCGTGGAAAAATGTCCGTTAACTCATGAAGTATCGAAGATTTTTGGGTTCCACATTAAAATTACATACCTACCTTGATTTGAAAAAGTATGTAATATACAGATACAGAGAGCATGTATACTAACTAATTCTCCAAATGTTTCATAGTTAACCCACCTTAGGGTAATCTTAACATAAATACGAGATATTTTTTATTCTGAGCATTTATCACGCTTCTTTATTGGAATATAGAAATAATTATCTACCGAAGTGTATAACCGATATAAATTAAGCTCGAATGTTTGTTTTTAATTACCTTTTCATTTTATTACCCAAACACGGTGACTAGACGGTTTGGATTCCACTTTAGTCCTGAATCAGCAAGATTTATAACTAAATATATCATCTCGGTAACGACTATCACCACATGATGTCTAACAAATATATAGGTACACACAAATGCAATAACTTTAAAAAAAATTCGTAAAGGAAACTTGAAACTACCCACTAAGCATTCTTTTCTAAAAGCCAGTCTTATCTTACCTCATTGAAGCCGGTTTTAACTTAATCCTTCATTCAGAAAGCGAGTGTTACGTTTCGTGGTCAGTGGATAAATGAAAATTGTTTAGTTATTTGACACTAATAAGCTTTAGACTTAATCATAATAGTTTAACGATAAATTTATGATGAGGTTGATTACACTTTTAATTATCAAAATTACACACGTAAATAAGTTGTCCCTGTAATGGAATCTGTTGAATAAATCCATAATAGTATATTTAATGCAAAACAAAGACAATCTTTTGCGATAGAAGCATTTGACATATCGAAAGAAATAACCTCAAAAATCATTGAAATTAACGGGTAAAAGATTGACAAAAAAATCCACATGAAACAAGTGTAGTGTAGAAAATATTCTTTAATAACATAGTATCTGTTGTATTTCAAACGGCCGGCAATTTCTGAAGGTAAAACTATTAACATAAGTGAAAAAGTTTTCGTAATAACTATGACGTCTCGTGTCCGACGGGACGCGGGAACCGGGCGGGCGTTGCCGCTTCGTGCAACCCAAACAAAACACGTTCGGAGCGGCAACGTCGCGCGAACCGATCTGAATCGATTCCCTCCCGCCGCGCGACAACCGACAGGTCTTGCAATAGTGACTAGCTGAAAACTTAATTACCGTAAATTACCGATTTTTTTACTTCCCAATAATTAATTATACGGCATTATCTATATGTTCACAATATCCTTTTATTCATATTTAAAACTGCACCTAACGGGTCTGAGAATTCAACAAATCAATAAGATTAATTATTAACAATTAATTGTTTTACTTAATGGCATAAATATATTTACAATCATAAAAATTTAAATATCACTCTACCAACATTGCTAAATGAATTGAGAGATTTAATTTTACATATATTTTCTGTGAAATAAACAACCTAAAAACAAAATACAGAGTGAAGAAGACAAAAAAGATGTTGTTAGGTGTTTTTTTTGACCACTTCCCAAGTTTTTATTGAACCGGTAAAGACACGTTACTTACTGCAATAAAAAGCAAAAAGTTTAATCTTTAAATTATAACTTTTTTATAAGAACCTAAAACGATCGGAATGGACTTCTGGTATTTTTCTCACGTTATTTTAATGTATTATAATACACTTCAAAGCTAAAATCGCCGGATACTTTTCACAGAATTGAAATTTTATCGTGTACAATAAAGATACTTTTAATAATTAAACGAATTGCAGCTGTTACATGATAATTACTATAACGAGTAGGAATTGAGCAAAAAGATCTGCGTGTTCTACTTTACTGAGTTAGCAGACGGGAAAATTTGTTTAAATGATTTTATCTCAATATAACTATAGACATACCAATTATGCATGGTCATTTGAGAATAAAAATTTTAAGATTGCAAACTTTTATGGTATCCACTAGATTATATAACTCTTTCATGCATTTTTATATAGTATAGGTTAAGCATTATGGCCACAATCTCATCTGATGTTAGTGACGATGTGACCCGAAGCAGTGGTTCTTAAGTGCAACTGCCAAAACACACTTATAAGTATTTGGCGGCAGATTTTCAACTTGAACGTGGTAATTAGCCAGGCGGGCATCAGAAAAGCCTGACCACCATGCTACGGTTTCATCACGATGCTTACCTTCATTGAACACTTCGTACATGCTACCGCGGAGCTATCATCGTTTCAAAATACAAAACACAAGGTTCCTAACAGAATCTATTTATACTGGATTTTCTATTGTTACTTCGATGTTATTTTGACCCATGCACCTTAAGCATGTTGAACTATTTGCTTTTAGATACGTTAAAATTCTATGATACTAATTGCATATCAAGCATGAACATATAAGCATGTATTTGACGTTCATAAGCGCCTTCTTAGGGCCTAAATTAAATAAAGATTTTTCATTTGATTTGCCACATAATATATTAATATATACAATTAATAACATACAAAACTCTGTAGTTAACAAGTTCGTATGGTTCAATATTTATTTCAATTTGTACGTTGTTAAAATGATAACCATTTGCTAAGAGATGTTTTTATAACATAGATATTTTTGACTAAATCGAGTCCTTTAATATTTCAATTATAAACATACTTAATTTTTTATAAATTTCATATGAATTTTATACACTTGGTGATATTATCACCTATATATCTCAGATATAAAGAAGTGAAAATAAATTAATATATTTGATTTTTTAAATTAAGAATTAATTAATTAAAGAATAAATAGTGTCGAGTAGATTTATTAGAGTATCATACGACTTGTTTTTAATGTTAGTGCTACCGAGCGTACCTGTAAGGATCCTTATCATGAAATGATGTGAATTTTCATGAATACTAACTTTTTTTATATTTTTTTAAATAGGAATAAACTGTATTTTACCTTTATTCAATTGTACACTGTAAGTAACGAATACATAATCTCGAACTGTTGCTAGCATGAAACAAATCTTCAAACGAACACTAGCTAGCTGTTGAGAATGCATGAAAAGAATCCTGACGATGTACTTAATGAAATTACTATCTAATACAAAATGCGTTGGGGTTTATCCCTCATCGCAATAGTGAATCCGGACTACGCCGAGGGGCTACTCGTTGATTTGTCTACTAGTCTTTGTCGGCTGTATTGGTCGTCAATGCGTCACTCATTGTGCTTTCATCCCACCCGAGTACCGACTGCGGACGCTGCGGAGCTTTTCAAGAGACGATTTTAGTTTCTATTGTTGTTTTTATACAACGTTAGTGAATGTAATGACTGACATTGTCGCGGTGGCTCCGATAGTTCGTGAGTAAATAAATCATATTTTGGTTTATACCGTGGTCACGCTTTATGCTGTAACTTGTTGTGTGTGTAAACAAGTTTTCGAACATTGTAATTATCCTGGTAACTTAGAGGTGAATTATAATTGCTCTGAGTAGGTAGGATCGAAAACCAGTATCCATTTCAAGCGTCTTGTGGGTATATACTTGTGTCATTTTGAATGACTGACGATTTTGCCATGTGTATTTTCACAAACAGAGAATACTGTTCAACAATTATCTATATTAATATTACAAAGTAGCTGACCCAGTGAACTTCCTATCACCTATAATCGATCCTATTATCCATATATGTAAATATCTCGCAGTCCTCTGTCCCATTCCTCACTTATTTTTCACAATATGAGATCTAAAAAAACTACGTTTTTTCTTTTATAATAATCTTATCCTGACAATAACGAACACGATAAAAAAAGAATTATTCAAATTGGTCCAGCCGTTTGAAAGCTATGCGCGTATATACATTTCAGTGAATCATTTTTGCATATATGTAGACTATCTGGCAAACCTTGTTCTGCCTTTCGAGTAGCCAATCATATCGATTACAGCATCATCTATCGCGTTATTATCGAGATAAAATTATCCCGTCACTCAAGTTTTATCAAACTGCACGCAGCGTGCAAAGATTGATTAAAACGGTTCAGTAGTTTAGGAGTTCATCGCGGACAAACAACGTGACACGAAATTTTTATATATAAAAACTCTATATATTAAAGGCCGCCAATGCAAATGTGATTTCTCTGGTGTCGTTGGTGTCCATGAACGGCGGTGATCACTTACTGCCAGGTGATACGTTTGCTCGTTTGCCCAATATTTAATAAACAAAAAAAAATTCTTTGATCGCGCTAGCCTTAGGAACTACCAAGATAAATCAGGATTTTGGTGTTTGATAGAGTGAGATTAAGAAAAGTTTTAGTCTATTTAAAATCATGCCAGGAGCAAAGCTGTATGAAAAATAGTTACAAAAACGTGCAAAAATTATTATATAATTTTTTGTTCCACGCGAACGAAGTTATACAGCTTGTTTTGTATATTATGTATAGTGTTTTCAAATATTGACATGCCTCACGACGGTGCGGTAGTAAGCCGAGATGGAACCGAGGGGTCACGGTTTCGATTCTTCTACGTGGCTGGTTTTAATGAGGTCAATGTGTATATAGTATACCTGTCACTACAATAGAAGCTTTATTTAGTTTGAAACCCTGTGATTTTTATCTTGTTATATGGAGTGGATTCTACAATAAAATATATCTACAACTCTGGTCAAAGCTAGCGTTGCTATCTCTAAAATTTGGCAACAGGGACGAAAAGCGTGAAAACTCCGGATTTTAAGAGCCCAGAACCCGGATATGTAAAGAGGTTTTTTGTTCATTGTAATAAAAAACATTTGAAAATCTCATAAACCACCCTTTTATTTATTTTCAGACCATATAATTCAATTTAGTCGTGTTTTATAATCATTTTAAACGTACCTAACAAAACAGAATCTTATTGTAGTTTATGACAAATTGTTTTAATTTTTTTTTTATTCTTTAAATATTAAACCTGACAAAATTCAATTAAATATATGAACAAAAATCTTAAAAGGACTGAGATCATTTTAGTGTTCTGTCTTACAAATTTAAAGGTAACTATTTTAAGTCAATAATAATTATCTTCTTTAAATTTTGAAACCCGAACTATAAATGAAGCTCCACCCGGACGCTCCCCGGATGCCCTCTAAACTAGGACAAATCCGGGGAAACCCGCACAGATGGCAACCCTATTCAAAATCCACCTGTTGGAGATTGACAACGGACGCGTCAAGATAATTCTTGGTATAGCTTGTCATTGCATAATAATGAACAGTTTTCGATGACATAACTAAAAACCCTTTGACAGTTCCAGATAAAGATTTTTTAAATAAAAAGGAGGCAAAGACGTCACTAAATTTGTAATATACTTATTACAAGAAACTTAAATAAATACGTAGGAACAGAAAAACACGCACAGATAAATAAAGAAACTATTTTGTCTATTGTTGTCTGTCTTTATCTGTGTGGTTATTATATTTATTACTAGCTTTTATCTGCAGCTCCGCTCGCGTTAATATTCATTTTGTCAACTAGTTCTGATAGTCGATCGATACAGACATAATTTTTCTATCATTAGATTAGCATTAACTATCAATTATTTATTTCCGAATGTTGGTCAATACAGTGAGTTACGAAAATTTGACAAAATTCCAAATAATTAGCATGTATTCTCTAAACTTTTAAGAAAATCTGATGTGACAATAAAAAGTTTAATACAAAGTTTATGCGTTATAAGATATTAAAGCGTAACAGACAAACAAACTAGCTTTCGCATTTATAATATAAGTAAGGATATATATTAAATAACCCGCTGTGTAAAATATGGAATTGAATTTTTCATTAATGCTATTACTTAGATACCTATCTCCAAAATGTATTGACTTCCTATTTCTTTCACGACGCAGATACCCACTAAGGACGAATATTATGATCAGTTGTCGTAACCCGAGCAAAGTCGCGAAGCACTAGGATAGACGAACTTCTTAACTCTCCGTGAATTCACCGTACGAGTGCTGGATCCATGCTGTGGCAAAGAGGGAAACTAGGAGCAAATCCCCAAGGCTAGTGACATGGATGAGGTATGAGGCCCCTTTACGACGCGCGGCAACTCACCTTCATTACTTGTGTTTCTCTCTCTCTGTCCAAACAAATTTGGTTAAAGCCTGCTAGCGCAACTTTAGAGGCACGTTCTAGTATAGAACTTCCTCCAGTCCTAGACAAAACAAGATAGTTCTGTAAATTATAGAGATATTATGCTGGGATGTCTATCACTCTCACTTCGTCCGCGTAGACATTAACTACGTAGCCATTGCTGTTGAGATCATTGAGTAACCCAGTTAACCAGTAAAATGTACTCTAGAGAAAATAAATAAATCCGGTCTAGAAGTCGAATCCCCAACATCCTGTGGGGTTTTATAGGGCTTTTTATACCTATATGTATATTTTTATATACGCAAATGACGTGTC
This sequence comes from Actias luna, assembly GCA_039707435.1. NCBI lineage: Eukaryota > Metazoa > Arthropoda > Insecta > Lepidoptera > Saturniidae > Actias > Actias luna. The sequence continues at coordinate 16,252,795 of JAZHAC010000003.1, read as the reverse complement.
ACTACAATTAAATATATATAATTCCTTGTTTATTAATGATATAATTTGCTAATTATGTCAAATAATCGGGGTTTCCAAAGATTAAATTGTTTTAAAGATTATGTATTATCATGAGATTGGGTTTTATTTACACGATTTTTAATCTCATAATAAATTAGATAACATATCCCTTTAATGGCGAAGTAGGTATTACGAATATTATTTAGCTTTGTAACATTGATTTAGGTCTGACAGTACTATATTTATGTATAGATAAACATTCCGGATACACAGGATCGTTGTAGAATAAAATAAAATGTATTAAAACACCAACATTGATAGCTAAAGTTTTCCGATCATGTATCACAGACCGTAGGTATGTTTGTGAACCTGCACGTAGAAAGGAACATATACGTGTCCGTAAGATTCAAGTTTCGTCCGCTCGGTTCAACAATTCCACGTAGTGTTCTGTTGACATGCCATTCTTTACAACTAAATAACCGGTTGTTTGAACTCGTATTGACGTTAAACTGTTGAATTACGTGTCGGTTACGAGCCGACGATGCCGGCGATACGATTTTTATTAAACTAAACGATCCATCCCGTGATTCGATATAAACGCTATTCGATTGCTTTTAGTAATCGATATTAAATGAAATAAAAACTAGTCCGGTTCAATTGTTTATGTGCATTTTTACGATTTCTCATAATTTAACGTAATTGTTTGTTCAGCACTATTTTGTAGGAGTTGTCGGACTTTAATTTCTTTTCTGTTTTGTTTTTAATGGAAGCTTTATCAGTCATGTTGTAGTTTATATTTTAACTTGCTGACCCGGTGAACTTCTAATCACCTACAAACGTTGTTCTTTAGCCTCATTTTTTCCTTTATACAAATCTTGTCCTGACAATAAAGAACACAATAAAAAACGAATTATCCAATTTGGTGCAGTCGTTCGGAAGTTATGCGCGTACATACATTGTTAGCGATTCATTTTTATATATATAGCTAGATTTTCTAATGTTCCGCTCAACATCCTTAAATTTTTCTTACATAACAACCTTCTTCTGACAATAATTAACACAACAAAAAAAGAATCAGCGAAATTGTTCCATTCGTTCGTGCGTGATGGGAAGACCAAGGGAAATAGAGATTCATTCATATATATATATATATATATATATATATATATATAGACTGCATAACCTTACATAATTCGGCCCTATGCTTTATAATATTGGTGAAATGCAGTGCATTATAAATAATAAATCGGGGCATAATTTGTAAGTTGCCTCCAAAACTCTTTAGACAATTTTACCAGAAGTATCACCATCTCGTTTGTTTTGTTTATTTTGTTGAGACGATATCTCAAGATATTCTACCATAATGTTTTAATTTAAAAAAAAAGACAGTGGCAAATACACCGATATATCAAGTCTTTTTTGGGTACAAACGGGGTGCACTGGCCTTTGAATTCTACCATAGCATAGGAAATGTGGTAAACAGGTCTTAAAATTAAAAAAAAATACTAATATTATAAATGCGAAAGTGACTCTATTTGTTTCTTACGAAATCTCTACGGGCGCTTATTCTCGCTAAAACTTATTAGAAGGGAGTCGAAAACAGGGATGGACTCTTTACGAAACTTTTTATTGCGTCATCCTGTTTGTTCATTAAAATCAATATTAATGGGAGTGAAGCCGTGGGTGAGGTTAGTAAATAATAAAACAAATATAAAATTGGTATTTATTTAAGTATGAACAGTTTAACTAATGATTTCTTATGTTTACGCGAAAAGCGATGATAGCTCAGTGGTAGTGTGTACGAATTCGCGTCAAGGGACGTGGGTTCGAACCCAAGCACCTACAATAAGCTCGAGCTTTCGGTGAAGGAAAACATCGTGAGGAAACCATAGCATGGTGGTAGGGCTTTTTCTAATGCCCGCCTGGGTAGCTACCACCTTCTAGTTGTGAACCTGCCGCCAAATATCAATTCCGTGTTCCGGCAGCAGCACTTGAGAGCCAGTTCCTCGACAGGTTTAGCGTATCTACCAACTTGGGCCGTATCGATCAGTTAAAGATCAGGTGAGATTATGGCCATAACGCTAAAACTTAAGTATAAAAAAAAATATTCATTGAAATAAAACTAATTTAAACGGATTTTATCGCGGTTATGTACAGTTTATCGCTAAATATACAGAATGATCGTTAAAATTGACTTTAACAAGGGGATGATGCCTGTCCACATAATAGCATGTTTAGGCCTGTCGCGGTGTATATCCAGCAACCAAATTATGGGATTGGAAGCAACACTCACAAGGTGTTCAACTGAAACGCCTAACTGACTCTTTCTTAGATTGCCTCATTCAAGGGATCAGTCGGTGTCTAAACATTCAGATACCGAGAAGCGTGTAAACCGGTGTGAGAACGACACCCAGGGCTTGTTTATTGATCTTTCAATCATCGTTTCTTAGTTTAGCGTTATGGCCGCAATTTCTCCTGATCGTAAGTGACGATACACACGTTGGTAGACACGCTAAACCTTTGGAGGGACTGACTCTCAAGTGCAACTGCCGGAACACACCTATTGGTATTTGGCGGCAGATTTTCAACCTGAGGGTGGTAGCTAGCCAGGCGGGTATAAGAAAAAGCCCTACCACCATGCTATGGTTTCCATTGTGATGTTTCCCTATACCAAAAGCTCAAGCTCATTGTAGGTGGTTGGATTTGAATTCACGTCCCTTGACGCAAAGTAGTACACGCTACCACTGAGCTATTATCGATTGAAAATAGAATATCAATATAATCAAATATATAATGGTTTTTTCGGTTCAACGAGTTTTTTTATTTTTTGTTGTGGGAGATAGTGTAATATAACTCCTAATATATAGTCATAGACAATATCTATACAAATAAATAAAATTTCAATGTCTCTTTGTGATTATCAAATAGCATCTTTATTGCTAAACGCATCTTACACAAGAATATTTGTACGTAATAAAAACCCCAATTTTTAATATTGGTTGTAATTATTTGCTTTTAACCAATCTGTTATGTACAAACAAAGTATTTATTACATTATTGTTATATATATTTCATTATTAATTTAATTTCATAAATCCGAAGGTTTTCTATTACTTTACTATGTCAATTGTCAGTTTTATAGCATGAGAGTTTAATGGATTAATCGAGAAGGCCATATATGAAAGAACGTTTTTAAATTTGACATTCGGAACGAAGATCCGGACGTCGAGAATATCGGCAAAGGAATTTGGCTTGACATTCAAAATCAGGACTCCGAGATGGAAGGACGTGTGAGTATAAAACTCTAGTATCGAAGTTCACAACAAAACTGCGGTCTTAGAATAACATACGGAACTGTAATCTAGATCGTACCCTATATGTAGAAGAACATATACCCTGTACCGGAATAGCGCCTTGCCGGGGAGAACCTTACATTGACTAACGTGGCAGGTAAACACGTTGTAATTTTTATATATAGTTAGGTGTTTCTGACTTACCGCCACTGAAACTTTATACAAAGCGATAGCCTTGTGTTTTATTATAATTATATTATTATTTATTTATTATTATTATTATTATTTGTTATATTATTATTTATAGCTCGTGAGGAAAACATAGCATGGTGGTAGGGCTTTTTCTAATGTCCGCCTGGGTAGCTACCACCCTCAAGTTGTAAACCTGCCGCCAAATACCATGAGGTGTGTTCCGGCAGCTGCACTTGAGAACCAGTTCCGCCACAGGTTTAGCGTGTCTACCATCTTGGGCCGTATCGACACTTAAGATCAGGTGAGATTATGGCCATAACACTAAACCTTAAGCATATAAAAAAAAAAATACAGTTATAGGAGGGTAGTTTATAACGCCGATTAGTATAAAGCGCGATGCAAGAGTGGCTTTGGGTGCAGTCTAAGCTTGGCGCTTGAAGCGTATTCATCGTACGTACCTGAAACACTACCGAAGGGACGTAAGATTTAATATTTCTTTACTATTGACTCTGTTTTGATATTTATGCTGTAAATCATTACCGGGAATGGTTTATACTTGGTGGAGTAAGGCACGAGTGGTGAATGTGAGACCGTTGACGATCGTCGATAAATTGGCTCCTTAAACCTACATCTGGGTCGCAAGTCTCAGACACTCTCGTGTTATCCTCTCTCTGCCACAATGATTAGGTTTCACGATGTACCCGGCATACTTACGGTGAATCCGTAGTTTGCTAAGAAGTTTGAATCTAATCCTGACATTATTATTGATTGGATTATTATTGTTACCTTGTTAAAAAACTACTCGCAATATTATATCTTGAGAATATATTGATAATAAACCTTCGACAATACATTTAGTGTAATAATAATAATAACGGCCTCTATCGATGAAACAATTTATCTCATAAAATAGTACATATTTTATTGTATATTAACATCGGCGTCGCTTCTCCTCTTTTAACGTAGTACTCTTCCAGGGATTTCCACAAATTCCTAGCTTTTTCAGCTCTCATTCCTGTTTCGCTAATTATTTTCTTTATATCATCAATCTATTTACACAGTGGTATGCCTTTTTTTCCTTTTCCTATCTCTGGGATAACATTTGACACTGTTTAGGTCCATTTTTCTGTACTTTGTCATAGCGTATAACTTGCCCAATAACGCCATTTTTGATGTTATATTATTTGCGATATTCTTTTCGTTTTTTAAATATACGTTTGATTTTGAATGATAGCTCAGTGGTAGTATGCACGGACTCCGCGTCAAGGGACGTGAGTTCGAATCCAGAGACAATGAGCTTGAGCTTTCGGTGGAGGAAAACATCGTGACGAAACCATAGCATGGTGGTAGGCCTTTTCCTTATACCCGCCTGGCTAGCTACCACCCTGAAGATAAACATCCACAGGTTTAGCGAAGCGTAAAAATTTGTAATTAATTTTATCGTGTCTTTAATTTTAAACCTTTAGTATAATACCTTAATCTAAGTTAGATTAATTGTATTCGTGACATGATCTCCGTTTTTGTATTCTCTGGTTAATCTTTGATAGGGTCCGATCGATTTTGATGGGACTTTCAGCAGTAGATAGTTGTAATTATGAGGTGTAATTTAGGCTGTTTTAGTTCCAAATCCGATAGGTAGTTTAAAAGAATCGTTGGATAGCACATTAGATTTTTCAAATCAAATCAAATCAAATCAAAAAATCTTTATTTAATTTAGTTCAATTTAGGCCCTAAGCAGGCGCCTATGAACATCAAAAATTACTACCGGTTCGGAAAGTAACGCAGTCATCGAGAAGAACCGGCAAGAAACTCGTTCTGCATTTTTTTTTAAGTCTTTTTCTTATTCTTATAAACAATAATTTTATGTGTTACAGAGAGAGAAAAGAGATTACTCACTTGAGTGTATTTTTGTGAGCATAGTAAACTATCTGGGTTCCATTTGCTGTTCCCGACGCGACATGATCGTGTTATCAATGAGCTGATGACTCGGCGAACAATTAATCTCATTGTTTGAATCACCTACTCGAACACAATGGTATTCTATATGACATAGTGTCAAAGGAAACCAGTAAATATATATTACTAGACTCTACATGCAGTTTCACTCGCGAGAGTATTGATTTCGGCAAACAAATCGAATCATGAAATTAATTACTCCGCTTCCAGTGAGGTTTGCTCGAGGAAAAGTAGTCGATCATCGTCTCCAGGTTTCCAGCTGTCTCTATACCAAGATTCATGAATATCCGTTGAGCGATAAAGGGGGGAAAGCGTGACAAACAAACAGACCATTTCACTTACGTATTTATAATTTTAATTTAGGGTCAAGGCACATAATTCATCACAGTCTCATCGTAGCTGTCGCGAGTATCATTACCCTGATAATTTAAACTATTATTACATCAACCCCTTGAATGTCTGTAAACAAGTTCTAGATATGGACCGTTTATTTTGAAAGTGGTGTAAGTCCATTTTCTTTTGTTTCGAGAAAATTAAAGGTTACTATATTTGTTGATAATGCAATTTCATTTACCGACCGATTTTAAGTTGTACAAAACATGGGTTTTTTTTTTTGAGAAATTAAACACGGACTAGTTATATATAAAAAAATGTACATTAAATTAAGCATGAATTACGTGATAGCTCATTTTTCTCAAAAATGGACTTACAGCACTTTCAAAATAAACGGTCCATATGGTTGTCTTGTTCAAAGTTATAAGAGGAAATGTGGACAGCCGTCAGCTGTTTGAGGAATTTACTCTTTTTTTTTTCGACTGGACGTACGCTGTTAGCCGGAGGGGCTTTCACAGCTTGGCAGGACTTTTAGGGGCGAATATTGATGGCACTCAGCCCCGAGGCAGCGGGCGCAATGCCAATGGAATTTTTTCTGAGATAACCTCCTAGATATCCCGGGTATCTTAGCTCTCTGCTACACGTACCTTTCGCGGAGACTAACCATGGACATCGTACTACCATTGCAAGAATATCTAATATTCTCTACTCTCTAAACACTCTCGGTACAAATATTGACACACTTTAAAACTCCCTTTCTAGTTGTAGAAGTAATATTGCGGAATTCTTGAGGGACTCCTTACTACGTACTAATATTATAAATGCGAAAGTTTGTTTGTTTGTTTGTTTGTTACACTTTCACGCCTAAACCGCTGAACAGATTACGATGAATTTTGGTACAGAGATAAATTGGAACCTGTAGATTGCGATATGCTACTCTCTCTGTAGATAACATTTTCGGAAGTGGTTGGAAGATTTGTTTGATAAAATCAATATTAAAGCGAGCGAAGCCGCACGTAAAATCTAGTAGGTTATAAATTATTCTCATAACTTTTCACGCATTGCAAACTTCTCGTTCTTTTTTTGCTCGTTCTTATAAAATTACATTTGTTTTTATTTTTTGTTGTCTATCAATTTGCATTTAGTCGTTGCCTTAAGAGGTTCTTGTATTTTTTTTTTAAATCGCCTCAATTATAATTTCTAACTGTTCTAATGCACAGACTACTGGCAGTTTTAAATAAATAAATAAAAAAATTATATATACATTTACTATAAGCAAAAAATGGTCCTAGTTTCATTTTCTAATAAAAATTACTAAATTTTCTTTACTTCTATAATTTCAAACCACGACATAATAATATTTATTTGAGTAAAATTAGATTTGGAAGCGATGGTAGCTCAGTGGTAGTGTGTACGACTTCGCGTCAAGGGACGTGAGTTCGAATCCAAGCACCTACAATGAGCTTGAGCTCTCGGTGAAGGAAAACATCGTGAGGAAACCATAGCATAGTGGTAGGGCTTTTTCTAATGCCCGCCTGGCTACCAACCACCCTCAAGTTGTAAACCTGCTGCCAAATACCAATAGGTGTGTTCCGGCAGCTGCACTTAATAGCCAGTTCCTTCACAGGCTTAGCGTGTCTACCAACTTGGGCCGTATCGTAATTTAAGATCAGGTGAGATTATGGCCATAACGCTAAACCTTAAGTATATAAAAAAAAATACTTCTTGTTCAATGTTCGATTATTTTTTTTTATACTTTGTATAGGTTTTGCGTTATGGACATAATCTCAACTGATGTTAAGTGACGATGTGGCCCAAGATGGTGGACACGCTAAGCCTAGCGGAGGAACTGACTCGTCTAGTGCAACTGTCAGAACACACCTATGTGTAGGTGTAAGATATTCAACTTGAGGGTTGTAACTAGCCAAGCTGACATAAGAAAAACTCTACCATGGTTTCATCACGATGTTTTCATTCAACGACAGCTTAGGATCATTATAGGTGGGTTCGAATTCACCCCCATTGACACCGGGTTTGAACGCGCTACTAACTGAGCTATCATCGATTCAAGTTTGTAAGATAGTGTTTGAAATATGCAACAAGAGTCAGTACCATAATGTTGACGCTAATTCGATGTTATAAAGGTTGTACATAGATACCTATGTATACTATATCTTTAAAAAAGCCCTACCGCCATGCAAATATGGTATTAGAGGGCTTTTTCTAATACCCACCTGGCTAGCTATCAAATACATATATATGTGTTCCTGCATTTGCACTTTAAAGCCAGTCCTTCCACTAGGCTTAACATCAGGTGAGACTGTGGCCAGAACGCTTAACTTTAATTATTTTTTTTATTCACAACACTTTGCTCATCTAATATGCTATTCGTTATGAATTATCTATAATATGTTAATTTATTATCATCAACTTAGTATACTAATTACTCTGTTTGTACTACCTACTATGGTATATTATATTTTTTTTTTTAGCAAAATACTGCTGGATAGCTGGAAGAAAATGCCTTATAGCTTTAAACTTGCCACTTGAAATGCAATAAAGTATCCAGTCATGAATTCATTAATTGTATTTAAAAAAATGTACGTATATTCCGTTAATTAAACACATAACGTGTTACGAACGACTATTGTATAGGAATAAAAATAAAACAAACGTTAACATTGGGTTTTTTTTTCTCAACACCGTGTATTTCACAAGAAACAGGTTTCCGAGAAATTCTTAATTTCCTCTGTGCTTCATAGAAAAGTTATGCTTCTCGCAAGTCTAAAGCGATTATCTACCGTTGTTACATATCAAACTGTAATCGCTTTCGGTTTATTATTTTCATAAATAAAATCTTTTTAATCATACGTGAACAGACATACCTGTGTCCGATGTTCATTTACATAATTCAAATTAATAACTGAATTGATGTTTCTGAACGACTCCTAATTTTCTAAAAGTCATTAATTATTTTTTTATCTTATTTTTCTGTTACCGTCGTACAATTTGAATATAGGACTTTTACGTTTTTATTCTTAATATTTATTGGACAATTAATCCCCTTAATTTAAGATAATCACCCGAAATTATCAAGTGAGTAGTTTTTTGTTATGGTAATATTGAAGCGGTAAAACACTTGCTAGAACATTCCGTAGAGTTGTTGAAACATTTCAAAATTTATGAATCACGCTACAATCATTTCTAATTCACATCACATGGGTACAATAACCAAAATTGATTATACAGAATTACACCTATGTTACACAATATGGGGTTAAATTAACAAATTTATGAATAAAAAATTTAAATCACTTCATGACGCACTGAGAGGTCCCGCTAAAGACGTCAATCGAGGACTTGTTTTTAACAACTATGTAATTAAAAAAGGTCAATTTGCAAATAAAATCTCCGATCAACGAAATCGAAAAGGTCAAGAGGAACAATATATTATTATGTGCGTCTCATTCGCACTTACGTTATAGTAAGCCCGCGACGTAGCTTGATATGGCAATAAATAAAACACATCGTGCTCTCCTTTTCTTTCATAGGGAAGTTACGTGCTTTTATCCCTGTCGGTCCCGAGTCTATCCGACATCGTGGAAGTTCGTTTATCGCTCTTCAAATACTTAGTTTATAAGTTCTAACCTTGAATTGTTGAATTCCTCAGGTCGCGATGTGGATTGTTTGACTGCATCATCTCTAATTTGATGTAAATTTGAATTTCAAATAAGATTATTTATTGCATCGAGTTCTGTTAATAATAACTACATTTATTTTTATTACGAAATTATATTATTTAAAATTGAATACTTAATGCCAATAATAATAGATTTATGTTTAAATAACCATGGAATAATATTCCATAGTATCTATAATAAGGTTTATTAGTTCCACGAACTTTGTTTATAGCTTATGCCGTATTTGTTCCATTGCAAAATTCCTATATGTATGTAATTGGTTAACTAAGAAGTTAACTAGTAATTATAGCGGTTACTTTTAAGTTGCTATAACAAAATATAATTTGTGAGGTTTTTTGCTCATAATATTTATAAATAAAGAGATTTTTATTATAATAGATAGGTACGAGGTACATCCTAAATGAAATAATAAATAAGAGACAATTTTAGGACCGTATTAGATATATTTTTTTAATAAAAAAAGAAATCAGTTTTTTTCCCTTTTTTTCATAAACTTTTCCTTCTATTAGGTTTATTTAAAATAAATGATATTTTGCTTATCTTATAAAATTAAGTACCTAAATTTTGAAAATGTCAGCGAAACCTTATACGGCACAAAGTTAGAAAGACCGTTGCTTCATTCGGGGAATGGCGGAATCCTTACAATGCAGGTTGTATACGAAACTTGTTTGACCAGAATTGAGAAAAAAAGTGCCGGGCAAGTTCGCCTACAATAGCATTCCGCGCTGGCTGGTGGGGCCCGCCCGCGACCCGCCCCCCGCCCCGCCCGGCCGCCGCGCGCCCCGCGCACCGACGCCAGTCCGCGACCGAGCGCGACCGCGTGCGTTTGCACTACACTGAAATGTGCTCATCAGACAATATAAACCATAAACATAACATTACCAGTGACCGTTAGAATACTCTATGATATACCAAGAAAATATGTAAATCGTTTTCCTCGATTTCGGTTCTAATTGCTTTACTTAAAACAATCGTTGTAAACTTTCGTTAATTCCCTATCAGAGGAATTGCTCGTGGGATCCATGGAAGGATAGTTGAGACGGTAATGAATAGTGTGAAGAGTTGTGCGGTGTACAATTAACGTTTCTCGTATCCCGGTTGATATCGATTTTTTTCCGTCACTAAACCCGAACAGCTGTTTTGGAGATGCGGAAGTGATGCCCCAGTCGCGCAAAACGTTATCATATTTGGGTAACTAAATAGTTCTGTTCGTGTTACAATTTGCAACGAATAAAACGTAAAATACTTTGAAACGCAGTCGCATTAATTTCGTGTAGTAGGTAATATTAATTGTTTGTGAGTAAAATAACAAAGAAAACAGTTTGGGTGATGTGTCTGCGAATTACAATATTGTGCGTTGAACGGTTGAATATATAAAAATATAAACAAATTCCTACTTGCATTCGTGCATACAGTGTGTTTTTGGTTCGAGTTCGTTAGTGTGGAATTGTGTTTTTTTGGATTTCTATTTACCTGGAGGATTTGGATTTAAACCTGACTATAAGGTAATGTATATCTTATTATAACTTCCCTTCCTTGTTGCTGTTTTAATACATTTTACATAAATTTCTCAGACGGTAAGCGGTTCGCTTCCATTCCAATCTTGTAGGCCTAACCGTCCACGGACCGTCGTTTATAATTCTCTCTTGAAGCTTCTATGCGAAATGGTAACAACTATAAAAACTATAAATGTTAGAATTAGAAACAAACCCTACTAATATAATGGTACAATACTTTCAATGAAAATATATATCTACTTTTAATTATTATTTTTTTGTACTAAAGTTTCGTAAAGTTCGTTATTTTATTTTAAGTGACACCAAAACAGTACGACGTTGTCGTGTTTATAAAAAAGTTAATTGACATGTTCCTATTGTACGGCTTTTACGTATTCATAATTTGAATTTCAACTGAATTGTGCGTGTTTTCATTGATAAAGAAATATTATTTTTTTATATCCACAGCGTAGTCATAAGAATATCTACTCTATATTAATAAACGTGACGTCTATCCTTCTGTCTGTTTGATAATATATCTTTATTTTTACTGTAGGTGTAGAATGTGGGATGCGTCCATTATCATTTATATGATAGTCATTAGGTAGGGTATTAGTTATTTTAGCCCATAATTAATTCAAACTGACTAACCATCTTATTAGCGACAAGTAATCTATGGTCTAGTGTGTAAGAGAAAAAAACATCTACAAGTCTGGTGTAACAGTGAATGCTTCTGGAATCATCCATTTTGAATCATTTCCGTGTTTATGATAATAACAGTGCTTCTTAAACAATGGAATCTTGGTCAAAGTACGTCGTATACTATAAAAATGTCCACTGTCAAAAAAACTGTTTGTTTCTTTGAACGCGCTAACCTTAGTAACTGCCAATCGGATTTTAAAAATTCCTTTTGCATTTGTTAAAGCGGTCATCGAGAACAGCTTATATTGAAAATGGTTACTACAACGGGCAAAAATTATTACAAAAAAAATTAATTCCACGCGACCGTAGTCGTAGTCGACCATAGCGAGTAACTAAGTAAATGGGTAAAATACAAGAATAATTATTCGGCAGGTGCAGTCAGTACTTGCTTGTCGCTTCTTATTCGATTTTATTACGAACAAAACTCTTTACTTTGTCACGGTGCGGGCATTTTGATTACTGTCATATATCTTGTCAACTATGAGTATGCACAAAGAACGTTACATTCTAAGGCTGCAATGTGGAATGACTGTGAAGTCGGCTGTCGGAGAATCAAACAGCTGTTTGATGATAAATTTCCGATTGCAGACTTGCTAACGCAGTCAGTATATATTCATATGGTATAGTCATTCATATATTCTGTATACCATAAATTTTGGCTTGTAAGCCAGACATTTCCGTTGGTCAAAATGATCATAGGTGAAAGTCATCATTTGTGGACAAATTATGTTTAAACCGACATCTTTTATATACTTATATACGAATAGTTGATGTTTTGCATTTAGTTACAGTTACAGCTAATTTTATTTATTTTTCATTTATGAGAAATAAAATGTTACTTATATGGGATAGCTGTCGATATAATATGTTTTTATAGAAACAAATTCATATTTGTGTTTCATTAGTTTATTGTTAGAGTACTTTTTTATGATAAGCGATACATTATTACATATAACTTCATTTCAGTAGAAGAGAGGTAACACTGTTATCAGTTTCCCCACAGTTCAGTTATTTATTTATCGAAATGAACACCTTTATATTTCTACGTGGTTCAATTCATTTAGACCTATTACACGGGTCATGCGAATCAGAAATTAATTTAAATGTATAACCTCATATTAAGACCAAATTTCATCGAACTGCGCCACAAGCCTCATCAGTAGTGTTATAGGCGAATACTTGATGTATATACTATGCTCCAGCGACCATAGCTTTAAAAATAAAGCTCCATGAATAATGGTGTTAATTTTTTTAATGAGAATTAAAAAAAAAAATTACAATTTCACCGCTTTAAACTGAGTCAAAGTTAGAACGACAAAACAAAATTAAACAACACACATGAATTATGTAAAATAAAGACAACATTTAAGAGATTTCTTTTATCGAATCTAAGTAAATACATTAGCTATTTTCATTATCATATAATTTCAATTATAAAACCCTAAATTTTACGTGTTTGTCTTTACGTACGTAAATGTCTTTTTAAATGTGTAATGCAATTTGTATTATTATTAAAATTGAAATACACAGTGACAGTATGAATACCGGTAAATGTACAATTACCGCGTTCTGATGAAACACACCGTGAAGTTAGTTAAAAATATATGCTTTAGTTACAACTAACTTCATGGTGTTGTTACGGAAGCGCGCGCAACTTCCATCTCAAACCAAAAAAATCTTAAATATTACTCTCATCACGCCAACAAAAATATCGTTTCATTATACTTGTGCTCTGTGATTTGATTGGGGTTGATTCAGATTGGATACATGTGGTCCTATATGTATAAGGTTATTTATCTTAATAATCATGTTATTTAAAGGTTTCTAAAAGTCTTATATGTTTATTAAAATACATGTGAAAGCTGTCTCTGTGACATGTGGCAAACCAGGAGATGGAAGTGTTGGTGGTTCTCTTTAATGGGTAGTTCGAAGGTGCTTGTCGCTATGAGTCTTACCAATTCCCCTCTCGCGTTAACCTGATCTAGAGTCCAGAGTTTAGGCATCGCAATATGGAGGTCCGTAAACGTATTTCTAACACAACGTAACTAAAAAATAGGATACGATTGGCGTCCGATGTCCTTCAAAGTTTTATATTACTTGACGTGTTACTATGATGCCGCTTTATGTCACTCCCTGGCTTAAGTGATCTGGAACTAAAATGAAGAAATTCAAAACTGCGGAGCAGCAAATTTCTCATCATTGGTTGGTCTGGATTGTAATTAGTAGCATCAGGCGGATCCAAGTTGTCTATTGAGTTAGTTATCTCTAGACTTTGTCTTGACGTCGTTGACTCCATGAAACAGGCATCATCTGTTTTGTTATCTATATGTAAATTTATTTTATAGAAGTATCGGCTCCATTCTTGTTCCAATGCAGATTATTTTAATGGCCGCAAAATAAAGCGTTTAGACCGTAGTTTATATTCGTTTGCTATGAAGCCTTAATTGTATTTATTTGAATTGCATACGTATATTTTAAGGCCACTCAATCGGTGATTCCTTAGGAAGTAACTAATTAAGGTAACATTACGTATTTTGCATATATGAGATGTCTCATTGTGTCCAAAAGACAGCCTGGGGTTAGCATAATTCATAGTGTCTTTAATAATCCTAAAAGAACAGCTTTATACAACAGTCATAGTAAAATATTTACGGTACTTATTAAACTGTTTGTATATATTTTTTTCCGTATATTTGTTTTGCCAAATCTCCGGTACGTTTAGACCGATTTTGTCAGGACTCTCACCGGTAAATAGCTAATGTTATTGGGACCACTTAATCTACTCTTATTACAAAGCCACGTGTAGGAATCCACTGGCATAGATAATATAATAATACCAACGTGTATGTGAGCTACTGCTTAAGAGTGATGAAGCTAAAAGTTAAATCCCCACGCAAACACGACATACTGGCGATTTCAAACGCTGAGAAATCCATAGGTTTATATTTTTTCCGCATACGATGGTAACCAGTTTTTAAATGTTCCTTTTCCTCACTATGTTTTTCATCGTCGTCAGCAATTCTAAGTTGTAAGTTGTTGGAGAATTCTGAAAAACTTGTTGCTACATGACTCGCTTCGAAACTGTTGACATTAAATTGGTATTATTTAAGACAAAAATCTCACTTGATGTTCAGTGTCGATGTTTCTCAAAAATTATGAACATGTTAATCCTGTTGGAAGCTCTGACTCTTAACTGCGACTGTCGGAACACACTTATTGATATTTGAAGGCAGATTTTCATCTTGAGGGTGGTACAAAGCTCTACCACCATGATCGCTTTCATGTTTTCCTTGACTGAAAGTTCAAGATCTTTATAGGGATTCGAACTCAGGTTCAGTGACGTAGCGTCCGTACACCTTACCCCAGGGCTATTACTGCTTCAAGCAATATTTCACTGAAGCACCATGACTTATTACTGTCTGTACATGTTATGAAGTCCCAAACATCTTTGTCAGTCTATCCAAATGCTATAAACTCTAAATCAATCATGCTATAAACTCGAAATCAATATGAAAAAACTATCGAAAGTTTTTTCATATTGATTTCGCTAATAGACGGAGTAACTCCTGAGGTAGGCTTAGGGATATACTTTATTAATATTTTATGTTAATTAATAGTTAAAAAAGTCAGATAAAATATTATGCCGGCTGGAAGCTTTACTGGCGTGCGCCGCGTAAACCAATATAGTTTCATGAAAACAATGTAGTATAGAATTATTAATCCTAAATGGGTCTATTAAACTTCTATGATTGGTTGACTTCACAATTTGCCTAGCGGTTTAAGGGGTCGCCTTGCCGCTGCCACCGCGCTGAGTGTTGCGGGTTCGAATCCGGCACAGGACAATTATTTGTGTCATACACACGTGATTGTTCTGAGTCTGGATGTCACTTTGTATCCGTGAATTGTATGTTTGAGACAATACTAGATGATCCTTAGTGCGGGGGTGGTCTTTTAAATAAATACGAAAAATTGTTGAGCGAAGTCAGGGCGCGTTGGTAGTACACTATATTTTTGATTAATCATCTTTTACTCGCGAATTAGTTCATGTTAATATTCATTTTATCAAATCGGATAGAGCTAAAAAAAATAATAAAAAGTTTATTCCTCTCTTTATCCCGCTTCGAGTAAGTTTTTCGTGAGAGAAGTAGCCTATCATCAACTCCAAGGTAACATCTATTTTTATACCAATATTTATCACAATCGATTCAGCGGTTTAAACGCGAAAACGTAACAAACAAACAAACTCACTCTTGCATTTATAATATTATTAAGAACAAGGATTAAAAAAAAACAACTTGATTTAAGCAGTAATAATCCGGTTGAGAATGAAGCCAAAAGTACATTTTAATATTCGTATATTATTCAAACGGCACAATATATTTTTGAGAATGTTTATTCGCGTTTTGTAATTTTTATTTAAGTAATTTAAAAACACATTTTTACCGTTACATTTCTAGGCGGAGCAGTAGGTAACATTGTGAATAGCTACCTAATGATTATTCGTATGAAATGTTACCTAATATATTTATAATCTAGGTTAAATACATTGAGTATATTTACAAAATCATATTAGGGGCGTACTTTGCCGTTCTTTACTTAACATAGACTAATGTATATGTACATATATATAGTTCTATGTATATTCTATAAACAACCATTGAAGGCTGCGGCGTATTTCATAACTTTAGTTCCTTTTCACGAGCGACTTTAAGCCGGCAGTTTGAATTGAAACTTGTGTGTAAGGTAGGTTTTATTAAAAATCAGCTGAGCCTACAACTTCGTTCGCATTGTATTAAAATTCATATTTTTGACCCGCCTAGGGTTTTCTTCTAGATGAAAGTTACCTATTCATTGCCCTTTTCTGTAACCCATTGACCTAACGCATCCGATCGTTCGCCAACTCCAATACGTTCTTCTCGCTTAGTTTCTCCTTTTTGCTCGGCTCCTAAGTGTCCTAGTGTGATGGTAAACTTAAATTCTTCAGAATAACTGGGGTTATCCAATGCAAAGAGAAAATAGTTGAAATACTTCCGGTAGTTTCCGAACTATGCGCGTTCAAACAAACAAATTCTTTGGTTTTATTATAATAGATATTTTACGCAATCTCTAGTAGAGTCTATATATAGGATGTTCATTGTAAGTTGTATTTTTTTATATATATTTAACGTTGAAGCCATAATTTTACTTGATGCTAAAGGCAAGTAATCAAGTGCAACAACTACTGTAGTACACTTGTAGGTGCTTGGCGATATATTTTGAAACTTAGTGGCAGCTTCGCGAGCATTAGTAAATGCCTTATCGCAACGTGATAATTTCAAAACGAGAGAAAGTGCGAGTTTCTAGGTACATATATTAATTTTCTCTTTGTACCTCTGCTTGCTGACCATAAAAAAATTTATTAAATAATATTATCTATAAATCTCAATTCTGCCTTCCCAGTAAAATATTCACCGTAAATAATATAGTTAGGTTTTAAAACAAAGACTGAAGACGCATTACCGATTTGCCGGATATTAAGTTCAAGCACCATGACAAGCGGGTTTTGATGTCAAAAGGCTGTCAGAGAGAGAAAATGAGAGTGGATTAATATGTATACGATGGTGGTGTAAAATTGACAGCATTTTTCCTTATTTAAATACAGTAAAACCTCGTCGAGTCGAACCTTGATAAGTTGAAAACCTACAAATCTCGAAAAAACGTTTTCTTCCCTTCCCTTCAAACACCAAAACCTCTATTCTCTATAGGTTGGATACTCGAATTTTTTGGCTTCTCCCTTGATGTCCGACTTATAGAGGTTCTAATGTAACTACTAAAAAAGTAATTTAACCAGATCCACTTACTTGCCGGTTCTTCTCGATGACTGAATTATTTTCCGAACCAGTGGCAGTTTTCACTTCATAAACGCTTTCCCAGGACCTAAATTGAACATTTTTTTTTTGTATTGATTTGATTTAGATTTCTGTTATTGCCTTGTTCTCACAGGAAAAACTAAATTAATATGGAATCTAAATTTTTTTTTTTTGATATTTTGGATTAATATTACAAGATTGGAATCCGTTGAGTAACTGAACCGGAATCCAATCTTAAACATCCAGACATACTTTATTGCTATAAACAGTATAAATCAAAGAAGTTATGGAGCAAACTGGATCAGTGGTAGGGTGTTTGGACATTACTCCGAATTATTTGGGATCAAAGCTCAGAAAAATCTTAACTGTTCTAGAAAGTACATACAGTGTAATAAAACCAGAAAACTGGTGATAAGAGTCCTCGAATGTCTACATTATAGTTTACAATTTCAAATTAAATATCTATTGTTTAAACTTATAAGGTGTGTTCCAATTTATGCACTTGAGAAGCAGTCACACCCTATTAAGCTTAATGTGTTCCATTCCAACTTTACACTAAAATATAAAAAATAGCCTTCCAAATTAATGTATATATATGCGTGTAGTGCTCGAATATATTTATGAGATTATTTATAGGACATTACTAAACTTTATAGCTATCCTCAACGTGCCAGTTCAAATTGAATTGATTGTAAGAGAGAAAAAAAACAACTCACTGTATATTTATTATTACTACACATAATTATATAAGATATATTCAAAACTGTATTCCTACAGAGACCCAATACCTTCCTGTTTATTTTTATGAATAAATATATTTTTGAGCGTATTATGAAACGGGTTTGTTGAAAGGTTTACTCGTCTCCACGTATATTATGTTCATTCTAATGTTACACTCGTACGAGATATAAAATATGTTTGAATAGTGTAATTATGTAACTAAAAATAAGGAAATATATAATTTAAACAGTGACTTACCAAAGTGGAACGATTAATGTTTTTTTTTTGTGGAGTAAGGTTTAGCGTTATGTTCATAATCTCACGTGATCTTAAGTGAAGATGTGGCCCAAGTTGGTAGACATACTAAACCTGTGGAGGGACTGGCTCTCAAGTGCAACTGCCGCAACGTACCTAATTGGTATTTGACGGCAGATTTTCAACTTGAGGGTTGTAGCTAATTCCTACCGCTATGCTATGGTTGCATCACGATGTTTTCCCTCACCGAAAGATCAAGCTCGCTGAAGGTGGTTGGATTCGAACCCACGTCCCAAGACGCGGCGTTCCTACACACTACCACTCACCTACCATTGCTTCAATATGGTTAACATAACCACTCTTTACTAGAAACATCTACCTGTATAATAGTAGATTAGATAATATATGTATATAAAAATTAAAAAATATATAAAGAAACTTGATACACGCCCTTTAGAAAAGGTATTTTATTGAAGGATCACGTGTAAAATAAATCTGACCTTAGAGCGGGGTTCTTAAACCTTTTTATAATGACAGCCCATTAGCGACATCTAAAATTCCTAATAGATCCCTGTTAATCTTGATTATACATTGAGGGGTAAAAAAAACAACATATTTTTATCTTCATGGACCCTTTGTTATGAAAGCCAACCTTGGAAGTATGAGAAGAACTGGACCAACATACTTTCTCTTGCTACTTCCGGTATATGCATGTACTGGGCGGGCTACGGGAGAGACGCGTGGGAATCATCGCAGAGAAGCAACAGAAATACCTACTGTTTCTGCTACTCAGCCGTGGATATCGTGGAGTGTCGCAATATTGAGTAGTAAGTTAATTCCAGTTAATTCCATCCTCATAGCCATTGCTAACAATTCCCCTAGATACCAGAACAGTGTGAAAACTTACCCTGGTCTTTGGTATTACTGGAGTTTCAGTGTTGAGTTGTGTTATTTGTGTATCCGATGGTGCTTGCCACCCGATCTCGCCTTAGCCTGATAGTGCATATAGGCAGCGCGGGAAGGCATCCGTAATGGGTTACTTCAGCACGTTAATAAAAAAAACAAGAAAAAGATTAAGGTTATATTAGACTAGCCTTTATCTGTGGCTTCACTCGCGTTAATATTAATATCATCAACCAAATTAGATGTTGTAATAAGAAGTATCATACATAGTTTATCCCTTCCTTTACCCCGATTCCTATAGGTTTTTCGTGAGAAAAAGTAGCCTATCACTATCACCAAGTTCTCATCTATCTCTATACTAAAATTCGTCATAATCGATTCAGCTGTTTAGGCTTGAGAGTGTAACAAACAAACTAACTGTCGCATTTATAATATTATTCTGGATTATTAACGACAGCTGACGATGTTGATCCTCTTGTGATGGAATGTATCTAATTCCAACCAAATAGTCGGGATTCAATAACCGCTTCGGGCTGGAATAGACTAGACGTTGGAATGTGCAGCGTGGTATTAGAAATACGTCCGCTATTGAGGCAGTATGTTTGTGGAAACCGATTGCATCTTACTGTGAAATACTATTTCTATGTCCGTACTAGAGTTATGTAACACTACGGCTAATAGATACTTAAAAATATTAAAAAAAAAAAACGTTTTTGATTATCCTTACGGTAGCATTTGTTGGAATAGCGACACATTATATTCCGTATAATATCGATTACTTTTCTTTTTTTTTATACTTAAGGTTTAGCGTTATGGCCATGATCTCACCTGATCTTAAGTGACGATACGGCCCAAGTTGGTAGACACGCTAAACCTGTGGAGGAACTGGTTCTCAAGTACAGCTGCCGGAACAGACCTATTGGTATTTGGCGGCAGGTTTTACAACTTGAGGGTGGTAGCTAGCCAGGCGGGCATTAGAAAAAGCCCTACCACCATGCTATGGTTTCCACACGATGTTTTTCCTTCACCGAAAGCTCAAGCTCATTGTAGGTGCTTGGATTCGAATTCCCGTCCCTTGACGCGAAGTCGTACACACTACCACTGAGCTATCATCGCTTCTAATACATAGTAAACTAAGCTATATACATAGTAGAAAATTCCGCGGTAAACTCTTGGTTATGACGCATGACCGCTTTCTTGGCGCTTACCGTCAAACGCCGATGCCAGTTATTTTTCCGAGAGAGTATACAAAAACACAATCGATCCGAGAGCAACATGTTTTTGCACTCACCCGGCAGTGCTCGGAGACTCGGAAAAATTTGTAAAATACTTCGTAATAAGCGTTCCGTGTCTTGTACTCGGTTACGATTCGAAACGTTAACAGTACGAAAATAAAAGTCGAATGAAAATTGAGGATAACGAAACGGGAAACCTTTTTTTTTCGTTGTAACCGTTATAACGTAATCTAGTTTGAAACGACAAGTTCTTGTTAATGCTATCATAAAAATTCAGGAGAAAACTCCATGTA
Source organism: Actias luna (assembly GCA_039707435.1). Classification (NCBI taxonomy): domain Eukaryota; kingdom Metazoa; phylum Arthropoda; class Insecta; order Lepidoptera; family Saturniidae; genus Actias; species Actias luna. Next base: position 16,231,867 of record JAZHAC010000003.1, on the reverse strand, counting down.
TCCTTACTAACATTACATGCTTATTACATGCGAAAGTGAGTTTGTCTGTTTGTTACGTCCTCACGCGTAAACCGGTAAATCGTTTAAGATGCGTTTTGGCATAGATACTTATGGGAACCTGGAAACTTTGATAGGCCAGATTTCTAGGAAGTGGAATAAAGGAACGGACAAACTTTGTATGAAACTTTTTGTTGCGTCATTCAATTTGTTTGTTAAAATCAATATTAACGTGAACAAAGCCGCACGTAAAATCTAGTATTATATTACTACAATAATCACTTTAAATACGTTTAATTAAGTTAGTTTTAATATTTGACCACGAACATACTTGAAGATGAACATGGACGTTACCTAAAATGGATACTTTAAACTCTGTACAATGTGTGGGTGTTTAACAGTAGTATTGCATGGTGGTAGGGCTTTTTCTAATGTCCTCCTGGCTAGCTACCACCCTCAAGTCGAAAATCTGCCGCCAAATACCATCTAGGTGTGTTCCGGCAGTGGTAATTGTGTTTTTTTTTTTTCGACAGGACATACGCTGTTAGACGTAGGGGCTTTTACAGCTTGGCAGGACTTTTTTTGGGGCGAATGCTGAGGGCACTCAGCCCCGAGGCAGCGAGCACAAGGGTGCCGTTGTGGCTGGCCCTTGGCATGGACTGCTGCCGGTAGAGAAAATATTATATAAAATAGTAAGGGCTGGCCTACTGGAGTTGGTCTTTAATTAAGAATACTGATTGTTAAGAGAGGCAAGGAAGTCGGTGGAGTGGTAATTGTGAGCCAGTTCCTCCTATAAAGGCCGGCTACGCACCTGCAGTGACTCTGGTGTTCTGGCCGTCCATGGGTGGGGATGATCGTTTACCATTAGGTGACACGCTTGCTTGTTAGCCCCCCTATTCCATAAAAAAACCAATATAAGATTGAAGTTTTTAGAATCCAATACATTACAGTTCGGGATTCGATTTCCAATCATCAGTCAGTAGATCATTATCACTCTCATGTCGAAAATGTGTTGTCAAAAACCTAATAGGGTGTTCCAGAAATTGCACATTACAGCCATTCCCTTCTCTACTACATTTAGCGTGTTCCCAAATAAGGGAGAACCCTAAAGTTACCAGATTTAAATGCGTATTTTAATTTCATAGCGAATTCCCCTTATAGGTCTAAATTTGACATATTCACACAACATTTTCTAAAGTTAAACGAAGATATACCTAATAATATTCATTAAGGGTGAAATGAATATAGTATAAACTGTATTTCACATCATTTAATTTATCAACGAATGTCCTAAAAGTTGATAATTGCATGAATTTGTTGGTTTATGTTATGTTTTCAATGCTCAATAACGCCATCGAATACATGGTCTTTTAAGTATAGCTATAGCTACGTACCATTGGTATTAAGATAAGTGTAGTGTTCACAACGCTCACGACCGCGTTCCACTAGCTTACGAGCGTTACAATTATTTACTCAATTGGAACGGGTCACGGGTCCAGATGGGTCACTAGGAGTTTGACATAAGTGAGAATGACGTCATTAGTAGTGAAGCTTTCGTTGTGACGACATGGTGACAATGTACATCAAGTCAGTGTCACACTAAGCCCAATGAAAGAATTGACTCTGAAATCCAATAAAAGAATTGACTCTGAAATCCATCTGATGGAAGACATAAGTGGTTATTCATTACAGAATTGACTCTGAAATCCAAGTGATGGAAGACATTAGGGGTCATTCATTAAAGAATTGACTCTGAAATCCAAGTGATGGAAGACATAAGGGGTCATTCATAAAATACGTAAAGAAAATTTTTACCTTTTTAGACGCCTCCTTCTTCGTCACGGTATGTGTTTGAAGTAGTGTGATCGGAAGCTGCGTCAAAGGACGTGAGTTCGAATCCCTGCAGTGAGTTCGAAATTTCGGTGAAGGAAAGCATCGTGATGAAGCCAAAGCATGGTGGTTTCTAGTGCCTTCCTGTCTAGCTACCACCCTTAAAAATCTAACACCAAATACCTATAGATGTGTTCCGGCAGTGGCACTTAAGAGCTAGTTCAGCCAGATTCCCTCCATAGGTTTAGCGTGCACACCATTTTGGGCATTATAGTCACTTACGATCAGGTAAGATTGTGGCCACAACACTAAACCTATAAACTATTAAACTAATGTAACTTTAAGTAACAAAAAAATTAACTTTACACAAAAGGGTTTTATGATCTGTGAACGTCTCGTTTTATGCTGTGGTTTATACCCTCACGATGTTTTCCGTCACCGAAAGCTCAAGCTCATTGTAGGAGGTTGGATTCGAACTCACGTCCCATGACGCGGCGTTGCTACACACTACCACTGAGCTATCATCGCTTCAACCAAATCAACTTGAAGGTGGTAGCTGACGAGCCAAGGTATAATCTAGTTAAACGCTAGTAAAGTAGTGATTTCATTAGACTGTCATCTTAATTAAGAGTCCTTGTTGACTGCAGAATTCAAATGGACATACGACAGATATAAGCAACCATTACTTCACAATTGCTTACGATGAATTATTTTTTGCCTGTCCAGCCGTTGACCTCGATTGCCTTTACGACGTCAATGAAAAAGAAAACTATATCGCGCTAAGGTCAGGGAACAGCATCAGTCAGGCTTGTCAATAATTACGCAAACGTAATCGACATCAGTATTACAAACGCTTCGGCTTGATTTCAAAACTAACCTATGTAACAGTTATCTCGGCGTTCGCTTTCCAATACAGTTCAATTCCTGTGATGAGTTATTTTTTAAATAAACCTGATTTTTTTTAATACTACACCCGTAAGACATTTCGTGCTGGCGACACGTTGGTATCTCGGATTCAATCAATCTATAGCTCTGCTGTATACTTTGTACTGTCCCTACATAATGGACGTGAGTTTAATCCCTGTAATGAGCTTCGGCTTTCGGTGAAGGAAGACATCGTGTTGAAACCATAGCATGATAGGGTTTTTTCTGATGTCTACCAGGCTAGCTACCAATCTTAAAAATCTGCCGCCAAATATCTATAGATGTGTTCCGGCAGTGGCACTTGGGAGTCAGTCTTCCCACAATGCTTAGCTTGTCCACAACTTGGCCACATCGTCAATTAATATCAGGTGAGATTGTTATATTTCGTTGTACACGTATAGTTCGTTGTACAAAATAGTAAGAAATATCAGTACTTATACAATTGTTTTGGATACATTTGTCTATTATTGTATTCTAGCACACAAGTAGTGTTGACGACGTGGAATTTACGATCACAGATGCAATAAAACTAGTACGTGGATATATTTCTAACAAGGAAGCAGCCATATTTTTGATACTTTCTTTGAACTTTTACAGTCTATCGATGTGACATTGGTAGAATTGACAACACGCAATCTCATTACATGCGGAACAAAATATTTATGAGAATTATAAGGCCACTTAGAAACTATTAATTCTAAATTAGCATATCTGCCATTTTTTTCGCTTGCCGCAATGCGATCGCCTGTCCCTATTGTATTCCTTGCAGATATGAGTAAGCTGTGAGTGTGTTTAAACGAATTTAGACTTAACCACACTTAGGTTTCTCTACTGTAGACTTAACGTTCTATTCACACAATCTTTTACTTTTGTATGCATTAAAATTTTTAGATAAGGCAATAAGGGAGTTTTATCGAAATCTTCATAAGACATGCAGTAGATTTCATTTTAATTCCTAAACTTTATAAATTTTGTCGACATTTCGGGTAATATATTTTGGTTACGTTATTAAAGTTATTTCTTGAAACGTTTTAAGAACGCATTCTAAGTTACTACAAGAACTCCCTGGAAAGTTTTAAAAAGATAATTATCAGTTTTTTAGATTAGATTTGAACATTACATTTTTTTATAGTTACAGTACGGCCCAAGTTGGTAGATACGCTAAAACTACGGAGGAACTGGCTCTCAAGTGCAGCTGCCGGAACACACATATTGGTATTTGGCGGCAGATTTTCAACTTGAGGGTGGTTGCTATCCAGGCGGGCATTAGAAAAAGCTATGCTATGGTTTCCTCACGATGTTTTTATTCACCGAAAACTCAAGTTTATCATAGGTGGTTGGATTTGAACTCGCGTCCCTTTAGCACTTGAAATTTTTTGCAACTTTTTGACATTAGTAAAAAATTCTTGTCTGAGCATTGGTTTTATTACTAATTATTTAGTGTGATTAAAGGTTCGATAGAAAAATTGACAAGTTAAATTGAGTTTTTTTTTATGAAAGAAATTGTAAAAGACTTCAATATAGAACATTTATCTTGTGCTCAAATAGAAAATAAAATCTTGTTGTTTACAATATTTTGTAGCATGATAGGTATCCGTAATATTATAAGTATTACTGTCTATCCCATAAGAAGCACGTCGCAATGGTAAGTTGAAATGACGAAATATCCTCATTTCATAACCAGAATGTGCAGCTACAGTTGATCGCCAGGCGCGCACCAGCCGCGGCCTCCGACCAAGTGAAATGCACAATATCCATTCTGATTTATCTCGTTATATCAACTTACATACGAAAATCGTCTTTAAAACAATAGAATTAAAGTTTACGATTTTATAAAAGTATATATTCACTCTGCAGATGACGTGCACTGGGTAAATAGAAAGCGCTCGATTTAGCACTCTAAGCGAACGGGTCTAGTGTCGAAAGTTACTCGAAGTTTATTTTATCAAGGGTCGCGTGTTGGCACTGGATGGAATATAGTGTTTGAGTGTTACGTTATAAGGTTTATTTTCGCTTGTTACGTAGGGTTTTTGTGAGATTTTTTTATAATGGTCGCCCGGTAATCAGCTGTTCGGGCACGCGCGCCGGCCCCCTACGAACGGGATGATGTTGGCTTCGCATGTTATATTTCTATAAAATTCTTTTGAAATTGTGTGCTTAACTTCATTACGTCCGACGTTGGGTAGTATTTTAAACTTTTTAAGTATTATTTAAAATAAAATTTACTGTGTTAAATGCTGTATATATTTTTGTATGATATGTTTTTGACTTACCTACTTATTCTAATTTGCTTTTCCATCTTTGGTGATACGTTTATTTTAAAATACGTCTCGCTGTCTGTCCGTTGGTGCGCTTATAATTATAAGTAATATTATAAGTGCGATAGATAATTTTGGTTGTCACCTTAAAATTCGACATAGACATTGTTAGGGATGCAGAAAGGGCATAAGTTATATCTGGTTATGAAGAATCGACTGATCCAGTCACTGGCGATACTAATAGTAAAAAATGTCGGTAAATTAGAACCAATGCGGTTTCTTGCAATACTGACTAAAATTGATACATGTAATACGGCGAATCCGCGGGTGAAAATAAGTATATAATAAAAAATTTGATCACGTATATAACTTAAGTACGCTTCTTTGTTATTTATTAATTGACATACACGGTTAGCTTATGAAGTTACATTAATAACACATAATAAGTAATATAATTAACGACTGTTCTAAATATACAGGTCAATCTTATTCCTTCTTAACCCTTCTTTTACAGAATCACATGTTTTAGGCTGTGGACTTATAGTAACTATCATCTCAGCAGGATCACAAAAATCCGATATGTCATATCTTTTCTATACTGTGACGCTATGGATTGCATTTGGGTAGTGCTTCAAAATATATCATGTAGTGTTAATTGAGCAGGCTTGCGTGACAGGGACGATTAACTTTGAATTAAAGATCCCTTGGTGGTCGCTGTCATTGCTTACCATCATGTACTGTGCCGTCACTGTGTCATAGAGATATGAGTAAAAATAAATATCGAAGCGTAGACTTTACTGTGTTGTAAACACATACGGCGCCAAGGGCTCAGGTAGTGCTATCTCGCTTACTCTTTATTAGGATAATGCTTGTGTGAGTAGTGCAGTAATATACTCTACACTTGAGGTCCTTGTTCTGGGCGATACGCTTTTGAAAGGCGTTATGAGAATGCAGAATTCGGTTTCGAACTGTGAATCTATACAAATGGAAATTATTAAACTGGGAACTTTCGATTCACGTCATAGTAATCTAAAATCTATACATGAAACTGTGATTGACGTAAAGTTTGTACATTCTATATTTTTTATAAATAATCTCATTTCTTATTGATAGAGAGGTCAAAAATATTTTTAAATTTTTCGTTTATCTCTCTGTTTCTTCGTGCGTATATACCAATAAAAATATTTTACAGATTTTAATGAAAATGGTCATGCTTCTAATAATATGGATTAATGTATAGAATACAGTTTATTCTGTAAAACGACAAGGTTTGTCGCAGGATAACAGACAAAATTTCAAATTTTGTTCAAACATACTTGTATATAATGAAGTGTTTAAACTATAATAATATTACACAGCTGAAAATAATATTTGTTTCAGAAATTATTTTTGTATTTGATAGAACAGTCATGGAGGCAGGATTTAGGCTATTTACCATCACGCTACCACCAATAGGAGTAAAGCTGTATTGAAAAAAGTTACCAAAGCTGGCAAAAATGACGACGTACTGATTAGTTCCACGCGAATGAACTCGCGGACACTGTTAGTATTCATACAAATAGACTGTAATATTAACAGTGGTACTTAAAATAATTGAAAAATACGTTCTAAAATTATAATAAACAATATAAGTCCACACCAAAGAAATCTCGGGCACAGCCGGTTTAACATAAAAAAAACACTCGAGAAAGGACTGACCTCTGTAGCGAGACTCAACAATCACCCAAAGGCCTCAGATAAACGACTGTAAATAAACAGTATGATAATAGAGGCGACGAGACGTTAAGTAAACAAGCTGATAGATTTTCCCGCTCTCCTTCTGAGAATCGAACGCGGTTTTTAGATAATGATTTAACTGCTTCCAGCGAACTCGTTTATTGGTATTTGATTGATGGTAACGATTAACTGGTAACTAAACACATTATCGATAGAAAACCAATAATTGAAACACAATACAAAGTACGCAAAATGTGACACTACAATAGGCGTATAACTCTGCATGACTTAGCTGTCTGTCTCCGTCCTAGCTTAAAACATTAAAACTATACCAATCTATGTTTTTACTTTATAGTAACGGATCGATAAAGTTTATAGACATTCGTGGCGGCAGAGGGCCCAAATATCAACAAAATACAAACGTTATTATAGCACATAAAAAGGCTTAGCAAGAACGAATGGATTAATTGAATACTGGCTCCAAATTAAAAGTCGAACACTCGGCTTGTTCAGAAACCGATGGAACCGGTCGCGGAGATGTCTCCCGGTGATAAAAACCCGGTTGATATCCGATATGCACCAGACACATCGTTAATTCTAGTATCTGGAATGTTATATCCCTTTCACGCGTAGGGATCAAAGTTCCTCCAGTAATTCGAATAATGAGTTTGTGATGTAATCTGTAAAATGTCACTTAGCATTTAAACTTATGTTATTCGACCCTGTATTTGTAGCATTTTACGTGTTGGTGTTTGTATATTGGGCACAAGTAAAGTCGTATATTTATATTGATATTACAAAATGGAACAGTTTGTTTGAATGCCCTAATCTTAGGAACTGTAAGGCGCATTTAAAAAAAAAAATTATTTAATAGACAAATCAATGAGGAAGGCTTTAGGCTATATAACATTACGTGACCACAAATAATTGCAAAGCTCTATTGAAAAAAGTGACAACAACGGGCTAAAATCCTTAATAACATTATAAATGTGGAAGTGTGTCTGTTTGTTACGCTTGCACGCTTAAACCGCTGAATCGATTATAATGAATTTTGGTATAGAGCTACATAGAAACATGGAGACGGTGATAGGTTACTTATTCCCGTGAAAACCTTATTGGAAGTAGGGTATAGTTAGGGACAAACTTTGTATGAAATTTTTTATTGTGTCAACCGATTTGTTTGATAAAATCAATATTAATGTGAGTGAACACGCACTTAAAGTCTAGTTTATAGGTAATAACGTAGATCGTGCATTTTGAGTCGTCACAAAAACACCCAGAACAGTTTTAATAAGATTGCCGCTACCATATTGTTAGGGGGTATCATGAAGCTGGAATTTTGGAGGCGGGTCGGGGGTCCACCTCCCATTGCACCAGTCCAGCTTATTGCAAGGGCAGGTCGCCAGGTTGCCCGGATGGGGCCCGGATTACCACCAGGCCGGGCCGGTCGCTGGGGTGTCGCGGTGATTGCATGCACGGACCCGCGTCCCCCGGGAAGGCGACAGACGGCCGTGGAGTTTAAGTGGATATTCTCGGCGGTTATCGCCGGGTGAGTCCCACATACCCCTCTCAGTCCCCCCGGGCTGGGAGAGGATGCATAAATGCATTTCGCCACGTACAAAAAAGGTCGTAGTATGAAGTTTTGTATGATTTTTATTTAAAAAAAAACGGTTGTTGTGACATTTGTAGACATCTGCAGAAATGCATGTTGCTATTGTTACACCACATTGTATTTCGACTTAAGGTCTGATAAATATACGGACGGATATGAAAGTTTTGGGCCTTAAAATTAGCATTTACCATAACCGAAATCAAGTATAAAAATATCCTTTTTATAATATTTCATTCTTAATAAGTTTGCTACAGTTCGTTTAGCGTTGGACAACGAAAGCACGGCCGTCGAATAGAATACAGCAACGAATTTAGCATATTGAAGCCGATATTTAATAATTCCTGCAATCGATTTCCGCTTACAAAATACGTTATTCGGTGGCTGCTTTGAAGGATTTCATTTATAACACGTAGTTATACAAACAAGAGTAATGTCATACAGCCTAAGAGTAGTAATTTATCATTGAATATTAGTTGGACTCCATGCATCTTCCATCGTTCCTTGCCAAAAAATAACAGAGTCTTTGTTATTATATGTGTTATTGTTCAAGAAAATGTATGTTCCTGTGATAGAATTTGAAAAATCACTGTATTAGTTGTAGTTGTTAAATTCATGTATAGCTTTTTTTTGTATTTTATTAATTTGCAATTAATTCGGTGAAGGAAAACATTGTGAGGAAACCATAGCATAGTGGTAGGGATTTTTCTAAGGCCTGCCTGGCTAGCTACCACCCTCAGGTTGAAAATCTGCCGACAAATATCAATAGTTGTGTTCCGGTAGTTGCACTTGAGAACTAGTTCTTCCACAGTTTTAGCGTGTCTACCAACTTGGGCCGTATCGTCACTTAAGATCAGATGAGATTATGGCCATAATGTTAAACCTTAACGTTAAACAATAAAAAGAAACACCGACCGAGATGTGTACAAATGTTTTTTTATCTTATTCTTGCAGTGCTGCATTCGGTTTCCTTCCTTTCTGTTCTTGCATTGCATGAAGTAACCCATTGTATTTCATTATTGTATAAATAAGTACAGTTTCTTACTGTATAGAGCACTTCTATATACAGTTCTTCCGTTTTTATGGTGGCAATCTACTTGTACAAAATTATACCTATGTAATGTAGAATGATAGAATATCTTGCAAATCTTTCGGGTTTCTGCAACGATTTAACATGCTGACTCTCTTGGCAGAACTTTCCACGAGTTTTGGTGGAAATTAACAAAACTCGTCCCAAGATAATTAACTGTGTTCGTTTGTTAGGACGCGATGTTATTAGGAACTACCAGTCAGATCTCAAAAATTCTTTTTCTATCTGACAGAGCAATCTTTCGGGAAGGCTTTAGGCTGTTTAACATCGCGCTATAACCGATAGGAGCAAAGCTGTATTGATGAAAATCACAAAAACGATTATATAAAATTATCTCAGATAGTCTTTTTAAATTCTCCGTACTTATACTCCACTACGATTCGCCCGTGTCTTCGTTTACGTGGCACTTAAAGTTATTTTCAGTCCATACATCCATACATGCATCGATTTATATACCATATAGGCTAGGTCTTGTACGGTCAAGGCTTCTTCTTGCATACATATTCGTATTGCATTGATTAGTCTGTCGGAATTAAAACAATAAAAACGAATTACCATTTTATCGGTACCTTTGTTCCAAGAGCGAGGGAATTCATGCATGATGTATGACCGGGCTATTTACTATGTGCATGCATGCTTTAAACCAATAGTAGCTGTTTCTGGTTGAATAGTCAGTTATTAGTATGCGATGTACATGTTGAAGAACTTAGCTTGTAATTTAATTGTCTAGTGTTTTTTCTTCTATTATACCATGAAATACTCAAAATCCTTTGATATTGCGAAAGTGAATACAATCTTCATTATTGAGAATTAACGTATAGCTCTGTTCTTGTTTCTTTTAATATAAGTATATTGCTGTACCGACAGACGTTATTCTGTTTTTGCTAGTAGTGAATAAGTCCTCCAATAGTGTTTAACGCCACCTATCACATTCGGTAATAACTTACTTTTTTGTTTTGGCAACACAGTCCTCTTTAGAGACTATTACTGCCATTTTCAAGTAATAAGATTAGGGCATTTTGGGAAGATGGTGACACTCTTGTTGAAGCTCTCTTGGGTGTTTTAGTGGCAACTAATATGTCATGTTGTCAATGACTATTCATTGTTCACTTCAGCTACACTACATCATGTAAAATGTCACCTATATTACACAATATAGGGCGAAATAAATAAATATATGATTTAAAATAAAATCATGACATGACAGATCAAGATCCCGTCAAAAACTGCATGACTGCAGTTTTACTCATTAAGAACGAATGCCATGGAACGGACATTTCATGGTTGCGCAGGATGCACAAGATATGTTGCGCAGAGTTTTTGAATAAACGCTTGTATTAGTTTCACTCGTTAAATTTCTATATTTGCCGTATATTTTGAAGCGATGATAGCTCAGTGGTAGTGTGTGCGACTTCGCGTCAAGGGACGTGAGTTCGAAACTAAGCACCTACAATGAGCTTGAGCTTTCGGTGAAGGAAAACATCGTGAGGAAACCATAGCATGGTGGTAGGGCTTTTTCTAATGCCCGCCTGGGTAGCTACCACTCTCAAGTTGTAAACCTGCCGGCAAATACCAATAGGTGTGTTCCGGCAGCTGCACTTGAGAGCCAGTTCCTCCACAGGTTTAGCGTGTCTACCAACTTGGGCCGTATCATCACTTAAGATCAGGTGAGATTATGGCCATAACGCTAAACCTTAAGTATAAAAAAAATAAAAAAATAGAGAAGCCACTTCGCAAGGGAGTATCTAAACTCCAAAATGACGTTCGCACAAACGGTATCGTGATTTAGCGAATCGATTATGAACATTTTTGGTAGAGAGATACATGGGATCTTGAAGACGCTGATAGGCTAGTTTCTCTCGCTACAAACTTATTGGAAGTAAGATAAAGAGAGGTAAAAACTTTGTATGAAACTTTTTTTTGCGTCGTTTGCTTTGTTTGACAAAATAAATAATAACACGTGCGAAGCCGCTGCTAAAAGCTAGTAAAATATATGTTCAAAGATATTTTTCCACAAAGAAGTTTTTAACCATCTTCAGAAAAAAATCTTCTCTCTAAAGTAATTTTACAAACATAACGAACCATTGAAACTTGTAAAGTGTTCGCACATTCATTTGAGAATCTACTTCAAGTTTTTTTTATAGTTTATTTTATTTGTAAAACACAAGTGGGTGGTTTCTGTGAATAACCGCACCTTTGCCACTTTGAATGAATAAAAAATAAAATATATTTTTTTGAATACATATATAATACTGACATTTAGTTTTATTTCGTAACTATCAATTACTTAACATACCAATGTCGCTTATTTATTTTATCTGGCAACACTCAAGTGATTCCATATTCGCATAATTGTGTGCGCGGACTTTCGGCGGGATCTTGATGTGTCATGTTCTAAATTTTATTTTTATTCATATATACTTAGTTGTTTAGACCTATATTGTGTAAATTAAGGTGACATTTTACGTAATTTAGTGTAGCTGAAGAGCATAGGTGAAGTGAATTGTGTATAATGATGGGACATGATTTATTAGTTGCCACAAAATCCTCTAAACAGTGGTTTAAACCTAAAATGTAACTTCCTTATAGCGTTCCAATCAAATCAAATCATAAATCTTTAATCAATTTAGGCCCTAAGAAGGGGCTAATGAACGTTAAAACTACTTCCGGTTAGGAAAGTAACGCATTTATCGAGAAGAACCGGCAAGAAATTCGATCTGGATCTTTTTTTTTGTAAGCCTTAATTTTTTTTTTTTTTATATAATAGTGTAATGTGTTACAGTAGTTATTAGCGGATGTACAGAGAGGGATGTCAATTCCAGACATCACGATCGCTCACTTCGTTCAGATCGCTCGTTGTGAGACCGGTGAATATTTACGAAATATTCTATGTAATATATTTAGTTATAAACAATTGCTGTTACACTAGAAGGACAATTCACTTCATGCATTTTTGGCGGGATGTTTATGTACATTTATTGTTACTCAGGTAACTAAAGGGTAAATGTAGGTTTTTTTTGTGATGAAGTTTAAAACATTCTTGAAAATTTTAACGAAACTGTCAGCCTTAGCATTGTATGACCCCTAATATTTGCAAGACGTTCTGCCATTAATACCTCAAGAACGGCTAAAGCCAATATTTATGATATTTAATTTCTTAGAAATGTCTTCGTCTAAATAAACACGTCAGCAAATTGACTTTTGGCGTACACGTTGCAAGGGTAGTTCTTAAACAGGAGAAAGAAGATTGTGTGCACTTTTAATAGAGAATCGGCTCACAACAATAATATGGTATGTGGAAAACGTGATGGTATCTGTGCTGGTACATTGTACGCATGCGTGAAACGTGTGTAAATCCGCGCCTCGCCCGCCGGCCGCCCGCGCATCCATAATCCCATAGGAAACGATCCATCAGCGGCTTATCACACAGGAAACGGCACTACGCGGCCAGTGTATTTTATAGGAGAAAAAAAAACTACCATTTATATGCCCGGCGGTGACTGAATACACTCGGTAAACGAGGCACCACCATTCCACTAATTATTTATGCGCCTGGGAACCTTCCTACGTAGCAAAGTAGTGGGCAATGGGCTATCTAGCGTACTTATTAGGTATTAGGCAAATGAATGACGATTTGTATAATATTAAAAATTGATTATTTAAAACGTACATCATAAAAAAGTAATTAAAACGTAGCGTTTACAATTCGGTCATTAAAACATAAAATGCTGCAATTTCACCTTTGTACGACATTGAGGCAAATACTCGAGACGATTGGAAGCGTACATCTTAATATATATAAAAATATCGTGTCGCGTTGTTTGTACACGATTAACTCTTACACTAGTGAACCGATTTTAATAAAAAATTTCACACTGTGTGTAATTTGATCCAACTTAATAGGTGGGATACTTTTTATCTCGATAAGTGATCATAACGCGGTAGATGACGCTGCAGTAGATGTGTTTGACTACTCAAAAAGGCAGACCAAGGTCTACCAATGATACGGCCCAAGTTGGTAGACACGCTAAACCTGTAGAGGAATTGGCTCTTAAGTGCAGCTGCCGGAACACACCTATTGGTATTTGGTGGCAGATTTTCAACTTGAGGGCGGTAGCTAACCAGACGGGCATCAGAAAAAGCCCTACCACCATGCTATGGTTCCCTCACGATGTTTTCCTTCACCGGAAGCTCAAGCTCATTCTAGGTGGTTGGATTCGAACTGACGTCCCTTGACGCAAAGTCGTACACATAACCACTGAGCTATCATCGCTTCGAAACTATAATCCAGCTACTTCTATACGTTAAACATGTTTTGAAAATTATAGTTGGGGTTTTGTTTCAGGCATAGAGATAAAAAATATTTTCCAAGCGCGTCACTCTGACATTTCTATAGAGGTGTGATGACATTTGACACAGTTGGTACTAATGTAACAGATATACGACACCTTTTATAGCGTAAAACGAAGGTTCCTCTGTAATAAAGATAAAATTCTGTACTACGTGAACTTATCGACGGAATTTTACGTATCTTTATCTATTCGGCACCATAATTATAAAGATAATATATGCTAGGTCCCCTACTATTAATATAGGGTCTATAGATTGTGGGTCTCATGGTGTCTATTTAGAAGGTACTCGATGGTGTCTCATAGAACATGAGGATGTATATAAATGTAGTTTTGAAACAAAATAGAGCTGCGGTCGAAATATTAAGTATAGAATATTTTCTAGGCATGTTTTTTTGATAATTTCTAAGTTCAACCACCAGTTAAAAGGACGACCTCATAAAGTATTCATGTTATTAATAAGTAGATGAGCAAGCCGTGACCCCAATGTTCACGTTAACAAGTAAACCGTTGTGAAGTCCACGTCGCAGTGTCGACCGCTCCTCTATCCTAATATTATAATTGCGAATGTGAGTTTGTTTGTTTCATGTTCGTCTAACATAACTACGCTGATGATTATCTTGAAGCTTTTGAATGCAAAGATGTCAGGGGCTTAGAAAAGGAGATAAGGATTTTCCATGGAGAGAAAAATAATTGTTTTTTGGGGTATAAAGAAAAATAACATGTCGTTTGACGCGAACGAAGCGGCGGGCATAGCTAGGTTAGTAATAAAGCGTTTGATGCGGGCCCCGTGTCCCGGTCGCGTCGCATGCGAGCGATTTAAGAACCGTTTTTACTTATATATGTGGTCTAAGGTGTTAAGTTATAGCGTTTTTTAAGTTATAGAGCTTCATTATGGTATTAAAAAGATGTATCAAAATTTATAGACATACATAGATAGAGTTTTATTCTACTGCTATAGAATACTTTTATTTTGTACTTAAGGCTTAGCGTTATGGCCATAATCTCAACCGATCTTAAGTGACGATACGGCCCAAGTTGGTAGACACGATATCCCTGTGAAGGAACTGGCTCTTAAGCGCAACTACCGGAACACAGCTATTGGTATTTGGTGGCAGATTTCCAACTCGAGGGTGGCAGCTAGCCAGACGGGCATTAGAAAAAGCCGAACCACTATGCTAATCTTTCCTCGCAATGTTTTTCTTCAAGCTCAAGCTCATTGTAGGTGGATTCGAGCTTACGTCCCTTGACGCGCAGTCCGTACACACTACTGTATCCATGGAAAAATGATCAACCAGCGCGGTGCGTGTCCATGTCTAATGAATAAAAACAGATCTTATCTCAGCACGTATAAGGGCAATTTTACAAACATTCATATTTGACATTGTCCTCAGCCGATGTTTCGGGCAATGATGGTTGATGTTAAAAGTTGATATGTACTTTGCGACGTTATGATATCATATGGCATTTACTTTCAGTGAAATGTTTAACGCATGTCTAGTTCTATAGAATACTTCTGGGACCGATATAAATATCAACGCTGCACTGACTCAGTTTAGCAATTATGCTGACACTGGAACTATTTATCCACACACAACGTACTCTGTTCTTTGTATGAACTCATTTCGATCTTTTATTCTTTCAATCGTTACGTATATACTTGTGCTGTGTGATGGATGAATATATTTTACTTTCTTTCTATATAAAAACTATAAGTTCTATCACCAAACTTTAATATGTTACAGTGGGGTGGATTTAAAATTGTCAGAGTACGTATAGGTAAGACTGATCTTCACATAAGAGTTTATTGAAAAGATAATCACTCAGAAGAGTCAACATCAAAATACTACACCGTATCATGAACTTTTCTGGACAACCTACACCTCAGTCCGCCCGGTGACCGCGAAGGCTTAAAAGCTTTCGAAACGTCGGGATCAAAGTTAATAAATAACCGCGATAAAATCCGTTTGAATTAGTTTTATTTCAATGATTCATATTCGCGTAAACATAAAACATCATTATACTACTGGTAATTATTTGCGTGATCCCGCAAATGGTTGTTCGGAGTTTGAGCTTCACTTTGTGTTCATTCCTTGTTTTTTATTGTAATATCTGTAAAAGCCTTTGCGACAGAGGGCAGCATCTCTAGTGCGGATGGTTCAGTGTTACTCTCATCGTGTGTCAGTGTTTTTTTTTTGTTACTTTTGATATGCCTCGACGCGGAATCGGTTTAGGGTTGCTTCTAGTTTTAACAACATTCTGAGGGTAAATTATTTGCTATATTTACCATTTGTAATACATTGCAGAGCGTTACATCTGAGTAGTAGAATACTTTTGGTTAATTTCAATAAATCTAAAAATATCTGAGTAAATGACATGTATATGAATATGACAAAAAAAAAACAAAAAAAAAATGCATTGTTAAAATATATCGACTGTGTAAATATCGAGACATTTACTTATCAGAATACGAGATACCGGGACGTTATTAACTGTTTTATGTTACAAAAAACTGTTTACATAATAAATTTATGCATATTCGTATAACAAAGGGTTCTGAGAGTGTAACGGACCACCTAAGTCGTGTCGATGTTACCTACACACCACAATTAATTATTATAATGCGTAATACGAACCGGGACGGAAACAAAGCCGGTACCGCGTAATAAAGGTCAGATTGTACCGATATCAAATTACCTAGCAGATACAAAAGCTTTCGAAATAAGCGTGGACGTGTTGGAGAGTTATGAATGCAAGGACCATAATGGCATCTGCATCTATAATCATTTAAATCATATTCTTAAGGGGCCGACCAAGAATTAGTTAACGCAATTTTTGATGATTTTTGACCCACCCTCTTCTCCAATGTAACCCGTAATGTAATGTTTCTCTTTTTACCCTTTAAACGTTACATGACATCCAAGCGAGCATTTTTATCAAAAAGTCATAATTATATTTTAGCAATTATAGCTCAGTGGTAGTGTGTACGACTTTGTGTCAAGGGACGTGAGTTCGAATCCACGTACAATGAGCTTGAAGCTTGAAGGAAGACATCGTGAGGAAACTTTAGCATGGTGGTAGGGCTTTTTCTAATGCCCGCCTGGCTAGCAACCACCCTTAAGTTAAAAGCTGCCGTCAAATACCGATAGGCGTGTTCCGGTAGTTGCACTTGAGAGCTAGTTCCTCCACAGGTTTAGCATGTTTACCAGCTTAGGCCGTATCGTCACTTAAGATCATGTGAGATTATGGCCACAGAGCTAAACGTTAACTATAAAAATAAAACTTTATTTACCAACAAACTTAAAAAAACATAACTTATTTATCTTAACCTCTGGATATGCGATTAGTCGAGTGATTAGCTGTAAAATATAAACATGCGGAATTGGTAAATTCTAATGGGCTAGTTTTTTAATTAAATAAAAATACACAATGTTACGTAACGCGTTGTTCCAACCCTCGCCTCCTAACCTTGTAACGCATCGTAACGTTTTACAAGACCCCCTCTCCCCGAAATTGCCTTACGTAATACTTTTACGGCCCCTAAGACAGACCATTGAATAGATCTTTACGTACAAATTCTTATGTAAGTTGTAAGTAGTAATGTCGTGTGTTTCTGTTTCGCAATGAGCTTTGTTGGAGGTGAAAATCGTGGTACACGCCTACCTAGCTACCACCTTGTAAATCTATCGTCGTGCATCTATCTTTCTCGGTAGACGCACTTGAGCATAAGTCCCACGACTAGGCTATTAGTACTTTAATTCATGTCAAATTGTGTTCAAACGCTAAACCCAAAACATGTGTACATGAAATTACGAAATACCCACTGACTAGCTATTTATTATTCTCATGTTGAACATCTGCCACCATATACTTGTACATGCGCTCTACTAACCCTAGTGTATCTAACGTCATGGACCACATCGTCACTTAACATCAGGTAAGATTGTGGTCATATCCATAAAGCCAATAACAAAACTTTGGCATTTTCCATCAACCGCCCATGTTAAGACAAATTTCATGGGTCAAGTAACTGGTTATAATAATTAAATTGTTTTGAAGATCTATACGTTGAGAATTTCACTGTCAACACTCTCTATTTTCATTAGTATAGTTAGATGCGATAACTTACAGTTCACCTGTTGCCTTAAAACGCCCTACTTTAATATAATTCGATACTTTGATGTCGTCACTAGAAATGGTGACATCATAACGCAAGCATTAACAAATTAATTCATATAGATGTGAGAGGTAATATAAAGTTTGTACATACTTCTTCATTTGGCAGCTAATCCACCCTCGTTTCCTAATAATCAAATAAAAATAAAATAAGGGGATTGTCTCGTGATGATTTCAGTATGGTAACAAAGCGGTGGCTTACTTTTTAGATCATGTGTGGGGAGTTTTGTGACATCACAGAGTTTATTTCTAATACACATCACTTGTATACAATAGCAAATCTATATTATACATAATGTCATCTACATAACATAATATATTTATAATTCACGGACGAATAATAATTATGATTAAAAATAAAATTCACTGAATGACTGAGATCTGAGAGAAAAGTGTTTGTGTTGTAAATTTGTATCGATGGACCTCGTTTTTTACTTTCAACTAAAAAAATACATTCAACTGAAGTTTAATTTTAATTTTCATTTCTTTAAATTTTATTTATTTCTAGTTTTACAATTCAATCGAAAATGTTTACTGGAAAACATAATATAGTTTTACAAAGATATGTGTATGTATGTTTTCTCTTAAATAGTTAAATTTTTGTTATAACACCTTTGCTTTTATTTATAACAGAATCTAATTACACTTTTAGTAAATGTATTATCATTCACACTATGATTTACACTATAATAAAGTGCCTGTATCACTTCATTTGCACCTTGAAATGATTGACAAGTAACTCCGCAAAGTATTTTGTGAACGTATTATGGAGTCTATTGCATTGGTCATGAAATTAATTTAACATTACATGCAAATGCTAATTGTGATTGATTAAATTTAACCAAATAATTTACTCATATAGAATCGGAGGTGGCAATTTAATTATTTAATGTGCTTAAATGAAATGACCGTGTTGTATATATCGTATTGAATGTCTTTCTTATTTGTTTTACCCCAAAGTATTAGTAGAATTGGTAATGTAAGATTTCTCGAACCCTCCTTCCTTTCTTACGTAAGATTCTATCTTGATCTTCTAAATAATAAACTGTTATGTTAGAAAAGGTTTTGTTTTTATTATTTAAATAATAAAAATATGACAATAAAAACATATGCAATTTTAATAAGTTTTTTTTTCAATAAGTAATAAAAAGTATTTCAATAAAATTTAAATACGACTGTACAATTTAAAATAAATAAAAGTATTAGGAATCCAAAATGGAATTAGATTTTTAATATCTAATTTTGATTCACTAAATGTTACGTAAAAATGAATATCACCTTCCTCCCCCAAACATAAGAACATGTAGAGATTTTTTTAACACCTTCCCCCCTATACCCTTACATAATTACTGAATGGCCCCTAGTAGGTTTATACTAATTTGATATCGGTTAATATTTGATAGTAAAAAATATTGTAACTACAATGCCATCAAAATGTTATATTTCGAGAATGTTCCTTTATGGCATCATATATGGTTTCCGTGCTTGCTTACATACTTTTTTAATTTTTAACTTTGTTATCACGATCTCACGTGGCATTAAGTGACGATGTAACCCAAGATAGTGGACATGCTAATCCTAGTGGAGGGACCGGTCCTCAAGTGCAACTGCCAAGACACGCGGCAGCATGAACCGATGATAGCTCAGTGGTAGTGTGTACGACTGTGCGTCAAGGGACGTGGGTTCGAATCCAACCACCTACAACGAGCTTGAGCTTTTGTGAAGGAAAATATCGTGATGAAACCATAGCATGGTGGTAGGGCTTTTTATGCCCGCCTGGCTAGCTAACCACCCTGAAGTTGAAAATCTGCCGCCAAATACCAATAGGTGTGTTCCGGCAGTTGCACTTGAGAGCCAGTTCTTCTAAAGGTTTAGCGTGTATATCAACTTGGGCCGTATCGCCACTTAAGATCAGGTGCGATTATAGCCATAACGCTAAACCTTTAACTATAAAAAAAAAAGATTTCTAACTCGAGGGTGGTATCTACCCCGGCGGACATTATGTAGATTTATTATTATATATCTGTTTCTTATTAAACAATCGAATAAATACACGCTATGTTTAATAATAAATTATTAAGTTTATTCGTATTTACAAGTCGATGGAATATTTGACCTAATCATCGGAATACTTTTACTGGTCGACGCCCTTCGGAATGTTAATGTTCCTACTCTCTGTTTCTCCTGATACTCGCTTTGCATATTGACTAGTATTGAAGCGACGTTCTTCGGCGCTTCCTTAATTATACAAATTTATGATAATAATCTTATCTGGGGTTTAATTCTTACGGTCGATGAGGTTCACTCGTAACGCGTCCTTTCAAGCCTTATTGTGTATGGGCTTTTTAAATTATTGGTTAATCAGTGCTTTGATATTTATTATTCGTTACATTATTAATGTTTTTTGAAATTTATATATATTTGTTATAGTTTTAACGATTATTTAACCTACTATTTGTATTAAATTAATCTTTTTTTTTATAGAAATTCTTAAAGATTTATAATTTACGTAGTATCTTTATTGATAAAATTCCTGTATTGCGATATTATTTATTTGTAACCGCATCGTAATTTACAGGCCTGGGCTCAGGCCAAGGTGAGAGGGGCATTTGGTGACTCATGGGATGTAAACGCCCAACACTATACACTAGAACCCACCACGACACACTTCAGCCTCCCGTGATGCCAAATACCAGAGATTGCGCCTATACTTTTATAGACCATAAGTGTCCCTAACACCATAGGAGATAACCTACTTTTCTCGAGAAATCTTTATTGCAAAAGTGGGGTAAATTTTGTACGAAACTTTATACTGCGTCGTGCGATTTATTTGACTAAATCGATATCACTTATTAAAAACACACGTAAAATCCAGTAAACGCATACAAAAGACGCGGATCAAGAGTCTGCAGGAGTAACAATTTTAGAGAAATCTAATTCCGTGTGTTTTCTGCACCCTTGTACCACAAGGCATCGGTAAATAACTTTAGTGCTCCGCGGAGGCATTAAACCCAGGAGCTGTAAAAACGTTCATTCCGAGCCGCGGCACTCATTGGCCTCCGGGATATTCACTCTCGAAACATCACATCTGCGTATTAGTTGCGTCGTAAGTACGGCTCGGTCGGTATCGGCTAACTTTGTTCCGAACTCAGTCGGTGCTATTGTACTGATTTTCAATGTTTTTACTACTGACTGGTCGGTTACCGCTTGCATGTTGGTAACTTGTCCCCGACTGTCCGTTGATGGGTCTGGCCTTTAGTTTCTTTCTGGTTACCAAACAAGCTGCCCCGGCGGACGTTGCCCTGCGTCTTGTGTCTAGTTCCGCGTAGAACTTTTTACTATCATCATCAAAGCCCTTTAGACATTTAAAATGCATTTTGGTAACTTAACAAACCGATACGTGATTGGCAAGCACGACCGCACTGGTGACACGCTTGCTCGTTTGCCCGCTATTATGTGTAAAAAAAACTAACCGTGGGGTTTCAATAATTATTTTTTGTATTTGTAAAACAGTCACGAGAAAGGTTTTAGGCTATTTAACATCACGCTGCCACCAATAGGAGTAAAGCTGTATTTAAAAAGTAACGAACACAAATTAATAAACAATTCTCAGTTCTACGTGAACAAAGTCGCGGCACACTTACTACTATATATGTATATCCAATAGTTGCCGAATGATGCACGTACATGAGGACTGACATACCAAAATTATTGTACGGATTTGGTTATGATACAGTTTCATTATATATATAGGGGTGGTCGAAGATACTAATGTCAACAGTACAGACCCTTATTGAGGTTAGCTGTAGGAAAAGTTTTTGTAGGTAAGTACTTTTAGGGAACCCGTTCAAAAGTACTGAGCGGCGGATATATATGTGAAGTTGAATGGGTTTGAATTGACTATACTAAAGAAAGTCTTTAACTTGTCATACAGAAGTCGTCGGTGTTGGTAAACTTGACATATATTTTTTAATCTATGCATATATTGAACTATAACTGAGCCAAAACTGGGTATCGTTCGTTTTTTTTTTAATTATGACTGTCATGTATTTTGTAATGGACATAAAGTCAAAATGTATGTTTACGTTTTTTTTTGTGTTGCTGTCTCACTATAGACGAATCACTTTTAAACTACTACTCAATTGATAACTAATATCATAGATTAACATATAAGACAGTCTTTAGCTCGTAAACGAACGGGTTCCTTCGAGATATGAGATGAAAGTTATTTTTTTGTTATAAATGAAGTTTAGAATAGATATCTTTTTTTTGTGTTCGATAATTCAAAACCCATATAAATTATATTGAAAGGATTTTATTTCATTCTTAAAGGCGATAAGTGGCGCTGCGATAAATTATTATAAAATAACATTGGCTGGGGCAGCTACACGATAAGGAAACGACAACAAGAGTATATTGTGGTTTGATATTTAAAATGGGCAATGGACATAAATATAACTATTTAGATAATGTAATCGTATTAGATGAGATATGTACTATTTCTTGATGTTTGTCCTATATCGATAAATAATGATAAATATCTAACCGCGTGCGAGTCCCAGATAACAGGGGTGTCCGGTCTGTCAGTGGCGCAAGATAACTTACTCACTCGGGCAACACGTTAGGGTTGCCTCGGCCGCTATATGATCGCACAATTATGTAATACGACTATTTAAAATAAACGAATTTATGTATTATATCAAAAGTAAAAGAGTTTTTAGCCTGTTATGGCAGCCTGGTACTTTAAATTATATTTTACTTATTATTCACTAGCTACGCCCGCGACTTTGTTCGCATCGTGGTTGATTATATTTCGTATTATTTATTTATTTTATTATTCATATGCACTATCACAGAATTTTTACATAATTATTAAAATCCCAATGACATGGTCATAAGGTATAGCATAAAGTAATTTTTTCCTTTATATTCTTTTCCAAAAAAAATCTTACATTTTTGAAGATTTTTTTATTATAATACGCGTATTAGTTATCATCTTGTGAAATTTTATCAAAATCTGTCATTTCGAGTGACCCGCGTACAACGGGACAAACGGAAAATCATATAGAGAAAAATCTTAAACGCGAATACGTTCATGAAATATATTATTATATTTTTACTAATATAATAATAATTTTGATAGTATAAAATATGTTAATCTAAAAAAGTCTAAAATAGAGACACTTCTCTTAAAATTATATATCTCATTAGATCCAGAACGACGCCTAGAAAAATGTGCTACAAGCGTGTATTAACACATAAAAATATGCAAAAGTTATAAACAATTAAAGATTAAAAAAGGCATTTCATTTGTCGCCAATATTTCGGAGTGAAAAGTGAGTACGACATATTAAATTTTTTAAGGTACTGAATAAAAAATAAAAAAATGAAAAATATATGGTGTATTCTGATCACTTTAAATAATTTATTTTCGTTGGAAATCTTACTTACAGTTAATTTTTAAACAAGTTAAACGGTTGTTAACTAACAACATTTTTGTCGAACTTCCGAACTTCATTGTCAATGTAAGAAAAAAAGTTAAATAATTGTCCTAAAAACTTTTCGCTTCGTGTAGTGTTTCTTATATACTACATACTTAATAACATCGCGCCATAAAAGTTAAAAAAATATACATACTTTGTTTATAATATTTTTTGTTACTTAACAATATCACTTGAATTTCTCAGTTTTAGTTCGCCTCCCGCGTGATTCTGTGGGGAGTATACAAAAGAGCTCTTCAGAACGCACAAGTGATAAACAAGTATATTTAATAAAATTAAAATTAAAAACACTATACATATAATTTACTGGCTGGTTTCAAAACGCTATAGAACTAGGCGTCCCACTAGTACCTTCTGTAAGAACTTGGTTATGAAGATCGTTATACAATCAAACACAATTATCGTTTTTCACGAACAAGGTATACCGGTTTCAACATAATATGGTGTTAAATATACTAGCAACGCGCCCCGGCATAGCACAGATAACACTATCTATAACTAGAAGCTGAAAAACAAGAAAAAAGTTGTTTGTTTGATCGTTACTATAATTTACAAAATCACCTGCCAAGTTAAACTAAATATTACATGCCGTTTTAAAGTCCACAGGGAACATACAACCCACACAATACACGCAACAATAAACACTATTGAGTACAATGTAGTAAGTTAATTATGAAATTAATAAACGTTATTCGCGGCAACGGAACGGGCCTTGTCCGAGTTCTCATGGATTAATCAAACAGATGTGACATATTATACAGTCGGCGCTTATAATAATTGTCAATATTGCGATGACACTCCTAGAATTTGTTCGTGGTAGGTCTAAGATAAACTCATATGGTATCCAACTTAAATATGTACGTAAATATTCACAATACTGTAGGAGGGTTGGGTAAAAGGGCTCAAGTCATTTCTGCTACGTCCGCCCGACGGGGTCGCATCTGGTAAGCTCGTTAGGCACCGAAGCGACGTCAAGCGATGCCATCGCCTCGTACTTATAGATGATATTACTGATGTTTGTCACTTCCATTACCGTTTGTTCTTTATATCTTGACGCTACTCGCTTTAGAGATAGACAGGCGTGGTAAAGTTTTTGAAGTGAACACTTCCATGGAAAGGTTTGAATAGGGGGTAAATTCATGTGAGTCGGCATCGACATGGTCACGTGACGTGTTAACGTACATACTATACCCGTTCCTATTGGTATAACTTATATTTTTTTTATACCTAAGGTTTAGCGTTATGGACATAATCTCACCTGACCTTAAATTACGATACGGCCCAAGTTGGTAGACACGCTAAACCTGTGGAGGAACTGGCTCTCAAGTGCAGCTGCCGGAACACAACAACTTACAACTTACAACTTGAGGATGGTTAGCTGGCTAGGCGGGCATCAGTAAAAGCCCTACCACCATGATATGGTTTCATCACGATGTTTTCCTTCACTTCCGAAAGCTCAAGCTCATTGTAGGTGCTTGGATTCGAACTCATGTCCCTTAACACGAAGTCGTACACACTACCACTGAGCTATCATCGCTTCAACAGTTCAAAAGCGCCTTGTGAACAGTTTTGATATACAAGTTTTGTATTCGGATCCTTGCAATGAGTATAGCTTATGACGTTACTGTAGCATGATGATAGGATATTTTGTAATATCCACTTGCATAATTGCTCACTTTCCTAAAGTCTATCGTAGAGCGTCTATACCTAAGTGTGTTTCGGCATCTGAGGTTAGTATTCAAGGGTCTAGGATCAAATGCCTAGCCTATAAAATATTATAGGTGTTTTTTTTTGGCGTACACATTTGAATAGTTTAAACCGAGTCAAAAGATCTTTTAATGAAATGAAGTACTAGGTAAATTTTCAAAGTATATCATGGAAATATATAATAAAATGTTCATGTTATTTATGTGATATATGTAAAAGTAAAAGAATATGTTTAGTAATAAAAAAAAGATGAAATTTTGATCTGTCCGTGGTCGGCGTTATTCTGGATTGCAGTGTGCATATCATCAGGTAAAGCCTTGCCTCTTGACCGTGCTTCTATAAAAATCGTACAATTATTTTACTGTCTCCATTTTATCACCTTCATTCGTCATTACTTCTTCGAAGTAGTTTAGAATATTAAAAGCAAAATGGCGGTCTCGGTGTTGATATTCTTATTTGAAACGCTTAAAGTTTAAGTAAAACTGTTCCACCATCTATTTCTTAATCTTTTTTGTCAAACCAATATACGACTAGTTATATTCTATTACCCTAATACAGTGACTCTATATGAATATTATAAAGTGAAAAAGTTTGTTTTCTGTTTGATCGCGTAAATAGTAGAAATTACCGGTCGGACTTTGAACATCATAGAGAAATTAATTAGCCCAGGGGTTCCCAAAGTGCTTTACAAGTTAGAACGCCGCGTCAAAATAGTAAATTTGTATAGGCGCCGCGAAATAAAAAAGATTGGGAACCACTGCTTTATGCTATTTACCATCACAATAAACCTTTTGCGCCTTATAATCTTTATATATAAACAATTCGTGTCACTTTGTTCGTGCGCGATGAAATCCTAAACTAGTGAAGCGATTTTAATCAAATTTTGCACATTATGTGCAGTTTGATTCAGCTTGAGAGGTAAGATACTTTTTATCTCGATAAGTAAAACGCGATAGGTATCGCTGTAGTCGATTTGATTAAC
Source organism: Actias luna (assembly GCA_039707435.1). NCBI lineage: Eukaryota > Metazoa > Arthropoda > Insecta > Lepidoptera > Saturniidae > Actias > Actias luna. Next base: position 16,205,728 of record JAZHAC010000003.1, on the reverse strand, counting down.
TAGTCGAAAAGGCAGAACAACGTCTGGCAGGTTAGCTAATATTAATAAAGATTACAATCAAATAATAGCGGTCTTCCATACGTGACTATCTATCGACAGCTTTTATACTTGCCTGTAAATATCTCAGTACTTTCTCATGGGTGTACATTCACCAATCAGGAAACAAGGCCGGCAGAAGCGTGTTCATTTATTCAATAGGTTTTCCAATCAATTACCTACTCGTAAAGGTCAAAACGCATATTACACCATGCGATTCTAGGGTTCCTTAGTACTCAATGTGGGCGTGGCCGTAGAATAAAGCGTCGCTACAATACAAAGGAGCCCTAACTCATTTGAAATTACCGAAACCGACAAAACTAAATATGCTATGACAGTATTATTCGTAACAAGGATCTATTTATTTTCTAATTAAAATGACAAATACAAAATAATATTTACATTTATTTGTTTAAATAATCTATATGCCCTAAACTGAGGTGAGTTTTTATGACATTTTAAAATGCATTGTCTATTATTTCCAATGCACATTACTTGTCCATAAGTAAAGTACTACATGGCTGATTAAAATCCCGTCGAAACACACCGCGGTCGATATAAACTCTAGCGAATTTAATATGCTCTCAATTAATTATTAACTGTAATGCATACTTTGTACTCCATGTTGGTTACATATGCTAATATAAGTAAATACTGATATCGGCTCACTGCGCACGTAACTCTGTCTTCCACCTGCGCTGGTCGGTGTCCCATTGTCCCCCACCGCCCCGCGCCATGCGTAGCGTTCGTGGCTTGAGACAACAGCTAGAAAAATGCGGCAATAGAGATACTTTTATAAACCATCGTACAAACCATCCATATTTATTATATTTGTTATACCAACAAATAACTATTTATCATTCCGATGTAGGTCTGTGTACACTGCATCCCTTCCTTGTTGGAAGAAACAACATTAAATATTAATAAAACTTCGGTTACAAGAGTTCAGCTTTTTGCTGATCTCAAACATGGTATTTCGATCGAAATAAAACTAATTTAAACGGCTTTTATCGCGGTTATTTATTAATTTTGATCCCGAAGTTTCGAAAGCTTTTCAGCCTTCGCGGTCACGGGGCGGACTGAGGTGTAGGTTGTCCAGAAAAGTTCATGTTACTGTGTCTATCTTCAATTTAATTTTTCTTAGTGTTCCGATCTACGCAGTTACAAAAATTAAATTAGTTTTATATATAATATAGTTTTATTTCTATGAATAATATTCTTTATTTCGATGAATAATATTCGCGTAAACATAAGAAATCATTACGGTATTTCGACTAGAATAATCACTTCGTTTCACAATATGTTTATCACTTAGATTGATAATATCATTTTCCTTAATTACCCGCTGTTGGTCCTTGCCAGATGCACTATACTTCACCTAGTTTGTTGGCCGGTCTCGTCATGACTCTTTTTATCAGCGTATTCTTTCCCTTCCCTTTCTGCTGTTTGTCTCTGTCTCTCATTTCCTGATCCCCGTGTATATGTCATATGTCGGATCATAAGCAGCTCGTCTTGAAAATGGCGTTGGAAGTATAACTTAGCGGGTTTCTTCTCTGTTACAGAGTGTGGAGTGCCATTGTGCATTAATTTATACTACCACAGAGACCCCTTTCAGTCTTTGTGTTCCAACTAAGACACCTTGGCCTTTTCCAGCACATCAAAGATCGCGTTGGAAGATTTACAAGCGCTAAAACCATCCGCCTAGCGATCATTATAAGCACATTATTTCATTAATTAATAATTTTGTATTCAATCTCTACAACGAGCAAATCTATTGATTAACGTGTTCCTCATATGATGTGCCCTTCGAAGACTCTTTAGGAAGATCTCTACCACCTTTAACCCCTCTCCCCAAGATTATATATAGAAGGTGGTCCCTGTTGAGGGGCATAAGCCTGCCAGGGAACAGATGCAATGTGAAGACAGATCCTGTTACCAGGACCAATAGGTGATGAAAGTACACCGTGGGGTTTTAGTATTACCGACGAGTCTTTCGCTGGTTGAGTCCCATATACCCCTCTCAGTCCATCAGCGAGGGTAAACCTAATAGCATTTCCCCATGTAAAGAAAAATATGTTCCTGACAACTGTTGGTATCTATCTTTTTCCGTCACTGCCATTATCTACGTTCAAGTTGATAGTGAAAATTTTAAAAATCTTTTAAAATGTATATAGCCTATTACATAGTATACCATACCATTGGATAAATGGAATCTCTACTAGCAAACTTTATGTAGTCGTGAAACCTGTAAACTCAATTTCGGGTGTTATATTTTAAACCTTATAACGATCGGGACAAAGGTTATATTATTACAAGTACAGTGTTAGAATTAATATCCCAAAGTTCCAGTGATATAATTATGATTGGTGTTACGTTTTTATCACATTCGAATCTTTTTCGTTATCATGGATACGTGAAAATTCAAGTAATTATGAAGTATGACTATCGTCGAGAAAGTAACGCGGCACAAGCGGCACGCAACACCAACGACGCGATCATAGCTCCGTGGTTGTGTGGAGTATCGCCGCGTCATGGGACGTGAGTTCGAATCCAACTACCTGCAATGAGCTTGAGCTTTCGGTGAAGGAAAACATCGTGAGAAAACCTAGCTTGGTGGTAAAGCTTTTTCTAATGCCCGCCTGGTTAGCTACCACCGTCAAGTTGAAAATCTGCTGCCAAATACCAACAGGTGTATTCCAGCAGTTGCAAATAGAGCCAGTCCTTCCTATAAAGTCCGCAACGCACCTGCAATTCCCCTGGTGTTGTGGGTGTCCATAGACGGTGGCGATCACTTACCATCAGGTGATACGTTTGCTCGTTAGCCAGCTGTTACATAAAAACACAACGTTCACGGAGCTAACACAACAAAATATAATGCATCGCATGATTTGGTGTCCCCGCTTCCGTTCTGAAATTTTCGATTTGAAAAATGAACCGTCCGAAAACTTTGGTCGACAGTGACGATTAAAAGGCGTTTGTGGAAGCTGACGATACGCAATCTACGGCCGAATTAGCTTTCGACGTTATTCGTATGTTTGCGTCAATTCGTAACGTACTCGAGAGTCGTATGAACGTATCCATTCAACTTTGTAATCAGCTTTCGCACCGTGAGAAAACTCCGTATATGGCGCTAAAACCCCACTCAGCGAAGCAACTGGTTAGCGAGCCGACTGGCCGAGCTATCTCAATGATTTTTCCCAAAGAGCCAAACTAGTTTGGCGACTCGTTATCCTATTTTTAGACACGCCTCGGAGAAATAATGCTTAGACACATCCGTTGGATTTTTTTTAATGGTTTTACACGCCCTTGCGTACAAGTCTACACGAGTTTCGACGTTTTTGATACTTTACAATCTATACTAATATGGTTTTAGCGTCCACCGCGACTTCGTTCGCGTGTAATTAAAAATTATTTGATAATTTTAGCTTTAGCTCTATCGGTGGTAGCGTGATGTTAAATAGCCTAAATCCTTCCTGGTAGTTTTTAAGATTAACGCGTTCTAATATTACATATCTAGCTGAAGAGAAGCTTACGACTTTTAAAGCGATGAGAGCTCAATTAGTAGCGTGTACAGGCGCTCCCTCAAGGGACGTGATTTTGAAACCACTTGCAACGAGCTTAAGTTTTCAATGAAGGAGAACATCGTGTGGAAACCATAGCATGGTGGTAGGGCTAGCTTTAATGCTTACCAGACTAGCTAACACCGTTAAGTTAAAAATCTACCGCCAAATTTATATAGGTGTATTCCGGCAGTTGCATTTGAGAACCAGTCCCACCACTGGCGTAGCGTGCCCACCATCTTTGGGCCACATCATCATTTAAAACCAGGTGAGAATGTGGCCATAACGCTAAGCCTATAATGCGAAGGATTATTGGCTTTACAGTGGTCATTGTTATCTGAAAAAAAATATCAACTATATTGAATTTATTTATACACGTATAACACATATTATATTCTCAAGCTACATAGTTCAAGTTCCGTAGATTAATCAAGTCGTGCCTAACCTACTTTAGCGATATTAATTAATTAGCCATTCGAAGGCGATCAACAATTATTTCCATTTCTCTATAGCGCGTTACGTGTGTCCTTTGATGTCGTTGTTACAATTTCAGTACATATTTATTATGTTATTAGCTTCACCCGCGGCTTCGCTCACGTTAATATTGATTATGTCAAATAGGATGACGCAATAAAAAATTTCGTACAAAGTTCCTTCCCCTCTTTACCCCACTTCCAGTAAGGTTTTTGCGAGAAAAAGGTAGTCAATCTCCGTTCCCAAGGTCTCATATATCTCTATACCAAATTCATCACATTCGATTCACCGTTTTGAGCATGAAAGCGTAACAAGGAAACTCACTAATATAGCTAGCACTAATATAGTTGAGGATATAAATTATTTGTCACAAAATTAGTGTTGAAGCCGACAAATTCAATATTGCAGGGTATGAGAGATAACCACTGGGATAGGGTATATACCTTCCTAACTATGTGCCATTACAGAGCGCCAGAGGTAAAAAAATTATGTTCGATAGGCTGTTTTTCGGAACACTGTATAGTTAATGTATAGTTTAGATTTTTGATTCAATTGCCAACTACATAACAGCAAATATTGTATCAAAATTCGTTGAGAATTTAATTTATAACATATTTGTAAATTGTGACTTCCATCTTAGCGAAACTATGTCACTTTATGTTATAAAAAGAAACCAACGTGTTACTTTATTGCATTAGTTACCACCGTATCAAACTTCAGCAATATGTTCATAGTATTGAAGCGATGATAGCTCAGTGGTAGTGTGTACGACGTCGCGTCAAGAAACGTGTGTTCGAATCCAACCAACTACAATGAGCTTGAGCTTTCGGTGAAGGAAAGTAGGGCTTTCTCTTATGCCCGCCTAGTTAGCTACCATCTTCAAGTTGAAAATCTGCTGCCAAATACCATTAGTTGTGTTCCGGCAGTTGCACTTGAGAGCCAGTCCCTCCAAAATAACGGCTGACAACGCACTTGCGATTCCCCTGATGTTGTAGGTGTCCGTGGGCGGCGGTGATCACTTACCATCAGATGCTTTCTCGCTTGCTCGCTATTACACAGACAAAAGTATTAAAGTTTTGGAGTAATGCGCGTACAAAGGGGCAAGCAGATAAAGGAAAATACAAAATAGAATATTTTCGACTTTTTTATTGATAACAAAGAGTTCACTCAAATAATAATTTTCAAATAAAGTAAAAAATGTAAGGCTTATATTAATTCCGTTCTTCAAAAAATTTCCATATCGGAAGCCTTTAGGAAAATAAATATTTAAGAAGTACATATAATAAAAATAAAGATATTAATTCGACTACAGATACGGTTTAAAGATATGTTATATAAAAAGGGAATACAAATTGCCGAGTGATTCTTCAAATTCATCTTAAATTATATTAGACATGATTTCTTCCCATCGATCATATGTATTATAGATGAGAAATGCAGTACAAGGTTTGCCAGCAAAGATTCAACGTAATTGTTTTTATATAACAGTTTACCGACTGTTGAAAAGTGTGTTAGATTATTTGAAACATTTCATCTCTATATATAAAAATTTCCGGTCACGTTCTTTGTCCGCGATGAACTCATATTGATGCTGTGGTTTCCTCACGATGTTTTCCTTCACCGAAAGATCAAGCTCATTGTAGGTGATTGGATTCGAACTCACGTCCCATGACGCGGCGTTCCTACACTACCACTGAGCTATCGTCGTTTTAAATTATGATCTATGTGTACTATTTTTTTTCACCAATCAGAGTGCACTTATGGCGGAATTAGTTTCGTACAGCAAAGCCGACAGAACTAATATTATATTAAGTTCTCATGTCTCTTCCAGACCAGTCAAAGTACGGTTTCTCTTCGTTCCTGACGCTTATTAATAAGTTTTTATAACGCAATTATTTTGTGAATATTCCTTAGCTATTATCTAAGAGATGGGCTTAATATCCGCGTGGCAGGAAAAACCGTTATCCGAGGTTTATCGCATATTAAAGAGGAGGTAGGTCTGAAATGCGGTCGGCTGTAATCAGAGAGCGGTTTGCAGGAAAACGGAGAGAGTTAGGACGCTGTGGGGATTTTTAGTGGATATTTTGACCATGAGAATTATAAATACCTATTATTAACGTTAGAAAAAAAACGCGTAAAATGCGATATATATCAATCAGCGTCCGGTAAACGAACATCGCCTAGCACAGGATACGTTGGCGTAGGCGACTACGTCCATTGTATGGAGATCGCGAATTGCGAAAGCTAATTATTTATGTTATCCTGGTAGCGGTGAAGTCATTGAATACCTTTTGGGAAAGTAAACAGACCAGAGAAAATCTGTTTTTTCTTTTATTTACAAATAAAAAAGTTTCCTCTTTTCGACTTATACTTTATCTATGTGATATCTATGTGCTAATTTTATGTTAGCGATTCTATATTTAGAAACAGTAGTTTCAGCATGATTTGCGTGTAAAAGGATTGACGAAAAAAGATAAGATATTAAGACATTATGTTCTAAATCGACAAATCGATAGTAACAAAAAAAAAACAATAACGTAGAGATTCGACTTAGTTACAGTTTTATTATAAGTATGGATTTATGAAAAATATCTTTTCTATGTTGTAGCTAATTAATATTTGAAGATATATTACCAACCAGTTTCTCGAGATTTGTAAATGTCAGAAATAAAAGAAACGTTATAGGTCGATATATTTATTATTTATTTCTATGTCAAGCATGATTTATTATTATTAGGTGTTATTATGTATAATTTACACTAGTTTTCACTATCGGCTTCTCATGTTATATGCAATTAAACTGTGGGGTTATGGGAATTATTTGTAGCAGTGGTTTTGTGACCTTCTTGTAAATTTTGTAATTACTTCGAATCCCCCAATAAAAAAATTAAGGTTTTGACGTGTAATATAATTGTTATTATTAGGTTAATATATTTATTATCACACTCTTATTTCATCATTTATTTTATTTACACTACCTACAATGGTAGTAATTATTTCTTACTACATTACTGCTGGTTAGCTGGAAGAGAATGCCTTATGGCATTAAGCTCGCCAGTATACATATTTAAAGTGCAATAAAGAATTCATTCATTAATATAGGTTTTGTTTTTATAAATATGCTATTTTAATGCCGAATTAGAATCTGCCAGTGTTAATATTGTATTTTAATAGAAGTTCGTCCTATGCTTAAAAATTTTAAATATAGCCATATAATAAGTGCAAAATTATGTAGGGTTGTTTATGGCAATTTATTCATGTTGAAATTTTTATTTATGTTTGATTTACCAAATTTCAATTACCAAACTATAATATGCAATACGAGCGCTAATTATATAAGTTTAGTTTAAGTGTCGCCAAAAACTACAATATAGTTATTGTAATGAGGTAAAAATTTCCTTCACCCCATTTTTAAACCACAATAACGGCTTGCACAAGCGTACGCTTGCAACATTGGAGGGAACACGTGCGCGGTTTCGACCTTTTGAAAACCCGTTCCTACCCCACTACTAGTAACGCCGTTGGAGTAAACGTGAAGGAATTAAAATTGCTGGAAACGAATGCGAGACGTCCGTTCGTTGTATGGCTTGGCTCGCTTTTAACAATTACTACGAAGTACATATTACTACTGATCCGCCCCGGCTTTGAATAGATGGTACCGATTGTCAGTAGCCAGATGTCAAATAAAAACGAAAATTTAATTTTTGATTCTATCGCTGTCAAATTTTTCAGGATCACTTTCTCGTCTAATTTGAAGGTTGATTGTGAACTTCATGAAAATCGATACAGTTGACGTTAAGTCCATACAACTGCGTACTTACGCGTAGTAGTAAAAGTTCTTCTGTATTTTCCAGAACATTACTTTTTTTTCTATGAAAATTGCCTTATATCCTCTGCGGTGCTCATGATAACGTGTATGCAAAATTTCACGACGATCGGCTCAGTACTGGAAGCGTGAAGAAGTAACAAACACATATTCACTTTTATAATATCTATTTGATAGGATAAGTGTTTTTGCTTATTTTTGCTATATATACCTATTAATTTTCTTATGTTTAATGGATTTTATCGTCCTCTTTTCTAGAGACTGGAATTTAATTTGTGATATGAGGTTTTTTTGTGACTTGTATCTGTTATCTATATTTAACGTGGAACTATGTAATAGTTCTAAATTGATTAGTACCAAATAAAGGCCTGGAAGACATTACCCGACCCGTTTCAATAGCCAAAAACTCGATCAAAGCCTCACTTAATGGTTCAAAGTATAACTTAAAAAAAAAAAACCTTTTAAATCTATCATAACTATGTACTTCGTTCGCATGGAAATAGAAATTATAAAAAAAAAATTGACCGTTTTTCTAACTTTTTTCAATACATCTTTGTCCCAGCCGGTGGTAGCGTGATGTTACATAGCCTAAAGCATTTCTACACTGATTGTTCTATCAAATACATACCAAAAACTTCGATATCCGACTGCTAGCTTTAAGATAAGCGCGTGCATACAAACAATTTTTTTCGCTTTAAACCAATAATATAGATAGGTATGTTTAACTACGTCTGTGATAGAGCACGCTTTGTATGCAGCCAGCGATAGCGGTGAACAAGCTTTCGTCACAGTGGTCAGCTCGGAGAGACCCACTGGGTCGCAGTTATGGTCGAATGCCAATACCCCGCGTCGGCGACACCGAGACCCATTGTATGCAAATCTCCGATGCACGTTCTGATCTATGCTAACCTAGTACATGTCATGTTTGACGTCATTACAAGCGATGATAGCTCAGTGGTAGTGTGTACAACGGGGAGGGACGTGAGTTCGAATCCAACCACCTACAATGAGCTTGAGCGCACGGTGAAGGATAACATCGTGAGGCAACCATAGCATGGTGGCAGGGCTTTTTTGAATGCCCGCCCGTCTGGATAGCTACCACCCTCAAGTTGAAAATCTGCCGCCAAATACCAATAGGTGTGTTCCGGCAGCTGCACTTGAGAGCCAGTCCCTCCACAGGTTTAGCTTGTGTACCAATTTGGGCCGTATCGTCATTTAAGATCAGGTGAGATTACGGTCATGTTTTCTGTGATAGGATAGAGGAAATTGCATCGATATCCCATATATCGAAACCTTAAGGTTTATTACGTATTCTGAAGGGAACCCTTTCGTTTTATGGACTAAAAATATGCTATATTAATACTCGCGGTATCAAATTTAATTAAAATCTGTCTATAGTTTTAAAGTGATCCTAACACAGTACACTAGAATTATAATTTGAATAAAAAATATTTTACATGCAGTTTTACCCTCGTTACAAGTTTTCGACAAAAAAGAGGTGCGAATAGAAATATTGAATATTATCATTGACAAAATTATAGGCTCCATTGATAACAAGCTAGTTAGTGGGATTTGTGCCCGAAACTAATAGACGAACAAACATAACACCAGACAATTTAAAATAATATTATAACCGCTGGTCACGACTTATCAATGAGAGTGTCGTTTGAAGAAGGTGTGAAAAGCTCCGGATTTAGGGTTTCCATATTAAAAATTATACATAGAGTAATTTTGATAGTAAAGTGATTATTTTTAAGGAAACAAACAACATTTTTCATTAGACTATTGATACTATGTTGTTATTTAAGTGTATAACTATGTATGTAATTGAAGCCAAGTTGAACCTACACTGTTATATTCTAAGGCGGCAATGTTAGACGCAACAGAATGATCAGTTATATCCAACAAGTTATAAATTGTCGTAACAAATGTCTGCGACATATACTGGGAACACTCAGGAGGCGTATCACCGTGGATGCAAGTTTGTGATTGTTGACTACACGGAAACAAAATATAACAAATTGTAAATTGAATTATTCACCTATATGTAATATTGACCACGTTAAACATATTTGAACATTATAAAACATAATCATTCGACTTGAAAAACGCTTTCACTTCGATAAACTTCGATAAACTAAGCCTGAATTTCAAGAGTGATTAAATTTAAACTCTATTGAATTTAAATTCTATTTTTTTTTCGGTGGGTTTCTATTTTTACAACGTAAAATGATAGAAATTATCGTTACGTGGCTATGCCAATTACGCTGCGTAAAAAATGAGTTGTTTAAAAATCCTTTATGTGTATACTTCAATCTTTGCGATTGAGTGTGGTTCCTTTACACCTAAAAAACCTTTAGAAGAAGGTCCTTTATAAGTTCTCCTAATCGGCCAACGTGTATATATTCAGTACAGACGGAATGATTCTAAAACGGGTCTTAAATTTCCGACAAATCGGTAGAAATCTTGACGAAAGGCAACCCTATCGGACAGTTATCGGAGACAGACCGCATCATGGGAATCGTGCATAGCACCAACGTTTCCTATTTGTCACATAGTTTATATTGTTATTAACACGATTTCGGTAGCTCCTTCGGCCATAAATATGAATGGAACTGGTCCTTCGGGCCGGTTGAATGTCCCGTTCGGGGGCAACGAACTAGACGAAAATTAAACGCATATGGTCACTCATATTTAGAGCAATATGCGGCGGGACGTGAATTATTTTTTCGTTATTTTTTGTTGCGTTTAAATGGAACCGTTGATAGTTTTAGCTGGAAATGTGAGACAAATGTCGTAGAAACTGATACGGTAAGGAGCCATAAATATGGTGGTAGGTCTTATGATGAGTTGAGTTAGTATGAAGCTGGCGACTGTCGGCCGATTGTAGGTGGAATATAAAATGTGTGCATATGATAAAAGTATAATTGAGCCAAATCTTTGTATTCAATAGTTTTAGTTCATATAAAATCCGTATATATTTTGTATTGACGTCTATATTTATATTATATATATATTTCGACTGTACCAAATTGAATAATTTATTGTGTTCGTGATTGTCAGGACAAGCATTGTATTAAAAAAACTGTTCATACTATGAAAAGTAATGAAGTGATGATAGTTTAGTTGGCAGTGTGTACGGAAGCCGTGTCAAGGGGCGTGGTTTCGAATCCACCTATATTTAAATACCATATGATTAAAAGACGTTTCATTCATTGGAGTCATCAACAAGTTTCATTCATTAACCAAAAGACATGAGAAACGGAAACGATATCAGCTATAGCCAGTTCTATTGATCTTCACGAATTAAAGTTGGCAGGTTGATTAGGGTTGATTATAGCTAATTAAAATGTAAAAAAAAAAACATAAATCGGGCAAACCGTTTATGAGTTTTAGAGTGTATAGAGATCATCGAGTTTAGGTGATATGAAATTCACCTGGTCAGCTAGTAATATTATAAAGCGGAAATGTTTGTTTGTTTGTACGCGCTGATCTTAGGAAGTACCAGTCGAAATCGAAAAATATTTTTGATGTTTGATAAAGCAATATTGAGGAAGGTTTCAGGATATTTAACATCATGCTACCACCGATAGGAGGTAAGCGGTATTCAAAAAAATACAAGAACGAGCAAAAATTATTATTTTAATTTTAGTCCCACGCGAACGAAGACGCGGGCAGAGTTAGTATAGGATACTTGTTATTTTTAACTAAAGTAGGTAATTTGTTATCGGTATTATGGGTAAATATATATTATATTGATGCCTGTCTAACCTCTGGTATGAACCTCATTATGAAGAAATTTGACTCCATGATACCTAATATTATGAGATAACATATAGAATCCTTGTTGTCAATAAAACGAAAAGGTTACCCCAAGATAGAGGATTACGTGTTTTAAACTGTTAATTTTATTTCTTGCCGTTAAGAACTTTCTAGTATAAGTATAAACGGTTTTAATGATTTGAACCGCTCGAGCACCAAGACGGGTTACGTTTCAAATAGGTTTAACTCTACAGAGGGAATGCATGTCAAAGCAGAAGCCTGGTTGGAATCAGATTGGTTTAATACGATTACGATATTAAAAACGAAAAAAAAAACAAACTTCCAGAGTTGGCTCCGAGTTCAACTGTCAACGGATTATCTCCCTGCCTTAATGGTTTTTAAAAAGTTCATTACCCTATTATACGGGTATAATTAAATTCTGCGAGTTAAACATGTTTGTCTTATAATAATGTTCATATATTCCGATATTTTAGTTTAATACTTTGTACATGCATAGGATGATGGTTGGTCTCTCTCTAATGCCTGCCTGGCTAGCTACCACCCTCACGTTGTGAGTCTGCCCCCGATACCTATAGACGTGTTCCGGCATTTACACTTGAGGGCCAGTCTCTCCGCTACAGCCATCTATCTCTCTTCTCTATCTTTAAAAGTATAAAAAAAGAAGTAGCTAAGCTCTTCCGCTCTCCAAAATGTGTAAACCCGAGTCCAAAACGTGACAGTTTCTGTTATAGATGTAACAGAATTAGACACATCGAGAGAACGTTAAAACTTGAGATCATAGGAATCGGTTTTTTCGGGAACATATGTGGAAATTGAATGTTTTGATGGTTTGCTTTGTTCTGTTTCTATCTAAAGTGGCTACTAAATCATGCCTTATCCGGCTATATTGGTTAGTTAATATCTCGATTACAAGGACACTTATCTCGTTCATAATACATATAGATAATCTTATCTGCCAATCGGATAAACAAAAAACTTTTTTTATTTGATAGAATAATCACTGAGGAAGGCTTTAGGCTATCTAACATTACGCTATCACCATTAGGAGCAAAGCTGTATAAAAAAAGATATAAGGTCGGGGAAAATTATTTAATAAAACTTTGATTTCACGCGAAAGAAAGCGTAGCTATGGCAATTTTTACATACTGGTTTCGTTATGGCAGGTATAAACAGTGTAATCTCTATTTAACGTCATTCGATTTAACTAAAAATTCCCTTATATCTTTAAATTACTTTAATTTGATTGATTTGCCCTGTTGCACATACGAAGATATCTCCTCTCCTTGTAACGTTAACTCTGAAGAACGACATAAAATACGCAGTTCTTTAATTGTTGCTATATATGCTTTGAACTGAATGAGAAATTAATATGCTTTTTTTCGCACTTACCATCATGTGAAATTACCTTTGAAATCGTTTCTCGAGAAACTGAAGGCGGTGCAAATTAAAACGCGTAACACGTTCTTTGGAGACGGCCGTACAGCTTGCTAAGTGTAGAGTAAGCAACTAAGCTGATCGGAGGTAACGTTGCTAAGTTGCAGCTTAGACGCGTTCGTACGATTCGTAGTTTTAGCTTGAAAATTCAATTAAAGCTTACACTATCGGCCATTGCAACTCGAAGCTGTCCACTGCACGTAGTAATTTAACACTAAATTTAGCATACGGTTTCGCGGGTCTAATAATTTGGCAAACATTTATTGCGAGTTTGGTGTAGCGGCCAAAACGAATGCAAGAAAAAAGCTTTTTGTTTACTAATGGCAGCACATGGGCAGACGATCCATCTGATGTTAAATTGTTACCGACACGTATAGACAGACGCAACATCAGGGTCATTACAGCCAAATTGCTGATCGTCCCGAAAAAGGCTGGTTCTCGTTATAATGCTGGAATATAATGGTTCACACTGAACCTTTATATTGCGGTAGTCTAAACCCGAGGGTGGTCGCTAACCAGTCGGGCAATAACCCTACCACCACCTGTGATAGATTAAGAATTATATAGTTAACCGTAATCACCATATCCAGATGTTGGATCATGCATGGAAATCATGGAAATTCTAAAGTCGTGTCTTACTCATCTCTCTAAGTCGATAAGTCTGGTGGGTGTTTATAAAAAAAATTAGTTATGTAAAAATCTAGTTAAACAATTGTCTTGCAGGTTGTCCAGCGCTGATGGTGGTGACAATTATTTACGTGACTCGAGATTTTTTTGGTCTGGGTTTACTTTGTGTCTGTTACTTATGTGATTGTGAAGTTAGTGAAAGCCTACTAGTTGACTTAACAATAATAACTATAAGTTGTTTTAACCCAGTTCGGTTTGGTCTTTCTTATTCCATGCTCATTTGGTCTTGGCCTTGCGTATTCACACTTGGTTCTACTCATTTGGCATGTTACTTGGGATATATTCGGCTGTCTAACGTAACCATGTGTTATCCAAATATTAGGACAAAGAATACTCACTTCAAGAAAATTCTTGTAGATATTATTCTTAAAACAGTGGTAAAGTTGATTATAGTTTATGTTCAATGTTAAAATATATTGAAGCAAATTGGAAATTAGACATACAAAAATCATTTTGTCCCCAGAAGAAAAGTATATATGATTAGGTGATGATAAATATTTTAGCTCACAATTTCAACGGAATTTTTATTTTTTGATCAATCTTACACATTTGTTCTTGGTCTTGCTTTTTTGCAAGACATTACAGGAATATCACATTCCGAATGCACCTTCCGATAAATATTTTTTATACATACATACGAGAATATGCACGTTTACTGAATGTCATACAGGGGTAACTTAGTTTCGCTTGGCGTTGCGTAAAGCGAAAAACTATTTCGCTAATCCGCAAGTTACCATCGGTTTTGCTAAACCAAGGGTATCTACAGGATGCTTATCAAGTCGTTACTATCGCCGGATCGCGAGGCTTCAGCTATCCGCTGTTTTGCATAACATCCACTATGGCGGTTGTAAATCCTGCCATGTGGTGTTTCAAATAGTTTTAATCCGTACGACTTTAATGCTGTAAGCATATGGTCCAGTTTGGAATGGGGCAGTGTTTGTAAACTGCAAATGTTGTTTGGTCGTTGGTGGGACCCGTCGGCATTGCGCATGCGTCGTGAACTCAAGAGTAAGCGCACTTGCTGGTACTTGTATAGTTCAGTAGGCGTGAACCACGCAGCGTTCAAATACAAGAATGTTCATGAAAAACATATGCTTCAAAATAATGATAAGAATCGTATAGTAATTTAGTAATATTTTCACGAAACTGTAAATATCCATTTATAGTGTGACAAATTTCGTTGCCGAGTAGAAAACACGACTTACTCTTACGAATATGTGATTTTATTTAACTGTTTTTTAAATGTTTCTTTGTACATGAGGAAATTGTGCATATATTGGCGTTATCGAGTTTTTGCCTAAAATTTTTTGTAGTAATTATATTTTATGTTTTATGTTAAGTATATTTTCGGTGAAGGAAAACATCGTGAGGAAACCATGGCATGGTGGTAGGGCTTTTTCTGATGCCCGCCTGGCTAGCTACCACCCTCAAGTTGAAAATCTACCGTCAAATAACAATAGGTGTGTTGATGAATGTTGATTTACGAAATTAATGGGTGCTTTATTATTCAATGCAAATCCAGAACGTGTTTCGAATAAAAATTTCAATTGATTCATTGATTTAATCTTAATTAAGAATATTACGTTGGTGTAATATGTTTTTGGCATTTGTTTTGCGTAATTTAAAAACGTTATTTTGTACATGTTATAAATAAAATAGTATGCGAATCCAGAAACACGTACACGTATATGTATTTACCTTTGTGCCAGTTATTTTGAGTGTATATTTAAATCTGATGTAAATAATAGTTTATTTTTGAATAAGTAATTAAGCAAAGAGGGCGAATATGAGTGTGGTTTTTCTACCCTTATACCTATTAGACAAAAATAACAAAAACTCAACAAAAAATACGGACTACCTACTTCACAATAAATAATAATTATTTGTGAATATTTATATGACTGTTTAAAATAATAAATCTCGAATCGTAGTTAAACTTTTGATAATTTAAATTTATCTCCGGGCTCTTGAGTTTCAACTTATCAAGGGTTGTTGACCTTACACGATACAGCATTTACCAAATGGCGAGTGTTTGTGTGTATACATATACATATTGTATACTCGTGTATTTCCAAATGTATCTTAAAATCACTATAAATACAAGAATAATTTGTGCTCTTGTAAAGTGTCTTAGTTTAAACGTTTTTATTATAAAAAATCGTAAAATTTCTTTCGAGATTTCAGTACTCTGGCCTGGTATGGAAATTACTCTGTACATTGTAATGCTAAAAAGAAAAAAGTTTGGAATGTTTATTAAATAACAATTAAACCACATCGAATCAGACCGTGGAAAGTTATAGGGTTCTATTCCTAATTATACTGAAGTGTAGAAAAAAAAGACTTGATTAGTAAAGTATTGCGGTCGTTATCGTGATAACATACAGGATCCGCACATACAGACACACGGACGTCCGAGACAGAACTTTTTTAAACAGTTTCTTAACTAGTTTAAATAACAAAAATGACACTAAAATATCATGAGTGTTAAAAATAGTGTTCTTTCTTGATATGTGTGTGTAAATATTATTATACAAGTGCAATATATGATAAATAGATAAATATTAAGTTTGAAAAATCAGTTGTTTTGCGTGTAGTGACAGTAGTACCCACCTCAACGCTTCGCTTATGAGGCGTGCAATTCAATATATATCTCTCAATTTGAATCAATATATTATAATTCTATTAAAACAGATTAAATATCTTATATAAAAATTCGTTTCTCAGAACCTATAGGTATATCCCGGTAACTTTTTGATGTGTTCACTTGCCTATGCCTAGGTAAAAAACTGCGATAAGTTTACCACCATGCGTAGAGTGGTCGCGAATTTGTTGGCTACAGATACTCGTTACCCAACTCTATTCTTGCGACACAGCGACTAGGGCTGAGATATAAACAGATATATAGTTTGTTAGTGTTTTTGTTGTTTGCATCTTTTGATTTATTGAAGTGAAACTTCTTTAGAATCGTTCTGAATTCAAACTCGATGTAACGGAAAAGCGAGTCCATAGAGACACTAACACGTAAACGTATAGGATTCATCCGGCGAGAGAATGAGATAGAACATATAACACGTTCTTGGTCTCTTTGTGCGATGCATCGTAGCGTCCCCTCTATCGTCTATTAAGCATTGTCCATATGTATTTTCAGTACTTTTCAATGAGTATTTTTAATTAGGGACTTTTCAGAAGTTTCACTTCTACCGTGTGTGGTTTGTACACACACATATATATTTTTTTGTAATGTTTGTGACACGTCTACAAACATAGTGCATGCTGTAGCAAACTTCAATGTCCAGTGCACCTAATGTTGCACTCCGCTTACACGCTAAAAATGTTTAATTTGTCGGTGTATTCGGCATTATCTGTCTTTTATATATAAATAATACTATTCTAGGTATTTCACCTGCTAAATAACAGTAGATATAGTCAGAAGCAGGCATCGTGGATGACCAGTTCAGTTTAGCGACAGGTCCTCGATATTTGGTGTGTCTCTGAACACCAAAATGGCAAATTACATCAAATGGAACGCGCTCTATAAGAATGAATTATTGTTAGTAATGAATACGAGTAATGGTCTAGAATAAAGTAAATGAAACCGCATTCAACAGTACTGATAAACATAAACAATAAACAAGTGTATGTGGGTCAAGATAAGCGATAGCAAGGACGCGACAGTTTACTCGATAGGTCCCTATCGAGTCCCCGAGTTGTCATGAGCCGAGTACCTACGCAGCTCGCCGGCCGCACCCCGTTTCGATGGATCTTTCGCACTGACGTTTATTTATCGCTTAGTGATCGCAAAACGCTACGTTATATACTAAAAAAAATTTAATAAAAAACATGCGTGCGTACAAAGTACACATGTCAGAAGTGAAACTTCTTTGGCGAACTAATTTATAAATCTTGTTCGCTCTGTCTCACTTTTTCTCTCAATCTTTCTCACTCGCTTGCTCCCTACTCTCACTCCACGGCTAGTTGCTCATGCTACGTTCGCCCTGTCTTACTCTCTCTCAATCGGTCTCGATCACTCTCTCTCTCTTTTCCGACACTTCCGTTGCATACCGGCGTGACGTTTCATCTGTAAAAATTTTACCCTCATGCGCCTAAAGAAGTTTCACTTCAAAATGCGTGGGTATCGTGGAACTCGGTTGCAACGAATTTCATTACATAGTATATCATTATTGTTTAAATAATACATATAAATGAATTACTAGAGTCTGAGAGGATTAAATGAAACGCATAGATAATTAGTGAATTGAAGGATTGGTAGGAAATTTTATAATTAATTATTTTTTTGAGTTGTGAAAATATTTTTTTTATTGTATATCATTTAATTCATTATAGTACACATGTGTACAAACTGTATCGGCGCAACCGGTGAGAACTTACTGGCTGTCTTGAACCAATTAGCGCGCACCTATGTGGGCACAGCCAATAGCGTACACGCTATGGATAACCATCTACATTATAGGACTGTAGTGACATATAGAACATACTAAAGAAAGGGTCGTTACAGAAAAATCTTACATTTTGATTTGTCTAGCCTCCACTCATACTGTGCGATAAGTAACTACGTTAAAAAAATGATAATTCTAATATATGTTCTTATTATACAAAAAAATGATTTTATTTTGTAGTATGAAGTCGAAGGCACTGACTAGTGTCATCATATTTGGCAAATACATTTTTTTAGTTCTATAGTCTCAAATTGATTTTTATAGGTTATTTTTTTTTGTCTCTTTTCATCATTAATGAGTCCAAGGTCTTATTTACATGTATTCTTAAAAAAAATACATTTGTCTTATAATTGGTTTTGTTTTAATTTGAATTTTGCCCCTCTAGTTCTTATTCGGGCTATATTCCTTACAATTCTTAATCTCAAATTTATTGATATATATATATTTCTTTATTTACATTTCTATTAAAATTCACGTCACTTAATCATTTTACAATAAATTTACAGTTTTCTCTCGAAATTTCATATTCTACATTTTAAGATATCTTGTCACCACTTATTTATTTGTTCTTTATTTTATTTTTTTTGTCTGCGTTGGCATTGGTATTAGGCAGATAGGATTAAAAATATTTCATGACTTGATATGTAAAATTATGAAGAATAGAAGATTTATTATTAGTACGTTTAATATAGGTATTAAATAATGCAAGAATAGAACATTTATGAAATCGATCCACGGACTTTGGTCAGTACGTACGTCGAGTAACATAAACTTTTGTATAGCGACTGCGTGTCGAATTACTACTGTGAAGCAATAGGCAGAGTCACCAAAACATGACGCACGCTTGTCGACTCAGCGTGCATTATTACTTTGTAATCGTGAATGCTCGATTCACACACAACGATGTCATTATTAAAAGCAAAACTAGATATTGGGGTATGTGCGCGTCGTGTCGTATCATATCCGACTGGATTGAGACAGTCTATAACGTGTCGGCAGGCATACAATAGTTATTGTACATGCACCATAATTTCATGATTATCGTGATCTATTCAATGGTAAATTCTAAGCGTACAAAGTTTTCGTGGACTGCATCAGACAATAACAACTATATTTTTAGACATACATTAAGACGAAGTATTAAAGTTGGTAACGCGGTATTTAATATCATATTCTTTACGGATTTCCTCGTCGCAACGCGAAACCGCGTTACCCGGGATCTGACCGAAAGCGGGTGCATGTGGCAAGACTTGTCGGATGATAAACACCGGGTATTCCCCCACCACTGCGACACTGCAAACTCTCGTGTTGCCAGAGACCAGATACAGCGTACGCACGTCTTTTAGTCGTATTATCACAAATTCGAAGCGATGATAGCTCAGTGGTAGTGTGTACGACTTCGCGTCAAGGGAAGTGAGTTCGAATCCAGGCACCTACAATGAGCTTGAGCTTTCGTTGAATGAAAACATCGTGAGTAAACCATAGCATGGTGGTAGGGCTTTTTCAAAGCCTGGGTTGCTACCACCCTCAAGTTGTAAACCTGCCGCCAAATACCATTAGGTGTGTTCCGGCAGCTGCACTTGAGAGCCAGTTCCTCCACTGGTTTAGCGTGTCTACCAACTTGGGCCGTATCGTCACTTAGATCAAGTGAGATTATGGCCATAACGCTAAACCTTAAGTATAAAAAAAAATTACATTATCAATAAATAATGTTTTAAGACAGAATATAATTTGATTTTATAAAGTAATATAATTTCCTAGGGACAGTACTCTCGCTGTCGGGTGTGGTAAAACCCATGGTCGGCAGCGCCAGTGTCTGGAATGAGGCGGCCTCCTTCTGTGAACATGTTATGTTACAGAAGGAGGCCGCGAAGAGGAACCTTGAGGCAGATCCCTACGGACCTCTTCCGCGATAGACGAATAGGCGGTCGAAGGGGCTGGTAAAGACATGCGATTTTACCCTCTTAACCCGGACTAAGGAGGCTGGGTCGAGGGATCCGTCTCCCATTATCCATGTGTACCAGTCCAGCTGACTGCAAGGGCAGCTTGCTAGACTGCCCGAATGGGGCCCGGCTTACATTAAGTAAATGTTTATTAAATAACAATATAAATAAATAAATAAAATAAACAATATACGCATGTATTGTGAATTAGAAATCGATTGTTTTATTTGTGATTTACCGAAAAGGCGATTAAAGGACTTTTAAAAAGGTATTTTAGCAACTTTTTATCCACATCATAGTTATGACTTTTAGGTGAAAATGCTCACTTGGGTGTAAAATTTAATTGAAGGGCGAGGGGGTTTGATAGATGTTACGGCGCGGTACATGGGGGGTGGGAGGCCCAAAACTCTTCAAAGATTTCGTGACATTTTACTTTAACGCCGCCTAAGTGTACGATATCACTTTAATGGGATGGTACTAACATTACACCAACGAAGTTTTGGAGAATTATGACACCGGGTTAGCTCTATTTTTTTAGTGTCGGCTACTCTTACACCGCATAGTCTGGTGATGAATATGCAGAGTTAAGGGTAAAAATGTTTAATACATGTTTTCTGAATCGAATAAACCTTTCGTTTTATATAAGTACACCTTCCGTTTAAAACGGCAACGTAGAAACTGTAACTGATACTCCCGAAAACGAAGCGGTCGAACGTTTCTAAAATAACTTAAACCTAAAATTGGAACTTGGAACTTCGTCCTACAGTTATGTTACTTGGAAGTTGCACTTATGGCGTTTTTTAACTTGCCTGCGTGAAATATTTTTTTTTGTTAATACAATTACAACTGACATTTCTTTGTTAAAATGTATTATCAGTCGTTAGATACGATCTCCGGAATTACTAACGAAACCATCGCTTCACTAGTAAGTTAACAATAGATAATAATTATATTGCCTGAACAGAGACGGGCGGTAGAGTGGCCGGAAGGAATCTCGTCTCCCCTCCGACTCGAGCCATTTCTCAGAGTCCTCTATATATGTGGAAGTGTCCCCTGATTCATTGCCCGTCCGGTCCTCCGCTGTACTCTTACTCCCTGTTCACAGTTTTAACTTCATCATAACACATGTAACATTAGAAATTCTTGTTCAAATGTTGATGATTTTTTTATACTTAAAGTTTAGCGTTATGACCATAATCTCACCTGATCTAAAGTGACGATACGGCCCAAGTTGGTAGACACGCTAAACCTGTGAAGGAGCTGGCTCTCAAGTGCAGCTGCCGGAACACACCTATTGGTATTTGGCGGCAGGTTTACAACTTGAGGGTGGTAGCTACCCAGGTGGACATCAGAAAAAGCCCTATCACCATGCTATGGTTTCCTCACGATGTTTTCCTTCACCGGAAGCTCAAGCTCATTGTAGGTGCTTGGATTCGAACTCACGTCCATTGACGCGAAGTCGTACACACTACCACTGAGCTATCATCGATGTATTTTTATCATAAGGATCAGTTGGTCACCTATCTCTATTATAAATTGGCGTTGTGGCTACTATATACCCGTTTACCAGGCATTGGTATACCACTATAATGAAGAGTCTCTGTTTATTTTTCACGATTTGGGATCACCTACTTTATTATTATATACCTGTCATGCTGTCATGTCGGCATGATGTCGACGATCATAATGAACATCTGATTTATATTGTTGACGCCATTATTTTTGGCTTGTCCTGTACATTAGACACAGTGTTAGCACTTTGCATTACTACGATAAAAATAAAGTTATGTATTTGTGGGGGGTGGGGTGGTGTATTCGTAATTCGCAAACAAACCGACCGTGTTAGCTCGGCTCGTTACGCACCTGTAAGCTTCTTCTAGTACCAGGATATTAGAAATACGTTACATGTATATTATACAGTAATGATATGTTATTTAGTAGTAGGCCTCTTAGAGCAACATTTTTAAACAGATTACAGAAAATGTAAATTCATTAACGTAATATAAATAATACATGTTCTATTTTTGTGAATGGTACATTCAATTTTCGTATAATTGTATAAAATTTACATAATTAACTTCATCCTTGAATAAGAGTGTTGTATTAACAACTTAGAATAAATGCCTTATTAGTTCGTTCTTAATTATAATAGGAATAATATAAGTTGTAGTAACAGTATCTATTAAGGAATTTTGCAAAGTTTCACCCCTTATTCTATAATAGAAATTACAATATTTGTTACTTAAAATAAGCGTCGATAATTTAAGTTATTTTCCATAAAATAACTAACGTTTATCAATTTAGTAGATATGATATTATCATGTTAATAACTAGTACAGAGAGACATAAACATCTTTTATATATCTATCGAAGCAACTGTTTCGTTATATTTTAATTTAATATAACGTTTACAAATGTTTCACTTATGTAGTAAAAGAAACCTTTCTTTTTATAGGATCTGAACTGTAGGTTACTTCGTATTAGTGGTGATTCTAAAGAAATAAAATCCAATACATCGTTTTATCTATATCATAGTTTTTAATATTTAAAATATCAATATTACTCAATTACAGATTACACGTACAATATTACATGTATAGGTAATATTCTAATTGTAGACTATATAAGATAAATATAAAACATTTATCAGTACTAAGTTTATTGTAAATCTATGTTGAAACATGGTAAGTGCAGTCCTCTGAGAACTGAGGGGTCATATACCCCTCTAGCCCCGCATGCCTCTCTCGTAGCCTGTCCGAAGCATCCCGTGTGGGGTTGCGTAAATGTATTTTACACACGTCGAAAAAAGAAGAGTGGAGAGAATAGAAGCTATGCGAAAGTGACTCCCTTCCTTTATTACGCATTTTAGAAAATCATAGCGATTGCAATAATCGCTAAACATTTGTTTCGAATCGGCCAATTTATATTACGTACTTTTCGTAGCTTTAGCGTTATGATCTATAATTTCATCTGATAAGTTAAGTTACGATGTAGCCCAAGGTGGTGGACTCGTAACGTGTAATGGAAGGATAGGTTCTTAAGTGCAATGATGGGAATAATGGTGGATTTCAACCACCACCTTGCTATAGTTTCATTATGATGTTTTCCATCACCGAAAACATAGGCTTATGGCAGGGATTCGAACTCGGAACTTCGAAATTGGATTTAATTAGGAAATTAAACTGAATCGAAACCTAATGTTGTCTTAGCTTTTTTATAACACTTCTACATGTATAGAAAGTTATTATTTTACGATAATCATCTTTATGAAAATGTATAAGTATTCGTCATTTAAAAGTTGAAAAAATAATGAAAGAACGTTGTGAGTTCAAATTCCTGTAATGAACGTGAGGTTACGGTGAATATCTGTTATCCAAAATTGGCCTGGGTTGATGTCACCCTCAGATTGAAAATCTTTCGCCAAGCACTTTTAAGTGTGTTCCGGCTGTTGAACTTAAAAGTTATTTCATCACTAGGCTTGCTTGTTACCATATTGTGCTTTATCATCACTTACTATCATGTGATATTGTGATCTAATGGTATACTGGCTGCTGAATGACGATCCAAGACGGTGAATTTCGCGCAGAATTTATTATCTCTCACAACTATTGTGTAACCAACTTGCATCGGCGGTGCTTCCGAAATTATATGACTTGGAAACCTTTAAGAAGAGAGCCTACTCATACCTTGAAGGTTGGCAATAAACCTGCGTTTCCTATGGTGTTGTAAGTGTTCATGGGCGACGATGATCATTTACCATCAGGTGACCCGCTTGTTCGTTAACCCCCTATACCAAAAAATGTAAAAAATAACGAAGAATTAAGACCAATCCAGTGGAAGGTAAAACTAACCACCAAGCTACTTTGATAAACCAGCAGATTCCGCTATATCACGGAGGCGTTAAAAACACTTATCCTGGGCTTTATGTGCTAAATGAAGGCTATTCAGCTCACGCGTCCGGTCCATTCGTAATTGTCTCCTTATTGCGGTGAGAGATGGCGATATTCGCTGTCGCGCTCTATCCCGAAGGCGTATTTGACAGATGAGTTGTGTCGCGTAGTCCCGGGACTAACAACTGGCGTCTTGAGACCAGGATCTTTATTGTGGTACAATTCAAAAGGGAATGAAAATATTTTATTAAATTCTATGTCGATAATTAAGTTTAACTTATTCATAACATATTGATACTAGCTGGCCCGTAAGGCATTTTTCTATGAGAGATAGGCCATAGCATTGCTTGTCGCGTTCACATATTGGGATAAAAAATATTTTGTCCCCTAAGTTGGACCAAGTTATATTTATAGATATACTGGAACGGGTTAAACGGTTTCCGAAATGATCGTGGACGAACATCGTGACACGAGAATTTTATGTATAAACTAAGCTAATCTGTTACACAGTTTGCCTAGACTACAATGTGAAAAATTTCATTAAGATCAGTTAAGTAAATTCGGACAAACATCATGATATATAAATGTTGCATGGTGGTAGGGCTTTTTCTAATGCCCGCCTGGCTAGCTACGACCCTCAAGTTGTAAACCTGCCGCCAAATACCAATTGGTGTGTTCCGGCAGCTGCACTTGAGAGCCAGTTCCTCCACAGGTTTAGCGTGTCTACCAACTTGGGCCGTATCGTCACTTAAGATCAGGTGAGATTATGGCCATAACGCTAAACCTTAAGTATAAAAAAAAATCTGTATAAATATATATGTGAAATATTATTTCTTGTGGTATCGTATACATATACTTTTATATTATACGAAATATAATTCAAATCGACGAGTAGGAAGTCTCTGGCAAAGTTAGTATGTGTTCTGTTGCGGTGTAAACGAACTGTTGAAAGTATCCGGCGTGTTGAGGAAATCGGAGAAAAGTTGCCGAAGTTATAGTAAAACGGAAGACGCTTTGCATGACATCTGCGTACCGTTGGTCTACGGTGCAAATGTATTTACAAGCAAATCAAGGCAGAAATAATAAAACACTTTTCTTTTAGTAATTACCTTACAACTGGCTGTTAATTATGACACAATTTATAGTCTAATGAGGTTCGTCAGAAGGACCAACTATTTATTTCACACTCCTACTGTCGTGTTCAATGTACCTTAATGTGTATATAACTAACGACCCAAATCTACTACAGTCAACAATTTACCATTGGATGATTTATGGTGAGGGCACGATGTATCGTCTCTCCGAACACTTTTTTCTCTCTTGCGAAGACACTAGTTTATTACTGTGAGCAATTAAACACACGGAAGTCTAATGTTTTAAAAATTGCAGCTTTTACCGTTAGCCTTTTAGATATTAGAACCATACGTGCCTGCATCTCCTAGTAGCATTGATCGTTTTATCGATTCAAACGCACAATGTCCGTATAGCAAACAGTAAACTTAAGGCACATTTCCCTGACGAGGTTAAACAGTATAAACCTTCTCTTTTAAGTGGAGACTTCTTCAGTCCTGATGATCACTTTATGTTGTGGGTATGGAATGACACTGAGCTGAAACGCTGTGTTATGTGATGCTCTATTGGGTAAAGTCGGTTCGCGGGAGATACATATAGTCAATGCTTTACTAATATACTAGCTCGACGAGCGTTACATGAGAGAGCATGATGCATCGATCGCATCTATAATGAGCTTGAGTTTTCTGTGAAGGAAACATAGTGAGGAAACCATAGCATGGTAGTAAGGCTTTTATAATGCTCCCCTGGCTAACTACCACCGTCAAGTTGAAAATCTGCTCCCAAATATCAATTGGTGTGTTCCGGCATTTGCACTTGAGACCCAGTCCCTTCACAGGTTTAGCGTGTCTACCAACTTAAGTCGTATCCTCACAGATCAGGTGAAGTTATGGCTACAACGCTAAAACTTTACCTATAAAAAAAGTATCAGTATGTACCTTGCTTACGTATTAACGTATTATGTAATACATTATAGTTGATTTCTATTCATTTCTTTAACGTGGTCTTAAGCATACAACTTGTGTAATCTTACAACCCGCTTGCCTCGTGTCACTTGTACCATACGTGAGTCGGCAACGCGACGGAAAATGGGTGAAATGATTACAGTACTTAAGGTTGGACGCAGTACAGCGACCGCATGTGTCAACGGGGTTCCGTTTTTCGCTTCTTTCTCCAAGAAATGTATTAAAAAAATCCGAATTATGATAGGCTTTTGTGCGTTTGTGTGAAATCTCGCGAATTATGTTACTTTCTTGCGAATTTTGTGTAACTTCGTTTTATAGTACTAAAAATTATTTAATATTTTTTACTTGATTTTGTAACATTCTTCAATACAGCTTCGCTCATAATAGTGTTAGCGTGACGTTAAATAGACTAAAACTTTCATCAATTATTTTTCCATCAAATACAAAAGGAAAGTTTTACGTCGGACTGGTAGGTCTTGAGATTGCCTTATTCTAAACAATAAATTATTCCACTTTATAATATTGATAACTTTATTCTTGCGCGGCAAAGTGACTACACTATTCTTGAAATAATGGTGACAACTGACAGATCTGAAATCCCTCTTTGACTTGTTACAGAAATATAATATTTTTATTTTATCTGAAAAAAATTAATTAATTTGCCATTAAATTATCCGTAATACATATTCTGTTGAAATTGTTACGGATATGAATTGGAGTCGAAAATCGCACACCCCAGTGGAATGTTTTTAAATATTTACTAATTTTTTTTTTCAATACATATTTTGATATTTTGTGATAAACAAACTGTAACGGAAGCACGAAGTCGAATCCAATAAAACTTAAAATCCTTAACATGGATTTATTTTATTAATTAAAAATTACTGACAAAGGAATAATTTTTATACCTATATTTTATATCATAAGGCTTGTATTTGTTACGATAAGCTCTTATAAGACTTTCATTATGTACAATTTTTTTTACTTCTTTTCTAAGTGCAGTTTTACCACATATTACCACTCAGAAAATATTAATTATGTGGAGAATAGACATGGGAAAAATTTCAGGCGTGTCCGAAAACTCTAAAACTGAAAAACCAACTACTTGAATCCAACACTAAATCTCTTTTTTTTTATATATTTTCGACTAAATTTTCGAACTTTTCTATCTCTGAATTAATAAATAAAATGTAGGGTAAAACAATTTTTTTTCTCCTTTCTACTGTACTAGTTTAACAGTATTTTTTACCTCTTTTAAAACCACATTCTCGTAAAAATATTGATGATAATATGAGCAACATAAAAAATACACTTCTGAAAACAAAGTAGTAAAAACTCATAAAATAAAAACTTAATTAAAAATAATTCGGAGAAACTACGTAAAACATTTCAAATATTTCTTCTGTGGAGTACCAGGCATTCATAAAATACGAGGATGGTAAATAAAATTTCGAAACAATACGTTTTTTTTACCTCTGCAGTTTGAGCGAATTTATATGATAGGATTTCACAGTGTGAAAGAAGCCAGTGATGATGTCACCATGTCTATTGTTCCAAAGCAACATCATTCATTCATTGTTGAAAACCAAAACTGTGTTACCGTTGGGAATGGCACGAATGCTTATCAAATCGTTGGCAATACTCCATTGTGACAAAGGTTCCGTAATATATATCATGACTAATATTTTTCTACGTATTTCAAAGCAAACCAGTTATGGGTGCTTCCAGTTTATCAGTTATTTTAGTTGTAGAAAATTAATATAGAGTGGGTCGTATAGTTTTATTACTAAAACAAACGTGACCATGGAAAAGAAACGATATAATATATAAAATAATCTGTAAAAATTTAATTTCATTTTTCGTATATATCTTTTAGTTAAGGTTTTGTGCTATGACGACGATCTCACCTGATGCTAAGTGACGATGTGTCCCAAGATGGTGGACACGCTAATAAATGTAGTGGAGCGACTGGCTCTCAAGTGCAACTGCTGGAATACACCAGACTTAAGGGTGTGGTACCTAGCCAGGCGGGTATTAGAAAAAGCCCTATCCAGTTTCATCTCGAAGTTTCTCTTCACCTAAAGCTAAAATTATAGGTGGATTCGGACTCTTGTCCCTTGACGCGGAGACCGTACACACCACCACTGAGCTATCATCATCGCTTGAAGTTTACTGGAAAATAGATAGTAAGTACCAGGCAACTATAAACGTGGTGTAATTATTTATAAATATTTAAGTTTAATCTGTTTTCTTCCGTTGTCTTGTATCGGGAAATTATACAAATGGATAATCCGTTGCCTAATGTTAATAGATTGATAAAACAATATTTATATTTTTTATATTATTATCTTGGCCTCTGTATTTTCCAACAAGTTACTGCTAGATATATAGAGTTATATATATATCAATGATTTTCTACACTGATAAATTTATTAAAATTAATATATATATTTTTTAATTTAAACTTGAAGATGGCTTCTTTAACAAATTACTTTATTTCCATTCGAAACGGTCACTTTATTAATATTTCTATAAACTTCGACTACTTATTTTCTTTAACTTCTCTGGAAATTATAACAAGAATGTACTCAATTATCTATATGAAGGTGAAATATTTAATGAATTTTTTGTCAGTTTGTCCGTACATTAATTTGTATGCGCATTGCTCTGAAAATACTAACTGGTTTTATTACAATTTAATAAGGTTGACAAGGGTAATTAATTGATATTAATATTATAAAGAGAAAAAGTTTTTTTCTTTGTTTAGGTACTGCTGATTTATTTGATACAGCATTTAACATCATACTCCCACCAGTAGGCGCAAAGCTGTATTGAAAAAGTTATAAAAACGGGGGAAAAATATTATATAAAACTTAAGTTGGAAGCTTTTTTTTTTATGTATTAGCGGATTAACGAGTGAGCGTGTCACCTGATGGTAAGTGATCACCGCCGCCCATGGACACCCACAACACCAGCGGAATCGCAGTTGCGTGGCCGGCCTTTATTTTGGAGGGACTGGCTCACAAGTGCTACTGCCGGAACACACCTATTGGTATCTGGCGGCAGATTTTCGACTCGTGGGTGGTAGCTAGTTAGGTGGACATTAGAAAAAGCCCTATGCTATGGTTTCCTCACGATGATTTCCATGACCAAAAGCTCAAGCTCATTGTGAGTGGTTGAATTCGAACTCACGTCCCATGACGCGGCGTTCCTGACCGCTGACCTATCATCGCTTCAAAATGATATAAACGTAGTATCTTATGAAGTGTATTATATTAAATTAACATATTGTTATATTGTTTGTATGTTTATTATTTTTCGCTATCCGTTTACGTTAACGCAAGAACATACGCACGGAGCACGGTAGAATAAAAATTAAGGTTTTTTTTTTGCTTTTTGATTTATAAATATTTATTTATTTGCATAAATAACTTGATAAACGACATCTGCTATTGGTTGTTAAGGCGGATGCGATTAACAAGGTTGTATTGAGTGTCATTACCACTTCTTACCGCGTGAAATTGGTTAAAAGCATGCTAAACAGTATGTATGTACGTGTACTTTTGTCATAAACTGGGTAACAGAGGTCGCGCCGGCGCCGCGACGATCGCCGGACGAAAATAAACGGAAACTCACCAGGGTTGCCAACGTGAAAGATTTATCTCAAGTTTAAGGAGATTTAAAATAGTTTAATCGAATAACTATTACACGTATAACAGCTCAGTGTTTGTGTATATGACTTCGCGTCAAGGGACGAGAGTTCGTATTCAACCATCTACAATGAGCTTAAGGTTTCGGTGAAGGAAAATATCGGGAGGAAACCATAGCACAGTGGCAAGGCTCTTTCTAGCGTCCGCTTGGCTAGCAACCAGCCTTAAGTTGAAAATCTGCCGGCAAATGCCTATAGGTGTGTTTCGGCCGTTGCACTTGAGAGCCAGTTTCTCCACAGGTTTAGGGTGTCTACCAACTTGGGCCGTATCATCAGTTAAGAAAAAACAAATTCTTTCTTTAGAATACGTGGCCTTGTATACTTCTGTAACAAAATTAAATCAAACAATAATCATTTACAATATACCTAAATTAAAATGTAAGTTTCCGGAATTCGGTATCTTAACTGTGCGCTCCCCAGTACAGTCTTGCCAATTTAATGTACGCCTGGAAAAACTAGATTGCGTAAAAGATCGACATGACTTCATTACTAGAAACCGTGACAGACTGGTCACCCCATATTTTAGGCTTTTTTAGGTAATAGTGTTACTTTTAATAACAAAGTCCGACAGCACATTACCGAATTCCCTGATAGTAAATCCAAGCACTGTGTTACAAGCGGGTTTTGACGTCAAAAGGCTATTACATAGTGGATCAATATATGAACGATCGTGATGTCTGAAATTATTGTGTTCTTTGCGGCGTTCAATGACCAATGGCATTCATTTCCATATTAGATATGGTTTATTGTTTTCTATGTAGAATAAACTCTATATACTTACTGCGCATTTATAACTCTATCGAGGTTTGTCGTTAAATGTGGACGATATATCATTATATAGAGAACAAAGTAATACATTTGCGACGTTTTATAGAGCTTATCGTAAAATCGAGTGGCGTTAAATGAAATTTACACTGTATATGTGACTTTTTGTGAGAGAGTTTCTTCCGTTTAAGTTTACGGTTATCTGTCTACGTAACACGTATTGTTTATGTATTTGCATTTTAACGAACTATACGCGAGTGATTTTATTTGAGGAGTTTTTTTTTCATGTGTCGGCAACCCTAAGCGTATTGTGTGAGTAATTCGAGTGGCCACATGCTCCGTGGCACTGTTTGATTTTACTGTCCATAACGGCGTGACTAACATGTTGCTTTACTTGTGATATAATAGGTATTATAAATTTTTTTTCTGGTTGTTAGATAACAATTTTATTGTTTGCAACTTTTTGGAATGTAAGCTATGTATAATTTTTATAAGACTGTCAAACGGTGCATGGCGGTAGGGCTTTTTCTAATGTCCGCTTTGCTAGCAACCGCCCTTAAGTTGAAAATCTGCCGTCAAATACCGTTATGTGTGTTTCGGCGGCGGCACTTGAAAGCCAGTGCCTCGTATAAAGGCCGGCAATGCACTTGCGAAAGCTCGGGTGCTGCGGGTGTCCATGGGCAGCGGGGATCACTTACCATCAGGTAAACGCTGGCTCGTTTACCCGATATTAAAAAAAAAATCGTTGTTTGTACGTAGCTGGTGGTAGATATTATCTTAGTTTTTAGAAAGTGTATTGCGAAGTAGGTAAATTAAACCTAAGAGTTATATTACTGAATGAAACTTACGCACTTATGATTTATTCAAAACAAACTATCAATTAAATAAAAGGCAATTAACGTATAAAAAGTTACACAACAATGTTACAAAACATTTTGATTACGTGCCGAGAAGCAATGACTTCTTTCTCACACGATCTAAGAAGATTCTTAGATTATATTCAAGACCTATGTTCCACGGTGTATTTTTTTATTATACTAACACCAAAGAAATGGTTACGTTAGTGGTAAACACATTTAAATCGGCGTTTAAAACTTTATATACTAGAAATCGTGACAAATTGGAAATAATTTAGAGCCGGTAAGACCTGTACAAGTTATTTAGGTAATAGTGTTAGATTTTATAACAAAGTTCCAAAGCACACTCATTAAGTACCACCATGTCAAGTGGGTTTTAGCATCAAAAGGCTTTGAATTACAGAGTGGATTAATATGAGAACGATTGTGATGTCTGGAATTGACACCCCCTCTACTAAAACTATTGTAAATATCTTTAAATTTACTTGCCGCTTTTTCTCAATGACTGTGTTAATTTCCGAACCGCTGGTAGTTTTGATATTAATAAGCGCCTTCCCAGGACTTAAATTGAATAAAAATTTTCGTTTTTTTTCAATCAAAGCAATAAAAAAAATCAATCATTTTAATCAAATTTTTTGAAGCGACGTTAGCTCAGTGGTATTGTGTACAACTTTGCGTCAAGGGACGTGTGCTCGAATCCAACCACCTACAATAAGCTTGAGTTTTCGGTGATAGAAAACATCGTGAGGAAACCATAGCATGGTGGTATGGCTTTTTTTGATGCCCGCCTGGCTAGCTACCACCATCAAGTTGAAAATCCGCCGCCAAATACCAATAAGTGTGTTCCGGCAGTTGCACTTGAGAGCCAGTTCCTCCACAGGTTTAGCGTGTCTACCAACTTGGGCCATATCGTCACTCAAGATCAGGTGAGATTATGGCCATTACGCTAAGCCTTAACTACATAGAAATCAAATGAAATTAGATATCATTCAGAGGTCTATAATATATGTCATAGTTATCATAGCGGCATGCTCTAATCTTTTTATGATATTGGAATAAGGCAATGGAGGATGATGGAAACAAGTTGCTCAGGAGATAGTTCCACAGCTTCACAGTACGTCAGAGATATGAAATAGCGGACTTCTTTGTTCATGTCTCCACCCTGTTACATTCCCGACTGATAAGGAAACGTATGGATTAGATAAAATACTACAATAGTTTATTGTGATAGCGTAAAAGTCTCAATTTACATGTTATTCAAAAACACCTACCTATTTTTAACCCGCATTGTTTTTCTAGTGTTTATACAATGTTTCTTTTTTTATGGAATAGCGGAAAACGAGCAGGCGTGTCACCTGATGGTAAGTGATCAGTCCAATCGCAAGTGCTTTGCCGGCAAATATAAGAAGGACTGGCTCTCAAGTGCCACTGCCGGAACACACCTAATGGTGTTTGGCGGCAGATTTACAACTCGAGGGTGGTAGCTAGCCAGGCGGGTATTAGAAAAAGCCCTACCACTATGCTATGGTCACGATGTTTTCCTTCACAGAAAGCTCAAGCTCATTGTAGGTGGTTGGATTCGAACTCACGTCCCATGACGCGGCGTTCCTACACGCTACCACTGAGCTATCATCTGGTATATTTATTATATATTTATGTCTACCTGCAGTCTTGTCTTGTCTTTCCTAGGTATTGCCCTGATCTTCCCAGTACTCAATAACTCAAGTACACTGAGACATACCACGATCTAGAATAGGTTAGTTCTCTTGGAAAACACTTAGACCTATTTTCACGTTACTTTGTCAAATGATTATACAGTTTATCGATCTCAAACATATGATTTACCCTCAATTATTATACATAGTTAAGAGTCCCCGACGTTGCTCTAAAAATATTTTATATTTACTGTAATACATAATAATTATTATTTTCTTTCCAGGTATATATCGCTGGCTAACCGGAACATGTAGGTACAGATAACAAAATAAATTACCAATCGCGTAATATTAATTAATAATCTGTATTTTTATTGTCAATTTATTTTAATTGCTTTTATCATTATGTCATTATCAGCAAGTTCCTAAAAGTCGTTAATCTAAAATACGTTCTAACGTTAAGTAAGTTCTAAAATTGTTTTACTGCAGAACGCCAAAACCCTTTTATTGTTGTTACCGTTTTTCTTAAAATTAATGTCTATAAAGTTGCGGGTAGTTGTAAATTACATTTTAATGATAGGAATTTCAATAATACTCACAGGTCTGGTGTCTCTTGTTTCACCACTTTAAATACCATAGATTACAACATAGTTTATATATTTAGTCAATTTGTCAGTTATAGAATAGAGAAAATTGCATCAGAACCCACCAGAAACTTCATTTACAATGTAAAATTTGAAAAACTTTTATAGTAATAAAAAAGTTCCATTACATTCCCATCTTATGTTAAGTGAGGTTGTGGCTCAAGATTGTGGACACGCTAGCCCAGTGGAGGGAATGGCTGTCAACAGTAACTGCCTGAACACACCTATAGGGGTATACAGGGAAAATTATATATCGTTACAGGGATTCAAACTCATGTCCATCGAGGCATGGTCCGTACATTCTATTTCAGCTATTATTATTGTAGTATACTAGATTACTCTCATATGAACATTTTACGTAGACTTCACTATCATATCTAAGAGACCATGTACTTTGTTTTAAATTTCTATACATGAAGAATCATGTGACTCGGTTGAAACTTTCAGTGAACTATTTCGCTGAGACTTAGAGAGCAAAGTTTGCGACTAATAGTTCAAAAACTTTATAAGTAATACAAATATTAATTTCAGTTAACTTTTAACTAAAGTAAGTTAAATACTTAACTAGTTCTACATGGTTCTGTTACCAATCTATACATGTATGAGGGAAGTATCAGTCAATGATTGATCCATCACGAAATCTCACGTGCATGGTGGTAGGGCTTTTTTCTAATGCCCCCGTGGGTAGTTACCACCCTCAAGTCGTAAACCTGCCGCCAAATACCAATAGGTGTGATCCAGCAGCTGCACTTGAAAGCCAGTTCCTCCACAGGTTTAGCGTGTCTACCAATTTGGGCCGTATAGACACTTAAGATCAGGTGAGATTATGGCTATAACGCTAAACCTTAAGTATAAAAAAATGTTCTAAAACTACCAGAACCACTAACGATAAGAACGGACTTTACGATTATGCTGAATTGACGGGAAAAACGTGAACGAAGTTAATTAGTTGTAAAAAAGAACGTACTTTGTTATAGAAATAAAGTTCAATAATGTTCGGTACCTCTATCTTTGTACACGTATTATTCCCAAACTACCCAACAGATTTCCCTGAATATCTGAAGTTGGGCTTCTCAAAGTTACTCTTTCATTTATCCCTGTGTAGTTGCCACATACAAAACTAAATTTATAATTACTAGACACAATGATAATCCATCTATATCACGCAAAACGCCATTGCCATTATATAACGTATGGTCCAACAATGTAAATTGTAAGAATCTATGAATTGAATAAAAAACAAAGGTAAAGTGAAACATCAGTAGATATATCTCTCTCGCTCTTTTAGTCGCCGATTAGACGTTTGATTTTACCCTAACGAGTGTCATGCAAAAAAGTTGTCAATTAGAATTTCAAAACCCATCCATAGAAGTTTCACTTCATTAAGTGTCACTTAAAAAAAGCCATGCAAATAGAGCAGCATCGTGACGAAAGTATAGCATGGTGGTTGGGCTTTTTATAATGGCCGCCTGCCTAGCAACCAGCC
The DNA here is from genome assembly GCA_039707435.1 of Actias luna. Classification (NCBI taxonomy): domain Eukaryota; kingdom Metazoa; phylum Arthropoda; class Insecta; order Lepidoptera; family Saturniidae; genus Actias; species Actias luna. Next base: position 16,170,486 of record JAZHAC010000003.1, on the reverse strand, counting down.
TCAGATGTGGTCACTTAGTATCAGATGACACGTTTGCTCGTTTGCCATAAAGAAAACACCATCACTTAATAACATCAGGTGAGATTGTAGCCGTAACGTTGAACCTTAAAGTAAAATAAATTTTACTTGATGACATATTTGACAAGTGATTTCGATTCATTCCCTTCCATATATACCACGGATGACACATAGGTTAGGTGGTTATTCTAGAAGTGATTCATGAAGATGTACCGAGTTTTTAGTTCCGTGTAATGCATTGGGACCTTGCGGGCTATGACTAATGTTGTTTGTTGTAACTATATGCCGTTGTGTGTTCGACAAAGTTTCTGTTACGTGTATATTTTCGTCTCGATAGATGCCAAAGTTTGTAATTTCGTTGTAATTTTGTACCTCGTTCATAACCATATTGTTACTTCGTGACGCTTCTGAAAAATTTTTCCGTGCTTGCGCAATATCGTTTGCGTGGACCTAAAAAATTATTGAATTCTTTTTACCCGTTTTTGTAACTTTTATCAATACAGCTTTGCTCCTATTGGTGGTAGCGTGATGATAAATAGCCTAAAGCCTTCCTCAATCATTGATCTCTGATAGACAAAAAGATTATTTTCAATCCGATTGGTAATTCCTTATATTTCCGCGTTCAAACAAACAAACAATTGCGCTATATAATATTGTAAATAATATAGATTACTTACTAGCTTTTACACGCAGCTTCGTTCGCGTTAATATTGATTTTCTCATCGAATTCTGGTTATCGATCGATGCATAAATATGTTTTCTATCAAATGCTATTAAAGTATTTATTTCACGATGTTGGTCCGTACTTCGAAAATTCGAAATTTTTCTGTAAAGTTTGAAGCACATCAAACGACGCGATAGAAAGTTTCATACAAAGTTTATCCCTCATTTTAACCCACTTCCAATAAGTTTTTCGCGAGAAAAGTTGCCTATCACCATCTCATGGCTCCCTTGATCTCTCTAGACCAAAATTCAACATAATCGATTTTGCGGCTCAGGCGTAATACCCTAACAAACAAACTCACTTTCGCATTTATAATATTAGTAAGTAAAGTGTATAAGTAAGTATAAGACTTATAGTAATGCATAGAACTAAATGATGAGCAATGAAGATATTGTTCAAATAAAATTACTTGTGGCGGAGATATTAATATAGATATGTAGAGTGAATAGAATGAATAAGATTAATATATGCGTAGAAGCTTGAAAATAGCATTAGGGAGAGGGAATTTAAGGGGTAATAGGTTAGCGTTAGGCCTGTTTTATCAACTTGGTGTTTAAAATCTCAGTCTATACGGAGTTCCTCATCCCAACGCGCATATTCAAACGCATTACCCGGGCTCAGGTCAAAGGCGTTAGGGGCTTGTCGTGACTCATCGAGTTCTAATCACCCAACACTATCCAATAAAACCCACCACGGGAATGTCTCAGAGTCCCGTCTTGGCAGAGGCCAGGGACATCATTCGCAATTCTTTCAGCCTTCGCTCGGAATACCTATAAGTTCTAATCTCCTTAATGGAGCAATAAATCCTGTTAGTTACATGTAATTCGCAATTCCAATGGAATCGACTTAAGGTATTTTCTGATCAATTATTCGTCACTAGTTATGCTCGCGACTTCGTTCAAAAGACATTTACCTAACCCTCGTTATATAGTGTTAGCATGGCTTTTTCTAATGCCCACCGAGCTAGCTACTATCTATATATTAAAATGTGCAGCCAAAAACCATATGTGTGTTCCGGCAGTTGAACTTAAGAGCCAGTCTTTCCGCAAGGCTTGGCTTGGTGCCATCTCGGGCCACGTCATCACTTAAGGTTCAGGTGAGATTGTGGCAATAAAATTAAACCAATTAACTGTAAAACAATTAGGGTACCATTCTTCAGTAGCAGTGAACGCCAAACAGACAAAAAATTACTTAATTATAATTTTTAATAATTTTTTATTCTACATACATATATGGTTCGGTTACAGATTTATTATATATGTATGAAATAGAGTGAGAGAAAGAAAAGTCGGTGATTGTTTATCAAATATTAGAAGGAGGTATGCGATGATGCAGTTTCGCTGTCGCGCCGTGTCGCGTCGCGTCGTGTCGCGTCGCGTCGCGTCTGTGTGCGCCACCGCACCACCGCCTTATCGTGTCGGGATTCTCAGAAATGGCTACCTACGCGTCTGCGGCCCGCGCAGGTAGCGCCTCGCACGACAAAAAACTTCTAGTGTTGCACTGCTCGCTTACGTATCGGGAATTATATCGATGTTTTATATTATCGCATACAAAAAAAATCAAAGTCGATTTACATCACAAAAATGTAGAGATAAAGTTGTCTATTGCTATATTTAAAGCGATATTATTTAGCGTAATCTAAGTAGATAAGAATGTTGGTGTACGTTGGGTTACGATGTCTACACAATACTCGATATTGGTGGAAGATACTACTCGTTGCAAGTCTATTAAAAAAAAGGTCTAATTGCGTGACCATTCATTATTTTTCCTTCTGTCATAAACTTTTAATTGGATTTGTCAGAATATAAGCCGGTTTTTCACATACATATAATCGATTATCATTTACGACGCGTTTTGATATTCAACTTTTTCTAATTTTCTCTTAAATTGTTAGATTATCTTACAAACTGATAAGTTATATTTCTGTCCGCTTATAATTCGATACAGTCAAGCGAACAAGTTATTCAGTTATATTTTACCTTTTATAAAACTACAAGTGGAATATGTACGAACTGATTTTAAGTAGAGTTGTGAAGCAAAATTAGCGTACCCGTGTATGTATTCGTTAATATAACAATGGGTAAGTACTTTTACTCGTATTGTTACATTATTCCTTACTTTTGATTCCGTATGACGTTGACATCGCATGGTTCGCACTTTGTACATTCAGCATGAAAATACGTATACAATCGTAACGTTTCGGTACTCGGTACCTACTAGAAGGTGTATCTGTTACTTAGTAATGAATACGTACGTTTTGTAACAGGTCTAGTATTAACGAAGAAATATTGGTTGTTGTAATCAGCTCAAGTCTATGTACGTAGGTTCTTAAATAGGCTTATAATTGCGGCATAAGTCCTAAACACCAAAACTTTAATTTTTCCGGGAATAAACAGTACCTATTACTCTGTATTGACGTTACAATGTCATCGCACAATAGCATACGATTTTTGTAACGCAGTCACGTCCCATTATTATGGTAGTTTTAATAGCCATGAACGAAAAAGGCAAGCACACCATAAAAGTATTGTTATTTCATAAGATTATCAGCTAAAAGCTCAACTGTATCCTAAACTACTTAGTGTTATGGTACATCATTTACGAAGGACATGTAAGGAATGCTGCTGCGGAGGAATATATAAGTAGTGGCGATTTTACGTTATTCCTTTTCTAGTAATATGAGGGTTTCTACCGTGATAGTAATGAATTGATAAAACGGTTAAATTAATTTAATACACTGATCTTTTTATTGAGTAAAATTTCTTTACGCACGCTTGACTTGGCGAGTAAGCTGGTGAGTGCGTGACGAGAGCTTTACGACAACTGTGATCGGGCGAAGCGAACGGAAGTTGAAAGGGAGATATAAGTTAGTAAAGATAGAAAGAGAGAGAGTTACGTTTCCTATATTACTGTAGGGGCAAGGGAGTACACATTTTCTTTTTCTCCTTCTCGAATAGCCAGAGAAATTTTTATTTCAGTTGTATTGGTCTAAAACACACTCGATTTTTTATTGTGACATCATTAAAAGTCCGATGTAGTTTTTGTAATTATCATTGCGTGTTACAAACTGGAACTATTAAATGTTAACTGTTCAAATTTATCGTATACTTTGAGATGGAAGTAGTCTTGAATATACGTTCATACAATACAAAACGAGTTTTTTTTCTCAATCAATGAGTGTGAAAACAAGTTTTTAAATCATACAGTGTAGTATCGATATTTTTGCCTTTTACTGTGCCCACCCCTAATCACGCGTCCCGCCGCGTTGATAACTTTTTGTATCCCACGAAAAATGCTATTGTATTTTTTTTTTTTTAAGGCCCGAAGGTCGCGTTATCGTGAGCCGTACGGTAACCGTGCCGCGTGAATCACGAATACTTTAATGGTAATAACTATACTGCGAGTGTTTCTCGGTATTAATTACACCGGATGACATTTGATCCAATATTTGTACTTTGGCCCAACTTGCGCTCGTAACGTATGCGGGTGTGATTGGCGGGAATCTAACGTTCTATTCGTGAACTTTTATAATTCTTTCTTGTTCCGCTTGACATTTAAAAAAAATAATATATATTTATACATAAGGATGAGTTCCAAATATTTTTCCTACATATATTAGGCTATATAAACTTGAAATCTAACCAGTTCTGAACAGTATTTTATATAGTTAAAATTAATACCAAAAGTAGCTTACAGCATATGTATTATCCCATAAAATCGTATAGTTCCTCTGAAATAGAGATTCGAATTTACATTTTGCAATGAACTTTTTTGTACTTTATAATAATTAATATTAAAATTATAAGATACCTACAAAGTCGAGAAATAATTGTGCGACAAATAACTTAAGCCTAGACGCATTAAAAACCCTAGATTTTTTAAATTAAATTATAGGTTAAATGTTATAGCTACAATCTCCCCTTATGTTAAGTGACGATGTGGCACAAGATGGTGGAAATGCTAAGCATAGTAGAGGGACTGGGTCTGCACTTATATTTGGTGGTAAATTTTCATCTTGAGAGTGCTAGCTAACACGGTGGGCAGTAGAAAAAGCTCTACCACCATGCTACAATTTCATCACGACGTTTTCCATCACCGAAAGCTCAAGCTCATTTCAGGGGTTCGAACTCACCGTCGCTTGATACTTTATCTGTTGACAGTGAAAGTTAACAACGGTCGCCGTCGAGCGAGTCATCAGTCGTTCGGTTTTAATTTTTAGTAGTTCCCTCTCGAATGGCGGCCCTTTGATGAAGCAATCAGTCTACCCCGGTCAATGTTCATTAGCCTCGCTGCGTACCCGGACGGGTACAGTCGCGTACGTTACTGTTTTGTTGCCACGAATTTATATAATATATATCTATATTAATATAACAAAGCGGAAAACGTTTGTTTGTGTGTTTGAACTAGGAGGTGGGTGTACCGGTGCGCCGGAGTAGGAACCGGAAGTATGTAATCTCTTTTATCGAAGGCGGAGATGGAGGAGTCAGGTGCGAAACGGAGTAAGAGAAAAAGAGAGATGTATTGAATACATAAATTATATAATAATATGATTCGATACTAGGAATTGTAACAAGCGACGGAATTTAGTATCTTCCATAAAACTTAAGGCTCTGCAGAGCAATCCTTTGATAGTTCAAGCAATTCCCTGAGCTACAAGTTAAATGTTGTAGGTACTTAATCTAACCGCAGGCACGTGTGGTGTTGCGATCTTCGTTATAACCTCAGATTCAAAAGCACCAAAACCATTGACAGAGGTTTAAAATCAATCGGAAGTACCGACCTTTCGGAATCAGAGTCGAACTCCGTAACATCCCTAGTTTGAACGCGTTAATATTAAGAACTACCATTCGGATTTCAATAATCGTTGATATATTTTATAGAGCAATAATTAAGGAAGGTTTCGGGCTATTTAACATCACGCTACCGTTAATAGGAGAAAAGCTGTATGGAAAAACATTACAGAAACGGGCAAAAAAGATTCAACAATTTTTTTTTAATAGTATAAAGGGTTAACGTGCAGTCGTGTCACCTGATGGTAAGTGATCACCGCCGCCCATGGACCATCTACAACACCAGAGGAATCATAGGTGCGTTGCCGGCTTTTATAGGTGGGATTGGTGCTCAAGTGTTACTGCCGGAAAGACACCTAATGGTATTTAATGGTATTTAATAATAATAATAGTTCTATGAAATTACAGGCATAGCTAGTAGTAAAATATACAAAAATGAACTCTTTTTTGGGACAAACTCCATAAAATGACGAAATTACTTGACTCTGGTTGATTTACCTTGTTATCATCTCTCTAATCTAATTTAGAATATGTGAACAAACTACTTATCGTCAGACAGAGTGCCCGCAATTTTTTGTACTTTTAGTATATTTAATAATATATGTGCTGGTATCATTTAATTTTAAATCGCAACGCTACATACAAACCTACTAGATTTAAGTGTCAATGATTACACTAATTAGTGCCGCGTACTTAACTTTCGTTATTAGCGGGTATCATTTTGTGGAAGGTATATCTCATTCTAAATTGCAAGATAATAAGTAAAGTTGTTTCGGAGATTTCACGGTGAACGATTGGAAGTGTCCTATAATATTCATAAGTTAATTAAAATGCCGTCGTATTTCCTAAATCTCATTGTTCCGTATTATATTCAATATCGAAGGACATCGCTCTCAAACACGGGTGAAAAAAACTGTGTAAAGGAACATAATTAGGTCCTATTAAAAATTGATTTTATCACCCTAGAAAATTCATTATCAACGAATCCAAAGAGCTGGTTAAACTGTTCCAAGTACACTGCTATTGTATTATGTTGAATTTTTTATTCGAAACGAACCTTTGAGAGATGCGGGCGCCGCTGATTTTAGAGAGTACAAACTTCTAATCGCTGCATGTCAACACTAGATTCACTACTTTTGTATTAAAACATATATATGCCTGTCACATATACATATACACGTCTTAATTTTTTTAATATCTGTTATTCATTAGTTATACTAAGAACTAACTAAAGTAACTAATTAAAATGGCGTTGAAGTAGTAACAAATGTGAGCGGTATATATAAGAGATATATAGTCTGTCTTGTGTTGTTATATTATATATATGTATATATTAGAATCGTTTAAATTTTTGTGTAGGAAACAGGAGAGAATAGGAAATTCCTTTTTTTTTTTGGATGTGACTTACACTGTTAGCTGAGGGGCTTTTACAGCTTCACCTGAACTAGAGGGGCGAGCGCGGAGGGCGCTCGAGCCCGCGGGGCAACTCGCGCAAGGGTGTCACTAGTGACCGAACCGCGGCTTGGGCTGTTGCCGACTTTGTCTATTTTACGTACTTATATCAGTCAGAGATATAGTGGTCTCTCTCACATTGTATATGGATAGAGTGGGACGACAATCTATCTCTGTTGACATGTTTTCTCGCAAATGTTTACCGACCGCATTTTCTTTTAATATAATGTTTTTTTTTTGTATTCAATTAAACCAGTTGGTAGGAATATTTCGCACATTGTTGTAATTAAAAACCAATTAGTACCTATTTGATTAAATTTGAATTGTCCTCGATAGTGGAAAATATAAGTTTTAAAATAATGTATTAATAATTAGTTTTGACAGAGAATTAAGGGAGATATAGAAGGTTAACATGCGAAAACTAAACACCTTACGTAAATATACATATAATTTTATTTATATTTATTCCGCGATTGTACATTTCAAATGAACCGACTCGTTTATGAGAGTTTGTGGCGAAATACAAAATTATAATGATATATATGCATTTCAATTGGAATTCTAGTAACAGATATTGAAGCGATGATGGTTCAGTTGGCGTCATTGGACGTGGGTTGGAATCCGCCAGCAATGAGCTTGCGCTTTCGGTGAAGGGAAACATTGTAAGGAAACCATAGCGTGGCTTTTTCTAATCCCCTTAACTTTGAGGTTGAAAATCTGCCGCCAAATACCTATTAGTGTGTTCCGGCAGTTGCACTTGAAAGCCGAGTTTAGCGTGACCACCATCTTGGGAAATATCGTCACTTAACATCAGGTGAGATTGTAGCTATAACACCAAACCTATATAGTATAAAAAAAGATATAGAAATAGGCCACAGTCCAGGGAGTTGTGGTTTATTAGTCGACTTGGGAAATTTAACCGGAAATTCATTCCCTTATTTTGCTCGTGGCTAACTTCGAGTGAACTGGTGTTTTGACATATTTCTGTACCTCGCTATAAAGGATCACTAAATATAGAGTTGTATTAATTATTATTTTATTATTAGTATAAGCTAATGTAGTGTTAAATATATTTAATTAAGTATTCGCCAGGGTATTTAGTAGGTTCCATAATCACCCTATAAATTTAGAAAAGTAGATTATGGACATTGAAAATATTTCCAAAAACAATAGTCCGGGTGTTAAGAGGACAACCAACAGAACACATTTTCAGTAATTTTGGAATTTTTGTCTGTTTGTTTGCGTACGCATCACGTATAATGTACAAAACGAATGTAAATAAGTTTTATACGTAACAATTGTGTGCAACTTGAAGTATTTAGTTTAGTTTTTGTTTCATCGCAATCGATTCTCTCTATCAGGAGATATCTATATACATAAAAATGAATCCCCGAAATGTATGTACGCGCATAACTTCCAAAGGACTGCACCAAATAGGAAATTTTTTTATTTTATTTTTTTGCGTTCGTTATTGTCAAGACAAGATTTGCATAGAAGAAAACAAAAAAAAATCGAACAGTGTTTTTTTTAATCTCATAATATGAAAAGTGGGTGAAAGAATGGGACAGAAGGATGTGAGAAATTCATATATATAGTTTCGATTATAGGTGATACGAAATTCACCGGGTCAGCTAATCCTTACTAATATTATAAATGTGAAAGTTCGTTTGTTAATCTAACCATGATCATATATATAGGTCAGTTTTAATAAAATATGTTTGTAAAAATAATTGAGTACTTTTTAGTTCCATGCGAACGAAGTCGCGGACATGGCTAATACTAAATATGTTACAACTTATGCGTTTCAATACATAATATATATTTAGTTAATTAATTCTGGTGCGGAAATCAGAGTTCAGGATGAAAGTGACATAATAAATCTCTTGTTTTGAATTATTATAAGTTTATTAGTAATAAAAATTATTTTTTGGAGATATTGTTAACAGTTCAAAGTGTTCTATTAGTAGATTGAAATACTAATTCAGTTATCAAATCGGAATCTCGTGGCTTGATTTTAATCAGTCGTATGATTGATACCTGTTTAAATTCACAACCTTATCTTATCGGATCAATAAAACTGTGGTGAATTAGATTATGAATAAAACTGGAAACAGGCATTTTGAGTTGCCGCCGTAGAAGCCACAAAATCGTTCAAACTCACTATGAAATGTGTCATCGGCAGAAGAACGTACGAAGAACACTCGTTACCATTGAATAATAAAAGACAATTGTCTAAATCATTTGCAACGACTACTTGCGACAGATTCCCGGGTAAAACGATAATTCTCGGCGACGCACGGCGGTCGCTTTGGTCAAAAGTACTACTTATTTTACTTAGCACATAAATAATAATGATAATTAATAATATAGGGGGAGTGAGCGAACCCACTCGTCGCCCCCACCAGATATAATTACGCGTGAAAGTACCAGGGCGGCACGAGAGCGCAGGAGCCACCGCCGCCGCCGTCTGCCAGGAAACCCTAAATAAACACACAATTATGTATAATCCCGCTCCACTCTCACTCCGCACTGCGCTGAAAAACTAACTACACGGCACTGCCCGCGCCGGTACCGATAACAAAAACAAACGGAATTATTATTTCCCCGCATATTATTCACTAGTCGCGGCCGCGACTTCGTTCTCGTGGAAATAATATATTTTTTTATATATTTAACGTATCGTCGTTTTCAAACCGATACCTTGATATGTTCATTTTTTTTATGTTGCGCAGTGAAGTGACTGCACTGAACCTGATGGTAAGTGCTATACAGTCCAAATCAGCAGAGGCTGACACAGAATTCACTGCCATTCAGCGCTATCATGCTGTCCTGCTTAGGTACCTTTTCACGCCTATTTTGAAGGACTCAATATCATAGGAAGGAGGGAACACGCTGACAGGAAGACGTTTCCACTATTTCACGGTGCGACAAAAGTAAGAGTTCTGGATGTTATAGGTGTCACCGTGACATTGTGACACCGGAGCCCCGCCCGTGTGGTTCTGTTGTGGAAAGGAGAGGAGGGGATCAGTTCAAAGAACTCTTCGGAACTCTTGCCGTGATACAAAGAAGCAGGTTTTGTTAGATAATGTTTCTGTTGCTGCACGTTGTTTGATATTTTTTTTATGCCCGTAATTCATAACGTATAATGCGTGGCGTGGCTTGCCATGAAATAAAGATTTTATTTATTCATTATTGTTCGCTTTGGTAAATATTTTAAATAGCTTTGAGCCTATTAGCGGTAGGATAATGCTAAATAACCTAAAACCTACTTCAATGATGTCTCGGTCAAAAAAAAAAAAAAATTTTTTTACTGAAACGTGCGGTTTCTATCATTAGCGCGTTCAAACAAACAAACTTTCCGCTGTGTAATATTAATATAGATTTTTTCTACTCCACATTGACCTTATCAGTACATGTGGTTTGGTGACGTAGGTTCAACTGTGGGTTCTAATTTTAAACAACATATCTATTCGTAGAAAAATATGGTCATTATTAATGATGTTATTGATATACCTAACTGTTTGTTGTATTAAAACTTTACTACGCGGTATTTCGATACTCAGAAATTGCGGTCAATGACTTCATTGTCACCATAACTTAGTTTTTACCTAAAGTTGTTCAACATTCGTATAATGCGGTCATAGAGAAAAATGTAAATATATTTATTTATGTTGATTATATTTTGAAACTCTTTACAATTAACGTCAATTTTGATAAGAATTACGTAGATTATTCAAAACAGAATGTGTTTATTATTTTGTAAAGTCTCGTTTAAGAGACTAAGTTATTAAATTTTTTATTTCAATTTATCATATCTTAGAATAGTTTATTCCGGCTATTCATATAAATTGTTTCAAACGCTTGTTGAAATTTGCTTTTTAACAAACAATACCGTTGATGAAAATAAACTTGCTGTGCCCGCGACTTCATTTGCGTGGAGCTAAAAATTGTGTACCTACTAATTTTTGCCCGTTTTTGTAACTTTTTCCAATACAGTTTTGCTCCTACTGGCGGTAGCGTGATGATAAATAACCTAAGTCTTCCCCGAAGATTTCTCTATCAAACATAAAAAGACTTTTTGATATCCGACTGGTTGTTCCCAAGATTAACGCGTTCAAACAAACAAACTTGTCAGCTTTATAATATTAATTGTTTTATTTCTTATAGTATTTTTGCAGATCGTACAATCTTAGGAATGAAGGTGCGCACGTAACGATAACATTTTCTTGGCGTATGACTTTCGCTATTCTCCAAGATATAGCAACATTTATATGTATATATATATATAGTATATTTGTAGTAGTACATTGTATGGATATACCTAATATCGAGTTACGTTATTTCTATTTGCATTGTTTATGTTTTACTATAATACCTTCCTTAAGCCAAAATTAAGGCACGTGGGATTCGAATCCGCGCCTATCGACGCGCAGTCGGAACATGCCATGCCTATTAGAGTTTAGTTCGCAAAAATGCAGTTCAGTATTTTTATAAATATAACGTAATATTAATAATTGACAATATAAAATAAATGTATACTTTTTCTAGCTGTAAACATTCTTTACCCCACTAAGGGCCAAGCCAAATAAGCGTACCACCCATCTGATGGTAAGTGATCACAGTAGTATGTTTTCAACATTGACAATAACTTGTCTAAGGAATTCTGGAAACTGAACTGACTTTAGTAAAAACAAATTTACATATTTATTTATTTCTGTATTAATTGTATATTTCTCTTAAAATATTTTTAATATTTCAGTGAATTTCATGAATAACAAAATTGATGTATAAGTTTGATCCGCTTTATCAGTGTTTTCTCTGTTACAAATCGCAAACAGCGATGATAGCTCAGTGGTAGTGTTTACGACTTCGCGTCATGGGACGTGAGTTCGAAATCACCTACAATGAGCTTGAGCTTTCGGTGAGGGAAAACATCGCGAGGAAACCATAGCATTGTGGTAGAGCTTTTTCCAATGCCGACTTGCTAACACCCTCAAGTTGAAAATCTGCTGATAATGTGAGATTATAGCCATAGCGCTAAAACCTTAACGACAAAAAAAAAAAAAAGTTATCTCGATTTACAAATTTCACGGCTCTTTTTTAATGTTCTTGCCTGCGCAGGCTGCGAGAGGGAGTATCTAGGACCCACTTGTTGTTAACCAGGAATAACCACTGAACCTACTACGATGGCTTTACTTTCTCCCATTGACACAGACCGGTTTTGTATCGCTTCAGGAAACCGTTTCAACGCATTACAACTCTTACTTTTTGATCACGCGATGAGTAAAAACAACTCTACCGACTTCCGTTTAAAAATGAGAGTCAGCAACGACGTGATACCCGTGAGTTCATCTAAGCCAGTGGTTGTCAACCTTGATTGGGCCAGTAATACCTGACTATCCCATATTTGATTGACTCGTACGTTGGAAAATGCTGATCTAAGGAATGGAATTTGTCGCACGCTTCGATTTTTTTATTTTTTTTATACTTATGGTGTAGCGTTAGGGCCATAATCTCAGCTGATCTTAAGTGACGATACGGCCCAAGTTGGTAGACATGCTAAACCTGTGGAGAAACTGGCTCTCAAGTGCAGCTGCCGGAACACACCTATTGGTATTTGGCGGCAGGTTTACAACTTGAGGGTGGTAGCTACCCAGGCGGGCATTTGAAAAAGCCCTACCACCATGCTATGGTTTCCTCACGATGTTTTCCTTCACCGAAAGCTCAAAGCTCATTGTAGGTGCTTGGATGCGAACCCACGTCCCTTGACGCGAAGTCGTACACACTACCACTGAGCTATCATCGCTTCAAAATTATTAAGAAGATTATGAATGTTTGCGACGAGAATATAAAAAAGTATAGGCGCTCTTAATGTATTTGTAGGCACATGAAACTAAATTTTCGATAACGGTTCCGGACAGTGCACAATTCCTTGCCGATATTGTTTTAATAGATTGAATATGCTATTAAACGTGTGATTAGGTAATAAATTAGTAGTTTTAAATTGCATCGTATCTATGCTAAACCTCTAGTATTTGTTATAGCTGTAGAAATGTTCACCGAAACCGTTCCAGTCGTTTGATAATAATACGCGAACTGAAGTACAGACAGACAGACAGAAGTCAAATTAAAAATAAAATATTTTTAACCTATATATAAATGGATAAATTACAAAAATATTTAATGGTATTACTGGTTCGGTTACAGTTTTATTATATGTATAGGGTTGGCATAGTGAGGGGGGAGTGACGTCACAAAGCGCGGCGGCAAATCGCGTGGGGTGCTGCCTGGCAACACCGTTGAGACAAAGCTGTTACTGCCATGCGGTACGTTAATAATCTCCCGAATATCATGGGAAACGTGCACAAGTGCCTGTCACTGCTGTCTCCCGTGACTTAGAGATAAATCAAGAAATAACTCAACGGGAAATGAAACGAACTGAACGGAATTTGAGAATCAAATATTCGGTGAACTTTGATCTTTATTTTCTTTTTGTATTTTTGTATATTAATTGAAAACCAAGATCCATTGTAATTAGTCATATGCACAAGACACAATACGAGATATATAAATACATAAATGTTCTTATTTTCAGTTAAATTCATACGTATAAACAAACTAGGGGTACATATCTAAAATCATTAGCCAATAATATTCAGGACTACAAATATATTTTAAAATGTATTATCAAACAACTAACCTACGGACAACCCTTCATGCGTATTCCCTTTACAATGGAGGCAACCACTAAGAACTGATTTTATGAACACGGCACTAGCAGTACTAGATATATATATATATATATATATATATATATTGTAATTGATAAAGTAATCGTCGAGAAAGGCTTTAGGCTATTTAATATCACGCTACCACCATTGGGAGCAAAGTTGTATTGAAAAAAGTCACGCAAACGGGCAAAAATATTAAATTTGTTTTTAATATACCAGTAAGTAGTAAGTCGAATTCCGAAGCTTAGCAAACTATTTAACAGCTAAGTATAGAAATAAAGGAAACCGGACGAGGATACATAAAAATTCCGACAGTTGAATAACTTATTCCGGACTCGCGCTGCGCCGTGAGTCGAGAATCGAGATTTACACGGAACGGGGAATTAAGGGAAAGTTCAAAAGTACACGAAAACAGTGCATTCGCCTAAACAAAGTAACAGCAGTAAGTAGATATATGAACGTCACGGTATATCTTCCTACTTTCCCGGCCCAGTTTTTGTATTAACGTGGTGTTTAAAATCCCAGTCATTACGGACTTCCTTATCCCAACGCGCAAACTATTTTTTTTTCGACCTGACATACGCTGTTAGCCGTAAGGGCTTTGACAGCTTCACCGAACTTTTTGGGGGCGAATACTCAGGGCCCTCAGCCTCGAGTCAGCGGTCGCAAGGGTGCCAGAGTGGTCGAACCTCGGCTCGGGCTACTGCCGGAAAACGAACAAAGATTCGCGAATCTAACTTACCAGGTCCTAATTTAATAAATTTAGTGGTCCTAACGATGACATCGGGAAAACCCGGGCTCAAGTCAAAGGTATGAGGGCGTGTGGTGACTCTTCGCGTCTTAATCACACAATACTACACATTAAACGCACCACGGCGACACTTTTACTTCCGTGTATCCAGCCAGATATCAGGGACAGCTTTCGAGATTCTTCTAGTCAAAACTTAGTCATTCACACAACACACTGCGCTACGCCTTAGTTCCTTACTCACCCCAACAGGGTAAATCACGAAGAAAATTACCTATTTATAAATTTAAAATACCTTTCCTCATCTTCTCTTCAAATAAATAATCTATATCAATAATATAAAGCTGAAAAGTTTCTTTGTCTGAACGTGCTAATGTTAGGAACTACCAGTCGCGTATCAATAATTATTTGCGTATTTGGTAAAACTATCATTGATGAAGGCTTATCCTATTTAATATCACGTTACTAGCAATAGAAGTAAAGGTGTATCAAAAGAAGTTTCAAAAACGGCCCAAACTTATTAAATCATTTTCAGTTCCACGCGAACGAAGTCGCAGTCACTTTCGCGCGATACAGTGACACTCTACATCACTGAGAGTACATCATCACACCGCATACCATTCACACTCACACGTTAAGTACACGGTTCTGTAAGGGACTACCCTCGCGGCCCTTGAGCTGCTTACCTGATAAGGTCGTAGTTAGTATCACTAAATTAGTAAGACAAAACCTGTTGGTTAGTCAGGATCATGAATCTTTTTTTATTTACCGGCAGCAGCCCTAGCCGAGGTTCGGCCGTCCTGGCACCCTTATGCTCGCTGCCTCGGAGCTGTGTGCCCTCAGCACTCACCCCTAAAAGTTCGGTGAAGCTATCGAATCCCTTGGGGATAACAACGTACGTCAGTTCGAAAAAAAAAAGTCACATCAAGCCAAATTATACATGGCCATTTAATATATGGACCACCTTGTAAGCTATAAATCGCTGTGCGTTTAAAAATCAATCTCACTTCATGACAGATTATGATATGGTAGATAAGTTCCTTAGAGTCTTAGGGTAAATTGTTAGTGAATAACCTAATGTTTAGATATCTATTTGTTGGCTTCTTAGTTATTTTATGACACTAATTATTGTTTGGTAATTGGTTTGTATGTATTTCAAAACGAAACGTAATATCGAAACTCGATATCATTGATTGTGTCAAACGTACGAGGCGCATCACTATTTATAATCGAATCGCAGCGCGTTAACAGTTGACTGTCGAGTTCCGGGAAGGTCTAACTGGAATCGTTTATAGCTCGCCCTTCAATTAGGGGCGCCATGGCTGCGGTGACCACGCTCGGATACAGTGACTACATTATTTGTTTACTAGTTTGGTTCTGGAGTTAATAATTCTATAAAGAATAGTTTTTTTATTGTTTATTTCATTGTTGTATAATAGCAGGGCTTACGTTAGCATTGGTGAGGCACAAGAAATAAACAAAGACAAATCGATTCGATATATATGTATAGTAGAACCTGTATAAGTCGAATATCAAGGAAGACGCCAAAAAATTCGAGTTGTACAGTTTTCGACTTATAGAGAATGGAGGTTTTGGGCAGGAGAAGGGAATAAAACATTTTTTCGAGATTTGGAGGTTTCTAACTTACCGAGGTTCGACTTCACAAGGTTCTACTGTATATACAATTGTACGTAAAACATATATGCTACATTCTTTTCATAGCAGTAAGTGGTCAAGTTCGTACCAGCTGAGTTCCATATACTTGGATAATCAATTGGCAGATTTACTACATCAAAGTTGATACGTAATTTGCCATTACTAAGCTCATTTTTGGCAATTTTTGCTATCGCTTTGAATTTGCAAAATACGTGATTAGGGGGCCGATCAGTTAATGTATCGTCAGCTGTATATATATACTGGTTTAGTTTCAATGGTGACAAACTAAGAGGGTGTATCTATGACGAGGCGGGACCCAGTTGGGCTCAGATCTCCACCACACCGCAGGATTTCTGATATACGATTTGGCGAATATTACACCACAGCACTGTTATCATATTCTTGTATATAAATTAATATATATTAATTTATCCACTAAATTTATATACTTTATTCCAGATTAATTTACAGTAATTAAAAAACCGAAAATATATAATATTTATCTTGTGTTTCTCAGTTGTAGAGACACCCTATAAGCCATCGTTTGAAGTGGCTTAGGATAATTTATTCGGAATATCTCTCACTATTTAATAGTGAACAATTTTTTTTCGTTTCGTCTGTCTGTCTGTCCGTTGTCGAGCGGCGACTTTTTATGCGTTTCCCTCGGTTATTAGTTGTTTTTGTTTGTTGTTTTATTTCGATGGACAACTGTAATATGTTTTAAACTTTATTAAACAAAAAAAAAAACATCTTAAATTACTATGTGTATAATTTAAAGTAATTGATTGTAATCTTTATTTAGTTATAAGTAAATTACCCGATTGTTATATAACATGTTACATGGACGCAGATAATTAATATAAAATAAGATTGTTTTGAAATTTATATATCTCAATTAGAGTTTAATAAATATGAATTAATTTTTTTATATTTTTACTGTAAAACTTTATTGAGACACTCAACGGACTGCGAATATTATAGCGTTGTTTAGAGTTGCCGTTACATGGACAGAATATATCAAAGTTTTATGTAGTTTGTTATTAAATGAATTACGTTAAATGTAGTTATAATATATACTGTACACATTACAACATTGTATTCATAAGAAAACATAAACTGTAAATAAGACATGGTTTTTTCTGTGGGGTTATTTCTTCCATCCATTCTATGCATATTGAAAAAGTTTTTAATAGATAATAGAGTTTTTTTAATAAATTTTTAACTAGCTGTACTTATAGGTGCATCTTGCAGATATTTTATAGTTATTTATACCAAAATTCGTATTATTGAAGGAAAGTCAAACGATCACTGATATCGTACGAACCATCATATGTAGTAATATTACATAGTTCCCTATTCCAGTACTGTATGTAGATACTTCGATATGACATATATTAAATTTGAATGGGTGTCAAATACCGATAAGAGAAAATTACATGAAAATCCGTTAGGAATAGATCTTGCTGCAATATTTTTTACTTTAATCTTCTTTATTTCAGGCGAACTTATTAGGTTTAGGTATGAAAAGTATCTAAGATGTTGTTTATCAATAATTTTAAAATCAATCTAGCAATTTTGTATTAATGATTGTACAATGTGACAAAAATGTTAAAACCTAGAAGTGATAATAAAATCGCTATAGTTTTTCATATGAAAAATGGATTCGAAGTGAAATTAGCCTTTTCAATTGTTAATTTTATATACTGTTTTATTTATGTGTATTATTATTACTTAATAACCCAGCGACTAAAAAACTTAGCTAATGTTTATTAAAATATTACCAAGTTACGAAGTTCTTTTGAAACTTAGGTTAATTAGTTCGAGTAAGTTTGCAACTTGGCGTTGGCTGTGTAAGTTAACTAACAGTATAGATAGGTAGAGGAGAGATATTATATATAGATATATAGATGTATATTATATGTTGTATTTTATGTTTTGATGGATTTTTTTATATATTAATTAATTAAACTGCCTGAATGGAGTGCGGCAACGTGTCGCGCAACATTTTCTTGACGATATTTGAAAGTGAACGGCGATTCGAAGTACCAGGACTGCAGAAACGCGAGGAAGATATTTTAAAAGTCGTGCGCGCCGCCGTTCGCTTACGCGTGACGCGGTGTCTCGCCGCGCTTAAAATAATAAAGGTGGCGTCACACCGCGAATTAACTTTATTTACGCGACTGAAATCGATGATTTATGATGTTCATTTCGAAACTGTTCTCGAGGATATGCCATTAATCTCTTCGTAACGCACAATTATGAGATACGCGTAAACTTGATTGAAATGTTTGTTTACTTTATTTATTTTTTTTAATTTTTCGTTTTAAATTTAATTAATATGCGCGCTCGACATCTTCATTTCTTATTTGGGAACTCCAGACGCTTTTAGCGCAAACGGAACTGGCACTAACAAATATTTTCAAACTGGCTAACAAGTGAAAATCTGTATTTAGATGAAACGATATATTATTGTGTACGTCTGTAAAAGGGAATTTGTGTTTATTTTTAGATATGTAAAAAGTATTTAATAAGTTGTTTAACAAAGCGCGTTTGTTTTAGCGAATGTCATTAATGTGTTGTTAATATTATTGATGTGTTGAATGTCGTATTGTCGGCAGGTGGTGAGGTGGTCCAACACGAAAGGCGATGCTGGGCGGGGCGGCGGGGGGCGCCCGCTCCCGCCCGCCCTCTGACCTCCAACAAGGTATGCTCTCCTGGTACATTAGTTTTATTGCAACTCGTAATTTTATTTAAAAGGAAAAGGGGATTTTTTGTTATATTTTATTTTTTTACCTTCTAAAGCCGGCTTATAACCATCTTGAAGAAAAAGATCTTTTTTATGTTTTTATTAAAGAAATGATATGAACGCGGGATGTTTTTTTTATTATTTACATAATAAACACATTATACCCAAAAAAGTATTGTATGGAATGTTTGCAATAAATAATTTTGTAATTATTAATTTTGATGTAATTTCAACATTTAACAAGAACATTTTTCTGAAGGAAAAAATAACTCTTTTCAATGTATTGAAATGCTTTAAATTCCGTTCATACGTGGATTTTAAATATATTGTCTACTAGCTTTTACCGGCGGCTTTGATCACGTTAATGTTGTTTTAGTCCAGAAATGCTGATTCCTGCTATTTTAAATAAATTATATAAAAGGAAACTGGTATAAGAACATTGAAACTGATTTGTGGTCGTAGTCACTTATACGCGGGCCGCTCACTATTTTGGCAATAATGGCTTCCACATAAAAGATAAGATATATATGCTGTCGCGAGCTATTTGGCAGGGCTATTTAAGATAAACATTTCCAGTATACATTATATACGTGTAATTCTATCGGTTTTGCAGCGTACGCCAGAATAGCTCGCAGATAGCAGAATTTTTCCCTACTTACCTGACTTTAATCGTTATATTTTGGACAAACCATACAATATCTTTACAAATCATAGCTTATGGGTTATTCTGATGCATAAGCTATATTATTGTAAAGTTTCATTTAATTCCATTCGGTAGTTTTTGCATAAAACAGTAATAAACATCAGTACATCCTAACATACAAATTTTTGCGTTTATAGTATTAGTAAGAATAGTTTATAAGATAGTTAAAGTACTTTTTATCGCCCCACTTTCCGTTATATATCTGTAATCAAATGCTTTTTCAAAAGCGAGAACAAATCATAGGAAAATGATATAATATAATAGATTAATAGGAAAATGTCGTTGATTGCAGTTGTTTTGAGAAATATTTTGTTCATATTTCAAACAGTACACCGAATAAACATACCCATTATGGTTTATTCGAATTAATATTATGTGACTAGAACACATATTTTGCACAAACTTAAAAAAAAACATATGTTATATTATTACAATAACATACGCATTCTGACCTTCGCTTTATACTGAGGAAGTAATAAATGAAGAAAATTTATTTCACCATTTTTGTTCATTTATTCGCAGCAAGGGATAAGTTATTTTCCCTGTAGACGTTGTGATTACACTCATCGAAAGGAAGTCTTTCAAAAGAATTGAAAGTACTTAAGATTTTCTCCCTCATGCGATGATAATAGAAAACGTATATCCCATACGGAGCATTCACTTTTATAACGCTAATCTAATAATATATCGGTAAAGATTGTGCATTTGTTGAGTTTGATAAAAATAAAATAAAAAACTATTTTTAAATATATTACATAGGCTATTTTTTCTATCATCTGGTTAGCTACCACCCTCGAGTTGAAAATTCGCCGTCAAATACCTGTAGTTGGGTTTTGGTATAACTTTGCTTATTTACTGGTATACAACAAACTCCCAAAGCACATTATCGATTTGCCGAATAGTAAGTTCAAGCACATGTCAAGTGGGATCTGGTGTCTAAAGGCTATATTATAGGCTGGATCAATATGTGAACTCTGGTGATGTTTAGAATGAACATTTCTGTGTACCCGCATAAACTATTATAGAAACGTATTTTTATCATTAATATTTTGCACGCCTCATAAGCGAAGCGTTGAGGTTGGTACTACTGTCACTTCACGCAAAACAACTGAGTTTTGAAACTTAAAATGTCTTTATTTATCATATATTGCACTTGTTAAATAATATATATATATACACACACACACACGTCAAGAAAAATTACTATTTTGAATACTCAATATATTTTTGATACCATTTTTGTTATTTAAACTAGTTAAAAAACTGTTGAAAAAAGTTCTGTCTCGGACGTCCGTGTGTCTGTATGTGCGGATCCTGTATGTTATCATAACGACCGAAATACTTTACTAATCGAGTCTTTGTTTTTCCTACGCTTCAGTATAACTAGGACTAGAACCCTATTATTTTTCACGGTCTGATTCGATGTGGTTTAATTGTTATTAAATAAACAAAAAAAAATTAAAACCTTTTTAAATATGTACCTAAAAATATGTACAAACAGATCGAGTTTATGCCGGTTCTTCTCGATGACTAGGTTGTTTTGGGTGGTAGTTTGGCGACCACGTGGACCTTCTCTGGGCCTAAAGCAAATAAAGTATTTTAATTTGATTTCATATCACGTCACTATTGTGTCGGTATTATAGCTTGTGTATGGTGATTGCGATCAAAACAACGTGTTTTCTTGGTTTCAGGCGTGACCCGTTTCCCGCTGTACTCGTTGTTCCCGACCCACAGTTCGAGTCGTCCCGCGATACATAAAGGTCAGTTAAAAGTATTCAATAACATATTCAACATAAACCTATGTTTAATGTAGGAAAATGCTTAATAAAACAGTGGACGATAAATGGGCTTTTTAACTATCTGCTCTAATTTTAATATAGTTTTGTTGTAGAATAGATATCAACAACAACAATGATGTACTAGAACGCGTGATTTGTTTTAGGGGCCAAATTTCACTGTATTTTTATACTTAAGGTTTTAGCGTTATGGCCATAATCTCACCTGATCTTAAGTGACAGTACGGCCCAAGTTGGTAGACACGCTAAACCTGTGGAGGAACTCGCTCTCAAGTGCAGCTGCCGGAACACACCTATTGGTGTTTGGCGGCAGGTTTACAACTTGAGGGTGGTAGCTACCCAGGCGGGCATTAGGAAAAGCCCTACCACCATGCAGTATGTATAATTCTTAGGGTCATATAGCAATAATTCTTTTACGAAAATTCGGTTACTTACTTTGTTATAGTAATCAACACGGATATACAGTCAAAGTGATAAGCATGAATACGATGCGTTTGTTAGTAGTGATATAATTTAATATTATTATAATTGTAATTAAATATTTATCATCGAAGCGATGATAGCTCCGTTGTTAGTGAGTTCGAATCCACCTACAATGACCTTGACCATTCGGCGAAGGAAAATATCGTGAGGAAACCATAGCATGGCTGTTCTAGTGTCCGACTGGCTAGCTACCACACTCAAGTTGAAAATCCGCCGCCAAACACCAATAGGTGTGTTCCAGCAGTTTCACTTGAGAGTCAGTCCCTCCACGGGTTTAGCGTGTCCACCACCTTGGGCCCTATCGTTACGGAAGTACGTATAAACTATAAAAAAATATGTTTGGTACAACACTGATATACAGGTAAAGTGGGAAACAAGAATACGATATGTTTCATGGTTTTATTTATTATTTCGTATTATTATAAATTTATTACCATTTGAGTAGTCGCTTGAGTGCTGTCACCGCGATGAACGTTCTAGATTCGAATCTAACATACATCAATAATTATCAGTCTGAGTGCTACTTTATGTACGTTCATTGTAGTACTGTGTTTTCCTTCATGATTCAGGGCTTAATCCTTAATGCGGGCGTTTTCTTTATTATAAGAAAACATAAAAAGGTTCACGCCTTATACCTTAATTAATTTAAAACAAACCGTGCATAAAAACGATTAATATTTTTACTAATTAGATAGTTTGACCTGGAGAGGGTCTGTTATGTTGAAGCGCTAACCTGTTTATTATGAAATAACGTTCGACTCGGCTGTATGGGTACGGTATCATTGCCTTTTCTTTTAAAAAGAAAAAACGATACAATACCCAGAATTGCTAAATGCAAAATGTAAGTGTAAATTCAAAGTGCGGTTTGCAAAAAAAACATTTTATTATTAAACTACGGGTACTGGGCTATTGATATGAAATAGGTAACTGGTTTATGTTATTCTAATGATGAACTCCGGTCTCGATACTTCAAGTTTTTGGGGAGTTATCGTGACCACCTCGTATAAAAAAGGACGTCCACATAAAAAAACTAAACTTTTGTTTAAGGTATTTTTTTTTATTACTAAATATGAGATAAATTATTTGAAGTGTTTTCTTGAAATATAAGAAAGAAAGAAAGAAAATACATTTATTACGAAACTCACACTGACTTAATGATGAACAAAAATAATAATTAAAAATTAGGGCGAAAAACAAAACAAAAACAAACAATAACCTAGTGAATATAAGGCAGAGCGTGCCCACTAAACAGTTGTGTGAGGCCGTAAATGGACCCATCTCAGCAAGAACGCTACAACGTATGATGCGTTGCAGCGCTGGTATTCCGTTGGCCCATCGTGATGTCCGTGATGTGATATACTCATATTGTTGTATAAATATAAATCGGTTGTGGTAGAGGCAGTTTCAGAGCCCAAAATTGCTTGATCTTGACGTGTCGAGAGCAAACCGCGGTATGAGGCGTGTAAATAAACAAAATAAAAATGTAAGCACTCTCAAAGTTCTGATGGCGTGACCCGGCCTGATCTTAGACAGCGGTAGAACACGAATTGTGAGGGCAACTTGTAATACTCGATAGCATATTGGGTAGCCAATGACGGAATAAAAAACAAATCCGAATATGGGAGGTTAAATAGCGTGACCCCGGCGCTGTCGGCCGTGGAGTCGACCCACATACACGCGACCTCACGTGTCTGCTGTCTGTAACCCCGAGGACATAGCAACTTTAAAGTTTTCCACGAGCGATAGTATATCGAGAAATGCTTCGATTTTCTCTAAGTTGACATTTATAAATGCCGGTGGATATTGCCCTAGCCATTCTATTACTAATTACACTTATTCTGTTACTCGCAGGCCAGTTTGACAGCGCTGACTGGCAGTGAGTGAGTTTTAGCACATTGTCAATCGCCGATGGCTTGGATTGTACTGTACTTAACATCAGGTGCAGTCACACTTAGACAAAAAAAAGTTACTTTTGAATAATGTTTGCACATTGGTATAAAGTATTAGTAATAATTTGTATGGACATTGCGTCAATGGACTTGAGTATACTTCACCCGAATAGGCTTGGTCGTTTTCAGTGAAGGAAAACTTCGTGATGTGAAAATATGAAAACGATTTCAGACGAGATTATTTTGTCGTTTCATACTTTTGAGATCGTGACCTTTCAGTTAGTGAACTTACTGTTTATTTTAATTATTTTGGAGATATAATTTCACAATAGAAGTATATCGAGAGTGTTTCACTGTTGTAATTCGTGCACAGTGCTCGTCCAAGTAAGTTAAATCAGGGTTTACAAGGTAAAATCAACTTCTACTATTGTAAAATGTAGCCTACGTTACCTGGGCCATAATAACTATTTGATTGACAACTTATTTATCAAAATCGGTTGAATGAAGCGATGATAGCTCAGTGGTAGTGTGTACGACCTACAATGAGCTTGAACTTTCGGTGAAGGAAATCACCATGAGGTGCCCATAGCATGGTGGTAGGGCTTTTTCTAATGCCCGCCTGGCTAGCTACCACCCTCAAGTTGTAAACCTGCCGCCAAATACCAAGAGGTGTGTTCCGGCAGCTGCACTTGAGAACCAGTTCCTCCACAGGTCTAGCGTGTCTACCATCTTGGGCCGTATCGACACTTAAGATCAGGTGAGATTATGGCCATAACGCTAAACCTTAGGTATAAAAAAAAAAGTGGTGCTACGGAGGAAAATACGTAGATATATACATACATTGACTGGTAAAATTATTCCTGTTCCTTCTGGCTTTGCCGTAGTGGGGTAAAAAGAGATACGAGAGATGGAACTTGAAATAAATCTAAGTTAAGGTTTTAAAGCTAGCTGTCAGGGTAGAATTTGTGCTATTGTTAACATTGGTTAATAACATGCGCACAGTGTCATATACGTTTAGGAACGCCATAAAAATATACATGAAAACATATTTAATTATTTTTTTATACTTAAAGCGTTTTATACTTTAGCGTTATGGCCATAATCTCACCTGATCTTTCGTGACGATACGGCCCAAGTCGGTAGACACGCTAAACCTGTGGAGGAACTGGCTCTATTATTTTTACATTCATAAGTCACACAGTGTTGCAGTTTCGGGATTCGATTCCGGTATATTGGAGTAATCCTCGTTGTGTTATATAGGCCGCTGGTTTAATAGTGATGCACATGTAAGAACTAATCGATAACAAATTTGTTTTTCTGTATTGCATAGATTATAGCGTGTATGATATATAATGTTTAGTCATATAGATTTATTTCACTCAGATAGAGAAGTATCATTCATGAACCAATTAAATTCTAAAAACGTATTGACATAGGAAAAGTTACATAAGATACATTTTTTTTTGCTTACACACACAATACACCCCTATACATTAAACATAATCATTGACACAAAACTATTCAAAGAGATACACACATCTTCACCTACACACACGCACACACACAATTTTTTCATTTTAATAATTATTTCTTCCTAATTGGTACGTCTTAACTATTATATGTAATTAATTTGAAGTTGTTAAATGTGCTGTGAAGACGTATACTATAAATAAATAAATAAATAAATAAATAAATAAAATTCCATGTAGTTAATCAGAAAGCAATATATAATGGCAGGGATATACAATACATTGTTATTAAACCTGACAGTAACTCTTGGTTTGTCCCTTTCCAGTACCAGCCATTATATAATACAGTTAACAAAAGTCTTGCAGGTTATGATAACAACAAACTCCTATAAACTTCTTATCTCCTAGTATTCTCCGATAATTTTACTTTGAACCACATGAGACTTGACTGTGAGTGAAATAATAATTAAATTTTTTGTCTATTGTCCACAATAAAATGGATTTAATATATATTATTGGAGTATAATTTAACTTCGATAACAAAGGCCACAGCATTAATATATTAGAGTATAGTTTGACATCCGTTCGATAACAAAGGCCCACAGCATGCGGGCGATCTCACTCTTCCGTGTTATTCATCTCTCCTCCACTTCAAATACACTTCAGAGGAGACCCTCGAGAGTTACTTATTAATCGTTTGTTCAGTAAACTGCTATAAATTTATTCACGTTTGAGTTCTGACTTGCATAAAAATGAGTATTCACTTACAGATTAAAAAAAAAATCCTTTTAACACGCTCTCCACTGCTACATTCAATTACTCTACAGAAGGTATCTTTAAACATATCTGACCAAATTAGAGGCATCTGATTGACTTGGAAATTTGTACGCATATCAAAATATCATAGATTTATCGTAATATACCGACCAGAATCTTCAGGGTTATATGAAATAGTATAATTTTGAAATAATATGTGTCACTAAGGCACATCGCTTCATGATTTTCTGCCTTTTAATTCAGTTCTTTATTAAAGCGTGCTTTTTTAAAAAACAATGATTTGTTTTTAAGTTTATTTTAATAGATTTAAATCCTGTCAAAACTTCGAAAGACAAAGTATTAATAAAGATATGATGACAGTGTACATAATAAGATGTACGATACTTATATTTTCAATTAAGTAATATAATTATCGAATGATACGTCAAACGATGTGTAACTTGCGACTCGTAACTTCGTAACGTGTTACACGGACGCCCGCAACTTTCGAACAAAAAATTCACTTCCAACAATTTCTCATAACGCTTCGAAGGGATTATGACTTCAAAATTTTTATCGCATTAGAGCATCGCCGGGTCTGTACAGAATACACGCCTTAACACGAATGAGTGATAACCGAGAAATCGGATCTGACTGCTCGGTTAATACGGGAATGATAGGAATGTAAAACAAAAAAAAAAAACATACGGGCCCATATAAGTTACGTCGTATCACACCCCCCGTCGAATGACGACTTGAATAATTTCTCTTTCGATAATTAATTCAACGTTAAAAATATTTTTTTTTTTCATTCTTTATCGAACCAATTCCAAATGCGAAAGAACAGCCTCGAAAAATGTTGCTGTTAATTTTTTTTTAACCTTACAACGATGTGATTACTCTTCGATAGGTACATATAAAATAAGAGTGGGTGAAATTGGAAAATGGAACCTAAACTAAACCTAAAATTATGCTAAACATAATTCAAAGCGGGTGAACGAAGTCGCGGTTACTGTTAGTCGTAAATGTGCTACTTACTTAATTCTAGAATAAATATAACAACCACAGTATCAACAACTACAGTAGTCTTGAAGCAATGTTATGAGCGATTCATCGATTAATGGTATACACGCATGTGAATGAAAATATAAATTGGTTCGAGTTCTCTATAAAATTACTCTGTGTAATTGACACCAACAAGACTTCCACGAAAATTCTTGTCAACGTTACTAGAGTCGTACCGTGTCTTTCGGATTCGGCATTCTCGTAATATATGTAAATACATTTGTAGCTAAAAGTTTAAATTAGGCTACTGTCATAGAAATGGCTATTGATATATAGCAGAATCTCTATAAGTCGAACATTAAGGGAGACGCCAAAACAATCGAGTTATAGAGTTTTCGATTTATTGAGAATGGAGGTTTTGGTGTTTGAAGGGAAGGATAAACAACATTTTTTTTTATATTTGGAGGTTTTCAGCTTATTTGGGGTTCGACTTAACGAGGTTCTACTGTATTCATCTCTACTCGGGACAACCTTATTGGTGAAATATCTCCTTCTAAACCAAAATTGTAGCCAAACAACCTTAAGTTGTGTTCCTGCAGTGAAGAGAGTGTCCACGGAAAGGACTGTTCCTGACTCTGTTATACCTGTAATGTTTTAAGAGTATTATCATAGTTGTATTTAAGCAGTGGCGGATTTACACTTTTACTGCCCGTAGGCTATTCAAATTTTTCCATTCCTACCTAACTTTACAATTACATTCTACAAAGGGATACGTAAATCGTAGAAAAAAAATGATTTAAGTGTGAATGATTTAAGTTTCTAAGAAATGAAACATTTAAACCCCAAATTTGCCGCCTCAAAACTGCCACCCTAGCCTCCAGCTTACTCAGCCAACTGATAAATCCACCACTGTCCTTAATCCATTATCGCTTCAAAACTGATTCATTATATACTTCAATAGATGCAATTTCATGATTCAATTCATTGCATTGAAATCCGAAAATGCGAAACAGATGTCACGTTTTCGGCACGGCATTCGGTCAAATGCATTTACCCGACTCTACAAAGTATGACGTAATATGTTATGAAATAAGCATCGGCTATACATACCCGTAAGTGACTTACAGTATAGGTTACTAGAGGATCATTAGTGAGATACGGGCGCATGTGCTGCGCGGGAGTCGGCGCCGATTGACACTCCGTAATTAGGGCTCGGTCCCTCGAGCGAGACAGAAATAGATGCGCCTCTAGCTAATGCGGCGACGTTTATTGTTTATCGTTTCGGAATGAGCGGGTGAAAGAGCTCTTTGTTGTTTATGCTCCCCTGGTGACGATAGAAACTGAGAGAGCGATCGTTATTGGACTCACAAGTTAATTTTTTAACTGTAATAATGCATAAAAAAAGTTTAAAATAACATACTACTAACTTTACCTGGTTTTTCCTTTTGTAGTCATCTATCTCGTTATTTTTCATTTATCGAGATAAAAACTATCCTATCTCTCAAGTTGGATCCAACTGCACACAGCGTGTGAAATTTTATTAAAATCGGTTCAGTAGGTTCGGAGTTCATTGCGGACAAACAAACGTGACACGAAATTTTTATATATAAAGATATCCGACCACAATATAGTGGTTGTTGTAATACTGTACTGTATCTCACTGTGACTTCCATACATATATTGATGGGTTGGACATATTAATTTGCTTTTGTTATATCAACGATTTGGGATCTGTAAAGTGTAAATCCAATTTCCAAAAGTGGTTTGCTGCAGGCTGACATTCTCGGTGATGGCCACTATGTTTCGTTACTTCCTATTATGTACAATGACGTCACTTTGCCGCGCTTCTATCAAACAATACGGTACACAATGACTATATTCATTAACAACTACAATTTCTAAATATAATTTTGCTTATCTATGCAGATAAAAAAACATACCTACGTATGTGCATAGTTGACGCGTAGATACCTACGTAAATGGACTCCAGAACGGGTGGACCAGTGGAGTTAGGTATTGATTGGCCGTCTTTTCCCGGAGGATAGATTTTTGATTCCACACGACCAAAGTTGTGGGTAAATGTGTGTAGTTATATTAAAAATTCTATAAAAGTAACTAACTATGAAGTAAGTATCTGAACATATGCAGACGGTCTCATTATACCATGTTCTGGACATATATTCAGATTAATATTTTTTATTCAGTTTTCAGTGTGTGATTATAATGTATTTGTTCACAGTGACCGAGAGCCTGTTCTCTACGTCTCTGTCAACGTTCGGGGTGCCCACTCCCCCTCCAAACTCTCCATATTCGCCCCTCCAGCTGGAACTCCTCAACTGTTCGCAGCGGGTCCTGCTTGCCGACAAGTCAGTACCACTGTTATACACTGTCGCACATTTTGTGCTTGAAATAAATCTGTTATATTGATACCCATACATTGTAAAGTGAAATCACTATCTGCTATCTGCTATAATTATAACTATGAACTTTAAAAAGAAATAACAGTTTTATTTGACAGTATTTTGGATGACGTATATTTTTTTAAGCCACAAACTACTTAGAATCAAATAGAAAAAGTTGCGATAAGTAAATTAGTGGAAGCAGTTAAAAATCTCTAAAATATATGTTTTTGGTAGTAAAACTTCTTTGAAATTCTAACTCACATCCTTTTTGTGTGACGCTCGCTCGGGTAAAGTTGGCTTGAAGCAAGTTTCACTGCTGTCGTATGATCTTTTAAGCACACATCGTTTTTTTTTTATTACTTTAAATGAAACTGTTATTTGCACTCAGCAGGTAGAAAACATTTTTGTAAATGTTTCCTAATCCTTTATCCATTTATATATTTAATTATGTCCAACTAGATTGCAAACACAACAATAATCCAGTTTTAATCATTCGATACAGTGTGGGTGGATCACACTTCGAGATCAGCCCGTGGTGTATACCAGCTACCAAGGCTTACAGTCACGACCGTTAATGACTTGATTACATTTTTTGTGGTCGTCGTGGATTTGAATGCTGAGTCACTTTGAGTCATTTTGTATTTAAAAAATAAGTCATGCCACAGATTGATGGTTGTATGTTGTCGTGTACAGGGAGTCCAGCAAAATGGAAGAGGCGAAACTAAGCAAATCGTGCATCCCTGAGCAAATGTGTTGCCCTGGTGACCCGCGACAGGTCATCGAGGGTCTAGGGATCATGCAACCGCTCACTATAAAAACTGAACAGGCGAAGAGATCCTGCAACTCGTGTCTGACCAATTCACCTAAGAAGGTAAATTATTACAATAAATTAATAATTTATGTTACATGATGTTCTTTTGGTGCGTAAGGTTTTTCAGCTTCTAATAGAAAACACGCCCACCGCTGTAACACGCCGTGAAGTTGGTTGAAACCGATATAGTTTCAACCAACTTCACGGTGTGTGACATTGTCGCCCCGCATTGTGTTGTTTATTGAACAGTGTTGCATTGTTGATTTAGTATTCAGTAATAAAAGACTTTATACAAGAATTTATTTATAGTTATGGTTCTCATGATGTTAAGAGACGATATGGCCTCAGATGGTGGACACGCTAAGCCTAGTGGAGGGATTGGTTCTCAAATGCAACTAACTGGAACACACCTATAGGTATTTGGCGGTGGATATTTAACTTGAGGGTGGTAGCTAGCCAGGCGGGTATTAAAAAAAGGCACTACAATCATACTCTGGTTTTATCACAATGTATTCTTTCACCGAAAGCTCAAGCTCATTGTAGGTGGATTCGAACTCGTGCCCCTTGACGTGGCATCCGTAGACACTACCAACTTTTTTTTTTATCGTTAAGGTTTAGCGATCGCTATGATCTCACCTGCTCTTAAGTAACGATACGACCTATACAGCCCAAGTTGGTGGATACGCTAAACCTCTGGATGAACTGGCTCTCAAGTGCAGCTGCCGGAACAGATTTAGTGGTATTTGGCGGCAGATTTTCAACTTGAGGGTGGTTGCTAGCTAGGCGAGCATTAGAAAAACCGCTACCACCATGCTATGGGCTCCTCACGGTGTTTTCCTTCACCGAAAGCTCAAGCTCATTGTAGGTGCTTTGGATTCGAACTCGCGTCCCTTGACGCGTACACACTACCGCTGATCTATTATCGTTTCAAATAAATAATTTGTAGAACAGTCATAACTAAAATTATAAATTACGTAAATTGTATAATAGGTAGGTACTTTATATAGTTAAACATTACGTGTTTATTTAAAACTAAAATATATATATATCTATATTATTAGAAATACGCATATTTTTTTCATTTGGGAAAGATATGTTTTTCTATTAATGTTTTGTAATTTAACTAATAATAGTTTTTTACTGTAATGATGGTACTTGATATTTAATTTAATTATTATAGTAAAATAATTATTTTTGTATTATGTACACAAGGTATCGTTTCTCACGTGTATACAGTACACACACTTTTGTTAAATACCGCTTGTGTACTAATTGTGTTCACGTGAAGAGCCAAAGAATGATTTAAAATTACAATCACTGTAAAACGAGATCAATCCCTTACATTTGGAAAAATGTCAAGTCATAGTTAATACACGATTTAGTTGTAGCATTCGGAAAGTGAATTTCCGGAGGAATTTTCATTTCAAATTAGAATGATTTAATATCGCACGTTTCCCGAAGGTGATTCACACCGACGGCGGGTGCAGCCGAACGAACCCAGTGACGTGGCTCGGAGTCGCCGGCCAGAACCTACAAGTGCAAGTGAAGCGCGAGCCCCAACAGGTGCACGTGTCCGAGCTGGTCGCGGTCAAGCTCGAGCAGGCGTCGCCCGGGAACAAGCCCGAGCACCCGGCCCCCGCGATCCCGGCCTCGCTCAATAACGGTCAGTCACGAGCCATGTCGCCCTGGTACATCGGCTGTGATAACACGCGAGACGGTAACACGACGGACGACAAACACGCTCGCTGTACGCGACATATACTATCTACTACTTACTATCTCACTCTTGCAGCGTTCTAGTTAGTGAATCCGCGAGAGGTGGTAGTTATTTGCTAATATCTCATGTCCCTGTCGCGCGTGTTACTTTCGCGATTGGTTGTCCTTTTCGTACATAGGTTTTATATTCAGTTTTATAATTTACGTTTTAGCACTTTATGTACGCCTAATATTATTTCACTATTATGTAATATGTATTTATTTCTCTCTTCAATTATCAAATACATAAAAGAAAACAACTTTATTTACCATATATATTTATTATTATTATTAACTCTCTCAAAATTATTATTTTCTTAAATGGATTTACCATAAAAAAGTTAATTTCGCAGGTTCAATTCCGGTAGGGATAGCCGTTGCTAGGAAACGCGTGGGCGACGCTGGATTACTCGCCGCTCTCTCCCAAAAAGACAGCCAACAACGTCTACACGATATAGGTAAGTGGCGAAACAGAATGTATTAATTTTGTTTATGTGATAAACCCTATGAAAAGTACTAATCTCGCATAATATATAAAATGACAACATAACTATATAAGTTATGTTATATAATTATATATAACGCCTTTGTTATTTGTTCATATTTTTCGTAATATACCACCGCTACACTCGGTGCATATGTTATATATAATTACACTATGTCATAGTGTGAAACAGTTGAATCACAAAGAAGTCATTGAATATTGTTGAATATAGATTAGATACGACTCGCGTGTGCTTCTGTGTGTGGAAACGGTTTTTATCTCTCGGTAGGTATTCGACGCCGACGGCTGGCGGCCGATAGTTGCGCGGGTTGCGTCATCGTTTACTGCACAACCTTTCACTGTTTATGCGACCCTGGTAGCTCTATGTATTTACTATGATGCGCTCGGTAATGAAAAAAATTGAAAATTAAAAAAAAAAATACTTTCTTGGAAGCCGAATTTGAAAATCAACGAAAATCGATCTTAACTCAATCGCAACATGGTAGACAATTGAATTTATGATCGTATACGTATTAACAGGTCGATCTATTTTCATAGGATATTTTGATAAAATTTATTTTGTTAACAAAGAAAAGTTTTTGTTAAATGTTGTTACTGAAAGAAATTGCTCGTTCATAATAAATATCACGGCAAATCGCTACGAACACGCGAACAGCTAAAAGTCTTGTTGTCAGTCTGTATTTATGTATGCACTATGCATGAAATATGCCTTTAACGCCTGTTAACTTCTTTCCGTCTCCCCTGACTGACTCAGTTGGTATAGGTTATATTGTTGGGTTTACAAAATATAATGTGAATGTAACGCATGGCTGGTGATCCAAAACCCCGACTGCTTAATTTTTACTGCAAAGCAAATTTAATTGAACTAAGTTAAGGCGCGAGTTGATAAAATTTAACCGCTTCTGCGTTATGCAAAACGAGTGTGTGTTAGTTATATTTATTTGAATATATTTTTCGTTTTTATAATGAATTGGTGTAGTCATGAGTGAGACTTTCGAATTTGAACGTTACCGTTGGGTTTATCCGACTATTAGTCAGTTATTTATATGTATATAAACTAGTTTTGACCTGTGACTTCTTTCGGCTGTTATCCAGTATTTAAAAGCGAGAAATATAATTGCAAGGATGGTATTTATACTTTCATTGTTGTGTTAATATACAGAGCTTTGAACATAGTTTCGATCCTCCGGATAGGAGTCTTCCAGTGACTCTGCTCGCGCGATACAGTGGACACTCTACATCACTGAGAGTACACCATCACACCGCATACCACTCGTGCACACTCACACGTTAAGCACACGGTTCTGTAAGGGACTACCCTCGCGGCCCTCGAGCTGCTTACCTGATTAGGTCGTTGTTAGGATCACTGAATTAGTAAGACAGCACCTTTTGGTTAGTCAGGATCGTGAAACTCTTTTCATTTACCGGCAGCAGCCCAAGCCGAGGTTCGACCCGTTCTGGCACCCTTGTGCCCGCTGCCTCGGGGCTGAGTGCTCTCAGCACTCGGCTCAAAAAGTCCGGTGAAGCTGTCAAAGCCCATGGGGATAACAGCGTTCGTCAATTTGAAAAAAAAAAGCTTTCAACGTTCTAAAAGGAAATTGTAATCAACGCGCTATTTTCTAAATTCGAAGAGATTTTATTGAAATGATATTAAACGGCATTCTCTAGTATTGTTATCTTCTAACTAAAGGAGATAAATGACATCAAAATCCTAAATTTTAAATCGAAATTTTAAATTTTATCCACTATTTCGGAGAAATCCTTTCGTTTTATTTGATAAAAATGATTCTATACGCATTGATACGTAATTTTTGTTATTACCGTGTCAAAGTTTAACTAAATATATTCAGTGGTTTTGGTGTATAATGGTTACATCACGATGTATTCCTTCACCGAAAGCTCAAGCTCATTGTAGGTGGATTCATACTCGCGTCCTTGGACACTACCAACTGAGGTGATTAACTTAGAATTTTACATTATACTTGTTTTTATATGGATTTGTAATTTATTAGAGTCGATGTACTGTAATACTTAGCAGTAACCTATGCATTGTTGACGTAGAGTTATTGTAATCTAACCACGAAGTCATGTTTAGTAATTAAACACAATTAGCACACAGTGTGTATGACGTTTATGACCATAATTAATGTATGGAAATGGTGAATCTAATTAGAATACGCATAACACATATAAGGTTAGGTTAAGTAAATGTTATGGTCGCACTGTAGTAAAGTGCTTTGATTATTTATTGTGCAGTTATTTATGTAAGAAAAACTGTTTATTGAATGGAATAAATTGGAGGGTCTTTTTGTGATGGACTTTAGTGGTATTTTAGAGCAGTATTACAATAGATACAGTATACTAGTATACGTGGTAATGTCTAAAGAGACAGATTTAATGTTTTGGTATTATGTATATAATTGACTAGATGTGCCCGCGACTTAGTTCGCGCCGCAGTAGAAATTTAATCATTTTGCCCGTTTATGTAACTTTTTTCAATATACCTTTGCTCCTACTGGTGATAGCGTGATGTTAGATAAGTTAAAGCTTTCTTCACTGATTACTCTATCAAATACAAAAAAAAATTATGAAATCCGCGGTAGTTCCTAAGTTTAGCGTGTTTTAACAGACAAACAAACTTTTCAGATTTATAATATTAATATATAGATAAATATGAATCTGAGATCTTTTTACACTGGATTTACAGTTCAGGTCTAAATTGAATAAAATCATTTTATAATGTATAAGAAGAAAATGAAGCGATGATAGTTCAGTTTGTAGCGTGTACGGACGCCGCGTCAAGAAACGTGAGTTTGAATCCACCAACAAAGAAATTGAGCTTTCGGTGAAAAAAAAACATCGCGATGAAACCATACCTTGGTGGTAGGGCTTTTACTCATGCCCATCTGGCTAGCTACCACATTTAAGTTGAAACTCAGCCGCCAAATACCTATAGGTGTGTTTCAGCAGTTGCACTTAAGAGCCAGCCCCTCCACTAGGGCCACATCGTTACTTAACATCAGGTGGGGTTGTGGCCATAACGCTAAACTGTAACTATAAAAAAGCAAACTACACTAGGAATAACTCCGCTATCCACGTTTATAATCCGCATCTGATTAACTTTATATACATATTTAAATGTTCCGTACGCAGTTAACTGGCTGCCTTTGAAAACGAGATTTACGATACGATTTACAAAAGGGCTTATATCTAACAATTATATGATAATCAGGCGTTCCGGCCCCATTAGGAACGTTATAACATCAGTTATGTGTGTGCTTAACGTGTGTTGTAACTAAACGTATGAAATGTATCGTGAAGTTGTAATGTACCTTGTATATACCTATATAGTGCCCGAGACTTCGTTCGCGTGGAACTGAATTTATTTTTAATAAATTTTGCACCGTCAGCGCCGCAAATCTTAAAAGTTTTAATCTACCAAAAGTTATCTTTGTTAAGTTATAGTTATGTTAAACAGGAGATGATGTTTATGAAGTAATTATAATAATGAATGAAAAAACTGTCCTGTTAATAGTGTAAAGTGTCGCTTACGATGTCCTCTTGCAGGCTCGATAGATAAATGAAGTTTGTTCTATCGAGCCTTTCGAATTACCAATATTAGTAGTAATTTTCATACAAAACTACTGCGTTACATATGTAAATGTATCGAACGCATCTGATTTATACACGAAAATTGTAAAATTACAATGCGTTGTAATCTTGAATTGATTTAAAAAGTTGAGTTATTTTAATAATCATTGCTTAGTTTTACAAACATTTTTAACGGTGTAGGTATATGAAGTCGCTAAATTCAAATAGCGTTTCAATTGGGAGCATATATGTATTGTCTATAGGTATACACTGATATTATACAGAGATAAGATTTGTATTTTTGTTTGTAACTAATAAACTCATGACTTACTGGGCCTATCTCAAAGATTCTTTCATCATTAGAAGGCTACATAAGTCCTACTGTTATAGCTCGTGGAGGTTGCGTCGAATTATAATCAGTGTCTTTCCGCTTACTACAACACTTCCGTACTGTCGAACGTTCTTAACTCAACTGAACTGAACGAACTCGTCTCGAGTGTCGCTTTGACTGAACCTCTAGCCGCGCTCGCATCGCACGTATATAGTAATCTGTGTTAACAGCTACCCTCAATCTCATTAATTTAAAGTATGTAGCATTATAATTAAGTTTTATTAATATGTAGTAGACGTGGCATATAACACTAAGTAACAAAGACTGTATATATATATTTTTTAATGAAAATGTGTAAATAAAACTTTCGTTCCACGCAAAACGAGTCGTAGACACAGCATATATATTATATTATGTGATATATAGACACAACATTTACCATTTTCGGTCGAATTACACTCATTAAATTTATCTCTATCTTCATTATTTTATGTCATTTGACGTCAGCCGTTATCCGGGTCACCGAAAAACAAAAAATAAATGAATTATGTTAATGAAAGTGTTTGCGTTAATTTAATTAATTTATTTATTTATTTAAATATATCGTTTCGATAACATTTTATTTGTGTGGTAAAGTAGAATGTCGTTACATGTACTATATAGGTATAGCGAACAAGTGAGCTTGTTAATTGCTTTGCAGGTGCCTTTTTAACATTATTTAAAGGAGGGCATTTGTATAGTCGCCGATGTTTTTTAAAACGCAATTGTATAATATGTTTATAGTGTGGTGTTATTGAAAAGAACGCACGCGTATTAAAACAGTGTATTTATATGTATGTTAACGAGAAGTTATATATATTCAGTGTGAATACAAAGAAAGTAACGTTTTAACGCATTTCACCGTTTTTAAGTGAGTCAAAAGTTACAAAGACGGAATCAAATACAATTAATGAATAAAATAAAGTTTTTTTTTTTCTTTCTATGTTTAACGTTATGGCCATAATTTCATCTGATGTTAAGTGACAATGTGGCTCCAGATGGTGGAAAGGCTAAGCCTACTGGAGAGTCTGGCTCTCAAGTGCAACTGCCGGAACACACCTATAGGTACTTGTCAACAGATTTTCAACTCGAGGGTGGTAACCAGCAAGGTGGACATTAGAAAAAGCCCTATCAGATTCAGAATGATTTCCTTTAGTGAAAGCTCAAGGTCATTGCAGGTGGATTAGAACTCACGACCATTGGTACGGGGAACGTACACGGTACCAACTGAGCTACCGTCGCTTGCTAATGATGGTAAAATTATAACATTCCTACTAATATTAAAAATGTGAATGTAAGTTTGTTACGCTTTCACGCGAAAACTACTAAACCGATCATCATGAAACTTTGTACACATATTCTTGGAGGTATGAGAAGTAACATAGGATACTTAACGTTAAAAATAAATAAATACGAAAGATAAAAAAAATGTTTACTTATTGAAGAAAGGTAGAAAAACGACCAAAACTGGTTAAATAAATAATAGCTGCACGCGAACGAAGTCGCAGACACAGCTAGTATATAATAATGATGATTTCTATAAGAAGTAATTGATAAACAAAGGTCGTTTAAAAAAAAAATCTAATTTCCAACTAATTTCATGGTGTATAACATCGGCGTGCGCAGCTTCCGTTTTAGACAAAACTCACTACTTCTTACAACGCTCCAAAAAAGTGAGCCTTCGAGGGACGCCTGACAGATGTGAAACATCTAAATTTTTTATACATATTACAAAATGACACGGAAAGTTTATGACAATAAACTGTCACAATGAAGTACTGAGATGTTTTTACAATACAATAATGATTATTTATTGTATATATATCTGTATTAATTCAATACATAAATTAAATGGTGTCCCTCGATTCGTCTCATTAGTCACATCTGTAATAGTTACATTCGATGTTGCTTGTGACCACGCACCAGTTGCGGATCTAGGGGGCGGCAAACCGAGGCACTTGCCCCGGGCGGCAGTTTCAGGAGGCGGCACAATCATTATTTTCAGAAAACAATTTAAAAGTAAACAATAGAGTACAAAACGAAGCTTAAAACGAAGTCAAACAGCTGGTCGGCTTAACACGTAGCTGTTACTGATCTATTCATACATTTACCTAAAGTTGCCAGAGCTACCGCAGAAATGTAGCATGAAGTTACTTAATTTATACACGCAGTATTGGATTTTCAATTTATCCTCACCTTAATAATTTGGAAATAATATTATTCGACAGATTATCTTAATTAATCCAAAAGTTGGTATCATTTCGCTTACTGAGGTGATAAGATCTTCATTATGATGTGCAGCATAATAAAAAATAATAATAAAGGGTGCAAATTTATTAAACGGTTCTCACTGAGCCGATCCCAAAAATATGCCACCCATATTTGTGAGATTTTTTTACCAACCGACTTCACACACTGGAGAGGGGATGCCTCTATCAATATTCGCCTCGGTTTGAAAAAAACGTAGAATTAGGGCTCTCGTATACTATCACATAGCGTCTATAGTAAATGTCCTCTTTAAAACCCGCAGGGATATTGCGGATCTTGTTTACCTATATAAACTCGTGAGTGGAATACTTGACTGCTCTGAATTATTGTCTAAAATATTCTTAGTAATCCCACGTAATGGTTTCAGGCTTCACACTAGAAACACATTCCTAAAAACAAAGTACAAAACTAACTTAGGTAAAAGTGCGTTATTGAATCGGGCTATTGATCTATATAATAATCTTTATAAAAACAATAATACCATCGACATATTTGGCAACTCACTTGATTCATTTAAAAATAAGTTACACAATCTGTTTGCTAGGTAAGGTTTTGCATGAATAGTTTAGATTTAGAAATATATATATACATTTTTTTAATTTTTTTTTTTTAATTTTACATTGATTTGGAAATCTCTCGTAATACATTATTTGCTTTCTCAATCATGATTTCACTTGTTTGCATATTTATGTTTGTTAAACTTTTAGACTTAAATTTGTTTCATATTTATCTGTGAAAGTTATGCATTTCTATAATTATTGTACCGGCATTGGAATCGTTATTCGTTATGTTTTGTATATTAACTTTATGTCTGTGCAATGTTGACTTGCTATATATAAATAAATAAATAAAAAAAATAAAAAAAAATAGTATTCTATAACAGAAGGTCTGACCTGCCGCATTATGTTACACATCTAAAAAATTGGTATAACACCATGAAGTTAGTCGAAAGTAATGCATAAAGCTTCAACTACTTTCATTCGTATTGAATTTAATTGTTCAAACCTTTTTATTTCATTTACGCCAAAAAGGATAGGTTTTTCAAATGAACACGTAACGAATTTTATAGCATATATGAAGTAAGTTATTAGTAAGTAGTTTTGAAGCTGAAGTGAGAGTTTGGAATTAAGTTTGTCATTGAATTTTGAATTCTTATGATTAACTTTGACGTAGTAATAATGGGAACTATTCTAAGTTGAAATTGATTAAATATTGACGTTCAAGTTTCTTATATAGGGAAAGAAGTGAATTTCAAATAATGTCTCATTAAACCGACACTGATTTTTACCAGTAATTTTTTTATATAATTTTTAGGTTTTAGTATTATGACCACAACCTCACCTGACTTTAAGTGATGATGTGGCCCACGATGATGGACACGCTAAGCCGAGTAAAGGAACTGACTCTGTTTAAAACTCTTGATCATTTGAATGTTACTTTTAAATTTCGGATTTGTTATGATGATTTATTCTATTATATATATGTATATATCTAGTTACTGCAATGTACGTACGCTCAAACAGTTAAATACACCGGTTAATTGCCATTGTACTTTGAAATATACATCGGACTATTAAACAATGGTAATTTACCTGCCGCATACCCGCTCGTTATGTCGTTATAAATACTAATTTTATTACGCATTACGGCAGTTTTAATTATTTTAATTAAGTCTCGCCAATCACGCCATGCCTACATACTCGGGCACAAATAATTTCATAACGTAATAATAAACGAATGCCGGTCGAGTAATTATCGAACCTGCAGTGTATGTTTTAATAAATTCCAACTTTAAACCTTAAGAAACGCTGCGTATTGAGTGATTTAAAAAGCGCTTGCGTAATCCGATATTAATGAGATTTTTAACGTCTGTCCGCATAATGAATGGGAAAAGGTTGACTGTATGATGTTAAATTTATTGCTCGTATGATCTGAATACCCGTTATATTTATAGTTTTAAAGCAACAATGGCACAGTTGGCAGTATATACGAACGCAACATTAATGTACGTGGTACGAATACGCAATGTGCTCGAGCTTTCGGTGAAGGAAAACATCGTCTGAAATCATAGCATGGTGGTAGGGCTTTACATAATGCGCAACTGACTATCTACCACATTCAAGTGAACAATGTGCCGCCAAATACCTCTAAGTGTGTTCCGGAAGTTGCACTTGAGAACCAGTTCCTGAACTAGGTTTAGCATGCCCCCCATTATGGGTCACATAGCCACTTAATATCACGCTAAACCTGAATTAAAAAAAAAAAAGAAATCAGGAATCTGTCAGCCAGGTTTTGGAAACTATTTTCGGCACTTCCCCAGTCAGTTACTACTCATTCTATAGTAACAGTTAATCGCGCTTATAAAAGTTAATTAAACCGCGATCGGCTAATCGCAGTCGGCTAACGACAACAAAAGTTTAATTCTCATTAAAAATAATGGTCTCGTATGAGGGTATGTCGATTGCAGCGAGACCTCGGTCCCGTTCGCGGCAGATAGCATCACGAAAGCGAACTCATATTAATGCGTTAGTTTACAAAAACATTATAATAAAAAAAGATGTAGCAGTCACCGCGAAAACGCACCGGGCTCGAGCCAATTACATGCTAATCAGTGTTGTTATAGAATTACAATGAATTGTCGGCGCGCGGCTCACCTTTATGACTTCATGAATTTTCACTGTGCAAAATTAAAATCAACATTTTTTTTGTTAACTGTATATTAATGTTATGAAGCGGCAAAGTTTGTTTGCTTGTTTGAACGCGCTTATCTTAAGTATTACCATTTATACGTATACCACTAATCTAGCCTTTACCGAAAGCTGAAGCTCATCGCAGGGTTAGAACTTACGTCCTTTGACGCGGCGTCTGTACACACTACCATTGAGCTATCATCGCTTCACAAATGTTATAAGTCCGCTTATGAGACGGATTTCGTAAATTTTGTTTCTATCTGATATACGAATCGTTGAGACAAGCTGCAGGCTACTTAACATCACGCTACCACAAATAGGAGGAAAGCCGTATTGAAAAACGTTACAGAGACGGGCAAAAGTTGTGAAATAATTTTAAATTACACGCGAACGAAGTCGCGGGCGCAGCTTCTCTTTTTTATATTTTAATATGCATTCCTTTTTTTGTATTGAGTTTTACGGACACGCTGTATGTGCGTGGCGTTAAATGCGACCGCGGCATGCGAACTTTCGATAATAGATTGCTTTGTTGTTGAATTACATTATTTTTTTCTGTGTTTTTTATTTGTTGGTATCAGAAATCTGCGGGTATATAGGATTATTTTGAACACTTGACGCTTTCGGTATCTATTATTTTACTTATTTAATTATGTAACGTATGTTTATATACAATTGTGCCGCTGTCATCTATGTACAGTAGAACCTCGTTTAGTCGATCCTCGATAAGTTGAAAACCTCCAAATTTCGAAAAAATGTTATGTTCCCTTCGCGTCAAACACCAAAACCTACATTCTCTATAAGTCGAAAACGCTATAACTCGAATTGTTTAGCGTCTTCCATGATGTTCGACTTATAGAGATTTTAATGTATATCAAGAGACATTTCTATGAAAGTCGCCTTTTTGAAACTTTTAGCTACAAATGCATTTACATATATTACGAGAATGCCGAATCCGAAAGACACGGTACGACTCTAGTAACGTGGACAAGAATTTTCGTGGTAAGTCTTGTTGGTGTCAATTACACAGAGTAATTTTATGGAGAACTATGACTAATTTATATTTTCATTTACATGCGTGTATACCATTAATCGATGAATCGCTCATAACATTCCTTCAAGACTACTGTAGTTATTGATACTGTGGCAGTCATATTTATTCTAGAATAATTATTTTTCTTACTTAATGTTATGTATTTGCGTACGTGTGTTTATGCATAATGGTGTCGATGTCATATATCGATAGATTATTTTGGTAGTCTTGTCGAGATTAAAAAAAAACACTGTAACTAGATAGAGATTTCCTTGTTAGAACTGTTTTAGTATTAAATCAAAATGCACATACACTGTTGTCTATACTTATATATAGGTACCTATTTTAATATTTATTATAAAGTGGAAAATTTTGTTTGAACGAGCTTATCTTCGTAACTACCAATCGGATTTTAAAAATTCTTTCTTTACTTTATAGAGCTATCATTGAGGAAGGATTTAGGATATTTAACATCACGCTACCACCAATAGGACTAAAACTGAATTGAAAAAAGTTACGAAAACGGGTAAAAACTAATTAAATTATTTTTAGTTTCACGTAAACGAAGTCGCGCACACACAGCCTATAATGTATGACAGTTTAAGATCCCGCCAAAACTCTACACAAATTTCAATGAATTCTCACAAACTGACAGATGATTATTTTAATGACTTATTTACTAGTAGGTACATAAATTATCACTACCGTGCAACACTCCAGGGTCTTCGTTCGCACGTCCATGACATACACCATAGTCTGTCCCTCTCGCTCTTACCGTTTTAATTATACGTGTAAGCGAGACACGTGTAAAACGATACTGTAGAATGTAATAATCAAGAAGTAGGCGGTATTAGTGAACGTTCAATAACCGTGAAACAATCACGAACTAACACGAAATAGTCGGGCAAATAATGGTTTAGTTTGCAGCAAACATCAAGCGAGATTCTTTGCGGGGTAAACAGAGTAAGGAATTGCGAGATACCTAAATGCCTCGTAGAGTTTTAGATGAGAACTTAACCTCTGATGTTATAGTTTTTAACATTAACTTACAGTTAAACAGTACAAACGGAGGTACATTGTTCGTGTTTTAGTTAACTTATTCTAAGTGAATTATAAATAACTAACTGCGCCTGAGACTTCGTTTGCGTGGAACTAAAAATTATTAGATCATCTTTGCCCGTTTTTGTATCATTTTTCAATACGGCTTTGGCCCTATCGGTGGTAGCGTAATGTTAAATAGCCTAAAGCCGGCATCGATCATTTCTCTATGAAATACAATAGGTTTTTTTGTAATTCGACAAGTAATACCTAAGATTAGTGCGTTGAAACAAACAAACAAACTTAATAATATTAAATATAGACTTGGGCTGTTGTTGGTTAGATGCCACAAGGACTTCCTTGACAGTTTTAACATTCTATTGACTTACTTATTGGTATGTCATATTTATATAACCTGAAAGAATCATTAAAAATCAGCAAAGTACCTATCCTAGTGACGTTACCATTATTAAGTATAAATATATTATAATTACCTTCTTGGTTTACATAAAACTCAAGTTTAAGCCCTAAGTTGCTTCGTGAGCTTTTAAAACTGGCATGTGCATATAAGAGCCGTATATTTATTAACAAATTTATGTTAAAAAAATATACAAGATATATTTGGTATATTTTGGATCTTTTTTGCATAAATTATTTGACAAACAATGTATTTTGACTATGATTTATCAGTTGTAATCAAAATAAATTTTACACTGAGATACTGATACAGTTTATGCGCTGTGTATCGGAGAGTAATAATTCTAATCAAGAAGGAATGATTCGAATCCAGCCCGCAGCATCCCACGGTCGCACCGAGCCGTCACGAACATTTGGCTTGCCTCTCGCCTGCCTTACATAGGGCTGGGTTACACTTAAAGTTCCCCCTTTACGCTTTATTTATTCACTTGGAACCGATTTAATATAATCGTTTTAGTCTTCTCGATATGAGAAAAAGTATTGATTTCGATACAATGGAATCGTTTTAGAGCAGCTTGAGCCGAATGATTAAATTTAAAAATTTAAATCAGTTATAAGAAAGGAAGTTACTGGACAGGAGTTATAATTAGATTCAGCAGTTTCGTGCAAGTGGTTCATTTATTTTGTTCAAAGGAAAAAGAGCCGAAGGCTTGCAAAGGAATCATCC
This sequence comes from Actias luna, assembly GCA_039707435.1. Classification (NCBI taxonomy): domain Eukaryota; kingdom Metazoa; phylum Arthropoda; class Insecta; order Lepidoptera; family Saturniidae; genus Actias; species Actias luna. Next base: position 16,125,916 of record JAZHAC010000003.1, on the reverse strand, counting down.
GTGGTAGCTTTAAATATGAGAAATAGTAATTAAAAATTCTTTGTTACGTGTCAAAACAAAGAACATTGGATTTTAATGTAAAATATAGAAGCGATTTTGTTGTAATACTACAACAACTATAAATCATAGAATCTTAATCTAAATGAACATATTTTGTTTATCGAAATCGATTTTTTTATTCGATTAATTACGAATCGATAAAGATTCTTTTACAATATGTTTACACATCCCTATGTGGAAGTCATACAAAGACAATCTCTAAGTGTCTCTCTCTCGCTCTCTCGTACAACGCGACCCCCGTCCGCCTTCGCCAGATAGCAAGGGTCGGCCAAATTGGCGCATACCTCCTGTGCATTGCTGCTTGCCTGGTACATACCGTAATGTCTCGGTCCGTATTACCCGCCGCAAACATTTTCAGGCATGATGTATTTTGTTTACCTTCCTTCCATACTCGATGTAACCAACACACACGTTATGTGTGTCCTATTTATTACACAATTATTAATATTATAAAGATAAAATAATAATAAAGACTTTATATATTATATTATTATACCGAAGCAAAATTTGTGTGTTCTGACTTGAATAAACACAAAAACTACTGGAGTGATCTCAAAAATTATTTTACTAGAAATGCTACGTTATCTCAGAGTAAGGCTTCTTTCTATATTTATTTATTGAAAAAATTAGGGATCCGTACTCAGAAAAGTTTGTTTGTTTGAACGCGCTAATTAACTAAGTAAACTATCTGATATCACGCTTCCAGCAATAGTAGCAAAGCTGTGTTGAAAAAAGTTATAAAGAGCAGGCAAAAATTATTAAATAAATTTTAGTTCCACGCAAACGTAGTCGCAGGCACAACTTGTTTTTCAACTGAATGCCTTTTTGAATTCACGCTGTATATTGCTCATCACTCATTACATAAATAACTTTATCATTATAATTTTGATTGGGTCCATAAATGTTTATTATACCTATTGAAGCGTTAATACACTGGCATTGTGTTTAAACTGGCTTGTTAGTTACAAAACTTATACTTATATCGTCTATGGGTTTATGAAAAAAACCTACACTTATATCTTATTCCATTCTATATATTATGGTAGCGTGATGTTTATTAATTGTGTGTTAACAACTAACTGTATATGAATAAGTATAAAATTAATTTTTGGAATTCTACCGGTAGTTTTTAAGATTATCGCGTTCAAATAAATGAACAAACGTTTCCGCTTTTTATTATTTATACAGGAATACAATTTTAACTCAATAACAAACAGCCTTATTATAATAATAAAAAAAAACAAATTCTGTTTCAGAATATTATTTTTGCCTATGATTTATCTCTCTGCTAAAAAATAATTTAGGTATCCTAGCTGGAAAATGAATTTTACTTTTGTTAATTAGTCAATACTAATTTGAAATGGTGTGATTAAAGCCCGAAAAATCATGGATTACCATAATATATTCACAATACCCGGATTGCTATCGTACATATCATTTGCCTCTATATAAACCCGGCAGAAAAACAATATACTTTACATAATAATACCATGTTTACAAAATTGGTAAATCGGCCCTAAAAATACAAAAAAAACATAATGCAAGTCTTCGAGAATGAAGTCGCGCACTGAGCCATGTTTTTTAGATAATAAGTAGGTTCTAGATAGGTTTTTATACCTTATCATTTATGGCCACAATCTCATCTGATATTAAGTGACGATATGGCACAAGATTTTGCACACGCTAAGTCTAGCGGAACAGACTATCATGTACAATTTTACTTTTAGAAAATAAATGTTAAGTATGTATTATGCTTTCTGATTTTCTAAAATTATATATTTTTTACATTTCATTAATCAAATGTACGCGTATCATGAAAAGTTATGATCGATAACCTATAAATATTCCAATTCAGTAAATTCACATCGAAATTTCTAAATACAAAATAAACTTTTACCCTACTTGAAAGAAACACAAACGACTATCATCCCTATATGTTAACGTCTCTGAGTCGATTTTTGCAAAACAGAATTTATAAACTAGGGTAAGAAGAGGGTCGGAGTCCCCCATCGTGTTGTGTGAATAAAAAAAATTGTTGACTTTGCTATTACAAAGTGCACGGCATACATTTGCATTATAATTGTAATTTTAGATTATACGAGCCACAAGTGATTGTTAAACAATGCTTAATTGGGGACGTTTAACATTATCAATTATTCATGTCGGGTCACCTTATTCGGTATATCTGTTCTGATCGCTTATAAATATATTCCCGGTGATGCGCAATAGTGGACTTAAAGAATCTGTATTGAAATTTCATGTTTACGTAATCTCGGTTGTAATCATTCGTAATAAATTATCTTCTTATCTTCGAGATAACTAATTCACGTGAATATATTTAGAATTAATTATTTTTAGTGAAACTTAACAATATTTTTTTTAACTTAATTACTTTTGCTACAAAAACCTGTTTTGTTATTTTATAACCTAATGAATATCAATTAATTTGCTGATAAGGCAAAAAATATATTTGATTCATTATGTTATAATTATTAATTTTAATTTTATTTTATTATGATTACAAAATTAAAGGAGCAAATTAATTAATGTTTTATTCATACATTGTATATAAAATAGCAACGAACTTATACCAGGATGACATCAATAAGTATAAATGCATATTATATACAAAATTACATATAACAAAGTCGTCGTCGCCTTAAAGTATTTTCAATGTTTTCATCTCTTGTATAAAGTTCTCTCGCGTGTTGTCCTAGTATTTTGTAGTCGAATGCAATAAAGCAGCAACATTCGTTTTGTTATATTTATTCATTTTTTGATAAAAAAAATCGTACATATTTTCTCGTAACTCATTTAATAGACAAGTTTAATTAAAATTAGAAGAAAGAGAAAATCGTTATTCGTTGTCAAATATATAATAATTTAATATTACAAAATTGGACTAAACCAAGGTTGCAGGTTTTTATTTTAAATAAGCTTGGGACTTTGACGTTATGTTATTACCTGGTTGTTTAAGACAATTTATTAACGTGGATCGTACAAGTATTTTTTATACAATTGTTTCCTACTGATGATTAATGCGTATATTGTTTTATAGCCGACATTGCCTATAAATAGCAGTTAGTTATTGTTGCTGTTGCACTGCTAATGATTCTAGTTCGTTTATTATCATCGCTTGGCCTTTTCAAGTATTCCGCGCCGCGCCACACCTCGTCGCTCAGCGCCGCGCGCCATCCAACACGGCATCTATTTACGCTACACGTTCGACGTGCAATGTAAAGTGTTTCTATTCTAATTCTAGAATAGGGACGTTATTAACTGGCCTAGATTTCCTACAAACGACGCCTGACGTGAAAACTGGTCGCGGACTTAAATATTTTGTGACGACCAAAAGGTTGTCTTGAATCCACTCCGTCTATATTTATTTATTGTTGTTCATCTAAAATTATAAAAATATCGGATTTATTTAAATGGTACATTTTTCTTGAAAATCCGTTCGTGGAAGTGTTCAATTAAAAAATGTGTCATGTGACACTTTTTCAAGAAGCTGGATTTTCGTGAAAAATTGAAATAGTTCTTGATCGGAAAAATCCTAGTTGCATCCGGGTCACTCGGCGTCGGATAAACCCTTTTCTTCAGCGCGCGTGATACTAGGCGCGCAGTATACACGAGGAGGTGTGCTAAGTGCGACACGGCGCCTAGCCGAACGTGCGAGCGAGATAGATTTATACGTGGAATGCAAGCGGCTAAGCGAGACATCACGGTGAAGGTCAACTGATAGAGTGCACAGAGTAATTGCATTTATAATAATTCTTACTAGTTCTTAGATTTTTTTATTTTATTATTATTTTTATTTTTATATTTGCAGCTTTTAAATGAAAGCAACTTTAAAATACGTGTTATTAGTAAAAAATAAAGTTATATTTGTAATGATAATAATATTGGAGCTTTACTAAGTTTGAATGAAATAAATTTGTACTATATTTGTGTATATTTAATTATTTAGTTTTATTTCTGACATCTGGAATTACTCTGTGTAAGTACCAAGTGTAAATAGAGACAGATCGCCATGCAAGAACGGGACGGCAATACCAGCACGTGCTTCCTTTCGTCTTCTTTTTGGCTCTTCACACGCATGCTGCTCCAATATTGCATCTCGTTGTGGGAATTTGTTTCCTGAGAGACGAATACAAAAGTTTTTTTTTTGCGTTGATGTGTTTTTAACTTATGCAAATTTGTACAAAAAAATAATGGAGACGTGTCGTTCGTTCAATTAATTTTGTTTAATCGTAATGGATTTTATTGTTGACCTTAATCGATAAAAGTTGATATGGGCCGGTTGTTTATATACAGTTATTCTGTTAAGAGATATGTATAAGTCGTTACACAATATAATTGTAAACTACTTATTATAACTCGTATAGTTATAACGAGTATGTAAAACAAGCTAACAACCTAGTATTTGCTATGGATTTTTACGGAATTGATATAGATGTAGAGTGAAATTAGGACTTCGGATACATTTATAACGAATTTACAAATATTAGCCGGTACCTATGTCAAATTCCCTCGCACCTTTGCATGAGCCAGAGTAATGCGCTTGAACTTTGCGATGAGTAAGTCCGTAAAGAATGGGATTTTAAATACCACGTTAATAAGAAAAGGGTATTAGCTAGCCAGGTGGTACTTTCTATCTTCTTTCTTTCTTTCACGTGATTTGACGAAGATTTTTAAGTTTCGAATGTTTTTAGAAATGTTGTAGGCTATATAAAGTATTATTATTTTTTATTTATTTATTTTATCCATTATGTATTCCATGTTTATTTTACTACACCACAGTGCTGGATTTACCAGTAGGCTGAGTAGGCAGATAGGGTGACAGATTTTAGAGGCGGATTTTTACTTATACATACACTTAAATGTCGCTAGATAATTATATTTCATTTCATAGTATCTAAGTCTTACGTCAATTTTTATCTCTACTATTTTTTATAGTCCTATGTAGAATCGAATTGTACAGTTATGTAGGTCAAATTCGAAAAGCCTACGGTCGGCAAAAATATAACACACTCACTTACGTATTTATAATATTACTAAAGATGTTTAATACTTCAAGTTTGTTCAGTGCACGCCTCGTAAAAGTAATCTCACTCACAAAGAAATTACTACCTATGTTATTATATTACGTATCTAACTCATACACTTACCTATAAATCACTTTTTCTCTTTAGTTTTGTGCGTTTTAGAATTTAATATAAACTCCGCCACTGCTTCACGATATATTTTATGGCCTACTGTCCAGGTACGCGTTGTCTTGCTTTTTGGTCCAGTATTTAATAATTCTAATAATTAATTAGAAACCATAAGCGTGATGCGCGTACAAAGGAATAGAGTGGCAGACAAAATTTCTAATTAAAATATATTTAACATATATAATTAAAAAAAAAAAAAATGTACAAACCAGATTCAGTTACAGTTTTCTTGTAATCAAAGTGTTACTGACAGTTTCAGACCCGGTCTTGTCCTGTCAATAGAAGAACGACATAAACTACCCTTATACAAAATTTCACAAAAATCGGTCGAGACGTTATGAGCACATACAAATATATCTGTATATTTAATTTAAAGTTACTTAATGTTATATTGGTGGTTTGTGTCCTACATATAATAAACGCATTTTAATATTTAAAACACCCTTATATAGATACGAACTATAGACAACAACTGAAAACATTGAACGCTAGAAAAAATAAATGTTGTGACAAAGTTTTGAGTGTATTAAAATTTTATTTAATGTTTGTATTTTTTATATTAACATAGGAATACGAAATCATAGTATGTTACTATATCATTGAACCTCGGGTGACAAGCTGATAATGTATATGACTAAACATAGGTAAAGTACTATTTCGAAAATTATTTACACAATAATCAGCATGACAACCGTATTTATTGTATATATAGATAATGAGGAGTCGATTTTAAAGTAGAGAATTTTATTGCATCGCTCGTTTTATTAGTATTTTATGAAATGCTGATAGGTATGGGATTTTCTAGTGTCCGTCTAACAAGTTACTTAAAGTTGAATATCTACCGCCAAATACCTATAGATGTGGTTCGGCAGTTGCACTTGAGGGTCAGACCCACCGTTAGGTTTAGTGTACCCGCCATCTTGGACCACATAGTCATTTAACATCAGGTGAGATTGTGATTATGATGCTAAACCTTATAAGCTTTTACTTATTGAAGTAATGATAGCTCAGTGGTAGCGTGTAGGAACGCCGCGTTATGGGACGTGTGTTCGAATCCAAATGCCTACGATGTGCTTGAGCATAGCATGGTGGTAGGGTTTTTTATGATACCCGCCCGGCTACGCTATTGTTTTTAGTATCTACCACTCGAGCACAAGAACCAAGTTAAATGCTACCTGTATCTATTCTATACATATAATGACAATGTTAATTTAACGTGTCTGTACTTTTTAGATTTATCTGGAAAAAAAAACAATTGCAGGTGACCAAGAATAAGTAATAAAATACATTTACATCATTTTTAGAAATATCTTACTGTCTGCCTGTTTATTTGCGCACGCATCACTTCTAAAGTACAACGTTTATGTCAAAATGTCACCAATGAAATCATAAAGCATATTCTCGAGTAACAAGTAGACTTTGTTTCATTAAAATCGGTTGACTCTATCGATAGTTATTGTAATTTGAATGTTCGCGTGAGGTTAAATCATTTTACTTCAACACGAACGAAATCACAGTTATAAAACGTAAAAAAATAAACAAAAGAAAACAACCAAAGTCTATGTTTTAAAGTAAAGCTTCTGAGTAACTGCTGGTTTGAGAGGTTTTAACAGCTTTATCGGGTTTTGGCAACTATAACAGGCTAAGAGTGCCAAAGTTCGGGCTAATTCGGCCAGTTGAATGTATAAGACACCTTTGGACCTTTCTTGGTAATGAGATGCCGAGTTTGTAATAAGATGTAAAACTTTAAAGGGAAGTGTTTTTTTAGTTTATAGATGAAATCGTTTTTCGGTAGTTCAGTCGTATATCTTTTTACTTGTACGATAAAAAGCGATAAAGTTTCGCCTACAAGTCTAATCGATAAGAAAAGATCAAATAGTTCGTTTTTATCGTCTACCTGTCAATCGAACTCCTATTTTTAAGTTCGTTTACCTATTTGCTACCAATTAGCTTTAATGTAGTCGTTAAAAAAATTAATTGTATGTAATATATTTCTCATCGAAACAAGAATTTTGAAAATCTAATACAGCGCGGTTGGGACAGAGAGTAAATTCTTGTAAGTCGTCATCGACATGGTCACGTGACGTGTCTAACGGACACACTATATCGGTTCCTATTGGTATAACTTATTGCACTGTAAACAGTTTTGATTTAATATCCAACAATTCATTTGGATATCCAAAAATAACAAGTGTTTGTTTATAATTTTAAGCTTTTACTTATTTCAGCAGTCAGGGAGACTGCTTCGAATTTTTGTATTATATTTTATGTAATAATCACTATCTATCAATTCGAATTAACTGATAACAAATAATGATATAATAAATAATTGTATACTAGCGATCCGCCCCGACTTCGCATAGACAAAAATATATTTTCGTCCGAACCTTACCAAACTTCACAGAACCATCCGTTGTACCAATCTGAACATAACCTTAAAATACATCAAAATCGGCTCAACCGTTTTTAAGTCTATAAGGAATTATTACATATGATTAATTAGAAACAGGTAGCTGATGCAATGATTATCGTTTTGAAAATGTCCACACTACTAGTTGATACTGTCCACAAATAAGTAAATCGATTTATTACAATTATCGATCGATACGGTTTTTTTTACAATCGATTACAAAAATGATTTTTGTTTGGTCAGTTTTAATCAATCACAACGGTAAAAAACCACATACATACATGACAGATGAATTTAAAACCTGCACCAAGGCTACCAGGACTTAATAACGTAACAAGGAATTAAAATATAAATTAATCGATTCCGGTACGGACCGGTTTTACCGGCAGCTGACCGCGAGCCGCTGCTGCATAGCGCCGCGTCGTCGGCTCAGTTTGAACTAGTAATATGTTTTAAATGACACCCATATTCCTTATGCTCTCCTGGTACTTTCCGTTAATGGATCGATACCGAGTTTAATTTTAAATATTATTAATTAATTTAATTAATTTATTTATTACATGGTAATTTTATTATCATAGTTATTTAAATATTATAAAATATTTACTTCTGATGCGTTATGAGAAGTAGTTGAGAATGAAAATTTTAGTTTGAAATTGAAGTTACGCGCTGTTGATCATGAAGTTAACTGAAATAATGTTTCTATAATATATCTACTTCAACTAACTTCAAGGTGTGTTTCATTGCCTCGTATAAAGCTTTTATTCATAGTATTTAATAGTCCGTGGTTAACATTTTGTGGTAAGTCTTTGAGGCATAGTGACATTTCCTTAATATTATTAAACTTAATGACATAATTCAAAATGCCTCAAACAAAATGCCCTTATAAAAATTCGAGTGGGAATTTGAGGTCTTTACTTTGACATTTAAGGATGCTGCAAGGATGATAATAAAAATTGTCGCAAATTCTCCAACTATAATTTCCTCTGTTGAACTTGAGAGCCAGTTCCTTCAATAAAGACCGGCAATGCATCTACGATTCTCCTGGAGTTGTGGGTGTCCATGGCTAACGGTGATGACTTACCGTCAGGTGAAATGCTTGCACGATTGCCGCATATTTAATTAAAAAAACTTTTAACCGTTAAAACATGAATAAAGAAATATATTTTGTATCATGCTAAAGATATAAGTTGTAACATGTCTACCCAATAGGTTTTTTTAATCAGAAATATAATATATAACACATAAATATTTGTTATTAAATCACATATCCACGAACAAAGTTATAAGTTATAAAGTTATAAGTACAAAGTTATATTAAGTTAATCAATCAGGTTAATTATGAATCTCGAATTATAGACATTTTAAGGTTAGGTCGTTCGACTTAATAATATGCCGAGAGAAAGTCTGGAATCGAAAGGTACTGACATTTTCGATCTATTTACCATGTCGCCGAGAGTGTAGTCAGTGCATAAACTGGAATATTAACTCGATGACCTTATTCGTTATTAAATGCCACAACAACCAATTTAACAGGCTTTCGTTCAAGAATTACAAAATAATCAAATATGACTCATTTGCATTGACATTTATCATGCATTTTTATCTCACAACGTGGTACTAAGACCGGGTTTAAGATAATATATATATATATATATATATATATATATATATATATATATATATATATATATATATATATATATATATATATATATACATTATCTATATAAAAGAGAATATAGGTTCGATCCTCCGGATAGGAGTCCTCGAGTGACTCTGCTCGCGCGATACAGTGACACTCTACATCACTGAGAGTACACCATCACACCGCATACCATTCCTGCACACTCAAACGTTAAGTACACGGTTCTGTAAGGGACTACCCTCGCGGCCCTTGAGCTGCTTACCTGATAAGGTCGTTGTTAGGATCACTGAATTAGTAAGTTAAGACCTGTTGGTTAGTGAGAATCGTGAATCTTTCGTCATTCTCCGGCAGCAGCTTACGCCGAGGTTCGGTCATTCCGACACCCTTGCACCCGCTGCCTCGAAGCTGAGTGTTCTCGGCACTCGCCCCTTAAAACTCGATGAAGCTGTCAATGACCTTAAAGCTGACAGCGTGGATCTAATTTAAAAAAGAAAATATAGATTCTCTTAAGCTCAAAACCAATTAACTTAACTGTAGGTTTATGACTACATGGTTCTAGGGTACTTTTGTTTGTGCTTTGGTTTTAAATTCGTTTTGTAATGATTATTTTCGATTTACTTTTGTATATATATAGAATAGAACCACTGCGAGTAGTTTAAAAGATAACCTGATCAATAATAATGTCAGGATGAGATATGAACTTGTTACCAAACCACGGATTCACCGTGAGGATGTTGGGTACCTTAAACCTTATCGTTGTGGCAGAGAGAGGAAAACTCGAGACAGTATGCCTCCTTTCGGTGTTCATTAACACTCACCTTTACCTTCTCTTTTTGCCCAAAGATTTACAGCATAAATACCAAAGCAGTCTCAGTGAATAATAGAAAATATAAATTTTACGTCCATTCGGTAACGTTCCAGCTACGTACGATATCTCGCCTCGAGCGCTCCGCTTTGACTGAACTCAAAGCCGCGCTCGCATCGCGCTTTATACTAATCGGCGTTATAAACTACCCTCCTATAAACTATATTCTGCCATAAAACATCCCCTATAACTACATCCCTATATTTTATGTATATTTTTTTTATATTAAACTCAGTTCTTATTGTCGCCGTGTCGTTTCGTCTGAGAGGTTATTTTTTAAAGTTTACTTGGTTTGTTTTATGCTGTCAGAGGTTATTGAAACCTTCGGTCAGAATTATTTGAATACTAGCTGAGCCGGTGACTTCGTTTGCGTAATTAAATGTATTTTGGCCGTTGTATGTAATTTTTTCAATAAATAACTTAAAGCCTTACCTAATTATTGTCTCTATCAAATACAAAAAGTTTTTTTATTCGTCTGGCTCCTAAAACTAACGCGTTCAGATACACAAATTTTTTCCTCTTTATAATTTTAATATAGATCTAGATATATATCTTATATATGTTTTAATAATGTATACACTTGAATTCACGTTAAGGTATTTGATTAAAAGCATCTCAGTTGTACGTTTACGGATGCCGCGTCATGGGACGTGAGTTCGAATCCGATCACCTATAATGATCTTGAGCTTTCGGTTAAGGAAAAAATAGCATAGCATGGTGGTAGGGCTTCTTCTGATGCCCGTCTGGGTAGCTATTATCTTCAAGTTGAAAATCTACCGCCAAATACTAATAGGTGTGTTCCGGCAGTTGCACTTGAGAGCCAGTTCCTCCTATAAAGGTCGGCAACGTATCTGCGATTCCTCTGGTGTTGTGGGTGTCCATGGGCGGCGGTGATCACTTACCATCAGGTGACACGCTTGATAGTTTGCCCGCTATTACATTGAAAAACCTTTCTATATGTATCGATATATCTTTTCTTGAACTAGGTGAGTTTCCATCAATCAAATAAGAAAGATTTGAGAGAAACGTATATTTATTCAAATATAAAATCCCAGAGCATATAGAGACTTCAACTTCCAGACCGGATATATTTAATTATTCTAAAAAAACTGAATACAAAGTACTAGTTAAGCTTATTGTACCACGGAAAATAAAAAATAGCTAAGGAACACGCTATAAAAACAAATAAAGTTTGGAAAATCCATAAGTGGAACGCCTCATAATCTCATTTTTTATTTTGTTTATTTATTAACAATTAAACCACATCGAATCAGACCGTGAAAAGTAATAGGGTTCTATTCCTAATTATACTGAAGCTTATTATAAACAATAGACTTGATTAGTAAAGTGTTTCGGTCGTTATCGTGATAACATACAGGATCCGCACATACAGACACACGGACGTCCAAAGTAGAACTTTTTTAAATAGTTTTGAAGCGATGATAGCTCAGTGGTAGTGTGTACGACTTCGCGTCAAGGGAAGTGACTTCGAATCCAAGCACCTACAATGAGCTTGAGCTTTCGGTGAAGGAAAACATCGTGAGGAAACCATAGCATGGTGGTAGGGCTTTTTCTAATGCCCGCTTGGCTAGCTACCACCCTCAAGTTGTAAACCTGTCGCCAAATACCAATAGGTGTGTTCTGGCAGTTGCATTTCAGAGCCAGTTCCTCCACAGGTTTAGCGTGTCTACCAAATTGGGCCGTATCGTCACTTAAGATCAAGTGAGATCATGGCCATAACGCTAAACCTTAAGTATAAAAAAAATGGCATTAAAAATATCATCAGTGTTAAAATTAGTGTTTTTCTTGATATGTGCGTGTATATATTATTTTACAAGTGTAATATATGATAAATAGAAACATTTTAAGTTTGAAAAATCAGTTGTTTCGCGTGAAGTGACAGTAGTACCTACCTCAACGCTTCGCTTATGAGGCGTGCAATAAATACTTACTAGCTACTAAATGACATGAATAGGAATGACTACGTGGTCAATTTATACCAGCTGAATCTCTCTATAACCTTCTAAAAGATCTTGGCTTGTCTAAGACTACAGTTAGTTCATAACGCAGGTATTTAATCAGACATCTTTTTTCAAGTATTATGGTTACAATAATCATTTTAACTATATTTAGGTGTACGAATAATTTTATTTCGTATAAAGAATTACATGATTCACTTACTGAGAAACTAGTGTTATAAACTGAGTTTAATTATAGAGCGTACAAAGATACCTAATTAGATTACAGAACAAAAAATATTAACAAAAATGTGGGTAAATAAATAAGATACATATATCGAAAAGAATTCGATCCGTGCCAAGTAGAGACATTGAAGTATATTTTTAGGGTAGTGTATAGGTATATATCACCTGATCTTAAGTGACGATACGACCCAAGCTAGTAGACACGCTAAACCTGTGGAGGAACTGGCTCTCAAGTGCAGCTGCCGGAACACACCTATTGGTATTTGACGGCAGATTTTCAACTCGAGGGTGGTAGCTAGCCTGGAGAGCATTAGAAAAAGCCCTCCACCATGCTATGGTTTCCTCACGCTATATTCTTTCACCGAAAGCTCAAGCTCATTGTAGGATTCGAACGCACGTCCCTTGATGCGAAGTCGTACACTACCACTGAGCTATCGTCGCTGGAGAATGAATTAATTTGAACTTAGTCTCGTCTCAACAACTTTTTATTATTTATAAGATTTTGTTTAATTATCATACGTCAATTTTTATTTTTAGTCTAATTATTCTTTTTATATGTTTACTATCATACTTTATTGGAAATTATCCTACGAAACACCTATATTAGGTCTTCCGATAGTTGGAAGCCAGTTCCCTAATAGATATACCATGCCTATCATTTTAGGCCACATCGTGAACTTATAATATCATCTTAGATTAGCTCAATCTATACAATATGAACCTTAGCTTTTGTGTAGGAAATCGTCGTAATGAAACCGTAAGTTGTGTATTCGAACTTGTCTCTAAAGCTGCGTTGGCAGGCTCCTACCAGATAATCCTGGGCAGGGGGAGAAACCTACATCCGTGTCCCAAGTCTCTGGAACTGCTCGGAGTTCTCTTCTCTGCTATCCAATGCACTCAGCATCTACACTGAATTCTTGGATTCAATTCAACCGGAAGTTGCTTGCGTCCGATGTAACACACCGTGAAGTTAGTTGCAAGTTATTTTGTTTGGTGCGATATTTAATCCTATTCTGATTTTTATTCTTGGCAACTCAGTCTTCTTTAGAGACGATTACTGCCATTTCTAAGTGATAAGGTTTGGGCTTTTGGGCAGATGAAACTGTCTTCAACAAGATGGAGACGTGCTTGTTGAAGCTCTCTTGGGAGTTTTTGTGGCAACTAATATATCGTGTTCCGAATGGTTATTCATAATTCGCGTTACATATGCTCTTCAGTTACAATAAATCACGTAAAATATCACATATATCACACAATATAGAGCTAAAGGGCTAAATAACTGAGTATATGGATTCAAAATCACAACATGACATATGAAGATCTCGCCAGAAACTTGCGTTATTTGATATTATTTAATTTATTACATTAACATTATTGCTGTTTCATGTTCGTCATATTTTAGTATATTTTGTATTCAAACTTTTATTAATATAGTTTTTTAACGTCGTCGTTTGAACTTTTGCCGTTATTAGAACGTGTTAACAGGTTTCTCTCTCTGTTCTATCGCGTTGTGTTTTGTTACTGATGTTTTTTGTCACTTTCAAACTACTGGATATATATTGATGGAATTCAATTATTACTACTTGAAACAAAAATGTATTTTGCACATTTTGCAATAAATGATGGACTATTTTATGGACATTAATGCAGTTTTCTTTGATCGACAGCTAATAACTTAAGTAAAAATATAAGTTATCTGTTCTTATCTTATATAAGTGTAGCGGTAAAAAACTAAGTTGTCAGAGAGATTTTTTAAGTAACATCGGGTATTCTTAGGTATGGAATTTCGACGGTGATTTAAAATATATGTTAGTATTTGCTACATTTATTTTATTGGGTTATTAAATGTTTGTTCAGAGCAGAATTTAGTTTATTGACGGTAAATTAAATTAGTGTATTTATATTTAATTATTTTTATTATTATATTGATGTACGATATGTTGTACTAAATGTGTTTAATTAAAACGATCGTGTTGTGTTTGCCCGGACACGTGTTACCGCCATGTCACCATTCATATGTACCGTGTTGTGTTCCCGCAGACGCGACGCAGGCGGCCATGACGGTGGGCGTGGCCAACGTGCTCTGCGACGACCGCCCCGCCCCGCTCGCGTGGCCTGCGCCGCCCCCGCCCGCGCCGCCCCCACCCCTCTGGCAGTACCCCGCCGGTGAGTCACACGCACACCTCCTGGCGGCCTCTGCTCGCCTGGTAGCTACGCGCCAACTGCATTGCGAGACCGCGACGCCCGAACCCGACAACACCGATAACATTTCCCATCTCCCTCTGTTACGTCGATGGAGAAAGGGAAGGAAGACGGGATTCGAATTAAAAAAAAAAAAAAACTTGCGCCTAATTCCTATGTACCCGGGCCGATTGAAAACGCCACCTCTTTGTTCATGCCGCTTTGGTAGCAACGGTGCAACGGTACGCGTCGGCGTTGTCGTAGCGTAAGACGGCCATGTTGAATTGTCGCTACCGTTTTACGTGAGACAAGTTGTATAGGCGACCGTTTTAAAATGTCAGGGTTATTACGATGCGAACTTTGGCGTGACATTTCTTTAGCCTTTACAAACGACTATTGTGTCACAGATTAAATAACTTGTTAATAGGTAACATAAAAGATTGCCATATCATTTTATGTGACCGAATTATTAGACAAATATCGAGTTTTAATATTACACGGGTTAAATATTTTTCTTAACCTTTATTTTAAACTTTTCAGTTATATAGATTATCTAAAGTCAGTTGCTATATATTTTCGCGTGTGTTCGTTAAATATTTTACAAACTTTCAAGGTTCATATAAAAAATGGCGACTCTCTCGTAAAAACTGTCCGAGGAGTTTTGTGGCAATTAACAAATCATGGCTTGAGTTTATTATTTATAATTACTTCACTTCACAAAAAACCGGGTTATTTTCTATAAACTTATGAATCAAATTAAAAATTACAACATGACAGACAAGATATTCCGGTAAATGATCGGTTTTAATCGATGATAGTCGATAATCGAATTTCCCTTTCCCTAGTCTGAGTACCCAATGCTTACTATTTCCCTAATATAGATTACCTAACTACAGTATTTTTGTGTACAGAGTACAGTACGTAATTATGATAATAAGAACCAGTGATTTCCCATTGTTGGGAGTGGGACTCAGCTCGAAAATACGCTTGGGTTTAATTAAAATATATTAGCAATATTAAACTCTAACAAATGTACAGAGTTCATTTGGTTTCCTGAATAATTTCGAGAATATTTTATAACTTAGTTTCTTTACAATGTATTTATTTCACCAGCCGATTCTTTACTAATTTGGATTAGAAATATTATTATTTTGTATTTAAAACAGCACGTTAAAGTGTAGCTTGGTTGGTAATAACTACAACTATGCATAATCCAAAAATAAAGATTTGACTATTCACATATGGAAGTTGGTTTTTAAAAGTTGACTTCGTCATATTTATCACCACAATTCATATAGGTGCCTACCGATAACCTATCACTAGGTTTTAGTTTATCACTAGGAGTTAAGACTAATTTAAATGGATTTTATCGCGGTTACTTTATAATTTGGATCCCGACGTTTCGAAAGCTTTTCAGCCTTCGAGGTCTAAATTAATAAAAAACCGCGATAAAATCCGTTTGAATCAGTTTTATTTCGACGGTCACTGTTGTTGAATTTAACGGTGATTCACTAATTAAAACTCGACGTCGTCGCTTTGTAGTGATGCTGTAATATTAGACGTTGTATACATACATACTGGTATTTGTGCTCGAGACTTTGTTCGCATGAAACTAAAAGTTTTCCCATAATTCTCGTCCCGTTTTTGTTACTTTGTTACTTACTAGCTTTGCTCCTATTGGTGATAGCGTGATGTTAAATAGCCCAAAGCCTTCCTCGATGATTGCTCTTTCAAATACGTAAAGAATTTTTGTTATCCGCCTGGTGGTTTCTATAATTAGCGTGTTCAAATAACTTTTACATTTTATGATATTAATATATATATCTTTTTTTATATACTTAAAGTTTAGCGTTATGGCCATGATTTTACCTGATCTTAAATGACAATACGGCCCAAGTTGGTAGACACGCTAAACCTGTGGAGGAACTGGCTCTCAAGTGCAGCTGCCGGAACACATCTATTGGTATTTGACGGCAGGTTTTACAACATGAGGGTGGTTGCTACCCAGGCGGGCATTAGAAAAAGCCCTACCGCCATGCTATCTATCTATCTATGCTAGCCATAAAAATTAAAGGATATTAATAATAAAAAGTCTACATTTTTTGTTGATTTTCAACAGGTTGTAACTCCGAGGAAAATGATCGTTAGGCGAAAGAAAAAAAAGGGGAATTGTAGCTCCCAAGTGTCTAGTTTTTAGATCTAGTCATGATTTTGTTTAACATTTTTGGTTTTGGAGTAATCCCAGGAAAACTACCAGAAAATACCCAAATTTTTGCTCGTCTTAAAAAAGGTTTTCAAATAAACTTTTTTAATTTTAAGGAAATTTGATGACCTTTAATTTGATCAGTTTCCTCGGAATTACAGCTCGTTGAAAGTCACACAAAACTTTAGGGTTTTCTTAGTTAATTATCCCTGAATTTTTGTGACCGGTGTAGGAAGGATTACGACTACGTGGTTTTTTAATAAACTGCTTTCAATATCAAAGTCATATTTGATGAATGCGTGCTTCAATCGCTTTCAATACACGTACATATGTTATTCACCTATAGTCCACTTTTTTGTAAACTGCATACACAGATTTAACAAGATTCTAACAAATTAGCGGCTCATTGGTTAGAACTGACTAAGCTGTTATTGTTATAACTTAAGATGCATGTTCCCAGTTGTTATCTGTGTTTTCACTTCATCACGTAGAATACCGTAAAAATGGCTTATGACCCGTTTTCTGTATACGTTATAAGTTTAACGTTATGCTCATAATTTCACCTGATCTTATGTGACGATACGGCCCAAGTTGGTGGACACGCTATGCCTACTGGAGACACTGGATCTCAAGGGCGGTAGCTGGAACTCATCTACAGTGATTTGGTGCCAGATTTAAAACTCTAGATTTGTTACTACCCATGCCGGAATAGTAAAATCCCATATCGCCACGCTATTGTTTCTTCACGATGTTTTCCTTCATCGAAAGTTTAAGTTCTCTGTTGGAATTCGAACTTGTGTAGATCGACACAAGACCGTCATTGTTCATCCTGAAACATTGCAATTGGAAATCATCGAGAATCAATATAGAAAATTTGTTGAACAATATAAAGCGAAGCTTGAAGCGATGGTAGCTCGTTGGTAGCGCGTACGACTTTGTGTCAAGGGACGTGAGTTCGAATCCAACGATCTACAATGAGCTTGAGTTTGAAAACATCGTGAGGAAAAACCATAGAGTGTTGGTAGGGCTTTTTCTGATGCCCGTCTGGCTAGCTACCACCCTCAAGTTGTAAACCTGCCGCCAAATACAGATAAAGATCAGGTGAGATTATGGCCATAACGCTAAGTCTTAACTATAAAGAAAAAAAACAGGTACCCACTAGACGTGTCACGTGTTAGTTGAAGTGTTGTTTTTTGTACATCTATATTAATATTATAAAGAGGAAAAGTTTGTTCATTCGAACGCGCTAATTTAGGAACTACCTATGAGGTATCAAAAGTAAATTATGTATTTTATAGAGTAATAATTTAGACTATTTAACATCACGCTGCCACCAAACGGAGCAAACCAGTACTGAAAAAAGTTCCAAAAACGGGCCGACGTTAATAAGAAATTTCTATTTTCTCGCGAAAGAAGTCGCGGACGTAGCTAGTTCTTCATAAATATATTACTGCTATGTGTGTGGTGGCGTCAACCACTTTCAAATGATTTATTTATTTTCGCTGGTTTTTGGATCCCAACCACCGTAAGCATGTATTTCTTCATCACAGTAGCGCTCTAAGACATATCTATTCCACCGGTATCTGTTCAGCCACTAAGAAGCTTGCAGGGTTTATCGTAGTGGTTATGTTTCCTGGTGGGTCATTTACCAAAGTGAAAAATTCTATAGGAAGAGTTGGATAGAGAGTAAATTCTTGTAAGTCGTCATCGACATGGTCACGTGACGTGTTAACGTACACACCATATTTGATCTTATTAGTATAACTTATTGTGTAAACATTTTTGATTTAAGATCAAACAATTCATTTGGATATCCAAAAATAACGAGTGTTTGTTTATAGTTTTTTAAGTTTTCACTTCTGTGGGAAAACCTCTTTGATTGCTTTGATTATTGTATCTTTCTGCCATAGTCTTTGTGATTATCATTTCTCATTAATTATCATCTCGATTCTTTCCGGTACTAACACCCATTCCTCCCCACTGTCATATTTTTAGGACACTATTATCAAAATTTCTTTTTACGTATTAGGACTTTTATTTTTGTTATATCTGATGAAATTCATATTTTTACACTATTGTTGTAATATTTTTTTTTTGTCGCTGTAAAAAATGTTTAAATAATAAAAAATCAAAGTGCTAATACGTAAAAAGACATTCTGAAAATAGTGTCCTGAAAATATGACAGTGGGGAGGAATGGGTTAAGATTTATCGATTGCCGGAAAGTATAGATATACCTGTGTGTCGCCAAATGTCACTTATCCTGAAGCAATGCAGGCAGTTGGTAGTTGGAGGTCGCCGAGTCAATTCACGCCATAGTGACTATAGTATGGTGGTAAGGCTTTTTCTAATTAACCCCTGACTAACTATCACTTTGAAGTTAAAAGTCTACCGCAAAATACCTATAGGTGTAATAAAGAACCAGTGTCTCTACTAAGTTTAGCGTGTCCACGATCTTGGGTCAAAACGTTACTTGACACTAGGTGATGTTTTTACCATAACTATAATGTTGGAATCTATGAAAAGAAATATTTCCATGATGTTTCTCGGTGGTCTCGGCCTGATTGAACGCAATAGTCATATTTACTGTTCAATATTAAAGAATAGTGTAAAATAATCAATGCAATGTTTAAAAGTTTTTAGTAGTAAAATTAGTTAGTATAATAAGATGTTGCGGGCGAAACTATGTATAGAAACATTATTATGGAGTTATCAGTTTATTCTACGGTATTAAAATGTCAGAAATCATTGATAAGTATGCGATAGGTATAAAAACGTGATAGAAGATAATTGGGATTTCAAATTGGTAGTTTTGACGTTAATCGGAAACTAAAAACTCGATATCAAGTTACAAAATAATCATTTATTATTCAAGCTGAAATCTTTACCTAAATTATAAATATGGTTCTATCAATAAAGAATAACGAAAATTGTTTTTCATAATTTATAGAATTTTCTGGAATTCCATTCCTTTTTAGGGTATTAGGAATTTTACTTTGTAAGTTGTTGTTTCTTTTAATGTAACCAACTGTTAAAAATATAACCAAATAAAATATAACCAAAGTTATAAAGGTAACTTTAAAAAAAAGTACAAGTGGAGTTTTTGGTTAAATTTATCTGTTCTACTTTTATTATTACAAATTGATTGTGACGTTCGTGTTTTTAAAACGATTGAAACGGGTATAGCAATATTTGTTTTATTTATAGCAAATAATTATGAATATTAAAATAGCATCTCGCTATAAAAAAAAATTGGTAGTTTAAAATGTACGCATCTTTACGTCAGGCTTAATATTACAAAGTTTCTTCACACGATAATCATTCATTTAGAATTCATGAACGCTATACCACATCACGAGTGCTTCACACATATGCCTTGTAAGTTCCTCCTAAAAATTATATTAAAATAAAGCACGAGAATAATAAAAAAACTAATCTGAATCGCTTATCGTTCACCCGCATCCACTAAAACGTAACGGAACCGTCGCGTCGTCGCTTCCACGTCGTAAATTATTGCCTATCCAGAACCAGAAAAAAAAACGCACAAAAAATTAATACCATTATCGACAAAACTGGAGTCGTAGTGTGTACAGCCCTAAAATATTACGCTCCGCCCCCATAAGCCCCGCCCACTTGTCGCGTCGACCAATCACGTGTCGCGCGTGCCGAAGGAAGGTATGAATTAACTCCGCCTCCGTATGTTTAGTGTTGGAAGTGTGAGTTTTTTTCGACGTTTCGTTTTGTGTTCTCGTTGTATTGAGTCGTAATATCGATTGTTGCCGGCAGCGCTCGTGTCGAGTTTCACACTTCACACGCGATACGTTGTTTTAATTTAATCAGAATATAATTTAAATGAAAAAAAAAACGCACATGACGTCGTACTAAAAGCAGAAATGATTGATTGCGTTGGCCCCGTTAGCTGTTGCTTGAAAGAGATAGATATACTTTAGTTATTTTATGAATATGAAATGTATGGTTAAGTATGTATTTAACCACGAAACTTTGATTACGAATTATCATTACATTATTTTGACTAGGGTTAGATTTTTATTGGATTTTGTAATTAGAAAGAACGTGAGCGTTGGAAGTGAGAATTTAAGGAAAAAAAAACCGACATCTTACATTTCTTTCATGTCCCTACTAACTTTTGCTCGCAACTTCGTTTGCGTGGAATTAAAAGTTAATAAAACAACTAGAAACGATACAAATTTCTCCGGATAAAACCTACTCGATGCCCTTCTTTTAATAACATGTTTGCTGAAAGATAAACAATAAAATAATCTTCTCTAATAGATATATATTACTAGTTATTAATTATAGAAGATTACAATTTAATAGAACCTTTACAGTGGAAACCTTCTATAATACTTCGTTTTCATGTAACCCTATGTTTTCTGCAAGGATACGCCGTTAAAGATACCACTCGGTATATTTTTACCGATCGCTACAACAATTATCGTCATATTTCTACCAATTAACACAAAACCATGACGCACGGTACACCCACAGCTTTCTCGTGAATTACACAGTCTATTGTTGAAAATCCCATGTAAATTCGATAGGTAGTTTTAGATTGTTAACGCCTTCAAACGTACAGACAGAGAGAAATTCATTTTAGATCTGTAGATGTCTCTTTAAGTTCTTATAATTTATCTAATATACGAGATGTAAATTGATATAATTTTATAAAATATTCCGATTTCCAAAGGAAATCTACAGTTTAATTTATGGCATTTGTCATGTATTAAATTCCGTT
The DNA here is from genome assembly GCA_039707435.1 of Actias luna. Lineage (NCBI taxonomy): Eukaryota > Metazoa > Arthropoda > Insecta > Lepidoptera > Saturniidae > Actias > Actias luna. The sequence goes on along the minus strand of JAZHAC010000003.1, from coordinate 16,104,378 downwards.
TAAATTCGTAAATCTAAATATACTCTGTTTGACCAGATAGTCGTTTAGTGGGATATTTATGTGGCATGTGTTAGTTTTTATTAAAATTTATATACTTATGTTATTTTCCTATATTTATATAATATAATATTGATTATAATTTGAATAATATGATTCTGTTGAACGAGTGGTTGACAAACCCTAACCGGAAACATGCATATTAAGTCGCTACAAAAACGCCTCGATCAGTTATAACAAAGAAATGAACTTTATATGAAATTTTGTAAGATTAGTAAAACAGTTTTATTATGTGTAATGGCACGTTGTTACTAAATAAGAAATATAAGAGAGAGAAACTTTAATACAGAAATAGAATCAATGGGAAAGCTTCTGTTGAAAGCTTTATGTTTAACGGCGTAGCATTGTTGTTGAACCTAATATACCTACTAGGGTGATATATTTCCGGCAATATTTTTTTTTCGGTGCATAGGCAAAATATTAATCTACATATGGAAAAAACAATTGTCACTAAGTTTGAGCTTTTAATATCAATTTTAAGCACTTTTTAAATTTAAACTTTCACATATAAATTGCTTAGGTATACAAAAATGTATTTGTTTTTCCAAACTTCGAAGAGCGTGAAATTCCCAATAAGGTCCAACAAATCGATTTACAATATTGTAAAAAGTGGTTACATTGATATTAAGAAATCAAACTTGGAAAGATTTTTTTTTCCGTGTGTGTAGATTAATATTTTGCTTGAAGACGAGAAAAAAAAAATAGACGAAAATGAATCACCCTAATACCTACTTAATGGTATTGGTAACCCGATGGTAAGTCTTCGAATTCAAGTAGAAAAACTGTAGTTATTTCCTATGCTATATCTAGGAAAAAATATTGTTACGGTGTCTATTTATATGTAGAAAAAGACAAAACATTTTGATACGTACGTACCTATTTTTGATAGTTTCTTGTGTCAGTTGAATGGTTATTGGCAAGATTTAGTGTTTTCAATGGAATAGGTATATTAGATATTGTACTGTTACCATGTTTGCAAGATTAACTTCAAATTTTCTATTATGATTATGATATCTGTCGGCCACCAGGTAAACATTAGCCTCGTTGACATCTTAGGATGTAACTGATAGATTATTTCATTTCATTTTTAAATGTACTATATACTCAACGATTATGTTATATTTTTCCCAGCTCAAGTCTCGATGGAGAGCATGATGGTCGGCGGGGTCGGGGTCGGGGGGGTCGGACCCGTCGGCGGCGGGGTCTCCTCGGTCAGCGGGTTCCAAATCGTCCGGGAACCGACCTCCGGCGCTCTGCTGCTGCTCCCCGCGCCGCCGGACCTGCCCCACGCGGTCGTCTGGGGCGGCATGCCCTACCCCTCCGCCCCTCTCCTGCTCCCTCCAGCCCCCCACCCGTCACACCATCTCCAACTATTACCCGGTGACCTCCTCGCCTCCACGGCCACCCTCCAGCACACACACACCCATTCCACCCGGCTCGTGACCCTCGCCCCGGCACCCGCGCCGCAGCCCCACTCCGCCCACCAGGACAAACGAAAACCCATCATCCAGCCAATTATAACGCCGCACTTGATCAAGCTGGAACCCGAACCGCAGCACGAGAAACCCCAGCCGACCTTCGTCCCGGAACCAGTGCAGCAGCCCATGCTCGCGACACACCTGTACTACCAGCCGGACTATTCGGACCAGAGCTGCAGGAGTCAGGCGACGTCTCCAGCTGCTCCACCGACTCCACCGCCTGATGCACCCGAAGCCCCAGCACACAGAGACGCATCCAATCAGACTGACCACATCGATGACGAGGATGATTCCCCGAATCACGCTGACGAGGACGAGAGGGACGTCGCCTGCGTCGGTGTCGCTCACTTCCCGGACGATATGTTGAATCAGAACCAACAGCAGATGCTGCACCCGTCTATTGACAGCACCGAAGAATCGTCCACCGAGGGTATGGCGAATATGTCCGTCGTTGGAGCGGTGGAGAAGGCAATAGACGCGATAGAAAGAGATGAAGCCATAGCCGACAACTCCTGCGCTGCGGGCGCACACGATCTTTTAATAGAGACAGCGAGGTCCACCCCTTTGATGCAACAGGCACCTCAGAGCGCCAGACATCCGGTGGATGTCAGCGGCTTGGAGTTACTTTCGAATAGCATAGAGCAATTCGAGAGGACGACTCCCGGATGCAGCATGCCCCTCATTGAGCCGGTACCTTTAACGGTAGATACGAGGAACACGACGAAACTGAATATAATGATAAAGACTTCCCCTAAATCCCCGACACGATCAGAGATTGTACCGCACAGGAGATTCGAGTTCCCACCAGTGGAACCTGGTACCAGCGAGCAGGCAAAACAGTCTCTCGACGGTCTGGGATTGTTGTGCGCCCTAGCAGAGCAGAGGTTCATGGAAGAAGTGGAGGAGAGCCCAAGTTTGCCCATGTCTTCACGTCCGTTCATAAAGAGCGAGCCGTTACTTAGCCCCGCCGATAGAGATAGATCGACAGAATCGATAAGCAAGAAAGAGAAGCATAGGCATAGAGACGGCGATTCCTCCAGCGAAAGAAGAAGGAAGCGGAGTGGTGATAGAGAAGAGAGGTTAAGGCATAAGTTAGAGAAGATGCGACGACACAAAAGGGATAGAGAAAGAGACGAGTCAAGGCACAACGGTGGAGATATGGAGACAAGCTTGAGACGTGTGACTGCTTGTTCATGCGGATCAGATACATGCTCTCATACTCCATCGTTGCCGACGTGCCAGGCTCTTGTCAATGCGATAGAAAAAGACATGAGAGAGAGACTTGAAGAGTTGCAGAGGCAGTTCGATGAGAAGCGAGCGCAACTAGATGCCTTGACTCCGCCACTTCCACCTCTGTCAGCACCAACAACGCCTTCCACTCCGGCTCTATCACCTGATTCGGATAGGGGGTCATCGAAAAAGCGCAAAGTGGGTAGACCTCGGAAAGTTTCTAGCCCGGACTCCACGGAAACGATTGTAGCCAAGAAGCCGAAATCAAAGAGCAGTCTTGTAGGGTATTTACTGGCGAAAGGTAAGTTGAAAGGGGGCATTTTGTGTACGCGAGGCGAGCCCTCGAGGGAGGAAGGGAACCGAACGAGTAAAGTGCGCCCTAAACTGAAAGCCGAGCCGATATTGAAAGCGTGTTCCGAAGAGGAGGAAACGGAATGGGGACTAAATCGATCGGCGAGTTCTTCGATGGAAAGTCTGAACGAAGTAAGACAGAAGAACAGGGAGAAAGTCGATAGGCTGGTGCGGAAGCATTCGAGAGATGACCTCTCGGAACTGGAGTTCGCTATACGCAGAGCGAGTGCTTCGAGTGAGAGTGATAAAGAGAGACGTCGAGCGAAAAAGAGAAGAAAGAGTTTTAAGTCTAAAGAAGGCGGTGAATCTACTTCCGTGGTCAAAGAATCGGTTAAAGTCGGTGCGCCGGTGACTGTATCGAAATGCACTTTGACAGAGGATAAATTGGACGCTTCTCCGAGGGTTCTGACTGCTATGGGGGGGTTGTTTTATGCGGGGAAACTGAGTGCTGTGCAAGCTCCTGACGTGTACGCTATAACCTTGGACGGGGAGAGGGGGAACAAACCCCATATACTGTCAAGGGAAGAGACTTTAAGAGATGCTGTAAGTAGTTCCATCTGCATTTAATTTTTTCTGGTGAAAAGGGTGTTTAATGTTAGAAAATATAGTGGGCTTATGTTGATTACCGTTGGTATTTTCTTTCAGAGCTACCATTATTAGCTAGCTAGGTTCAGCTAGCTTTGTATCAGATGTTGACCATAGTATAATCCATTGTACGAAGGTCTCTGAGAGATGAGTAATAATCAAGGATTGTCACTTGTAGTAAGCGATTGAAGCGATGATAGCTCAGTGGTAGTGTGCACGACTTCGCGTCAAGGGACGTGGGTTCGAACCCAAGCACCTACAATGAGCTTGAGCTTTCGGTGAAGGAAAACATCGTGAGGAAACCATAGCATGGTGGTAGGGCTTTTTCTAATGCCCGCCTGGGTAGCTACCACCCTCTAGTTGTGTACCTGCCGCCAAATACCAATAGGTGTGTTCCGGCAGCAGCACTTGAGAGCCAGGTCCTCCACAGGTTTAGCGTGTCTACCAACTTGGGCCGTATCGTCACTTAAGATCAGGTGAGATTATGGCCATAACGCTAAACCTCAAGTATAAAAAAAAAAAAAAAAAAACATGTAAACCTTTCTCGATATCTAGATATGCTCTGGCTGATCTCAAAATATGAGATACAATAGGAAGGTCACTGTGAAAGAGTTTTCGAGGGAGATCTTTACAGGACCGTCTTGATGTCTGATAATACCGGCCGATCCCGGAAGGCGGCACTCGAAAATGTGTCACTATGAGAGGTCAATATGGTAGATCTGGTATATAGGCGCAACGTTTGAGTTAGATTTTTATTAGTTTTGGATTACCGTTTCCTAGAAGAATTAATTGAGATATTTATGTATATATATTTTTTATACGTAAAGTTTAACGTTATGGCCATAATCTCACCTGATCTGTGATGATACGGCCCAAGGTGGCAGACATGCTAAACCTGTGGAGGAACTGGCTCTCAAGTGCAGCTGCCGGAACACACCTATTGGTATTTGGCGGCAGGTTTACAACTTGAGAGTGTAGCTAGCCAGGCGGGCATTAGAAAAAGCCCTACCACCATGCTATGGTTTCCTCACGATGTTTTCCTTCACCGAATAATGTATTTATATTGTTGCATACTTATAACTAATTTTTACAATTGTGAAATCTTTTGTTTAGCAAGTTTTAAAGAATAAGATAGAACATGTGGAAAGAGGAAGGCAAAAATGAGGGTTTGTGTATATCCCAAGAAGCCTGTGGGACTTTATTATAACGATTTGGTTTATATATGTCAACATACACACTTCATATACTCACAAAAGTTGGGTTTCAGAGCTATCATAAAACCTGATGATATACTTCTAGTATCTAATATACATTCGTGATTTTAGAATCATCTAAAGATGCCATTTTGTTATATAGGCTTAATTAACTAATAGTGACACTGTTATTCTCATTTCGTTTCTAGATCGTAGAAGTGACTCCAGAATCAGTGTCCGAGTTGCCGTCAGGCACCAGGGTCTGCGCGTACTGGTCCCAGCAATACCGGTGCTTGTACCCCGGCACCGTCGCGGTATCATCCCCCGACCCTCACGACGACAAGTTCGTCGCCGTCGAATTCGACGACGGTGACTCCGGGAGGATAGCCATTGAGGATATCAGATTCCTAGAGCCGAACTATCCCGTTGTCGGTAAGCCTTTTTTCAGGATACTGCAGCAATTTTAACGATACACAAACTTAGATGATTCTGTTGTTAACACATTTCAGAATACGAAAACCCTTTGTTCACGCTCGGCAAGAGAAGGAGGAACACGAGCCTGTGCGTGGAAGATAAAAAGCCAGTCGAGATGAAGCCGTCCACGTCTGCCGACCCTCAACAGACGCCGGTAGACGAAGACCGGCACAAAGATAGGAAGAAATTAAAGAAGCATCGAAAGGAGAAAATCAAACGGCACCCGAGCGAAGACGACCCGAACGCGGACTACGTGAAGAAGAAGAAAAAGAAACACAAATGCTGCGAGGAGCATTGCAAACACAGGAAACACCACAAGAAGCATCACAGGAAGCACAGGAAACGGCACCACTCCAGCTCTAAGGAGCAGTCCAGCTCGTCTGGTGATGACAACCAGAAACTCAAGTCTTCCTCCGACTACATAGACTCTAATAAGTCCAACGAGGACTCTGGTGACTCGAACGACAGGCTGTCGACTCTGATCGCGGTGGAGAAGTCGCCGGAGGAGATGAAGACGGTGATCAAGAAGGCGGTCTTGTCCAAGAAGAGTCTGGTGAAGAGTGCCGTTCTGGACTTCAGCAACGTCGGGAAGGTTGTGGCTAAAGCTAAAGAAGAGGAGAGTGATAATTTGAAAGACAGTGGAATCGTTTTGGAAGAAGATGGAGTCGCGTCCACCAGTACCGGAATTAAGAAGGTGAAAATACTTTGTATATTATTTTGGGGTTTGTTTTATGGTAAGGTCTGTGGAAGTTAGTTAAAATGGCAATAATTAATTGCTATTAAGTAATATATTGTAATTAGTAACCTAGTTTTGGAATGCAATTAAATTTTGCCATTTCTTTTTTGGACTAGAAGGCAGTATGACGCGCTGTACGTCGTTTCCGGTTACAAAATTCCTTCAGGTGTTGCAAATAAATTGACTGCTCGGCTTGTGTAAGGGATTGAGTAGTCGCTAAGTGTTGCGGGTTCGAATCCCACGCGAAACTATTAGCGTGATATTAAACTATAGTAGAGTGCCTTAAGCATCTAGAATTGAAAAAGCTCGGAATCCAATTACCGTTAACGAATTATTATGAGACCTGTTGGATTGTATTGTTGATAAGGTATATTAAAATGTTTACCAATTAAAAATCGTTGCTTTTTATTTAATAATAAAATAAATAAATTAAGGCATATAATATAAGACATTACGAGCTTAACTAAGTAATGTAGTGTCAAAATCGTGTTATAAATACATTTCTATCATATAATATTAAAAAGTAATAGTATGAAACAATAAGTGTAAAAAAAAAAGTTTATAAAAAATATTTATTTAGTTCGCCTCTCATACATGCTTAAAAATGATTAAACTTCAATTATTCCGTTTTCGTCACTTTCTTCTACTTCACTTATTTTTAAGACAGGAGATGCATTAAAACAACTATCACCATTGCACTGTGAACACGCTGAAGTGCAGTATAAGCCACTTTTTCGACATCCGCAAGCATTACCACATCCTTTTTTACAATTACAAAATAGCATTTTAAGTAAATTATCTGGAGCTGGCGATTGTTTCATCAGTATTGGTTCAAGTTTATCAGAAACGTACCTCCAACCCCAATTTTCAACAGAAATATTATTACCTAACCATATCTGCACTTGTAAATATACTCTTTTCAAATGTTCAAACGCTGCATCAGACGTAGGTGGTAGAGATGCCAATTGAACACCCGTTTTTTTGGCTGTGCCCTTTAGAAAAGAATTAAACCTCAATATATTCAAATCTTTAACTTTTTTGGGAGCACTGTATAATTCCAAAATACATGCAACGCCAGCTTCAAAAATTCTGTCAGGCTCTGCATCAATATTTTTAAATACTTCAGCAGCGCCATGTAAATTCTTGCATTTTTCGAAATTTTTAGCGAACTTGTTTTTGCCTCTATTGCAAAAAGCAGACGTTGTATCGCAACCAGTGAAAGCGTGTACGAAAAGAATATGCTCTTTACATTTCGGTAATGTATTTTCTAAGCTTTTTGAGGAAATTTTGAGGGGCGTATTTTCATTAAATTCGACATCTGCACATGTATTTTTGAGTGCACGACGGTTTCTTTCCATTAATTTTATACATTTTTTTTTATAACCATCAAATACTACTGCCGTAATTATTATTTAAATATCGAACACAGTGATTGCATATTTCATCCATTTTTTCATCTAGTTGCCATTTACATCGATGTAATAACATACCTCCATCAATTACATAATTACAATCATGTGCACCATTAATAGTTATTGAAACTTCTGGAAAAAATTCATATAATGTTGATTTCTTCGTTTTTAGAATCAGACCATCTTCAAAGAGAGCGAGAGGATACGGTGCTAGTTCATAACTCATGTAACTTTTTAGCTCTTCATCTGATTTTTTCAAAATACAAATACGCTGGAACATTAGTAACATTATAGCAACGGATCAACTGCAACCAAATCATCATTAACTTTTTTTTTTTTTTTTGCAATCAATAACGAATGGACTTTATCTTTATGGGATAATTTCAGTAGTCTTAAATTTTGCCCCTCCGTTTTTTTTTCCGTTTTCCGAAAAACAAAAAAGCAACGAAAAAAAATTGGTAAACTTTTTAGTAATTTATGTATAAAACATAATGCAGAAGGTCTCACATTAATACATTGACCGAGGTCAAACTCCCCAAGCACTCTACTACTATAGAATGATGTCAAAATTGATGATTGATTTGCTGTCAAAAGGCTATTTTTATTATAAGGTGAATCAATATGTGAACTATGGTCATGTCTAAAATTAATACCCCTTTCTGCTCTGCGTCTGCCAATAAATATTGTAAATGCTTTATTTAAACAAAACTAGGTATGTAACAAAAAACCTGATAGAGTTGCTTGCCAGTTTATCTCGATAAGCGTCTTCTCAGGATTAAAATTGGACGAACTATTTTTAATTTGTTTGATTTAATTACAATTGAAAAACGTTACTGATCTATTAGGGTTCGATTACAATGTCTCGAATCGAGACAAAAGACTAAAATAAAATCGTATAGCTTATTCGATCGATGCGTGTGCGCCGGTTTAAACGTGCCACTATTGACATTACTGCTCAAGATAGCCAGATGTGTCTAGAATTATCTAGAAATTCCTATTTCGCTCTACCCCAGACAGCCAGATGTGTCTAGAATTTTCTAGAAATTCCTATTTCGCTCTACTCCAGACAGCCAGATGTGTCTAGAATTTTCTAGAAATTCCTATTTCGCTCTACCCCAGACAGCCAGATGTGTCTAGAATTTTCTAGAAATTCCTATTTCGCTCTACCCCAGACAGCCAGATGTGTCTAGAATTTTCTAGAAATTCCTATTTCGCTCTACCCCAGACAGCCAGATGTGTCTAGAATTATCTAGAAATTCCTATTTCGCTCTACCCCAGACAGCCAGATGTGTCTAGAATTATCTAGAAATTCCTATTTCGCTCTACCCCAGACAGCCAGATGTGTCTAGAATTTTCTAGAAATTCCTATTTCGCTCTACCCCAGACAGCCAGATGTGTCTAGAATTTTCTAGAAATTCCCTATTTCGCTGGTACTTTTAGAAGGGTAAACGGCGGACGGTGTCTTCGACGTCATCCGACGGTGGCGCCGGTTGTAGCGGGGTGAGCAAGATGGCCGCCTTCCTTCCGGGCGGCGCGCTCTGGCGGTGGCACGGGCCCGCTTACCGTCGCACGACCCGCCCGAGGCACCGCAAGCTCTTCTACCGGGCGATACAGCGCGGCGAGGAGATACTCAATGTGAGACACCTCCTATGTATTTATGCTACCCTAGTACTTTGCACTAAAACTATTCCTTTAAGCTCTAGTGATGATGATAACTTTTTATACAGCAGTGTGTATGATGATGATGACCATCTAAACTACCACTAAAAAACGGTGACCATCAAGAGATCAGAAAATCTTATAAGGCCTTATACGGTTACAGGAAACTAAATAAATAATTGTAGCTAATCCCGAAACTGGAAGAATAAAGTTACTAACTGACGCTCTTATATTTCAGTATGTGTATGGGGGTCGAGGATCATTCGGGTGCAGATCCCTTACACTTTGCACTATTTTTATTAATTCCATATCGATGATCTCTAAACTGGTGATTGAAAGTATGTTTTAGATATGGTGATGGGCGCAGTGTTAATCCAAAAAATTGTTATGATTATGATATGATTATGATTGCTTCTCGTTATGAGTCGTGCAAAATAGTTTGGAAAATCCAAAACTGAACACCTATAATTAAATTTCTTAGATTTGAGCATTCATAATATGCAAAAATATTTAATTATCCCTACTAATATTATAAATGTGAATGTAAGTTTGTTTGTCACGCTTTCACGCGCAAACTACTTAACCGATCATCATGAAACTTTGTACACATATTCTTAGAGGTATTACAAGTAACATAGAATTCATTTTTCTAGCTAAATGGCGTTAAACTATCTAGATTTTGAGATTTTTTGTCAAACAATTTTTTTAACTTGGTAATATTTTTTTTGAATAAAAGGTATCCTATGTTACTTCTAACACATCCTAGAATATGTGTACAAAGTTTCATGCTTGCGACTTAGATGTAGGTTTAAGGAGCCCCTTTGTCGACGATCATCAACGGTCTCACATTCACCACTCGTGCCTTACTCCACCAAGTATAAACCATTCCAGATAATGATATACAGCATAAACACCAAAACAGTGTCAATAATATAGAAATATTACATCCTACGTCCCTTCGGTAATGTCCCAGCTACGTACGATGAATACGCTTCAAGCGTCAAGCTTAGACTGCCCTCAAAGGCACTCTTGCATCGCGCTTTATACTTTATCAGCGTTATAAACTACCCTCTTATAACTGTATTCTAGCATAAAACACAAGGCTATCGCTTTATATAGGGTTTTGGTGGCGGGAAGTCAGAAATATCTATATATATATGTATATTTTTATAAATCAGAAGCAGAAAAATTCTTAATAAAAAAACAAGTTTGCTACGGCCTAACGCTAACGCACTACGAGTGATGTGCACGCGACGAACGCTCGGATCTAAGTGAGCGCATCGGCGGTCTAGCTGCCCTTTTATAGGCAGTGGCTATAAGCAGTGATGAGGGTAGTTGTGCCGTCGTTGAGGTCAATTGCTTACTATATATATATATATATATATATATATATATAGGTGGGCGAAGCGGCGGTGTTCTTGTCAACGGGGCGGCCGGACCGGCCCTATATCGGGCGCATAGTGGCGCTGTGGGAGGCGCGCGCGGCCATGGCGGTGCGCGTCAACTGGTTCTACCACCCTGAGGAGACAGTCCCTCGTACCGACCACCTCGCTTACCCGGTCAGTATACTATACACACCAAACCCCTAGCCTAACCCACCTCACGCAATCACACCTAAATTGGTATATTAGATAATACTCATTAAAATTACATTCTTGCTCTTTTTATTTTTTATATTTGAGGTTTAGCGTTATGGCCATAATCTCACCTGATCTTAAGTGACAATACGGTCCAAGTTGGTGGACACGCTAAACCTGTGGAGGAACTGGCTCTCAAGTGCCGCTGCCGGAACACACCTATTGGTATTTGGCGGCAGATTTTCAACTTGAGGTTGGTTGCTAGCCAGGCGGGCATTAGATTACCACCATGCTATGGTTTCCGCACGATGTTTTCCTTCACCGAAAGCTCAAGCTCATTGTAGGTGGTTGGATTCGAACTCACGTCCTTAAAGTATTTAAAGTATCGTTAAAACTTAGAATTGGTGCGCGTCGTCAAACTCGTTGCAAGACGAAAACGTATCCAAAAGGCTAACCCCATTGCCTCTTTGCAAAGCGATGACGGCTCAGTGGTAGTGTATCCGACTTCGCGTCAAGGTACGTGAATTCGAATCTAACCAACTACAGTTACGATGTGACAGAACATGGTGCATGCCTAGTCGAGGACCTGCTTTTCAACTGCAGCTCCCGGAACACACCTAAAGGTATTTAGCTACCATTCGGGGGTTAGAAAAATACCTTCATTACAATGTGTCTCTTCTTCATGTGTTTCATCAAGTTAATCCGTATGACATCCGGTTGAAATTTGAAACAATAAGTCGACGACATATAAAATACATATTAATGCTCTTTTAAATATAACTGTTTTACTGCCAAAATAAGAAAAAGGGGAATGGGGAAGGGGGCAAATATGATAACTCTTTTATTTTTAGTTTTGTATTCTAAATAGTTAACTCGAGTCGAATTGGGAAATAAAAAATGTCTTATTATTTTGAATCCTTATAGAATCATATATTTAAATACTTATTGAACTTTTTTTTTATTTAATTAAATAAATAAAATAAAAAGCCTTTTTATTTCTTGCAAAATATATATATATATTTTTTTGGTTACTTTACTTATTTCTAACTTATTGTTTATTGCAAGCATATTTTTATAATAATAACTAATCTACAAGTACCCCTCCTCGGGTGAAGGCCTCCTGCAAAGAAGCCCAGATTTCTCTGTTTTGTGCTGTTTGTATCCAGCACACGGACTTGCCGTTTTGATGATATCGTCTGCCCATCTCGTAAGCTTTCTCTTTTTTTATTTAATAATATAGTTAAAATCTCATTGATTGTAGCCAGTTCCTCCAAAGGTTTAGCGTGTCCACCAACTTGTGCCGTATCGTCACTTACGATCAGGCGAGATTACCGCCATGACGAAAAAAAAAAAATGTCTCGTTGATGATGATGATGATTCCAGGGCGGCCTATTCGAGTCCCCGCACACGGACGAGAACGACGTGCAGACGATATCGCACAAGTGCGAGGTGTTGCCGCTCGCGCAGTACCAGGAGCGCATGGGCGGCGACCCGGCGCGCTACAGCACCGTCTACGACAACAACGACGTGTACTACCTCGCCGGCCGGTACGACCCGACGCCGCAGACGCTGCGCCTCGAGCCGGGGATCCCCTTCGCGGACAAGCCGGCCTCGACAGACACCTCCTGAGCCGGCATGACGCCCTGGTAACTCGACTCGAAAATATTACGACATAGCAGTCTTGCTACTTTCATAATTTCGTTTTTTAAGTGAATTTTGATACTTTATTACGTTTGAAGTGATACTACACTATGTGACCGAACAGTCTTGGTACTTTAACGACTCGGTTTTGATGTGAAACTACTACGACTAAGCAGTTTTGGTACTCTAATAATTTCGCTTTTAAGTGAAACTACGGTTAAAGAGTTTTGGTACTTTATTATGTTTCAAGTGATGATACTATGTGACTGAACAGTCTTGGTACTTTAACGACACGTGTTTGTTGTGAAACTACTACGACTAAGCAGTTTTGGTACTTTAAAAATATCGCTTTTAAGTGAAACTACGGTTAAAGAGTTTTGGTACTTTATTATGTTCGATACTATTTGACTAAACAGTCTTGGTACTTTAACGACTCGGTTTTGATGTGAAACTACTACGACTAGGCAGTTTTGGTACTTTTAAAATTTCGCTTTTACGTGAAACTACGGTTAAAGAGTTTTGGTACTTTATTATGTTTCAAGTGATACTATGTGACTAAACAGTCTTAGTACTTTAATAATCTCGCTTTTAAATGAAACTACGGTTAAAGAGTTTTGGTACTTTATTATGTTTCAAGTGATGATACTATGTGACTAAACAGTCTTGGTACTTTAACAATTCGTTTTTGCTATGAAACTACTACGACTAAGCAGTTTGGTACTTTATAATTTCGCTTTTAAGTGAAACTACGGTTAAACAGTTTTGGTACATTATTATGTTTCAAGCGATACTGTGAACAAACAGTCTCGGTACTTTAGCAATGCGTTTTTGATGTGAAACTACTATGACTCAGGTATTTTGATACTTTGACAATTACTTTTTAAAGTGCTAATACTACGACTAAATAATTTTGGTACTTTAACATATATTTCTGAAGTGATGATGATACTACGACAGAACAATGTCAGTACTTTAACAACTTGTTTTTAAACTGAAACTCGTACATTAAATTTAAATTGTAATTTATGGTCTTGATACTATTAATTTTCGAATCAAAATTACCATCACAACTTTAAAACATTTTTTTGTAGTGAAACTGCTTAAACGGCGTCTTGTATCAGACGAAAATTGAAAGTTTTGTCGCTTTTGAGGACGATTTATTGCGGGAAAGAGAAGGAAGATATAACGGTGAGAGAAGTAGAAAGACACAGCTATACGTTACTTTGTATAATATTATATACTATATATCAATATCTAATATATAGCTTGAATTATCCGCGTCTTTCTTTTGTGGGGTTCTGTTTAAGGAGTTTCATTTCTATCAAGCATTACTAAATATAATAGATTCTCAGAGTTTGTTATTAAAATCAAAATTTATGGTATTTTCAGCTGTATTTTGTTATAAAGTCTCGACTTTGTTAAAGTCACCTTTAAAACTCTGGGACGAGTATTGCGTATTTGACTAAAGGGGCTAAATGGAAAGGGGGGGTGTGGAAGTAAAGTAATAATTTGAATGTGGCCACAGATTAGAGACATCAGACTGCCCATTCTGTAAAAAATAGTAGGTAGTATCAATTGTTTCCTTTCGAAAGTTCACTTTTTTGAAGAAAAAAAAACTCGTAAATGAAATTACTGAATTCTCTACTCTGTGGCGACGTTGGGATACGGTTTGATCTATTTTTCTATAAATCTAACGCTGTAATCTCAGCGTATAGGTAGAAATGTATTTTATACATAAATTATTCTACTTTCTCGGTATACTTAGATTTCCATGATTTATATTATATTTATATTATTATCATTAGTAATAAAACTGCAATATTATTATCGGCTAGTCTCTCATATTTTTATTTCAAAATTTAACCTGTCTATTTGATACGTGGTAGTCGTGTTTATTTTTGTCGAAAAAGAATGTTAAGGTATTAATTTGCTTTGACAAAAAATCAATTACACGTTTGTTGTTTTTTTATTGTTTATTTTTTTTTCTTTTTACATATTTTGATTTTTTTTTATAGTTGATAATTTTAATATTAATAGAGGTATTTCTTTGTCTTTTCCTTTATATCGGAATGGTGCTAGACGTTCGTATACTATTTTAGTATATATATTTTTTTCGCCCTATATGTAATATATTATTAAAGTTTTTTTTTTCCTTTTTTTTCCTAAACAGCTTATGTATTGTTGCCATCTTTATTTTAGTTTAGAATGTTGTTAGAGTTTATAAGTTAGCGGTATAGTTTCCACAGGGTAAGTTCAAACGCTTCGTTGTTTCCTCGGTTTTAATTATGTATTCTCGAAGTAACAATGAAGTGATTGAAAGGATAAGTGTGTAGGTCTCTCGAGGAAGGGTTTTGGGCTCGGTCTTAGTGTTATGTAGGTTTTGTACGGATTTTTGATGTTGTTTATGCCGACGGCTGGTCAAAGATGAGGTCATTTTTGATCGCTAAGCAAGCGAAATGATAGTTTTCCAAAAACCAGTGAAAACTAATTGTCAATCACGTGTTATTACGTAGTTTTTTTTTTTAATTTCTAAGCTATAATTTAAGGACACATCACCATTTCTGAAGGTCTTCTTATACATACATATATATATTTTTTCTCTTTAAGTTTTGTATTAAGAACGCGTTTTTAGGTATCGCTAAATATATTCTGTACGAAGATAGAAAAGAAAATAATTAAAAAAAATAAAAATAAATAAAAAAATATATCGCAAGTATCAAGAATAAATGTCTGACAAATTTGATTCATAAGTGAAACTGAAAGTGCGAATTTCGAAACAATATTGAAGAGTAAGGGGACGGAGTATTTTTATATTGTCGTAAATACAGAATTATATATATATATAAAAAATATATATATGTGTACTTTTTTTTATGTATAGAGGAAGGTATATGGAAGGAGGCGTTATTAATAAGTACAAACTTGCTGTTGAATTTTCGGCGTTGGTCAGTCGAGATTTCAACTTTCAATGATTAAAACTGTCTCGCAGACGTGACACTCGATTATACGAATCGCGTTTGGGAGACTGTTGTAATTTTTTAATATGTTTTTTTATTTTTTTTTTCGTTCCGTTCTAATAGAAATTAACGTAACCGTAGACTGTAAGCGAGCGAATAGTTATATATTTAGATTTATAGATTAATATTAATAATATATCACAGCATTGATAATATAAAGATTATAAATATACGCTTTAATAAAATATTTTTGGCTGAATGGAGATGTCTTTTATTTTAATCATCAATGCGCTGTGTCCATTAAAATTAATTGAGTCAGTTATAAATTACGAGTTATGATTAAAAGTACTTCAACGAATGTCGGTGTATTTTTTGCATTTAAAGCGATGATAGCTCAGTGGTAGTGTGTACGTCAAGGGACGTGAGTTCGAATTCAACCACCTACAATGAGCTTGAGCTTTCGGTGAAGGAAAATACCGTGAGGAAACCATAGCATGGTGGTAGGGCTTTTTCTAATGCCCGCCTGAGTAGCTACCACCCTCAAGTTGTGAACCTGCCGCCAAATACCGATAGGTGTGTTCCGGCAGCTGCACTTGAGAGCCAGTTCCTCCACAGGTTTCGCGTGTCTACCAACTTGGGCCGTATCGTCACTTAAGATCAGGTGAGATAATGGCCATAACACTAAAACCTTAAGTATAAAAAAAAAAAAAAAAAAAAAACATAACGCTAGCTACGATTTTTACCGGTAGCAACCCATGCCGAGGACTGACCACTAGGGCACCCGTGTGCCCGCTGCCTCAGGGCTGTGTGCCCTCAGTATTCGCCCCAAACACCCCTGTCAAGCTATGAAAGCCCTTCCGGGTAACAGCGTATGTCCTATCGAAAAAAACAAAAAAAAACTTTCTACGATATATCGTGAGAGATTCTCGAGCGAAACTAATCATTCGGGGATTGTTATCATTTTACGAATAAAACATGAATCAACAGAATGGCTTATCACCTGAGAGTACCCTCGGTTCTCTTACATATATACGAGCTGGTCCTTATGTCTGTTCCAGCTCCTCAACGATCCTCTCCAATTCTTCAACTACGCCTAAGGTGTTACTTCTCCTACCTTCTCATTTTCCACGATACACGTACGTGCTTATTTAAAAGATGTAGGAATTTACTGATTCAATCTTACGCATAAAATTCTCGTGTCACAATGTCAGTTGTCACATTTCTCTGAAACGGCTTGACTGATTTTAAGGAAATTTTATATGTATATTCGTTAGGTCTGGGAATCGGTTGTAATCTGTTTTTCATATCCCTATGCGATAAGTGATAGCTACATACAACTCTAAATTTTTAACACAACCAATGTATTCACAGAACGTTTATCGGGTTAGCTAATATATATATACAGTTAAAACTACTCATCGTATCGACATGGGACCATGACCATGCGATGCGAAATTATTTTTGAATGATTTAAGGCTATTCACTATTTTTATTCCGATGATCTGCCATCATTTTATTGCTATTTTACTTCATGAACATTTTTCTCGCAATAAAAAAAAATTACAGGCAATTTATCTTAATATGTTATTCGGGCGGCGAAGCAAACCGGAAGTCCAGGTTTATGTAAAATTTATATATATACTGGTATATACACTGGTATAATTTATATATACTGGGTGACATAGCCTTAGCTCGAGTTTTTTAAATTATGGTTATTTCTAAAAATATTTTTAATGCGCATCACATATTAATTACGCATCCACATTTTATTAAAAAAGTCAAATATAATTAATGTTTCTGTTTTTTTTTTTTTGAGAAATTAGCAAACGTTGTTACGATCTATACAACTGCATAAATAAAATCAAAAAGCATACACCTATCTATATAAAACATTTCACCCAAATAGTTAGAGCCGTTTCGTATACGAGACGTGTGACGGAAGAATGGAGAGCAAAGACAGAAGTGCGATGTAGAGAGAGGGAAGAATAAAGTGAGAGAGCGAGAAAAGAAGAGATCGGCGAGGAGGGGGTGCAAAAGTGAAGGAAGACACTAGGGTTTGAGGAGATCCATAGTAAGAATTAGGTTTGGAGAGAATAGAGAGGATAAATATAAAAACACTAAATGTCAACGCCAAATGTTGTAAATTAATTATAACAAGATCTAAACATTTTATTACAATTACTACAAATCCTGGCAACACTCAATAAGCAAATCGAGTATCAATCGACTTTATACATCTAATAAGTCTTAATAATCATTACGTAATACGATAATTACTCTAATATATAATTACTATAACATAGTCAACTTAGAATTATAAGAATTGTTTATCTCTAGCAACATTAAATTTAATGATACAAAGTGTTTATAACTAGTTATACTAAATACAAAGTCTCAGTGCAGTTGCAGTCATAAATAATATTTTGCATAATCATGTGCACTGGTGCATAGTGGTAGGGCTTTTTCGAAGACCCGCCTGGCTGGCTACCAAAGATATAAGGGTCTCATCCTGTGTTAATCATCCAACACTACTCACTAACACCCACTACCCCGACACTTAAAAATCCTGTGTTGCCAGAGACAAAGGAAATCTCACACATTTCTTCTAGTCGGCTAACTACCACCTCTGGTGTGAAGTCTACTGCTAAATACCTAAAGGGTAGACCAGCAGGTGCACTTGAGAGCCAGTTCTAGTAGGTTTAACGCGACTATCATCTTAGGCCACATCATCACTTAACATCAGGTGCGATTGTAGCCATAACGCTAAACCTTTTTTTTTTTATTTTATAGTTCACGTTTAGCGTAATGGCTATTTTTTTTTTTCGAAGGGTATACTGTTAGCCTTAGGGGCTTTTACAGCTTCACCGAACTAGAGGGGCAACTCGCACAAGGGTATCACTAGTGACCGAACCTCGGCTTGGGCTGTTGCCGAATCGGCTTTTGCTGTTGTCGAATCGTCATAATGACTATAATCACACCTGATCATAAGTGACGATACGACTCAAGTTGGTAGACACGCTAAACCTGTGGAGGAACTGGCTCTCAAGTGTAACTGCCGGAACACACCTATTGGTATTTGGCGGCAGATTTTCAACTTGAGGGTGGTTGCTAGCCAGGCGGGCTAGTGCCTAATCTTTTCTGATGAAGAAGCCCTACCACCATGCTATGGTTTCCTCACGACGTTTTCCTTAACTGAAAGCTCAAGCTCGTTGTAGGTGGTTGGATTCGAACTCATGTCCTGTCATGTCATGACGCGGCGTTTCTACACGCTACTACTGAGCTTTTATCGTTTTAACACCTTCAAACCTATAAATTATATTAAAAAAAAGTATAAATTTTAGCTTTCTTCACTTCTCCCTATAACGTTTACTTTAGTAAATCTCAAACACGTCTATTGTTTTCTTAAGTATTCTTAAAAAGGTATTTGCAAAGTATTTACTCCACGTACGTATATAGAATACTTTTACCGACCCTCTTGAACATTGCTTGAGATATTTATAATTAACTCTGCAAAAACTACAAAATAAGTCAATTTTCTTTTTCATTTACATTTCGTCATAAAATGATTTCCCATTTGAAATAGTTTTATATGTAACAAATAAATAAAAGGAACACGCTTAAACCACGCTTCATACTCGATTTCTTTTCTTAAATGCACCGAGACTTTGTAATATAAATTCTAACACTATAAGGTTAACAGAAGATATCCCGTTTCCCGTTACTCAATATCTCGTACGTGTTATCATCGATGATCTTGTATATATCCCGCCTGTAGTTTTTCAAGTTGTTTAAGAAGCGTATCGTACTTTCCTCCCTTATTTTCGTCAATACAGACGGTAGTCCCATTGTTTGCGACTCCGACGCCAACGAGGCGTAGTATTTCTCCTGGAATATATAAAATATAGATATAGGAAACAGCAAACTGAAATACATCAGCTAAAAAACTTGTTAAAACATGTTAATGCTTGTTAAAATATGTTAACGCTCGTTAAAACATGTTATCGCTTGTTAAACATGTTAACGCTGGTTAAAACATGTTAACGTTTATTAAAACTTGTAAACTCTTGTTAAAATTTTAACTGTATTATATGAATGCAGATAAAAAGTTACCTGATCCGGTCCCATCATGTGGGCTTGACGTTTAGTGTATCCCCTCGCGGCTCTGTCCCTCTTCTCCTCCTCCCAATGAGCTACCATTTCCCCACTGGAGGGTAGGCAGAAGGTCCCATTCATTGAGCGCACGTAGAAACGAACCTAGTGGTAGAAGCATCGAGACTGATAATTCTTAACATAAACTTTGCACGTCATATATATTTGTTAATCAGTTTAAATCTATAAACAATGTCTATTACTAGGTACATATTTATATTTAGTGCAAATTCTATATAGCGATATTTAACAGACTATAGTTTACGACGTTATTAAGAGTTGTCGTTAAATGAAGAAAAGATACCATTGTATGAACAACAAGGTAGAGCAACTATAAAAAAAATATATTGACAATTTAGAGAGTTTTTTGGTAAATAGAATTGCGTGCAATGGAATTTACATTGCATTTTAAACTAGTTAGAGATTTTTTCTTTGACCACATTGTATCTGATGGGGTCACCTCTGCACGATTTAAACACAAGGATCGACCAATGGGAGATTGATTCATCGTAGGTCGTTATGATGCAGGAACATTCATAAAACACGTCACACAAAATTTTAGCTTTTTAGATCCTCTTCCTCCCCATATCCTAATGTGTGTGGTGGCTAGATGATAGACCCCCTCGCCGATACATGATATAATAACTTTAATAAATAAATACATATATGTAATAATTTAAAAATCAAACCTGTAAATCGAACATGGAGAAAGCGCATACATAGTACGGTACTCCGATGAAACACATGGTAGGGTGGTGGATGTTCACCAAGTGCTTGTACAACGGCTCCACGCAGTTATCTTCGACTGAGATGCCGCAGGACTCGTTCAGGAACGGAAAGTTATATAGATACCCTAAAACCAAGCTGTAAGTTTATTTTCAAACCAACTTGAGGTTATCTGAAAGTTGTTCAAAAATTGTTTTCATAGCATATAGATTTAACGTTCACACTTCCGTTTGATGTTAAGTGACGATGTGGTCTAAGATGGTAGACACGATATACCTAGTCAAGGGTCTGGATCTCAAGAGCAGCTGCAGGTAAATGCCTATAGGTATTTGGTGCCAAATGTTTAACTTGAAGAGTGAAAGCTAACTGACTAGTGGCAGTATGAAAGCTCTGATATCTGGTGATACGGTGAATTGAGATTTTTTTAGCATTGCAACCATAATCTCACCTGATCTTAAGTGACGACACAGCATAAGCTGGTGTACACGCTATACTGTACAGAAACTGGCCCTCAAGTGCAACTACCGGAACAAACCTATTGGTATTTGGCGGCAGAATTTCAACTTGAGTGTGGTAGCAACCCAGGCGAGTTTTAGAAAAAGCCCTACCACCATGCTGTGGTTTCCTCACGACGTTTTCCTTCACCGAAAGCTCAAGTTTATTATACGTGGATTCGAACTCACGGCCCTGTACAGATTCAATCACCAAAACACACACTAACCTGTACAGAGGAAAACGACATCCACTACGTCAGTGCTGCCGTCGGCAAAGATCGCTTTATTCCCTTCGAGTTTAATGACATCCGGCTTCTGTACGAGGTTGTCCGGGAAGGTGCTTTTAAGTTCCTTGAGGTGATGGCTGAGTATGACCTTCTCGGTGACGCTGGTGATTTCCAACGCGATGTCTATCCCCGAGGGTCCAGCGCCGACCACTAGAACGCGTTTATTGGAAAATATCTCCGGCACCCTATAGTCGTGGCTGTGCATCACGTCTCCTGGGGTTAGAGAAAATTCCTTATTAGGTCTTATAACAAAACTGTATTGATATAGAGGAGAAAAGTCATTATCGTTGTGAAACATCCGGGCTTGCCGTGTCTACTATTTTAGGTCACTTGTCATGTATCAGGTAAGGTTGTGTCTATTGGGTTTTATTAATCATATATATATATTTTATAATTCATAGGTTTTAGCGTTATAGACACAATCTCGCCTGGTGTTAAGTGATGACGTGGTCCAAATTGGTGTACACGCTGAACCTGTGGAGGGACCGGCTTTCAACCGCCGGAACACACTTATAAATAAATATTAGTAGGTTAATTTTACACTTGACTTGCTATTTCAACCGTGCAATGGTTTTATCACGATGCTTCAAGAAAGTTCAAGTTCATTGCAGGTGGATTCGAACTCACGTCCTTTGACGAGGTGTCCGTATATACTACCACTGAGCTATCGTGACTTCAGAATCTTCAAAATATCTCCTATGATAGTAAGTATATTCATAGTAGAGTAAATACGTGAAGGGAAAGGTCATAAAGAGCTGACCTATCTACCACCCTCAAGTTGAAAATCTACCGCCAAATACCTATAGGTGTGTCTTGGCAGTTACACTTGAATGCCAGTCTCTCCACTAGGCTTAGCGTGCCCACCATCCTGGGCCATATCGTCACTTAACATCAGGTGAAATTGTGGTCACAAAGTATAACCGCGAAATGCGAAAATGACTTTGTTTCTTACGCTCTCACGCCTAAACCGCTGAATCGATTTTCATGAATTTTGGCATAGAGATAGATGGGACCCTGGAGACGGTGATAGGCTCGCGAACAACTTTGAGGAAGTCGCGTAAAGTGAGAAATAAACTTGGTATGAAACTTTTTATCGCGACTTCGGTTTTGTTCAACAAAATCAATATTAACGCGAGCGTAGCCGCAGGTAAAAGTTAGTGCAAAATAAATGCACTCGAGTGCAGCTACCACATCAATAGGTGCTTAACGACAGAAGTTTATTCACTACTCTGAGATCAGCCCATGTATTTCTAGCTACATGAAGCCTTACATGACAGTAATGACCGTCGATGGATTTCCAACCTACCGATGGTCGCCATTTTCTTGAACCTTTACAATATCTAATGATATTACCTTCGAATTCCTTAAGCCCTGGTATTCTAGGTATAAACGGCGTGTTATAATGACCGTTGCAGACAAATATATAGTCATATTCCCTGGTTTCCAGGACTTCGGTTGTCAAGTCTTTGAATGTCACGTCCCAAAGCTCTCCCGAGGGCCCGGTTTTCGGTTTCACCAGCTGCACGTGAGTACTGAACTGAAAATGCAAAAGCCAGGATTCTTATCCACACTTCAGTGTTATAAAGGTCGTGAAATCAAATTCCATTGGATAAGTAACTGATATAATTTGATTATAGAAGTAGAATGTATTTAACCGTAGAACTTTTACAAATGTACTTTATAAAAGTTCTTTTAATAAAATTATACGTACTTGTTGAGAAGACGAGTGAATATTTCGCACGTTATCGTGATCAAATACCAAGTAGTTCTAATTTGTTTGGAGATTTTTAACAGAGGTTGATTAGTAACTAATGACTGACTACACGTTGATGAGATTTCTATCATAATTCTTATAATTTTATATGAAAAAATAAATATTTAAATATAATTGTAAATTAATCTTCATATTAAAAAAGGAAACACTGTGCGCCTGTCACGTACATAGTGAAATTAGTTAGACGTAAAATTTAATAACTCTACGAACTTTATGGTGTATTATTTAACATATGAACCTATGTTAAGTAATTAATAAATAACATTCATTTTGCATCTTTGATAACTTATCCATAATGTAAGTGCATTAAAAATTATTTTTCATTATGCGCTCGCAAAGTATAAATTTCACGTATGCGTAGGTGTTATATTAATTATAATAAACACACCATTATTTGTGTATTTATTTTTAAATAAATTTGCCAATATTTCCATGTATCACGGGATCACTTACCTTTATATGTTCTGTGACTCCATTTTTGTCCGAGTAGAGACGCAAGAACGCCAACATCTCTTTAGCTGGTAGGTAAGACTTGTCGCTCTCTGGTACCGGGAAATCAGGAAAACCCATAACCTCTTTGGGTAGATTCGTTCTAAAAGAATAAATTTATATCTTAAGCACGCAAATTGTATGAAAACAACTCTCAAGTTTTATGAAAGCCTAGTATACAGACGTCTCTCAGTACTCTAGCCCTGTCTACAGTAGATTAATAATGTGTTAAGTACACGGTTCTGTAAGGGACTACCCTCGCGGCCCTTGAGCTGCTTACCTGATAAGGTCGTAGTTAGTATCACTTATTTAGTAATAAAGAACCTGTTGGTTAGTCAGGATCATGAATCTTTTTCATTTACCGGCAGCAGCCCTAGCCGAGGTTCGGCCGTCCTGGCACCCTTGTGCCTGCTGCCTCGGGGCTGAGTGCCCTCAGCACTCGCCCCCAAAAGTCCGGTGAAGCTGTCAAAGCCCCTGGGGCTAACAGCGTAAGTCAGGTCGAAAAAAAAAAAAAAAAAACAGTAGATTAATTAAAAGTGACTGTCGATAGATCAAGAAATCTACTGACGTTCGCCGTTATCATGTACAGCCGCTATTAAGAATCATCGTAATAACAATAATGATTAACTTTCATGTTCAATTTAGACTTGTTACAGTGACAGTTTTATTTATTATACGTATAAGAGATATTTTATATGAATAAAGAATGATGAAAGAAAACAATGATAAGTTGAAGTTAACACTTGAATCCAGAAATATATATATAACATGAACGATTAACGACTCCAGAAGTTCAAGGTTGCATATTATTTATGTAGCAAATGTATTTTCACATGGCCTTTATTCCTAATAGTTTTAATAACTTAATATATAGCATACTTCCATATACTCCAAAAATTTATTAGATCGTTTTGCGTGAAGAGTTACTAAAAATGTATTAATTATCTCAAAACTGTTGAAACAATGATAGCTCTGTTGGTATGGTGCACGGACGTTAATTCAAGGGATGTGAGTTCGAATCAACACAATAAAGTTGAGCTTTCCGTGAAGGGAAACATCATGATGAAGCCATAGCATGGTGGTAAGGCTTTTTCTAATGCCCATCTAACTAGCTACCACCCTCAAGTTCAAAATCTGCCGCGAAATGTGTTCCGGCAGTTGCATTTGAGAGCCAGTCTCTCGATTGGCTAAGCGTGTTCACTATCTCGGGACACATGGTCACTTAACATCAGATGAGATTGTGGCCATAAAGCTAAACCTCAACTAAAAAAACCACTAAATCCCGGATCAGAGTGTGGTTAAAAGTTTAAAATTGACATACATTTAAAGCACAACGTTTATATGTATTTTACAGCTGTTAATAAAACGTTTTGATCATGGTATTTCGTTGTATGTTATGTCGTCGACACTACAAACAAGAATGTCATCCCATACATTTTTGGTTAAACTATTCGCTATCGAATATAGAAAAAGAAAACTCGTCTAAACGTTTTCATTTGTAATAGAATTTTTGAACACATTTAAAAGTACATCATACTAAGTTCCCAAACTGTAGCGCAGAAGTGTTGTGGGTTGTGTAATCTTCAGATAATTATTCTGAGTTTCATTAAACTCCTTCACACTGGCGCCTGCCGAAAGGCTCTACATAGGCAAATCAATGCCTTAATATATTAAATACATAAATGAGTTCAGCGGACCGAAAGAATAAACCAACACACGTTGTTGCACTGTGTTTTATAAACATTAATTATAAGTTATATTAATTGATCATTACTATGTTTATAGCGAGTTATTCCGTTCACCGTACGGGCGATAGAGCGCGTAAACATTCAATAAGTCATGGTCAGCTTCGGATACGAACATAATAACTTGCTATCGGATGTTACCAGCTACCTGAGATACTGCAGCATTATAATGCGCCCACGACTTCGTTCCTAACATTCTGTTTGCAACTTCTTTCAATTCAGTTTTGCCTCTATAGATTGTAATATGATGTCATATAGATTGTAAAAGAAAAAATCAAATTTTGGAAACATATTTGTGGGGTCAACGTTTAGCACGTTCAAAGAAACAAATTTCCTGTTTAATAATATTATACATGTATAGATACCAGCGTAATATCAGTGGTTAGTAACTTTATATCATTAAAACTATGAGACATGTTGATTTGAATTTTGATATGGATTTTATGATCACGAGCGGTTGCCGTGTAATACGCGAACGGAATCGGGGGCAAAAGCTAAGTTATACATGTTATAAAAAAGGCAAATCTGTATACAATCTGCAGACTTAATAATTTATAATAAATATTGTTGGAAGGACGTTGTTACCGACGTAGAGGTCATCCCCCCTTTGACGTTCATCTTGTAAGGTAAGGTTTTGCTAAAATTTGATATATTAATTTCACTTACGATACTTTTTATCCTATAAAACCAAACGTTTCTTGTGGTATATTACAAAGCGATTATAGCTCAGTGGTAGTGTGTAGAAACCCCGCGTCATGGGACGCGTGTTAGAACCCAACCACCTAAAATGACCTTGAGCTTCCGGTAAAGGAAAACATCGTGAGGAAACCTTAGTATGGTGGTAGGGGTTTTTCTAATGCCCGCCTGGTTAACTACCACTCTCAAGTTGAATTCAAATCTGCTGCTAAAATCCAATAAGTTTGTTCCGGCAGTTGCACTTGAGAGCCAGTCTCTCCAAACGTACCTGTGATTCTTCTAGAGTTGTTGGACATAATTTCTCGATTGCCCCCTATTCCATACATTTTTTTTTAAATCTAGTAAATGAAGTTTTTTATAGATTTTAATTTTATTCTGTTGGATAACCTTTTATACTTTAATTATAATCGATGCTATGCATTATCCAGTCATGCTGTAGTTAAAATAGCTTCTCAAAATCAAGATTTTTCAGCAAAAGTTAAGTTCGAAACTGATCCCATCTATATCGTTCCTTTAACTAAACCATTAGGTAAGTTTTTCATTGTCAGGTATTATTTTATTTAATCTTCTAACAAAAAAAGTTAAAGGCCATACCTACTATGATAAAACAATAAAAAGTGGTGTTGAAAATTAATATAATGTTTTACAAAATTTTATAATAAGTAATTATAATTAAAAAAATAAATAAATTTAACTAAACCTCCTGATCTTGTCTTCATGAATTGGGACATCATAACCGCACGGAGCTAGCAGACATTTCTAGAACGTAATGTGTTAACTTCTAACCATTAAATCAGTTATGCGCCCCTGATAGCCTCTAACCCGTTCGTCCCCTATCTTTGACACGTAGTGTGTTTGTTACAGCGGATTTTTTTTAAATTAACAAATTTAAAATTATTATCAATCGGTATATAGTGTAATTAATTGGGATCAATAGAGATATGCACTTTATTTAACAAAAAACTGAATGTACGATTATGTATAGTTTATTGACCGGATAAAAATATGTTTTATAGGAAGAAAATAAATTGGCTTAATGATTATTTTATCTAATAATTTTTTTTTTTTTTTTATTGTGGCCAATTCCTGAAACTACCAGCCCCATTTTGAAAATTAATTTTACGTTAGAATATTATTATCAGAAGTAACGTAGGGTATACTAAATAAACAAAAAATTAATTTGCTAATCTTCAATCAGATAGTCTAATAATGGGTTACAATCGTAATTATTTCAATATTGAATACAGTTTTCGACGGGAAAATATACACATGACGGTTGGTTTCTATTGAATATTATCATCCTGTGATAATTGGCCCTATGTAATGGAAATATTTGGTAGCATTTTAAGATATGAATATTTTTATAATTAGTTCGATTATTGTGGACAATTGGAGCGGATTGAAAGATACATTTTAAGTTGTTTCAAATACTCCGTGCTGTGACAAAGCTGTCGCGATCTTGCAAGAATATTGACAAGATTCGTAGAATACGCACGTATATATTACATATATATATATATATATATATCGTGAATATCTATTTTACCTTTGTACCATTAACGGAGTAAGTAAAAAGATTAAAATATTTCCAACACTTTTTCACGTCGTTTAGATTCATTGTTCCTTCATACTTTTTAGTTTGAAGCGATGATGGGTCAGTTGGTAGTGCGTACGGACACCGCATTAATGGACGTGAATTCGATTCCACCTGCAATGAGCCTGAGTATCGGTAAAGAAAACCATCATAATGCAACCATAACATGGTGGTAGAGCTTTATTTTAGGTATGGTACATTAAAAAAAGAATCTTATCTATAATGTATATACCTTCTTTTAAATGTCATATATGTATAGTTGATTCTTATCGTTGTGTGATTCTACACGAATTTTCATCGTATTTTTTCTCGTATTAATTAGAAGTAATTAATTACTGGAAATAATGAATATCTCAATTCATACCTTAAACTTTTGTACATGCTGCTGTGGATGGGCAGCCCGAAGTCGTCGTAGCCGACTTTCTCGGTGTAGACCCAGGTGCCGCCGAGCTGGTCGGCTTGCTCCAGGACATCGACCCGGCTGACCGTCGGCTCGACGAGCAGGTGTCGCGCGGCGCACAGCCCTGCCGCTCCGGCGCCGATTACGCACACGCGGGACATCACTATAACAGATCAATAATAATACTGCTTGTACTACTTTTATGTTCTCCTGGTAGATAGAATCAATTTTTTAGAGAAAGATAAATTAAATCGATGATAATATAATAAATAAATTATTATTATTATTAATTATCTAATTAATAATTATATAAAGCGGTTTGTGTTATCTTAGGAACTAACAACAATTGAATTTCAAAAATTGATGAGGGTTTTTAAGTTTCAACATCACGCTATCACCGACTGGAAACAAAGCTGTATTGAAAAAAAGTTACAAAAACGGCCAATAATGATTAAATCATTTTTTAGTTCTACGGCAACGAAATCACAGACACAGCAGTAGATTTATATATTGCCCATGTCATGCAAAATTTAATTAAAAAATTTAATTATGTAGCTAAACGGATTAATAACATCGTGACTTGTTAAAAAATTATTCATGGATTTTTACGGCAACTAATAATATCATGATATGCATTATTATTTTAAATTCACTTGCATTAACGAATCTAATTGACAAAACTTATGAATTATGTGAAAATTAAATGCACAACATCCAACACCCCATAATGAAACTATTTTAACTCGTTAAATATATCTTTTTAATGTCTAATTAACATATTTTATCTTGAACATGCAAGGCGGCGCTGTGATCGAGTTAGTTACTACTACAAAACGCAAGTTATAATATATCTACCGAAAACAGGTGAGCATAATATTTTACTGTAAGAATTTTAACAAAAACTAGCTATAAAATATTGTATTCAATTTATGACATCCTGGTCTCTTAGATCACTATAATATTCATTTTTACGATATTTTGTATACATTTTGAAATTTACATAGTAGTTGCCTGCATATTTATTAATTTTATTTACCATTCCTTTCCAATATATACTAAGTTCGATGATTTTAATTTTCCTGGTTAGGTACGATACAGTCATAATATTATATAGTATTGGTATATATTTTTGATAAGTATAGAAAGTTTCAAGTTAATGTCATGTTTTGAAGTAAGTGAAAATCATGTTCAAAGATTCCAGATACATAGAGTGAAATTATGGTGCTAAAAAAAGGTCGTATCATCCATCTCTTGTCACAAATCTGCATTTTCTTTGTTCACGTCTCTTGACCGTAAACAGTTGTTTACGCGGAAATCTTGGAAAACTGCGAATAACATGCGGAAATCGTTCTAAATTAACTTCCGTCTGGAAGAAGGATTCAATCAGGCGATAACTAATTAGTAATCAATGCTTTATGATATTATTAGCTACACCTGCGATTCGTTCGTTGGAACATAAAATAATTAAAAAATTATTACTCGTTTTTTAAACTTATTTCAATTTATCGCAGTGTGATATTAACCTTTGATTATTGCTCGATGAAATATTAAAAATAATATTTGAAATCCGATTGGTAGTTCCTAGATTAGCGCATTCAAACAAATGAAATAATTTTCCGCCTTATAATATTAATATAGATATAAAATTAAGCTATAGAATACATTGAATCAGAAAAACAAATATGTTTCCGAGGATAACTTTAAGTTTCATTTGAAATGCTGCTAATATCTTTATTAATATTATAAAATTCAAGAGTCTGTAATGTCAAAATAATAAGTTTTTATTTATGCATATGAAAATTGAAAGTATATATGGAACTTAAATATAAAAATCCATTTTTTTTTATCTGTCAGTATGTTTGTTCCGGTAAAGAGAAACGGCTTTACCGATTGTGACGGGACTTTCGCTCGCAGATAGCTGATAATGTAAGGAGTGACTCGAGTTACTTCTATCATAGAAAATAAATAAGGTATAAATTAATAAATATTTTTTACTTCGACGCGAACGAAGTTTATAAATAAAATTTATAAGACTGTAAGATACTAAAATACTTGATTTCCCTTTACCGATACGTTTAACTTCAATATTGTTATTACATTTTCTAGTGTAAATATGTGAAATACGAGATGTTACCGGATCGGTTCGGTGTTTATCTCAATGCTACCGAATAACAGTAATTATAATAATTAATTTGTTTGTTTATGCGTCACTTCCATTGAACCGCGTCGCTCGAATGCTCAGGTCATATAAATGAACCTGTAGAATCTTAGGTTATTCTTTAGGTCATACTTTTTATATTGATCTACTAATGGGTCTGATATTTTGGTGTTCCATAATTATGTATTTCGTAATAATAAATCTACAATAACGCCAACTTGTCTTTCAGCGACCGCTAACGTAAAATTTAACGTGTCTTCCAATACATTTTTTGTTGTTATTTACAAAAGTTGAAGGACGATTTTGCTAGGGGTACTGATATCGCCAAATATCCGTTTCGCAATGACACGTCCGTATTACATACCTGACCGGGATTTATGTAATATTGTTCATGCCCGCGACTTCGTTCGCGCGTAACTAAAAATTCTTTAACCATATTTACCCGTTTTTGTATTTTTTTTCAATACAGCTTTGCTCCTATTGGTTGTAGCGTGATGATAAATATATTAAAGCCTTCCTCGATCATTACTCTATGAAATACAAAAAAAAATTTTGAAATTGAACTGGTAGTAGTAGATATTTTTGTAAATAACCAATTAAAAGCAGATATTTAGGCATTATTAATATCGATTTTCTATTAAAAAATACCTAATTAACAATAAATCTAACTATAGTTTCAGGTTTTGCTATAAATCATCCCGACAACTCTATAAGTATGGACAACAAGCAATGCCAGCAAAATATTAAGGCCTTTTGTAGAATCTCACACATTCTCATTAATTTTATACATAAGTATAATATATTTGATTTAATAATAGTAATCGTAAAACATTTGCACAATTAAAATTAATTATATTTTTTATTATCATAACACAATATTTATTTACGATATCTCGTTCTGTACATGTGAATAACTCTCTCTATATATTATTTTCGTTGGAGATCGGTCATTGACATTTTAATAATCGGTTTACTCAATTAATCAAACAACAGAATGAATTCGTATGAAGTTAATTATTTAAGTATTATCGTAAAACAAAACCCAATGAAAGTTTAGAGGCCTCTGGCTTGTCAATAAACGGGATAGTCCGTTCAAGGGAACACTTTGGCTCGCGGTTAGCTGATAGTTTCGCATGATTTATCTCCTTCAACGTATGCAATCCTAATACATTGTATTAGATTTGTAAGCAAACAAATTTAGTTTCGTAATTAGCAGTGTCCCGCGGCTTCGCCCGCTTTGATTACAGTATTAAATTAGTCTGTTATTTTGTAATTTTATTAAATATTATTTATAAAAAATTAAGATAGGTTATTATTTTTTATGTACTTTCTTTATACAAAACTTTTATCCAAATAAGTAGTAATTTAATCAAATTTGTATTTAACAGGCACCACAAGTTTAACTGTGTTAAGTAAAGTAAAGTAAGTAAAGTTTAAGTAAAGTTTCACATCGACCCTTTTCAGGAAAATGTCGTAAGCGCCAAAAATCTTATTAATTACTTCCTAAAAATTCCTTGTAAATCGGAAGCAGTATGTTAATATCCACTATTTTAATAGATCAGTGCTTAATTATGAATAACCAAGTCATAATTTTTATAAAGATATACCATAAATACTTTTTATTTATAATAAAAAAAAAAAACTCTACGATATTTGTCCGTATAATATTTTCGGCATATATTTATGTCACTTACACACAATAAATGGATTATAAATAACTAGCTTGAATGAAAACTAACAATAAATATTTTTTTTTACAAGTTTGTTCCATAGAGCTTTGCTCTTTTTTGATACATTTTTTTTTGTAAATCTAAGATTACCGCGTGCAAACAAACAAACAATCTTTTCTGATTTATCAAATTACTATAGAGGAATATTATATGAGTTTATTGTTTTCGTCTCGCTTCGGTTCAACAAGATACCGTGTTGTTATGTTGTCGATATAAATTATTTTGGCGCAAAGATAAGGTTTGGCATGCGGCAGACGTGACTACGTCGATATCGCGATATATTGGCAACTTATCCAATTAATCAGACACTTTGGATGCCATAATGGACTTACTATTCAGTTATAACGACAAAGCTATGTCACTCTAATTAATAATGAGCTCATATATTCATAATATAAAACAGGAAAGTTTGTTTGTTCGTATGCGTTTATGTTAGGTGCTAACAGACGAATTTCAAAAATTATTTTTGTATTTGAGAGAGCAATCTTCGAGGCAGACTTTAGGTTACTAACATCACGCTACCATCAATAAGAGCTAGGCTGTATTGAAAAGTGTTACAAAAACGGGCAAAAATTATCAAACTATATTTAGCTACTCGCGAAAGTAGTTAGTACTTGAGAGCCAATCCTTCCACTACGCTTAGCGTGTCCACTGCCTTAGGCCACATCGTCACCTAACATCAGGTGAGATTGTAGCCATACGCTAAACCTTAATTATAACAAACATGCTTAACGAAAATTATTTTCATTTAAATAGGTACTTTTTTATTATATCAACCGTTTTGAATAATTTAGTAATTAATATTTTGCCTACGAAACGATCAAAGGTAAACGAACTGATATATATTTCCTTATTTATGTACCAGATTTGACAGATACACCTAAATTATGTAAATGAAACACTTAAAATATAAAACAAAATAAATAAAAATATATATTCACTTAATTTCGACTAACAACTCTTCTACAAGTGGTACACAATTTTTTTTAAACACAATATACATTTAGATAAATAAATAAAAAAATTACTTTACCTAACGAGCTTGCCTCTTTTCACACTGTAACCACGAGGTAACCTGTAGGAAAACTCAACAATTTCAGTATAACGACCGGCGGACAAATGCGTTAGTGGACCACGAGATACCTATTTATACTGAGATATTGCACGCTGAACTGTGGACCGAGAGCAATGAATTTGTATTACGATTTCACGTTGTAGTAATATGGGAAATATTAAGGACATATGTAACGTCGCTTTAGTCATAAAGCAGTTTGAAATAAACACCTGGAACGTTTTTTTTTGTGTAATATTACGTATAATATTTTAAATGCTTAATGGTTCAGCGTTTTGGTAAAAATCTTACGCGATGTTAAGTGACGATATGACCCACGATGGTACACAAGCTAAGCCAAGTGGAGGCGAGTGGTACGCATGTGCGACTTCCGGAACACACCTATACGCGACAGATTTTCAAATACAGGCTTTTTATAAATGCGACAACTGGCCTAGCTGGTACACTTTGTTCTGGGTTTTCATTCGTTTTTCGTAGAGCTTTTTCTATTGCCTGCTTAGGTAGGTACCGCCCTCGAGTTGAAAGTTCCGGCAGTTGCACGTGAGAGCCAGATCCTCCAGAATAGAAGCCGGAAACGCAACAGCGATTGCCCTGGTGTTGTGGGTGTCCATGGGCGGCGGTGATCACTTACCATCCGGTGACACGCTTGCTATTACATAAAACAAATCTATATATAATGCTATAAAGATAATGCTATATGACGAGAGGTC
Source organism: Actias luna (assembly GCA_039707435.1). Classification (NCBI taxonomy): domain Eukaryota; kingdom Metazoa; phylum Arthropoda; class Insecta; order Lepidoptera; family Saturniidae; genus Actias; species Actias luna. The sequence goes on along the minus strand of JAZHAC010000003.1, from coordinate 16,071,004 downwards.
TAAGGATTTATTTGACCTAATTTACTGCGTACCTTTCCGTAGCAGATCCAGTTGTGCTGCACAGTGGAGCTATAGCTAAACTATATATAATCTCCACCTCGCCAACAACCAAAAAGTTGAAAACTCTTATCTCTGTCACACAGTAGAGCAGTGGAACCGTCTTCCGACCTGGGTATTCCCACCTTCCTATAACATTGAGTCCTCTAAACGAGGCGTGAAGAGATATTCAATAAGCGAAGCGATGATAGCTCAGTGGTAGTGTGTACGACTTCGCGCCAAGGGACGTGAGTTCGAATCCAAGTACCTACAATGAGCTTGAGCTTTCGATGAAGGAAAACATCGTGAGAAAAACATAGCATGGTGGTAGGGCTTTTTCTAATGCCCACCAGGCTAACAACCACCCTCAAGTTGTAAACCTGCCGCCAAACACCAATAGGTGTGTTCCGGCAGCTGCACTCGAGAGCCAGTTCCTCCACAAGACTTTAAAGCCATATATAAAAGCCGTGGTTTTTTAAAATACAATGAAAAACGATGCTGTTAACGGGTAGGACTTAGAAGCCTATATTAATTAAAGAATCTTGTCGTACGACATTGATATGTTTGCAGGAAATTCCACTGAATTTAATTAACAACCACAGTAATAACTGTTAACCATATTTGGTATGTTGACGCTGATGTGACCGTTTTCTACCGCATCCCCGTTAAATGTGTCATACATTAACCTAATTCGTATGTTATTTGTAACAACTTTACATCAGTAAGTACTACACATTATATTGTAAGTATAATCTACAGGTATATATTATAAAGTCATGTCTTTCTGTCTGCCTAAACGCGATGAGCCCACAGCAGATGAGCTATAATATATGTTAATATAGTAAGCTATATACCGGCGAACCAAAGTTCGTTTACATTTCAAATGATGATTTAAGAGAAACTAGTTATGTGAGATAAAAATTGTTTGTTTATTATAAAACTACACAAATAATGTTTTTTTTTTCTCAATTACATCATCCATATGTAATCCTTGACTATTTTAATACTGCTGCAAACTGGAGCGGAAATTTTCAATGACGGCCTCACAAGTGTTTCGTGAAATGTTTTGCATTTCCTTTTGAATATTTTCCTTTAAAACCTCTAGGGACACTGGGTTGCTGTTGAAACCTTTACTTTTAAGGTATCCCCACAGAAAGAAGTTCATGGGAGATAAGTTCGGGCAACGAAATGGCCAGTTAATGGCACCCTTATTGGATATGAAGCGATGATAGCTCAGTGGTAGTGTGTACGTCTTCGCGTCAAGAGACGTGAGTTAGGATCCAAGCATCTACAATGAGCTTGAGCTTTCGGTGAAGGAAAACATCGTGATGAAACCATAGCATGATGGTAGGGCTTTTTCTAATGCCCGCCTGGGTAGCTACTACCCTCAAGTTGTAAACCTGCCGCCAAATACCAATAGGTGTAATCCGGCAGCTGCACTTGAGAGCCAGTTTCTCCACAGGTTTAGCGTGTCTACCAACTTGGGCGGTATCGTCACTTAAGATTAGGTGAGATTATGGCTATAACGCTAAACATTAAGTATAAAAAAAAAAACACTTTTTGGCCATAAATTTCGAGAATAACACCTAATGAGTCGATGAAACTGTGGCATGTTGCCCCATCTATCTGAAACCACGATTATTGATTAAAACCATTGGAATCCTGTAGTACTGGTGGAAATAAGTTCTATACCATGGCAATATACTGCTCTGTATTAATTGTAATTACGTTAAATACTGCCACAGACGGCGGCTATGCTGTAAGATATATTTTAACACTCATTAGCTCTGCGGCCGTCGTTGCATGAGCACGTGTTTGTGGCACGTTCTTAATAAAGAATGTTTTAATTTTAGATATCGTATAATCGATTAAACTAGTTATGATCACAGCGCACACAAGAAATTACACCATGTTTTCCTTGAAATATATCAAAATATATTCGTGCTATATCTGTCGACATATTTTTGGTGACGTAATAAAAATATACGTTACAGCTGCGTCTGTGGCCACTCGCCGATTACTATAGAAAATATACCTAGCTATCATTTATATTAATGTATATTATAGTTTCGTATGTCATGGGATTTAACTCGAAAACCACCAAACGGTTTACACCAATAACTGAATAAGATTTTATGTAACTTGGTTGAAATTTTGGGGACGATTGTAGTAGGGGTCAAAAAAATTATGAAAGCATTGAGCTTTATTGGCGTGTGACGAATCGCGTCCTTACTATTCATTCATACTTAATATTATAAATACGAAAGTGAGTTTGTTTGTTTCTTACGCTTTAAGGCCTAAACCACTGAATCGATTTTGACGAATTTTGGTATAGAGATAGATAAGACCCAGGAAACGGAGATAGGCTACTATTTTTCGCGAAATCTATATTGGTAGTCGAGTAAATAGAGAGATAAACTTTGTAGTAAACTTTTTATTGTGTCATCCGATTTGTTTGACAAAATCAACACCAACGTAAGCGAAGCCGCACGTGAAATCTAGTAGTATTATAAATGTAAAAGTGAGTTTATTTGTTAAGCTTGCACGCCTAAACACTTCGATCGATTACGATGAATTTTGGTACAGAAATAGACTGTGATGGGATACTTTTTCTATCGAAAATCTTATAGCAAGTGGGATAAAGAAAGGGTCATCTGATTTCTTCGACAAAATCAATATTAACGCGAGCGAAGCCGCAGGTAAAACGTAGTCACAAATAAAAAAAAATTAAAGCAAAAAATGACGGGGTATTGTTTATCATAGTTAGCTGTTGTTGTGAAGTTGTTTGTGTTGGAAATTTTATTGTGACAAGCCGGCTCTGCCCCCTTGCTTGCGACATGGAAAACATATCATGACGTAATAATAACTTTGGATTCTATCCGTTCTTCAATAACCTAATGTCATTCCGGGTCAAGTGAGAATGGTCTAGCAAACTTTCCGTCTATTCTAGCACACGACATTTTACTAGATTTTACCTGCGACTTTGCTCGCTTTGATATAGATTTTACTAAACAAACCGGATGTCGTGATATTTCCATACAAAGTTTATCCATCTCTTTACCTAATCTCTATTAAGTTTTTCTTCACTATCGATAATATCGTGTTTAGGATCACTAAATTAGTAAGTTAGGACCTGTTGGTTAGTTGGGATCGCGAATCCTTGTTCACTTTCTGGCAGCAGCCCAAGCCGGGGTTCGGCCATCCTGGCTCCCTTGCGCTCGCTAACTCGGAGCTGAGTGCCCTCAGCGCTCGCCCCAAAAAGTTCGGTGAAGCTGTCAAATACCCTATGGCTAACAGCGTACGTCAAGTCGAAAATAATAATAATAATAAGTTTGTCGCCAGAAAAAGTTGCCTATCTCCCTCTCCAGGATTCCATATATCTGTGTGCCAAAATTCACCACAATCGATTCAGCGGTTTAGGCGTGAAAGCGTAACAAATAAACAAACTCACTTACGCATTTATGTATATATAATGTTAGAATCACGATCTATGTTTCACTGTTTACATGGCTAACTGCATTCGTAATTGCCCATGTGGCCATTTTTACTCAGTGGTAGATTTACCAGTAGGCTGAGTAGGTGGAGACTAGGGCGGCAGATTTTATAGGCGGTAAATTTGGGGTATATTTGTTTTTTTAGAAACTGAAATGATTCATACACATGCATATATATATATATATATATATATATATATATATATATATATATATATATATATATACGGCCCAAGTTGGTAGACACGCTAAACCTGTGGAGGAACTGTTTCTCAAGTGCAGCTGCCGGAGCACACCTATTGGTATTTGGCGGCAGGTGTACAACTTGAGGGTGGTAGCTACGCAGGCGGGCATTAGAAAAAGCCCTACCACCATGCTGTGGTTTCCTCACGATGTTTTCCTTCACCGAAAGCTTAAGCTCATTGTAGGTGCTGGGATTCGAACTCACGTCCCTTGACGCGAAGTCGTACACACTACCACTGAGCTATCATCGCTTCCTAGTGTATGTCCTTAGTGTTACTAGATAATATGTTTCACCACTTAGAATCTAAGTTTTATATCTTTTTTTTTAAATATATTTATGTAGTGTTATGTGGAATCCAATTGTAGAGGTTAGATAGGGATGGAAAAATTTGAATCTAAATCTGCCATTGTATCTACCACCCTCTGGTTGATATCTGCCGACAAATACCTATAGGTGTGTTCCTGCAGTTGAGCCGTTCGTGTATTACGTTACGCAATTTGTGAAATTTTTTACTACAACACCCCCCCCCCCCTCATATAATGCGACGTAACCTATTTCTGTTCCACCCCTCCCCTCCTCGTCCGCAAACGTTACGTAACACCCAGCGAGTATTTTTAACTGAAAGTCATAATTATTTTGTTATGTCACACTCTTGTTGTGGGCGTTAAGGGCGTCCACCCAGCATGGTGCCCCGTAAGCGGCAATGCTGCGGATGAACCCCGCGAACGTTACGCTAATGCGTTATGCTAACGCTTCTAATAAATGTTTTTTTTTTTATTTAGTGTTAAGACCACAATCTCACCTGATGTAAGTGATGATGTGGCCCAAAATGGTAGACATGTTAAACCTAGTGGTGGGACTGACTTTCAATGTAGTATAATCTGTAGATTCATTTTTTTTTTAATTATAATCGGGTTATACTTTTTTTTTCGATGCGTCGAACCTTTGAATACATTTTGTCTATCTGTTCACTTATAAGTGCCTCACTCTGTAACCACTCGACGGATTTAGCTAATATTTGATAAAATAGTAAATAATATTATGAATTTATGTTATGAAAAAAAAAACAGAAATTCAGATTAAAATATTTTTGCAATACAATTATATGTAGGTACATCGATAAAAAAATACATTTCAATTAAAGTTTTATAACTATGTGACTCTGTTACAATTCTATTATACGTATAGATTTAAAACACCCGATTAAGTTGTTATTGGTATAAATATGTTAATCAAATATATATTTTTTTTTTTATCACAAACCTGATTGCTCAAGATTTGGCGAGAGTACGACACTGCGTAAGTGGGTCGAGCGCTGGACTCGAACACTGGACGCGCGTGCAATCGCACCGATAACCTCGGCACCAGCGGGTTTACGTTACCGGTTCTAACAGGAATCGATGTTATCATGCCCGGAATACCTATACTACTATAATTTTTATATTTATAGAGGCCATTGGGAATAGTTGAACCATCAGTAGCATAGGCGAGAATTCAGCCCTCAAAATGGGTACATTACACACGTCAAGGGGTGTGAGAGGCATCGAATAACACCTGAGTTACCGAAGTACACCCTGCTGAGTAACCGACGACGCTCTGGCCATTGTTGGTGCCACATTTGGTTTCGATTGTGACGGTTAACCATGTAATCCTTGGTTCATCACAGCTTGGTGGTAGAATTATTGCCCGACTGGTTAGCGACCACCTTCGGGCTTAGACAGCCGCAAAATAAAGGTTTGGTATGAGCCTTTGTAGTCCGGTATACTGAACGAAAACCAGCTGTTTTCAGCTGTTTGTTGGCAGATGGGACGTCTGCCTGTTTGCTGTTCATTAGGATAAAAAAAAGTTTAAAAACCAGCTAAGTGCCAGTCATCTTACGACTTCGCTCATGATCAGCATAATGTTGTTGGGCAAACACTAACCGAGAAAGTGTGATGTCACAAGTCTATTAGGGGTTTTTATTTCGTTTACATTTGTTAGACTTTATTTAGATTTGAAACATTATATTGCACTTATATCTTACTTTTAATTCTATTTACTTATCTATTTATTTAATTACTCCTTTATTTTATATATACATTATTTATTACATTACATTATTATTTACACAGTCTATTAGACTTTATGGGCATGCCCATTGTGCCCACGACGGTGGACTCGCGCTTGGAGTAACATTAGTAAGTTTTAAAAAGTTTATTTAGTTAGGACACATCTCGGAGTAGCGTTAAAGTAAGCTACGGTAACAAGAGGGATTTGTAGATGTTCATGGTATCTTTTAGATAGTTCTTATCTGATGAGTTTTACAAGCCTCTTTCGTGGATCATCCGCCATATTAGGGAAGGATGTTCATAAATGTATTCTTATACCACGTTATCAAAAAAGGATGTCATATGTATAAATAGTTTACATGGCTGTGGTCAATGGTACATCATATAAACCATGAATAAAAAGAGATATACCTATATAACTTGTAATGATTTAAATCATGAACTAAATCGTTACCCAAAAAAAAAACAACAACAATTTTTAAGAAATTGTGTAAAGTTTCTGCACGCTGTCAACTATATAGAGTGTAAAGAATAGAAATATTGTTACTATTTATTATCTGAAAATATAAAAAAAACTGTCACATACCTAAATTAATAACTTGGCTATAACGTAATCTAAAGATATTCTAAAATAATTGTAATATTAACAAATAATGGTGGCTAACACTTATCGTCGATGGAAGGAAAGTTTCAAATCCCTGCAATGTGCCTGTGGTATCGGTGACGGCAAAAGTAGTCATGAAACCATAGCCTGGTGGTAAAGTATATCTTAATACCCGTCTGAGTAACTATCACTATCAAGTTGAAAATCTGTCTGAATATTGTGTGTTCCGGCAGCTCCGTTTAAGAGTCAGTCTCTCTATTAGGTTAAGTATGTCTACCATCTTGGGACATAGTTACTGAACTTCAGGTGAGAGTATGGTTAAAAATGCTAAAACCTGTGGTGTTAAAAAACTGAATTTACTTTTATATTTATATAACTTTACTTGACAATATTGCCGCTGGTTTTGTTAAAGGCGTTAGGAATAGTTGGTTTAGTTTTATTATCTAAACTTACACAACTCAGGAGTTTTAATTGTAATACAAAGTAGAATTGTAACATTAATAATGAATATTTTGAAAGAAATGCAAATTAGTTCTTATTTTGAAGTGGCAACTTTTGTATAATCAATTATTCCAGTTATATGATATGTTTCAGGTCTCATATTATGTTGAAAAAAAATAGCCAATTATTGTGATCATGAAATTTATGTGGTAAGTAAATAATCGTGCTCAAATTGTTATTTATAATTAAATTGACTTATGTATAGTAACCACATTTTATGACGCAAGATGTAACCAATATTATGTTTTTATGTATAACAAAAAAAATGTAAATTTAGATACATTTTTTTTTTAATACTTAAAGTTTAGCGTTATGGCCATAATCTCACCTGATCTTAAGTGTCGATACAGCCCGATATGGTAGACACGCTAAACCTGTGGCGGAACTGGTTCTCAAGTGCAGCTGCCGGAACACACCTCATGGTATTTGGCGGCAGGTTTACAACTTAAGGGTGGTAGCTACCCAGGCGAGCATTAGAAAAAGCCCTACCACCATGCTATGGTTTCCTCACGATGTTTTCCTTCACCGAAAGCTCAAGCTCATTGTAGGTGCTTGGATTCGAACTCACGTTCCTTGACGCGAAGTCGTACACACTACCACTGAGCTATCATCGCTTCAATAATTAAGATCCCGTTGAAAATATGTGGTAAACTTACTTGCTGGAATAATATTTATATACAGAAAAAATATATGTTTTTTTTTTGTTTTATAATTATATTTATACTAATAGTAATTATATTTATGAATTATTATTATTAGTTTTATCATTTATTGCACAAATATTATAATTGCTATTTTTCCTTACAAAATTAAGTGTGTTTACAATTTTTAATTATTATGAATATACACATTTTTACTGATTACTGAATATAATTTTTTATTTTGGTTATGTATCCGAGACGAACTAATCAGCTGTTCAGAAGTCATATCTTACGTCAGTGAAATGTCAACTGTCATATTGAATCGATAAAATGCGAGTTCAAAAACAAAATAACGCAAACAAAGCCAAACTTATTGTGTTTAGTATTATCATGAAATAGATAAGATAATATGGAAATGACCAATGATCAACTAGTGGGGGTCGCATACGTAACAATGTGAATCTCTAGTGTACAATGGAAGCCGACGATCCTAGACTTCCTTTGTTAGGTAAGTTGAAACTTTATTTGAAGTTTATTTACACTTGGTTGTGTTTGAAAATTACTGTTAGAATGTAAATGAATTCGTTAATAATACTTAATAATCAAATTAGTAGTAATTGGAACTAGATAATTGTAAAGTTTCACGAGTTACTGTTGTATTTCATTATTAGTTTTTTTTTATTTATTACTTCAACAATTTAATAGTTTCACGGCTACATCTTATCATTTTAATAATACTAATATTACAAATAAAAAAAATATAATAACTGTAATTATTTAAATATGTCACTTAAATTTTCCACATATTATATTAGACACTATAAATTAGACCAAAACTTTTTTTATTTTACCATAACTGGTGATTGTGTCTTTTACAAAAGCTAATAAAAAACTAGTTTTTTTGAGTTTTGATATTAATGTTATTAAGTTCAATTTTGGATTGAATCAGATTTGTTTTTACCCCTCATATATCTCATGAATATATTTTATTTTTCTTGCCATTGAACTGACAAATGCTCTGTTTGAGAATTATTTCTTAAGATCAATTATTGTACATTATGCTTTGACTTAACTATGGCTATATTAGAAGTTCATATCTGTCTATCCACATAATGCCATCGTTGTTGTGATTGTAATATGCGGATCACTAATTATGACATACATTACACTCCATGTTCAAGTGTTTCACTCTACTGTAGAGCAACCTATTATTGATGTTGACTCTTCTGAAACAAGTTGTTTAATTAATTGTGCCACATACCCACATTCGATCCAACAGTTTAACAATATCGCGTCAACCATCAGAGGCCAATGAATTACAAGCAGAAGTGCAACGTAATATACACTTCAACATTCAATAACAGATATCTGCAATGTAACAACTTCATTTACTTTGATTATTGAATTGTCAAGGAAGATGGTATGGGAAATGAATATATTTCACACTATTTCCTAGTATTAAAAAGGTTATTTTGGGTGTGCTAACTTTATATCCATACATAGAACAACTTACAAGCTGTCATATTAGTGAAATGAATGGTTTATGTATACATATTAATGTTATAAAGCTGAAGTTTGTTTGTTTATTTACAAGCCCTAATCTTAGGAACTACCAAATAATTTTCAAAACTTATTTTTGTATTAGATAGAGCAATCATTGAGTAAGAGTTTAGGCTATTTAACATCGTGCTACCATCAATAAGAGCAAAGCTGTAGTGAAATTAAGTTCTGAAAACAGGCAAAGATTATTAAATACATTTTAAATCCATGCGAACGAAGTCATTGACAAAACTTGTAAATACATCGAAATAAAAGTAATTTAAGCACATTTTATCATGGTAATTTATTAACTTTGCTCTTGACGTATTTAAAAAATACCTAAAAAAAATAAAAAAATAAATTGAAGTTAGCCCTGTGATCACGAAGACTAAAAACTTTCGAAACATTGTGATCAAAATTGATAAATAAACACAATATAAAATCCCTTTAATTTAGTTTTATTTCCATAAACATAAGAAATCATTAGTAAATACAAAGGGGAAAAATTTACAATGTAACAATCGTTATTGCTGACATAGATAATTATGTAACATAGTTAACTACTTTGTGCCGTTTACATGAAGTATATTGTGTTTAAGGTTATTCATAAAATTCATAATTATAATCCTCCGTATTAGAATCTCGCTTGTAAAACTTTGTCAGACTATCAATAAAGATAACTTTGGGCTAGAAAAGGATTACTTTATTTTGTTGAAGGTAATTAGAGTTTGTTAGTATATTTTCATTGTTTCGAGTTAGCCAAGTAATACTTTAGGGAGATAAATTATTAATATGCAAAGTACGATTTTGTAAATAGAAACCAAGGGAATATAGCCCTTGAACAGTTGTTATGACCTTTTTAACATTGGAACTAAATTTTCTAATCATTTTTGCTATTTTTGTTACTTTTCTCAATACTGCTATGCACCTACTGGTGTTAGCGTGATGTTAAATAGCTTATAACCTTCATCAATGCTCTATCAAATACGAATTTATATGTCCCACTGAGTTAACTAAGGAAACTTAAGGGACTACACATTTTTTGGCATTATCATACTAATATTCTAAATGCGAAAGTGAGTTTGTTTGTTTGTTACGCTTTAACTTCTAAACCGCTGAATCGATAGTGATGAATTTTGGCACAGATATAGATGGGACGTGAGAGGCGGAGATAGGCTACGTTTGCATTTGAAATCTTTATTGGAAGTGGGGTAAATAGAGGAATAAACTTTGTGTGAAACTGTTATCGCGTCATCCTATTTGTTTGACAAAATCGACACTAACGCGAGCGGAGCCGAACGTAAAATCTAGTTTACTCGAAAATTGTCGTTACTAACCAACCAAAGTCAAGTAATTTCCACGGCTGAGGGCGATCGTCTCTTCCTGCCCGAGGCCAGAAGATGTGTGGGTACTAAACCCAGTTTCTTGCGACATGGAATAAAGATGAATGGTTAATACAAATAATGACACTGGATAAAGGCTGGTTGTCACTTGATGAGTTACCATATATGGACAGTTTATATTGAAAGTGGCGTAAGTCCATTTTCTTTCGTTTCGAGTAAATTAAAGGTTACTACTATATTTGTTGATAATGCAATTTCATTTACCGACCGATTTTAACTTGTACAAAACATGGGATTTTTTTGAGAAATTAAACACGGACTAGTTATATATAGGAAAATTTACATTAAATTAAGCATGAATTACGTGATAGCTCATATTTCTCTAAAATGGACTTACACCACTTTCAAAATAAACGGTCCATATGTGTCTCGCTTTGACCTACACACGGGTAATGCATCATATATGTTGCGCGATGGAAAATCAGTAACTTTAAACTAGGTCACGGAAAAATGGGGCGTTTCTCGTTTAACCAAGTTAGGTTAAATTGAAATTACTCTGGTTTTGTTAGTGCTATGTGCTAGGTTTAGTACTATGGCCACAATCTCACCTGATGTTAGGTGACGACGTGGCCTAAGATGGTGGACGCGTTAAGTGTATTAGAAGGACTGGCTCTCAAATGTAACTGCGGGGACACATATTTAGGTATGTCGCGGCTGATTTCCAACTCGAGGATGGTAGAAAAAGTCATTAGAAAATGTCATGATATGGTTTCATGGAATAGGGTATATTCAGCAAAGTTTAAAACTAACATAGTATGTGGACCATAGTTAGAGTTTTTGCGCAAGTAAAAAATATGGTCTATCTGTTTACGTTATCCAATATATTAATTTATAATCGGTCGGCACGTCGATAGTTTCTTTCATCGAAAGTTCAGGCTTATTGCAGTTGATACAAACTTACGCCCATTGACGTAGCGTTCGACGCATTACCAACTGAACCATTATCGCTTCATGTATTTAGATTTATCATTCCCCAGACCAGGGGTTCCCAAAGTGTGCGCCGCGGAGCCCTGGTGCGCCGTAGAGAGTGAAAAAGAGCGCCGTGAAACGACTCTCTTTGTCATTGTATTTATCTATTTCGACCGGCTAGATAGGTTTGGGCACCGCGACAAAATAGTAAACACGTATGTGCGACACGAACTGAAAAAGTTTGGGAGCCGCTGCCCTAGATATATTTTACGACAACTGCCTTGTGTTAATCTTACGGAAAAATGTATATATTGGAATAGTATTTCATATCTCGTATTTACTAAAATAACAATGTCTCGAGTGTAATATAAAATAAAATAAAAGAGTGGATTAAAGTGAATCTTTTTAATGATCTATTTAAATACACACCTGGGTGAACTGTGCTAACTGATTAAATAAGAAACCAGTTTATAATGAGTACTCTTAGGTACCCGATGTACTGGAAAAGCTATGCTATTGATATACTGGCATAATAATGTCAATAGCGGGTTTTAATGACATTTGTAATGGCATAATAATGACATTATTTTTGCATAGTGGTAGGGTTTTTCTAATAGCTAGCTACCATCTTTTTAACGTGTTATGTTTAAAAACTCAGCGAAATTCAGACGCATTTACCCGGGCACAGGCCAGAGACGTGAAGGGCACGCGGTGACTTTCGGGAACTAATCACTCAACACTATCTACTAAAAACGCACGACTGCGACACTTAAAACTTCTGTGTTAGCAGAGACCAGCTACTACTCTTAAGTTGAAAATCTGTCGCCAAATATGTATAAGTGTGTTTCGATAGTCGCACTTGAGATACAGTCCCTTAATTAGGTGTTCACCATCTTGGGTCCCACCGTCACTTAACATTTGGATAGATTGTGGCCATTCTTTTACTTCTATAGCTTAATGTCTTATGGTATTTTGCTGTGAGGGACAGTAGATGAGGTAGACGCCGTATTTCTTTTACAAAAACGAGTAGTTCGAGCTATTTGCAATATGAGACCTCGCGAATCATGACAGGATAAGTTTTCGGACTTTGGTATTTTAACTTTGCCCTCCCAACATATTCTTCTTGATTTAATGTATGTTTGCAAAACTTAGAAAAGACAGATTTCGTTAAAAATCGGGATGATTCAAATAAAATTAAAAATCGTGACAAACTGGTCACCCCCCACGGTTGACAAAGTAAGACCGGAAATAGTTTTTAGGTGATAGTGTTAGGTTTTACAATAAAGTTCCAAAGCGCATTACTGAATTGCCGGACAGTAGGCCCAAGAACCATGTCAAACGGGTTTTGATGTTAGAAAGCTTTTATAGGGTAGATCAATATGTGAGCGATTGTGATGTCTGGAATTGATGACCCTTTCTGTACATCCGCTAATAATTACTGTTAATACATATTAAACTGTTATGTATCAAAACGACCCAAAAAAGAGATGCAGATAGAGTTTCTTGTCAGCTCTTCTCGATGACTGCGTTATTTTCCGAACCGGCGCTAAATTGAATATAGATTTTTGATTTGATTTGATTTGAAGCTTATAAATAGCCTGATGTTATGTGCGCAATCTTTGAATTCTTGTGGAACTAGATTTTTGCTATACAATTTATCTAATAAAAATTGAGTTACAAAGAAAATAAACTTGACAAACGCTACACGTTTTGTTGTTCAACAAACGAAGTGGCTATAAATATAACATGCAGTGTGCGCAATCTTTAGTATCAATATCAAATGTAGCTTCGCGTCCATTCCGTCACGAGACGTTATACGTTGCGTTCGTTCACGGAGCGAAATTTTTTTTACTACGTATTATTATTTATTATCATGTTTTTCCCCATGTATTAATATATGTAAGTTCTTATGTGCCCGTAATGTGAGTTCGCGTAATAAATTATTTAAATCGATATGAAGATGATTGAGAGCATTGGTATTTATTTTTTATATATGTTTTAATTTTATAATTATTTAATTTATCGCTTTTTCGCATGTTACTGCCTTTTTTTAGTTGCAGATATTCTTATATATTGCAGGTATGATAAAACAGGTTTCTTTTATTTTTTATTGTAAAATACCTCGGTTTGAATTACGTAATACACATGCCATATATAATGTAAAGTTGTTTCTTGAATATTAACAATCTTCGAGTATAACTTTGAAGTAATGTATTCAATGTCAATAGACTTAAAATTTGCTCAGATGTTTTTATTATTTAAAAAATAATTAATGATATAGAGTTTTCGTTCACGTACGCGTATTGGAATTATTGATTTCCGTTTATTGGTTAATTTTAGTGGAAATTATAAGTAAACATCGATAGATACGGCATATGCATTCCGAAAGTGGCACGCTGATTTTGAGTCAATTGTATCACTCGATCCTCAGTACTGCGTCGGCGTTCAAGTAAGAATGTTGTGTGCCGATTGTGTCTATTAAGTGCCCAAAACCCCAGAAATTATCTTCGTGTGTAATGCGATATTGTACAAACTATACAAACAAAACTTGCTAAGGTTGTGGGATTACTATTAATTTATAATTATTACTATTTATATTGCTAATTTGATATTTATATAAGATTACATAATTCTATCCCTTAAAGTTTTATGTTACAAAAAGAAATCTTTATACTATAGACGCTACAGAGAAATGTATACGTGTCTCTGTTTCGCACACTGTATAAAAACATATTGTCTTACTTCCACGTTCGTTCCAATATATTACTATGAGCGCATTAGTGTGCCACTTGTTTCGGCCAAATATTATAACGTCTCTATACTGTGATAATATCATTGGTTGCAACCAATTGGCGTCAATTTGTGGATATAAAAAATTGGTACCCATTAACTGTTACTTCAATTGATCGCATGTCTCGGGCGGTCCAGGGTGCTAGATGTGTGAAACCTGAGCCCGGTTTCTGGCAGTATGAAGGAATGTTGGTGTGGTGCCTTTCTTAGGTATTTTATCGTGCTTGTCACTCAAGCAGTCTTGTCACGCGCCTCTCTCAACGGCCTCTTGGTGTATTAAATTTACGCATTACAAGATCAAGTACTTGAAATACATTTTACAATGTTTGTACTATGCCGTTTTCTTGTATGTCTGTTCGGGTGGAATTTTGTAATCGATTTTAAACATACTTCCCGATGAGTTCGATACTTGAAATTTGGACCATAGCTCAGCAGTGGATGAAAATGCATGAAAATGTGAAAAAATTATGTTTCTTTTTTCTATATAAAATCTGTAATCGTCTTATAATAATTTCTCGGTCAGCTATATACCTCAAATCTAACTAAGGGATGAACAGAATACATCATAGTTTCTTTCACGTAACCCTAAAAAAAAATATTTGAAAAAAATGTGTAATTTTTTTATAAAGGACTACAAAGTAGAAAATAAAAGATTGGTAACGAAAAATATGGGGTAAAACATACGATACATAATTATCACATAATTATTACATAATTATAATTATATATATTATAATAATATATATGTTTTTCGTTTCTAGTCTTTTATTTACTACTTTGCAGTCCGTTATAAAACATTGTACATTTCATATATTTTTTTAATGGTAGTTTACATTTTTTTTATATATACTTAAGGTTTAGCGTTATGGCCATAATCTCACCTGATCTTAAGTGATGATATGGCCCAAGTTGGTAGACACGCTAAACCTCTCTCGGCTCTCAAGTGCAGCTGCCGGAACACACCTATTGGTATTTGGCGGCAGGTTTACAGCTTGAGGGTGGTAGCTACCCAGGCGGGCATTTGAAAAAGCCCTACCACCATGCTAAGGTTTCCTCACGATGTTTTCCTTCACCGAAAGCGCAAGTTCATTGTAGGTGCTTGGATTCGAATTCACGTCCCTTGACGCGAAGTCGTACACACTACCACTGAGCTGTCATCGCTTCAAAATGTATCAGTGTGGATCGGGACCACTGTAAATTTGGTTTCCTGTGTCGTCAATAGACATGTCGCGTTCCGAAATCAGCTTGCCGATTGGTCTATATTCAGGAGTCAAGTGGTAGAGATATATACTTGGTCACGACCACTATATGATGATATACCTTTAACAGTGACTATTCAACAGTCACGTCCAGATCTCTCGACGGTCGCTGTTTGTTTTAGGATCGAGCTGTGCGCACCGTCAGCTATAGTGGAGTCATTTTGCCGCACTATAATAATTAAAGGCTTGTGTACATGAGGCAATGTGAATAAAAATTTTCTTCCCCCGGAAAATTGCTGTAAAATTGTTTCGTGTTGTCTTCCTGCGGTAGTAGGAGTTTCATGTGTTTCTTGGCCAAAGAAAGTCCAAAGTCCGAATCTCTTTAGTGATATTTCCAACGTAATAAGCTTTTATAACTTCGGTGTCATCAACCATTAGGTAAATTGTGGCAGAGAGTTGCAATAGTTTGGTGTCAAAATAAAACAAGAAACTTTTCACACATTTTCGTTTGTTTGGAACGAGTTAATAGTTGAAGCGATAAAATGTAGTACTATGAATAAATGTTTAAATAGATAATAAAACATATTTTTAATATATATTTGTATTATAATTTTTCAGTATGATAACAGTATATTAATTTCTAATATTAAT
This sequence comes from Actias luna, assembly GCA_039707435.1. NCBI lineage: Eukaryota > Metazoa > Arthropoda > Insecta > Lepidoptera > Saturniidae > Actias > Actias luna. Next base: position 16,054,945 of record JAZHAC010000003.1, on the reverse strand, counting down.
GCTTGGTATAGCACGCCCCATACCTGTCATATAAAGTGGTCACAATAACTTCCGAAAAAATTAACGTATCGCGACCGGATTCTGTTTGTCATCATTAGAATAAAATCTACCAGTTACCTGTTTCATATCAATAACCTAGTACCCGTAGTTTAATAATAAAATGTTTTTTTTTGCAAGTCGTATTTTTTAATTTATCACATTTTCCATTTACGACTTCTAGGTGTTGTGATTGTTTTCCCCACTCAAGGAGAAGGCAAAGATTCCGAAACCATACAGCCGAGTCGAATGTAATTTCCTAATAAAGAGGTTAACGCTATCATGTGATAGAGATTCTGTATGTACGAAGTTTTTGTGGCAAGCAATAGATAGAAAATAAAAACTTATTAATATAATATATATAATTAACCCTCAAGAGAAGCACTATCGCTGCTGCGCGATCCAGAAGCACTGGGTATGCCATACCCGCGTGTTTTTGATTAATAATATCTTTCGATCAAATTGTCCGATATAGAATTTTTTTTTTTTTCATTTTAAAGCTTAGACAGTGTAGATTAAGAATATATCCATAGAATTGTCATAAAGAAAAAATTATCTTGAATAATATAGAAAAAAATCAACATAAACCCTTAAAATGAGGTGTTTTATTCAAATTACCATATCTAGGCAGAATTTATAGATAAAAAATTTTTCCCGACGGCATTTGAAAGGGAATTAAATGTACTTTTAGATAGTTATTTCGTCATTTAACTGTAATTGATAAAAGATATTTATTAAGTTAGGTAAAGTTCAGTGTTTTTAGAATGATATTACTTAATTAAAAAATATGGATTCATTATTCTTTTATTAATACAAACATTTAAATTACTTTATAAAACTTATATTTTAAATGGATTGATGCTACAAAAAATTAACAATATAACTTCAAGCTACATTTTTCACAAATTTTGGCTGTATGTTCTTTACACATTGGAATATCACATTTTAAACACTTATAACATGTTTTTCGGTCTAATGAACTGGGACAAAATCCACATCGCTTATATTTTTCTAGTTTATTGTCAGCTATCAAATCTCTAGGGTCTTCTGTTTCAGGTAAATCTTTATAATCTAGGAAAGCTTCTATTTGTGAGCGTAATGTCGTTTGTAAAGTAGGCAGTTGAAGTCTTCTTATCAAAAATGGCTTAATAAGAGATAAAGATAGATCTAAAATATAATCATTCCGAGTTATCGTTTTATTACTACTTATTAAATTATAAATAATGAAAGAATTCACATTAGCTTGGTCCAGCATTCCATAAAAATAGCGCATTGGCCATCTCAGGGTTTTTCGAGCAGTCGTAAAATCATGGCATTTTTTATAATAAAACTGACTGATGATATAAAATATCGATCAGAATTCTTTTAAAATAGATATTTTAGAATTCTAATTATATAAATACAAAAAAAGAACTGAAAAACACAATTTTATGCAAAACGTTGAGTCAGATAAAATAACAAAATACTGACGCTACAACAGCACTGGGTAGCGCATACCCATAGACTGACTACGGCCGCCTATATTTTAGTCCGTATTCACATCTCAAGATAACTATGGTGGAGAATCTGTAGTGGGGATAGTAGAGATTTTTCCCCTAGGCAAAGTCACCTTCTCATTGTAACCATTTCTGAAGGAGAAATATTTTTAATTTACACCTGGGTATCCCATACCCAGTGCTTCTCTTGAGGGTTAATAATAAATAAGTGAAAAGTACGGCATGTTATTTCTTCTTAAAAATTAAATGAACGGTATTAGGTGTGCAATTTTGAATTTTCCAAACTCATCTTATATTTGTAATGTAGTTATTATTATAAATTAAATCAAAGACGCAATATGAATACTTTGAAATGAACAATGATATGCACGCGAAACACTCCATGAAGTTCGTTGCAACTGCAGTTTCAGCTAACTTCACAGCGTATAACGTCAGGCGGTATTTCGGTTTTAAGCTATATTCACTGTCAGCGAAGACAAAGAGTGGAAAAGTTAAAGTTTTTTTTTATCCATAGGGCAAAGATCACCAGGAAGATTAAGGAAAGCCGCCATCAAGCTATGCAGTATCGAGTCTTGGCGACGGAGATTGCCTGTCACCATATGGCTGCCAAAATACAACTTGGAATGTCTGATCCGGGACATTATAGCGGGTAAGTTATTGTTCTCAAACTCCAAGAAATATCACGGACATATTTCATGCTATATAGAGGTGTATGTTGATGTAAATGCAAGTAGAAGCGCTTTCCACTAACTCCCAAATAGTACAGGCTACATTCGTCCCATCTTTACTTACATCGTGCCTGCATGTAGTTCATATTTACCCGCCGCGGCCTCCCTCCGAAGACGCCTGAGCCTAGGTTCGATCCTCCGGATAGGAGCCCTCGAGTGACTCTGCTCGCGCGATACAGTGACACTGTACATCACTGAGAGTACACCATCACACCGCATACCATTCGTGCACACCCACACGTTAAGCACACGGTTCTGTAAGGGACTACCCTCGCGGCCCTTGAGCTGCTTACCTGATAAAGTAGTAGTTAGGATCACTAAATTAGTAATACAGGACCTGTTAGTTAGTCAGGATCTTGAATCTTTTTTCATTTACCGGCAGCAGCCCAAGCCGAGGTTCGGCCGTCCTGGCACCCTTGTGCCTGCTGCCTCGAGGCTGAGTGCCCTCAGCACTCGCCCCAAAAGGTCGGTGAAGCTGTCAAAGCCCTTGGGGCTAACAGCGTACGTCAGTTCGAAAAAAAAAATTAGTTCTTATTTGATAGATTTACGTTTATACTTTATGCTTATTTTTACTGATATCTTATACGCGAAAGTGAGTTTGTTTGGTTATTACGCTTTCATGCCTAAACCGCTGAATCGATTATGATTAATTCTGGTATAGAGAGATCTGCGCAAATATTGTATAAGCAGAAAATACTTCAATCAAAAATCAAAAAGTACTTCAACGAATGTTAGTGCATTACGAGAGTACATCAACGAATGTTAGTGCATTACGAGAGTACATCGACGAATTATGATTAAAAGTACTTCAACGAATGTTAGTGCATTACGAGAGTACATCAACGAATTATGATTAAAAGTACTTCAACGAATGTTAGTGCATTACGAGAGTACATCGACGAATTATGATTAAAAGTACTTCAACGAATGTTAGTGCATTACGAGAGTACATCGACGAATTATGATTAAAAGTACTTCAACGAATGTTAGTGCATTACGAGAGTACATCGACGAATTATGATTAAAAGTACTTCAACGAATGTTAGTGCATTACGAGAGTACATCGACGAATTATGATTAAAAGTACTTCAACGAATGTCAGTGCATTACGAGAGTACATCAACGAATTATGATTAAAAGTACTTCAACGAATGTTAGTGCATTACGAGAGTACATCGACGAATTATGATTAAAAGTACTTCAACGAATGTTAGTGCATTACGAGAGTACATCGACGAATTATGATTAAAAGTACTTCAACGAATGTTAGTGCATTACAAGAGTAAATCAACGAATTATGTTTAAAAGTACTTCAACGAATGTTAGTGTATTACGAGAGTACATCAACGAATTATGATTAAAAGTACTTCAACGGATGTTTGCGCATTACGTGACGGCAGCGCTCCACTATATTGTAAAAAGGCACTACATAACGCTGGCTAGGATGTATCGTGAGAGACTCGAGCGAGACTGATCATTCGGGGGTAGTTATAATTCCTGAGAGTACTCTCGTACTCTTACAGAGATAGATGGAAACCTGGAGACAGTGATAGTCTATTTTTTCTCGAGAAAAAGTTTTTGGAAGTGGTGTAAAGGGAGGGATACACTTTTTATGAATTTTTTATTGTGCCATTCGATTTATCTGACACACAGTTAGTTGCAAGAAAATTTCGTTAACTCTTAATCGGCAGCATTAATCCTCTGTTAAACACTTTGTGCATTGCAAGATCGTCCGTTTAACAGGGTCATTATAATGACCCTGTAGCGAGTCTACTGTTCGTTAAAACAGGATAGTAGACTCGGCCGTCTAAACGCTCCTTCGTCAGATAAAATAAAAATGCACCTAATTAAACAATAATAGGTTAAGACAGGCCCATTGTATAATCAATGTAATTAGATGGACTATAAAAGGTCCGGTGTTATGTTGTGGTTTGTTGCTTGCATAAATTCTTCACGAACACATCGTATTTTCATTCCATACCTTCCGGAATTAAAAAGCAAAGGTAAATGGATTTGTAGTGAATAGATCGTGTATTATAACATCGCACCGTGTACATATCTATAATTAACCCTATAACCCATTAAAGTTAATTTTCAATCTGTCAAAAGTGTCATTAGCTCGGTTTTGCGTTGCAAGAAACCTTAACGTCACTTTATTTTGACACTTTATTTGTTAAATTTTAATGGGGCGTAATTGGTTCATTAGTCTTCCATTAAGCAAGTAAAAAGCATATTTCGTGTGTTTTAGTGTTTATTTTACTTCACTTAAATTACATATCACCTTAAATTAAATCTTAAATATCACCTTCATATTTATTATCGTCAGATGCACAAGTTGACGAACATAACATACCGTTAGTGATATATGGAACAAAGTATGATGATACAGAATTTGTGTCTGGATTCAGTTCCCCTGAAGAAAGTGAACTACGAATCTATACATATAATAAATTTCTAGAAAAGTGTTTTTTGTATATCGAAAATATAAATAAAAAAAAATACTAGGATAACCAGCAGAACCCATTTCCAGCATTTTTGGATGTTTTGTCTCTTTGTCCGTTTACCTGTTTGTCTGTGCACGGATCACGTAAAATGTACGAAACCAATGTAGATAACTTGTATACGTAAAACTTGAACGTAACTTGGTGGATTACTTAGTTTTTTTTTTTTTCATCTTGTCATCGTGTAACACGGATATTTACTGTACTATTAACTAAGCGACGCGTATTATTTTTCGTCAGGCACGCGAACGAAGTCACAGGAACAGCTAGGTTTAAATGAAATTGGACAAACTTTGGACCCTGACAAGTAACAGCTCAAAAGAAAATGCGTTTTATTTTAATAGAAACACAATATGTACCTACAGGAAATAATATACAGAATAAAACGCAACCACACACTAGTTTTAAAAATCAGTCACTCTTTCTTAGTGATTTCATTAGTAAATTGCGTATTTTATTATTAGTTAAGGCAAACAAACGATTTATTTGAGCACACGTTTTATTTTATATAGTTTTTATTTAACCGCAGAGAGAAAGATAAACTGACAGAGATCACAGACAAAATTTATCTCATAGATAATATATTTAAACATTATTATTTTTTAATTATGATGACATTCTATTTACCTATATTAACAAAATTAACATATAAAGGGCTTATACAAAACATTACGCAACAGACATTAAACTAATGAGGGCATTAGTTTTAATGGAAGATTTACTAATTGACAGCTAATGACGACTTTCTTGCAGCTGACTGAAAACCAATATTAACGCGAGCGAAGCCGCACGTAAAATATAGTATAAGTTATAATGCAGTAGTTTCCATAATAACAACAGTGTTTTGAAGCCATGATGGCGCTCTGCAATGAGCTTGGATTTCCGGTGAAGGGAAACATCGTGATGAAATCATAGCATGGTAGGGTAGCTTTTTCTTGTGACCGCCTGATTGCTACCACCCTTAAATTGAAAGGTACCGAATACCTAAAGGTGTGTTCCGACGGTTACCACGTCTTGGCCCATATCGTCACTTAATATTGTGGCCATAACGTTAAATATAACTATAAAAACTATGAATATATATTTTGTGGGATACTTTCAATGTTATATTAAAATCCATTGATATATACTTGTGGTTGATGGAGTATATGAAAGAAAAAATTTATACTTTTACTCAAATATCTCTTGAAGTGTAAAGTTTCGTTAATATGGAATACTACGTACAGTCTATGCTTTATTACTGTGATCGAAAATTAAAAAGTAAGAGATTTATTCTTATTTACCGTTTTAATAATTTCTTGTGATCTTTTCCCATAAAAATAAAGAACATAAAAAACTTATTTTAATGGCGAAACAACAATTAATACAATCTCCGGTTAAGGAAAACAAGGTAATCTTTTCGAAGGTGCAAAACTTGAATCGAAGGTTATTTGTTTATATTTAAGCGATGATAGATCAGTGGTAATGTGTAAGACTTTGTGTTAAGGGATGTGAGTTCGAATCCAACCACCTACAATGAGCTTGAGCTTTCGGCGAGGGAAAACATCGTGAGGAAACCATAGCATGGTGGTAGGGCTTTTTCTGATACCCGCCTGGCTAGCTACCGCCCGCAAATTGAAAACCTGCCGCCAAATACCGATAGATGTGTTCCGGCAGTTGCACTTGAGAGCCAGTTCCTCCACAGGTTTAGCATGTCTACCAACTTGGGCCGTATCGTCAATTAAGATCAGGTGAGATTATAGCCACAACGCTAAACCTTAACTATAAAATTAGGTCAGTTACAATCGCGTGTCTTTTCGAGTAGCAAGTAGCCACTGCCAGTTAGGTTTTGACAATACAATCCAATCCCTCCATTGTGGCACAGTACAATCTTACGAATCAATTCCGAATTCTTGAATTAGTTCCGCGATCTATTGCTCTCTATCTTGCTTACGTTACGGAAGCAGCCCGAGCTGGGGTTCGGCCACTCTGGCTACCTTGTGCTCGTTGTCTCGGGCTAAGTGCTTCAGTATTCGCTTCCAAAGCTCGGTGAAGCTTTGAAAGCTCTTAAGGCTAACAGCGTATGCCCTATAAAAAGCTATTGCAGTAGTCGAAGCGAAGCACTCGAAGGCACATCGGACGTTTGTCGTAGTTGGAATTATATTTTTGTGTTAACAACATTTTTCTCTGTATTTTGGGTGTTTATCATTATTATTGGGATTGGTATATAGTGAGTTTATGTTTATAACTTTGTCTCTTCATTAGAAATGACCAAAGTGTTCATTAGAAACGTGCGTATGTAGATATCATCGTGTCATTGTTATTGGTTTTGAAACTGCTTCGTATTCTGTTTTCTGACCATAAAATAATATAATCTTTACTTTTATTTAAAGTCCGAAAGAACGTCGCGATAACAGCTGGTACTTTACACGCAATATGCAAAAAGCTGTTATTGTGTTTTTTTTTTTTATACTTAAGGTTTAGCGTTATGCCATAATCTCACCTGATCTTAAGTGACGATACGGCCCAAGTTGGTAGACACGCTAAACCTGTGGAGGAACTGGCTCTCAAGTGCAGCTGCCGGAACACACCTATTGGTATTTGGCGGCAGGTTTACAACTTGAGTGTGGTAGCTACCCAGGCGGGCATTAGAAAAAGCCGTACCACCATGCTATGGTTTCCTCGCGATGTTTTCCTTCACCGAAAGCTCAAGATTATTGTAGGTGCTTGGATTACGTCCCTTGACGCGAAGTCGTACACACTACCACTGAGCTATCATCGCTTCAGCGAACCGACGCTTCAATCTTATTTATTTATATTGGTGATGTAATTAATTTCCCTTTCACAGGTATCACGGTCGGGCTAACTTCGATACCGCAGGGTATCGCTTACGCAATGGTCGCGGGGCTGCCTCCGCAGGTAACTTAAGTATGATTTTTGGATAGCTCTAGATTATCCAAGCGAATTCGGTTATGGATTCAAATATAAATGAATTCTACTCGATAAGCGTCGGGTAATGTCAGTTATCGGACTTGAAAAGATTCGTATTTAGTATCAAAGTGTTTTTTATGAAAATATTACTTTATTTTTTATTATCAATCGGGGCAAAGAGACGGAATTGTATGAGATAAAATATTAAAAGTATATGGGATGACTGTAGTACACACATCTACATCGAAATATGAATTAGTTATTATTATTACAAATATAATAAGTATGCATCGGTTGTTTGATGGTTTTATAAAAGTATATCCACTGACGCATTACCCGAAGTGTCGTTTCGAGCAACGAACTCGGTGGATCGCGCGTTGATGCGGCCGTTAGAAGGTCGTGTGCACGTTCGAGCCGATATCCGTATCTACTTATATTAGTATATGCAATATCAACATTGAGTCAAGTGTACATTATAGGTGACAAAGTGTACTTTACATTTACACATGTCAAAGTTGAGTGTAAGTTGTAGTCAAGTCTTGAGTCCGCCGCAGGTGACTCGACGTAGAGCGGAAATAGTCCCTGGCGCTTTATCGATGCCTCTTAGTTGATGAATCCCGTGTGCCTGCCTCTCAGTTTGTCCAGTGTATTGTGAAGAGGATGGTACTCAGAAGTAGTTTGTACTACGTCAACAGAAATAAAAAAAATGGTGGGTCTCGATTGGTCGGTGTCAATAATTATTTGATACAACCCTCATAGTCACCCTAAGTTCCACTTTTCCTATCGAGGACCGTTCTCCTTTTTTGTATCTTCCAGTAGCCAGTCTTCCTCTAAGCCGTTCCTCCAGTCTTCCGCTTTGGGGCCGTATATAAAACACACACATTTTGAAGCGATGACAGCTCAGTGGTAGTGTGTACGACTTCGCGTCAAGGGACGTGAGTTCGAATTCAAGCATTCAGGCTTGTGCTTTCGGTGAAGGGCAACATCGTGAGGAAACCATAGCATGGTGGTAGGGCTTTTTCAAATGCCCGCCTGGGTAGCTACCACCCTCAAGTTATAAACCTGCCGCCAAATACCAATAGGTGTGTTCCGACAGTTGCACTTGAGAGCCAGTTCTTCGACAGGTTTAGAGTGTCTACCAACTTGGGCCATATCGTCACTTAAGATTAGGTGAGATTATGGCCATAACGCTAAACATTAAGTATATAAAAAAGAAAACATTCATACTTATGGAGGTTGGGAGCGGGTGTCACTTACTGTGAGACAAAATGCGACACTGTAAGAACACATGACGTTCGGAGCTTATAAAACAATTTTGTAAATTTTACATGTTATTACAGATATTTACTACTACATTTTCGGGAGAAAATGTAACCTAACTCTGTGCCAAAATTTATCACAATCGATTGAGCCGTTTAGGCGTGAAACAAACAAGCTCACTTTCTCATTATAATAATAGTATGTTTTATTATTGTCAACAATTTAGAAGTTTGTGTAATGCTGTGTTAATTGTCATATATCATATCTGTCATTTGTGATTTAATATTGATATGGTCGCAGAAAATGTGATACATAACAATATAACGTATTCTATTAACCTAACGTATTCTCTTAAACCGAACCTTGGTTTCCAGGTCGGCCTCTACTCCAGTATATTCCCCGGGATAGTGTATAGCTTGTTCGGTAGCTGCAAAGACGTGACCGTAGGCCCGACAGCGATCTTGGCGGCCCTGTTAGCCAAGTACGTAGCGAAGTCTGCGGACTTCGCGTATCTAGCTTCATTCCTGTCGGGTTGTATTATATTACTGCTTGGAGTGTTGCAACTCGGTGAGAATACTTTAATATTTTTTTTTATACTTAATGTTTAGCGTTATGGCCATAATCTCACCTGATCTTAAGTGACGATACGGCCCAAGTTGGTAGACACGCTAAACCTGTAGAGGAACTGGCTCTCAAGTGCAGCTGCCGGAACACACCTATTGGTATTTGGCGGCAGGTTTTCAACTTGAGGGTGGTATCTAGCCAGGCGGGCATTAGAAAAAGCCCTACCACCATGCTATGGTTTCATCACGATGTTTTCCTTCACCGAAAGCTCAAGCTCAGTGTAGGTGCTTGGATTCGAACTCACGTCCCTTGACGCGAAGTCGTACACACTACCACTGAGCTATCATCGCCTTTATTTAAACTCTGACTATATTAATATCATACAATGAAAAAGTATGTTTCGATGCGGTAATATCTTAGGTATATCAGTGGGACTTAATAAATGGTTCAGATAAGTCAAGTGGTAGTATGTATGGTCGTCACGATAATGGATACTAGTTTGAATCCCTGAAATGAGATTCAGCTTTCTGTAAAGGAAAACATTGTGATTCAACTGTACCATAGTAATAGGGCTTTTTCCGCCTCAAGTTGAAAATATTCCTCCAAAAACCTATAGGTATGTCCCAGCAGTTGCACTTGAGAGCCAGTTCCTCCACTATCGCAGCATCTAACAGGTATATAGCAACAGATTCTTAACTTGCAAGTTGGTAGTCGACCAAGCGAGGATTTGAAAATGGCATACCACTTTGGTACAATTTTGTATTAGCGATAACTTAGAATTAACACAACACCTTAAAATTAATTAGCTTTTCAAAAGAATGTTATAAAATAATCTTAAATACTGCATTTTTTCGGCAAGTTCACTTATAATAGCCCGTGCCAATATTTTTATATATATCGGCGAAAATATTATATAGACAGGCAATACAATAAAAGTACATCAACGAATGATTAAAAGTAGTTCAACGAATGATTAAAAGTAGTTCAACGAATTCAATATTCATAGGACAGGACAAAATCTGTCGGGTAGGCATGTTAATAAAAATCGTATTATTTATATATATAGTATTTTAATAATTATATATATATAGTATTTTAATAATTAACTGATATGACAAGACAAGGTCATTTATATATTCTATTGACAAATGTAATCCATTTCGAAATTCAATCAAACAGGTATCAATCATTTGGTGTTTGATTACTATATTAGATTAAATATTTTTTTAATCTGTTATTGCAGTTTTATTAATTCCACGGTGTTACTTAGACTATACTAGACTATATTAGACTAGAAATCTTTTTTAACTTATAACGCATGGAAAGAATTAATTAATCCAATATAATAAATGTCTTAGTTGGGAATTATTTAGAACTGGTATTTTCATTATTGTTTTCTTAGATTAGATATAACGATATTATTTATGTCGGTTTTACAGGTTTCCTATTAGATTTCATCTCGAAGCCAGTTATCAGTGGATTCACAACCGCTGCAGCGCTGCAGATAAGCGCTTCACAGCTGAAATCCCTCTTCAGGATTAAAGGTAAACTTGTTTAGGCGCTTGGGGTACTTTATTTTGTGATTTTTGAATGAGACTGAGCAGTAACGCTCGGCAATGTGACGCTCGGTCGGGTAAAGTCGGCTCGAGTCGTCTAAGAGAACGAGATACAGTCAACGTGTCATTGCTATACTCGCTCGGCGAGCGTTACATGAGAGAGCGTGACGCGTCAGTCGCATTCAGTATCGATATAAACCCGATACGTGCCGTGACAATACGTTTTATTTAACGCGTTATAGATGTATCTCGTATTATTAAGCTCGCTCTGATAAAGTTTTCGCTTCTATCGTGTAGTCTTAAGCACACATTGTGTTTTTCGGTCTTTCAGTGTATTATTTGCTTACACAGTAGAACCTCGATAAGTTGAAAACCTCCAAATCTCGAAAACATATTCTGTTCCCTTCCCTTCAAACACGAAAACCTCCATTACTCGAAATCTCAACCCTCTATCAGTCGAAATAATCAGTGAGTCCCTCCAAGCCATTATGGACTCGAATAATACTACATCCGGTCCATGGGTTTCCGACAAAGAGGCAAGAACCGCATTGAATTCTTTACGAATGTTTATAGAGCAAACCAGCAACTCTGTTGAACAAGAATTTTCTGCTTACCTTAAATAATAATGCTATAGATAGAGTACAAATTAATTATATAAAGCGAAAAAAAAAAAAAAAACTGTAATTTTTTAATGCCAGTTTTTTTTTATTTTAAGTATGTTTCGAAATAATGTTGATTAATGATAAATAAAAATCTGTGTGTCGCCTCTGCATCTAGAATTTATATTTATTTTATCTCTCTAACTCAAAATTTATACGAATGAATCTCGACCTCTTTATGTCGAATCAAAATCCGACTAAGTCTAAAATTCTATAACTCGAAAATTTTTCGGCGTCTCCCTTGACGTTCGACTTATAGAGGTTCTACTGTATTTATCTGATTTAACACTAGCGTTAGGCTGCGACTTCGCATACTTTTCTTACGTAGTAATTATTTTATCACTTATAATTGTTTGTTTTGTAATAACATTTGAAAAGTACGATATTTGCGTTTAACCGAATCTCGACCACCATACACTAAGTGTAATATTCGCTGTATTGTGACGCACAGGTTTGTTTTGAAAGGAACTGTGCCCGTTTGGGTCATTAGTACCAGTTCGAATCCTGAGGAAAACGTCGTGTTGAAACCATAGCTATTTGGTAGCGTCTGCCTAGCTACCATCCGTAAGTTACAAATCTAAATCAAAGTACCTATGAGTGTGTTTTAGCAATTGAAAGACAGTGAGACAGTGTTTTTCTAATACCCTCCTGGCTAGCTACAAAAAAAAGTAACTTATCACCGCCTGCAAGTTCCCATCTATCACTATACCAAAATTCATTATAATCTATTCAGCGACTTAGAAATGAAAGTGTTTCAAGCATGGCGGTAGGGCTTTTTCTAATGCCCACCTGTCTAGCTACCACCCTCAAGTTGAAACCCTGCAGCCAAATACCAATGGGTGTGTTCCGGCAGCTGCATTTAGGAGCCAGTCCCTAGAAATGAAAGTGTATCAAGCGTGGTGGTAGGGCTTTTTCTAATACCCACCTGTCTAGCTACCACCCTCAAGTCGATAATCTGCCGCCAAATACCTATGGGTGTGTTCTGGAAGTTGCACTTATTAACTGACCCCTCCACTAGGTTTATCGTGTCCACAATCTTGGACCACAACTTCAGGTGAAATTGTGACCATAACGCTAAACTTGTAAAGTATAAAAAAGAGGAAAACACCACTCGATATAGCAATAAATTCTCTTAAACGTTGGAACAAGATCTATTTAACGTTGACGCCCAATAACTCCATAGAACTACAGTCGTGTCAGGTGGATTCCATACATGTGTTTCGGCTTTAGGTTCATCTGGCGACACATTTATCCATGCTGTGATAAACTTCTTCAAGAACATAACAACAGTCCACCTGTGGGATACGGTGTTGGGCGTCGCCACTATAATAGCATTGATTCTGTTGAAGGTGAGTTTGATTAAGGCACAGTGATTACACTTTGCCTCATGGTAACCATGGTATAGTCCAGTGTTTCTTAACCTATGGCTTTATGTATGGGGCTCCACAGGGGTTCGGGGCGGGTTTACGAGCAGGCTGAGTAAGCTAGACCCTAGGATGGCAGATATGGAGCAATTTTTTTTCATATCCCGTAGAAAATAAAAGGTTAACACAAATAAATCTAGACGGAATTTTATTTTACCACTTAGAACCTAAGTTTTGTATATTATATTTTTCCTACAGTCATCCTAGATCCAATTATAGAGGTCGGTAGGGGGAGAAATACATGGGTGGTGAATGTTTAAATCCGCCACTTACACGGGTCCATTTATGGAGCATTTAATACTTCTGCACTCCCGTGTCTTGTATATAAATAATCCAAAAACAGATTACAAGTACAATTCGATTTGAGATTACATTTTCGTAGTAACACTAACCGAGAGGTCATTAACTAGCTGTGACCGCGGTTCCGCTCGCTTGAATATATATCCTATGTGACTCAATGTTAATTTAGCATTTCAATGGTGAAAGAATTTTTGAACTCCGTCCAGTAGTTCTCAAGTTTATTCATTACAAACAAAAATACAAATCTTTTCTCTTTACAATTTTAGTATCGATTTAGCAGGTAATAAACGGCATTAAACATCATATTAATGTGTTTTTACGGGTAATTTAATTATCTTGTTATTTGTATAGAAAGTTGATAATTTTATATAAAGTCGTTTTAAATCTAATAATGTCTGCTAAGCGCTAATAAGTTTTAGATATTCTAAGAAATAACCTTTTGGTTTTACTAAATAAGCAGACTCTTTGTATGAAAATTTAGATTATAAAATAGACCTAACAGTTAAAATGTTGGAATATCTCAAAAACCAACAGATATTGAGCATACCAGATACAGAACATACTATATGTTGGAATGTTTTTTATGTACATATACTTAATTGGTTTAACGTTATGGCCGGTCTCCAGTTGATGTTAAGTGACGATGTGGGCAAAGATCGTGGACACGCTAAGCGTTGTGGAAGGACTGGCTCTCAAGTGCGATTGCCGGAATACACCTATAGGTATTTGTCGGCAAATTTTCAACTCGAGGGTAGTAGCTTGCCAAGCGGGCATTAGAAAGGGCTTTACCAACATGCTATGGTTCTATCACGATGTTTTCCTTCACCGAAAGCTCAGGTTTTTTGCAGCAATCTCGAAATTAGCTCCATTGTAGAAAGTAAAAAGATCGATCTTTGGATCGATTAGATTCGAAATCAAAAGTGAATCGATGCAAAAATAAATAACAAATTTAAAAGATCAATTAATTATTTTTTTCCATTCGATTGTCCTGCTTATAATTTTAATATAAAATCAATCATAGAAAACAAAAAAGACACAGCAATAATAGATTTTGTCATACTAGATGTGTGAAAAACATTAAAATATTGTAAAGTAAAAAGTTAAAATATTGATGACAGTAGATAAGCAACGAACCTAGATTTTTAAAGGTAAAATATCGATTCACTGAATCGATTCAGCACCCTGCATCAATATAAATAGTCGATTTTTTATCAAAAAAAAAATCGATACTTTGATTATTCGATCTTAGATCGCCAACCCTAGTTTATGGACGCAACGTCCTTACACACTACCACCTAAGCCAGGTGTCCCCAAAGTGTGTCTCGCGGCGTCCTGGTGCGCCGTACAGTGTGAAGAAGGGCGCTGTGAAGCGATTCTCTTTATTATTTTTCCTATCTATTTCGACCAGCTAGATAGGTTAGGGCGCCGCGACAAAGTAGTAAACATGTGTGTGCGCAGCGAACTGGAAAAGATTGGGAACCGCTGAACTAAGCCGTTATCGCTTATTTTACTTCCAGCGTGCAACGATTCCTATCACGGAATCGTCTTCCAGGTCTCGGGTGTGCTTCTCT
The DNA here is from genome assembly GCA_039707435.1 of Actias luna. Taxonomy (NCBI): domain Eukaryota; kingdom Metazoa; phylum Arthropoda; class Insecta; order Lepidoptera; family Saturniidae; genus Actias; species Actias luna. The sequence continues at coordinate 16,039,940 of JAZHAC010000003.1, read as the reverse complement.
AAGACTTGGCTGTACGTGATCCGAGCGCGGAACGCTCTGGTCGTGTTCGTCGGCGCCGTGATCGCTTACGGCCTGTACAGGCGTAAACTGACGCCGTTCGCTTTGACAGGTCAGTTACGTTATCACCTCCTATGCGCTTCTGCTCGCCTGGTACTTGCGCTCAAATTTTAAGCAACATTTTATTTTCAAATTTTAATGTAATTTTGTATGTTGGTTTTAAAAAACATTTAATTAATGTAATTTTAGTTTATGATAGCTCAGTGGTAAGTGTATAGGATCGTTACGTCATTAGACGTGAGTTCGAATACAATCACCTACAATGAGCTTGAGCTTTTCGGTGAAAGAAAACATCGTGAGGAAACTGTAGCATGGTGGTAGGGCTTTTTCTAATGCCCGACTGGCTAGCTACCACCCTCAAGTTGGAAATCTGCCGCCAAATACTAATAGGTGTGTTCCGGCAGTTGCACTTGAGAGCCAGTCCCTTCAGATAAAGGCCGGCAATGCACCTGCGATTCCCCGGTGATGTGGGTGTCCATGAGCGGCGGTGATCACTTATCATCAGGTGACAGGCTTGGTGGGTTGCCCGCTATTCCATAAATAGATATATATATATATTATATATATAATATATATGGACCGTTTATTTTGAAAGTGGTGTAAGTCCATTTTTGAGAAAAATGAGCTATCACGTAATTTATGATTAATTTAATGTAATTTTTTTATATATAATTACTTTTTTATATTTAATTTCTCAAAAAAATCCCATGTTTTGTACAACTTAAAATCAGTCGGTACATGAAATTGCATTATCAACAAATATAGTAACCTTTAATTATCTCGAAACAAAAGAAAATGGACTTACATCACTTTCAAAATAAACGGTCCATATATATTATATATATTAGTAATTTTAGTGTAATCGTGCCTCTATCATATTTGGTTTAGAGTATCTAGACTAATTAATTAACAAAGGGAGGTAAAATTATTTCACAATTGAATTATGAATTTTAGACTGTACCACGGTTATTGTATAAAATAAAGCTGTTAAAATTGATTTTATTGGATATATATTTAAAGAACGCATTTTTTTTACTATTAAAATTTATTTTCCAGTCGTAAAAGTGTGCCGATCGTTCGATCTGACATGTGGGTTAGATATCTCTTAGACATTTCTGTTAGCCTAGTAGATTAACTCAAAAATTTGAAGTAAAATGTCAATCAAGATTGACAAGATAAATTTGAAAGAAAATTTGACATAAAGTTTGGAAAATTATGCACGCGAAATAATCGCGTCTTTTGTTTTAGTTTATCTAATGAAAATTAAAACCACATCGAATCAGACCGTGAAAAGCAATAGGGTTCCTAATTATATTGAAGCGTAAGAAAAAAAGTATTCTATAAAGTATTTCGTTCGTCGTATCGTGATAACATACAGGATCCGCACATACAGCACACGGACGTCCAAGTAGGACTTTTTTAAACAGTTTTGTAACTAGTTTAAATAACAAAGATGGCATCAAAAATATCACGAGTGTTAAAAATAGTGTTTTTTTTTTTATAGCTGTGTTATGTATATATTATTTTATGATAAATAGAGATATTTTAAGTTTGAGATCAGTTGCTTTGCGTGAAGTGACAGTAGTACCCACCTCAACGCTTCGCTTATGAAGCGTGCAATAAGCAAGCACTGTTTAAATTTCTCCTGTTTTTTATGATAGCCTGGTGGTACATTTGTTTAAAAATCGGCTTGAATCTGGATCGAAATATCGAGAAAATAAGATTTTTTGAGTCCTTTTTACCCAGGAATCTGAAAAGAAAGAGACAAAGATATATTTTATAACAGTAACTGGGTTTCCCAGATTTGTTTTTATCAAATTTGGTGCCTAAATATATATATCAACTAATTAAAAGGAAACATACTAAATACCTATTACTACGTGGTAACATTAGGATAATCGTTTGTTTGTAAACTGATAATAAATATTGACAGGAAAAATTGAAGGCGGCTTGCCTCATTTCGGTCCGCCCCCGTTCAGCACGGCCGTGAAGAACCACACTCTCAACTTCGAAGATATGCTCTCTGTTTACGGACCCGAGGGTCTTGTGATGCCGCTGGTCGCCATTCTGGAGAGTATAGCGATCGCTAAAGCTTTCGGTGAGTTATGCCATTCATATAACAGTGAACCATTTCCAAATAGCTTTAGATAAGCTTAATTTCCATTAAAAGTATATACAAAATATACGTGTTTGAAAAAAACACATTCTCACTTTGTTTTTTTGTTTTGTTTTTAATCTCTTGTCTGATATTTGAATCGATATTAATGTGACTTTCGTTGAGAGGTGAACGACCTTTCCAAAACGTATGCAGGATCTATGTTATGTATTTCCATAGGATCTATTGAGTAATAATGTAAAAGTGGTTTGATATCAATTTCAATAACACACGTAAATGCCGTGGAATATCATATTGTAGGTGAAATCACAGGAATTGATACTGATAAAATGAATTACCTATATTGTAATGAAGTACTTTTTATTTGGTATTACGGTATGGTTATGATAAGCGTCATTTCTGCTAGTAAACGTAGTATAATTCTACTAGTGAAAACAATGTGAGCCGACACGGGACGCTTGGCAGATGTGAAACATCTATATTGTCTTGTATAAGTTATATGCATAAAGGAACAGACTACAACAGGAATCGGATATGGCATGATAAAAAGATAAAGCATTGCAAATTTTTGTTCCATAAAATAATGACTGTAATAATACATATCGTCGCCATGTCTCAGACACTACTACGTATAGTACTAATATAGCGTGGCGATGCGTCGCCACGCCAACAATCAGGTTTAGCCTCGCCTATAAATGTTTGCCATCAAAATACAGCGGCTATCATGCCAACTTGCAAACAAGCCTGTAGCTTAACATACACAGAATGTCTCTGAAACGTTTTATACCTGAAGAGAGCTGCATTAATGGGTTTATTACCTTATCCATTGACGAATCAGTTCGATACAAATATCGTTCGGCTATTCATTATTGCATATACATCGGATGGTTTCGGAAGGCATACGCCTAAGCGTAACACTATGATGTTCATTGTTCCTAAAATATAGCGTCTCATTTATCTATCATCCAGCATCACCTAGCAGAATAGCTATTTATAATTTACTTATGGAGAAAGTATTAAAAGAAATATGGAGGGTTGACTTTAGCGATGATAACTCAGTTTGTAGTGACCAAGGAACTTGCTGTTTCGGTGAAGGAAAACATTGTGATGATACTATGATGTGAAATTTAAAATCTGCCGCCAAATACCTATAGGTGTGTTCCGGCAGATGCACATGAGGGCCAGTCCCTCCACTACGTTATATGTCTACTATCTTGGACCGCATGAGGTGAGATTTTGACCATAGATGAAGTACTGGAGATAGATAGGCGACTTGACATTTTAATAATGTTAATATAGTGGCGCTATCTGGTTCACAGTTAGGTAATTAGGTGCATCGATTATTAAGCATTTTCTCTCAAAACTATAATACGGTAACTTCACAAATTCAGATGAGGTTTAGTATGATGACACAGAGGAGAATTCTCAACTCGGTACATAAGTACGAGACGAGTGATATAATACGTTGTCACGGCTACACGGAGGGACTGATGCTAAACTCGACGTAAATAGCGGATACACACACAATGAGAACCTAATCGCAAAAATAACCACACCTATACGCACACATTTGCTATTTATAGTGATACCATACAAAAAATGTACAACTTTGCGTCAAGGGACGTGAATTCGAATCCAACCACCTGCAATGAGCTTGAGCTTTCGGTGAGGGAAAACATCAAGAGGAAACCATAGCATAGTGATAGGGCTTTTTCTGATGCTCTCCTGGCCAGCTACCACCCTTAAGTTGAAAACCTGCCGCCAAATACCAATAGGTGTGTTCCAGCAGTTGCACTTGAGAGCTAGTTCCTCCAAAGGTTTCGCGTATCTACCAACGTGGGCCGTATCGTCACTTGTGATCAGGTGAGATTATGGTCATAACGCTAAACCTAAACTATAAAAAAAACTAACTATTTTTATTGTAAAAATAATTGCCATTGAAATGATGCTTTCCCTAACCATATAATACAATGTAATAATACACATACATTTATTTATTTGTATAAAATCTGCAAAAGTATTTGTACTGTATGAGATTTTATGATAATATCGTATTATAACGAAATTTCAGTATGGCAACACTTTAAAATATAGTTTTATTAAATACCTAACTATTAAATAGATGGCGCAATTTAAAATTTTTCGTTCGGTGTTCCAAGTTACCATAACATGAATTTGACCATAACGCTAATGTTATGAACTATTAAACAATGCACACGGTGTTGGTAAAGCTGGTGCGAGCTCGGTGGACGGCACCCAGGAGATGCTGGCCATCGGGGCCTGCAACATGGTGTCCTCGTTCGCGCAGTGCATGCCGGCCACCGGTTCCTTTACCCGCACAGCACTCAACCACGCCAGCGGAGTCCTCACGCCGGCTGGATCATTCTTTAAGGGTAATTTCTCCACGTTCTGCTTTTCAAAACACAGTATAGTTCTAATTAAAATTTAAATTAACTTTCCTATTTAATTCCACTTCCCAATTCTATTTGCAGTCTCAATTTAATTCAACTCAAACTGATAATCCAATTGGACTTCACAATCCTGTTCAATTTTCCAATTCAATTCAACTTCCCAATTCTATTCGCATTCTCAATTTAAATCAACTTAACATTACTATGTAATTTAATTTCCTTTCAAATATACTTAATACTGACAGGCAACGTCTTCATTTTTTTCATTTAGTTTTCTTCAACCAATTTATCATCTTCACGATTCATAATAGGAAATATTGACTAAATAAATACATCAAGATTTTAACCTTTGATTTGTCAATTTGTGTAGGTGGAAACGCGGGCACAACTTGTATTTAAAATATGGTTATTGTTATTATTTCATCCAGCGTGCTTAGTGCTACTGTCGGTGACATTATTGGCTGATGCTTTCTACTTCATCCCGCGGCCGACTCTCTCCGCTATCATCATAGTCGCTATGTTCTCCCTAATGGAGATCTCCATCATCAGGAGGCTGTGGAGGAACAGCAGTAAGTACATCATGCAGATTCTATTAAAATTCGGGACAAAAAAAAATGGTAACGACATATAGCTGGTTGTGAAATATCACGCGTGATATAACGTGATAAAAATATCATGACGCTATGTTGGGATTTTAGGTGGAATCTTAACTCGTTGTGATTGTGGTGGAACAGCAGTGAATGCTTTCCTCCAGTAATTGTTAAAATAAAGTGAACTTTATTTGCTGTAGATAGTTAAAAGCAAAAAGTAACGTCAAAATTTAGTATTATGTATAATGATGTAACTGGTTACGAAATTTCACCTGTGATAAATCAAGTGATAAAAATTACGTTTAAGTTTTAAAAAATATAGTAAGGGATTTCGGTGGGAACTTAATCTATTAGTTGTATATTTTGATTCATGAGATCCGTTATTTGCTATGTTATGTAATATCGGTTACGTTCTATGTGATATACTGTCCATAAGTGAAGTGAATTGTAAAGAATAACTCGAGATATGCTTTGTTAGTTGCCTGACATAAAATTATATAAGAAGACTAAGCGGCTACAGTTCTTTGTAGTTGAAATGGTAGCTCTCAAAGCGTGTCGTCCTTCAATAATTAAAATTCGAGCATAATCATTCTAATACACTTTAAAAAAAAATATAAGTGTGAAAATAAAACTTCTAGCAAATGCTCAACAATATATACTGAACAAAAAAATATTTGATGATAAAACATCTGTTTTATATAAAAATCTATGTAGTAATGATTGTCCTCGATAATATCGGAATTTGCATAATCGATTTCAATAATATTTTGGACATTTATATCGCTTAGTCCAACTTGAGAAACGCGGTATTTTTGATTCAGTTTTTAACCCCCATTTCTGAACGTTAGTGACGCTGCAGTCGATTGTGCCAATTGTTAAAGTCCGAATCATACTATGAATGCGAAAGTGGGTTTGTTTGTTCCGTTTTCACGGTTGAACCGCTGAATGGATTATGATGAATTTTGGTATAGATATAATATGGGATCTTGGAGACGGTGATAGGTTACTTTTTGTTGTGAAGTGGGGTAAATAGAGGGATAAACTTTGTATGAAAATCGATATTAATGGCATATTTCAGAGTTAGAGCTGTTAGTGTATTCGGTGACGGTGGTCATGGGGGCCTGCGTCGGGCTAGAGTACGGGATCCTATGCGGTGCGGCGGCAGACGTCGCGCGAGCCCTCGCGTACTCCGCCAGACCCCCCTTCAATACTACCTGCTTTAAAGTAAGAAAATAACTGATAGTCACTTATGAAGAACTTAGTTTAAAAGCAAATCCCACTTCTGATTTTCCATCGTAGTATCTAGGATTTTGATCAAGCGGTTCAAAATTGATGTTATACGTATCCCACATAAAAATTTAAAATCGTCATTTGATTAGTATCTTCTAGTTGTTCGCTGAAAATAGGAAAATACATTTTTCCAGGTACATTGTTACATATTAGTATGGGGCCCAGTTGCCCTCTTATTTCTCAATAATTCCCCATCAAGAGTTTACATACAATTTTAATCTGTCATACGTTAATTTCATAAATATTTTGTTAGGTTATTTATCGTACACAGATGTATCTTGTTAGAACATTCTTTGAAATTGACAAGTGTTTTTTTCTTCATTGAAAAAGCTAATATTATCGCATTCTCCGTTTTATTCTTATTTGATAAGATTAGTAAAATATGTTATATAAATTGATACAATAGTGTCTGTTCAGTAAATTAAAAAGTATTATTTATTATCATGTGATATTTGATAATACTATCACGTTTTAAGCTATCTTTTATATTTTTAAAGCTTACCTAGTCTCTGCTTGATTATTACATACTCTTGAATAAATGGTGTGTGCTTAAGATCACGCGTCAGAAGAGCAAACTTCATCACGGTGAAGTTAACAGTACAAAATACAACTGTAACGTATTAAATAAAACGTGATAACGATACTGAATGTGATTGATGCGTCACGCTTTTTCACGTGACGCTCGCCGAGCGAGTACAGTAGTGACGCGTTGACTATATCTCGATCGCTGACTTGGCCGACTCGAGTCGACTTTACCCGAACGAGCGTTACAAAGCCGAGCATGACGGATCAGTAGCATTCAGTACCCAGAAAATATACACGCGCCTAAAGAAATTTTCACTTCAAAAATGGGTATATTAATTTTATTTTTATTATTTTTAATTTATTTTGATCATAGAAATATTGTATAATCCGTCAGATCGGCAACCAGGACTGCATAAGTATAATGTTGTTCGGTAAACTGACGTACGCGTGCTGCGAGCGCGTACCGCGAGTGCTCCGACGGCACGTGCTCCCGCAGACGCGTGTCGTCATACTCGACGCGCGGCATCTGGAATCCTTAGACTTCGGCGTCGCTGAGGTACCTACCTCCTATACATTTATTATCGCCTGGTACTTTGATCTGCCTGGTGATCTGATAGCTCAGTTGGTAGTGTGTACGGACGCCGCGTCAAGGGCCGTATATTTGAATCCACCTATAATGGCTTGAGCTTTCGGTAAGGGAAAAAACATCATGGTGAAACCATAGCATTGTGGTAGCTTTTTCTAATGCCCCACCTCGTTAGCTACCACCCTCAAGTTATAAATCTGCTACCAAATACCTATAGGTGTGGTCAGGCAGTTGCACTTGAGAGCCAGTCACACCGCTAGGCTTAGCGAGTCCACCATTCTGGGCCACAATGGCCACTTAACATCAGGTGAGATTATGGCCATATTTTTATATGCAAAAATTATAAGCATAATACGTTGAATACGCATTCAAGGTTTCCTGCAATAAATATCACACTTTCTATATTTTTAAGACACTTTCTAGTTCCGTCTGATTATTTCAGCATTCATTTTTTGTAATATACAAGGATGTTTTTAACGAAATAAACTATGGATATGTTGAACATCATTGCAGAATCTAATGTCCGTGATACTGGATCTGGAGAAAGTGCCTCACACATTCTTACTGTGGAATTTCAAAGAATCCCATCAGCGGTTATTCGAAGATCTGCATCCCGGATTCTCTACCAGATTCGTGAGCGGCCCGAGCATAGACCAACACATATTAAGTGAGTATTTTGTATATACATAATGCGACTTAATAAAATAAGAAAAAGTGTGTGTGTGTGTACAACTGAATTTTGGTTATTTTACAGTAAATAAAATAATAAAAATGCTTTTTAAATAAATATAACTATATATTTTGATATTCTTGAATATTTTTTTTCCTTTCCAACAGGTTTAGAGCCAAACGGGTAATTATGAAGAAAATATGTTGAAAGAGAACTCTACATGTTATTATAAAAGTATATTTTATTAAAAAGGGAATTATGTTATGGTACCTCTAAGAAATATTCCATAGTATTAATAGTTTACTTGTTTTATAATGTACTAGCCGGCTTGGTAGAGATGTCCAACCATAGATAATTGTGTTATTTAATGTTAAGAAACCAGAAAAAAAATTGGGTATAGTTTTAAGTAAGCTAATGTTTTAATAATTCGATGTACATTTTGGTTTTGTGAGTAACCCAAGATATATTAGAAAAATATCGGTAAGGGGCGGGCTTGAACAATTTACAAAATGTTTGAATGTCTACGCCAAAACTATTTAAAAATAATAACACTTAGTCAATGGATATTAAAAATAATATTGAGAAATAGAGTAAAAAAGGAATGGCGCTGTTTTGTCTTTGGTTCTTACGACGTTACGACTAGAATGTCACCTGATGTTAAGTGACGATGAAGCCCGAGAAGCTGGACAAGCTAAGTCTAGTGAAACGGCTGGCTTTTATGTGCAACTACCAAAGCACACATATAGGTCTTTGGTGGTAGATTTTCAACTTGAGGGTGTTAGTTAGCCAATGGGTGATTAAAAAAACCCTACCACCATGCAAGACACACACAATATATATGTATTCCTGTCTACATAAATCTCGTCTAATTATAAGTAATGAAATGCTTGAATGCAAATCTCAGAAGTGGGACAGGCTCTTTTTTTTTATACTTATGGTTTAGCGTTATGGCCATAATCTCTCCTGATCTTAAGTGACGATACGGCCCAAGTTGGTAGACACGCTAAACCTGTGGAGGAACTGGCTCTCAAGTGCAGCTGCCGGAACACACCTATTGTTATTTGGCGGCAGGTTCACAACTAGAGGGTGGTAGCTAACCAGGCGGGCATTAGAGAAAGCCCTACCACCATACTATGGTTTCCTCACGATGTTTTCCATCACCGAAAGCTCAAGCTCATTGTAGGTGCTTGGGTTCGAACCCACGTCCCTTGACGCGAAGTCGTGCACACTACCACTGAGCTATCATCGCTTTTAAAGTGCAACATTGTGTATAGGTATATCTCAATGTTTTGATGCACTTTATATTGCGTGTATTGAATGAAACTGAGCTGAAACGCTCGGGTATGTGACGCTCGGACGGGTAAAGTCGGCTCGAGTCAACTAAGGGAGCGAGAGAGATATAGTCAAAGCGTCAGTGCTATACTCGTCGGCGAGCTTATTATTAACATCACCTTCACAAAGTTTTCACTTCAGTCGTGTGGTGTTAAGCACACACCGTTTTGTACTATGTATGATCGTCTAACTGAGGTCTAAAATAAGGGAAGGTTATGGGTACAATGAAGAGATGGCGGTCCTTAATAAAATAAGTCTTACAAAAAACGTATTTCGTTTTAAATTTTGTTATTTAAACCGTCAAAAACTCGTATTTGGGGGGTATGGGGGATGAAGCTCCCATAACTGGTATTCTAAATCCGCCTCTGGTTTTATCACCCGTGTGTTTGGCACTTGTTCTGAGACGAGTTCTTGATGCAATATTTATTTGTCATGTGTTTGTTTCTAATTAATGTTATTAACTTGTCATTTAACCGGATTAGAAAACAGGATTATTAATAATAATAATAACTGAAAACAACTATGCTTAGTTGTTAAAAACCCGAAGTCAGATATGTATCAAAGGCGCAACCATCTTGTCAGAAAAGTGTTTTTATAAAATTTGTGTAATATTTTATCGACGTGACATTGGCAGAAGTGTAGATAGACAAATGTTTACCATTAAATAAGAAACAAAATAGTTGTGTTATCTCTGTGACTAACAAAATACTTGTAGATCTAAAAATTTGACAATTTCTATATTGTTTCATTGTTATTTCTTAGTATTATTTAATTAAATTAAGATAAATTGTATATAATATTTGTTTATTATTAAATATGATAAATAAAATATATATTTTGAATGATTTAAATATGGAGTTTGATTGATAACATCATACACACACTATACACATCAAAGTAAATAACTTTAATATAATTATAAATGTACTCAAAGATTCTGCCCGTACCAGGCGAACATAAGAAGTAAGGAATGTAGGGCTCATACTCAAATCCAAACCATTTATTTCCAATCGTAAACAAACGCGGATGTTCCGGACGTATGCTGCGTTTACATTGGTCAGTTACTTGCTATACAAATTACACAAAAAATCGTATTCCGTATGTGTGTGGAATTGTCTTGAAGTTCTTGCACTCAGTTCATCACAGTCTTTCCAGAATTTTTAAGTAACTCACGTTAACAAAGGACAATAGTGAAACAAAATTTTTAGACCACTATATTGATCGCAACACTTGTATAGTAATAAAAAAAAATATAAGTAATGTACAGACCTCACGTACCTACAGTGTACATATAGATATATTACTGAGATTGGTCGGTGATATAAATCGCTAACCAATGACTATTTTGTACTTTGTGGGCCCAGAATAATTAATTATTACCTCATATTATCTTTACATACTACAACAGCAAGGAATATTAAAAACCAGTTACAACAATACATAAAAGTACGTAGAGGGAGTTTTTGGCGGGATCTTGATGTGTCATGTTGTGATTATTATTTTATTCATATACTTATTTATTTAGCCCTGTGTTGTGTAATATAGGCGACAGTTTACGTGATGTAGTGTAGCTGAAGCGTATAAGTGAAGTGAATTATAAATAATCATTCGACACATGATATATTAGTTGACACAAAAAATCCAGAGAGAGGTTTAACAAGAGAGTCGCCATTTTGTTGAAGATAGTTTCATATGTCCAAAATTTCTGAATCTTATCACTCGAAAATGGCAGTAATAGTCTCTAAAAGGACTGAGTTGCCATGAATAAAAAACAAGAAGAAGAACTACGTAGAACTGGATAAGTTGATTAACTGAGATAACAAGCTTTTTGTGTTCGTTTACAAAGGAATAATTCAGAGAAACTTTGTTAGACAAGTAAATTGTGATCATACTAGTTAGAAATTAAGCGTGAGTGAATATGAGAAAAAATATTACTCTAGTTTTTAAACAGACTAGGGCAGCGAGGAGTGATGGACTTTTGTTAATTTGTAATATTGTCGTGTATAGACACGACAATACACATCATAGAGGACATACAAAACAAGCGTGGTGGTATCATGGTGGTATCGTGGTGGTCATTTGAGGATGTATTTGGGGTTCTATATATTTGAGGTAAGCATGGTAACAATGCCCCTGGATATATTCCCACTTAACGGTCGTTATTATTTTTGGATTGCATTCTCTTTCCCATCAGATTCAATACAGTCACTTTGATATGATAAACAATAGAATGTGTACCATCCTATATATTTTGAAATGTTATTTTGAGGTGAAACTGATTGTAAGAATCTTATTTGAGGTTCTATATATTTGAGGTCAGCGTGGTGACAATGCCCCTGGATATATTGCGACTTAATGGTCGTTATTATTTTTGGATTGTATTATCATTCCCATCATATTCAATACAGTCACTTTGATATGATAAACAATACAATGTGTACCATCCTATATATTTTGAAATGTGATTTCGAAGTGAAACTGATTGTGAGAGTCTATTCCGCAACCTTTTATAGTGCTATTATATTTCTGTCGTGGTATGGCACAGACATATGTCCTAAATGTGCTTTCATTAGGAATCATATCAACATTTAGGAGACATCCATTTAACTAACTTACATTTAATTAGGTCTTTAAATAAATTTGATATCAATGAAATACGTACAAATTTGGTGTTTGATTACAATAATATCGGATATAAAGGCACGTATCGGTTAGCTGTGTAACTTATAATCGAATGAATAGCTACGTGGCATATTTCAATGAGGCAAGTAAAGTGACTTGCACGTTGCGCTGTACCTACGATAAACGGACCTTCAAAATAAATCCCAGTTAAAATTCAGCGAGCTAAGCCTATCTGAATAATGGCTGAATATCCGAATGCGACATTTATACTAAGTAAACAACCGATAAATATAAAGTGGGTTTATACAATTCCGGAATTGTTTCGATCGGCTTGTCTTTGTCAATGCGATGTTTCGACTTTTAAACAATTCTTTATATGGTTTATAATTATTTTTTTAATATACCTAATTTCTATGAGAATATGAATGATTTTTATGAAGCTATAATATGTATGTTCGGTCGCTGTGAGCTTTCAGTGAAGGAAAACATCGTGATGAAACTATAGCATGCTGGTTGCGCTTTTTCCAATATCCACCTAGCTAGCTATCACATACTAATTGAAAATTTGCCGCCAAAACCTATAAGTGTGTTCCGGCAGTTGCACTTGAGAGCCAGTTCCTCCACAGGTTTAGCGTGTCTACCAACTTGGGCCGTATCTTCACGTAAGATCAGGTGAGATTATATCCATAACGCTAAACGTTAACTATAAAAAATAAAACTTGAGAAACAGTCCCTAGACTTGGGCGTGTCCACCATCTTGGGCCACATCGTCACCTAACATCACGTGAAATTGCGCCCATGACGAATGGTAAAAACAAATCTTTTATTTAAGTAGATGTTTTTAAATATAATTATAATAAACCTTGTTAATTTTAAACAAAGAAAACCGTTTTAATAACATCCCGAATTAAGAAGTAGAAAATCTTATTTTTTTATTTATTAATTGACAAGGTGCACGCTCCAAAGTGCCTGTATTTCCTTGCTGTACCATTTTCTACAAATTGGTTCTTTATATACATACCTATAGCAAATTGTTAAGTCTATCAAACGGCTCTAAATTGATGAAAATGTTGTCTAAAGTTTCCTTAATGATTTCTTATGTTTACGCGAATATTATTCATCGAAATAAAACTAATATAAAAAAAACACAAAACAAAAAAAAAAAAAAATTAATTGAAGGTAGACACAGTAACATGAACTTTTCTGGACAACCTACACCTCAGTCCGCCCCGTGACCTCGAAGGCTGAAAAGCTTTCGAAACGTCGGGATCAAAATTAATAAATAACCGCGATAAAATCCGTTTAAACTAGTTTTATTTCGATCAAAGTTTCCTTTATATTGATAGTAGGATAAGAGATAACAAATAAAGCTAATATTTAACAAGATAAATTCAATTATGGTCGCCCAGTAATTCAGTAAACTAATCATCGACCCCTGTTTTAAAATCTAAAACTGCAAAATAATTTTATCTCTTCATAATTTCTCCGTCGTCCATACATATTCCGAAACGCGTCGTCTCCCAACTTTTATGTTTACCTAGTTAATTATTCAAAAATATTTCAACAAAGTTCACCCAATTAAAATTTGTTTTTCGTATAAAACTCTCTTAATAATGAGAACTGACTGCTATCACAAAATAGCCAGTAAGAGAGAAGTTTCTAGAAAGTTTAAGTTGTGTACAAAGTAACTTATGCGAAGCACGTAAATATGATTTAAAAAAAATTTAAAATGTTTTCTCTTGAAACGTTTCTAAGAATATTATTATATCTATATAGAAAAATGTAGGTATAATTTCGTTTATGATACACACTTTCTCGGAGGATTCGGTTGAGGGACGTTTGTGAGGAAAATGAAGGCAAATAATATAACGCAGTAGAGATATGGAGATTCGCGCAGTCGGATCACGTACGCTTGTAATTTACGAAGCCCGTTTCGGGAACTTGCGAAATATCAAGAGAAAACTCGCGGAACACACATCACTGTTGTTAAGTTCCTATGTTTGTTGATAAAACATAAAACAAAGAATATTTTAGGGGGTATCGGTAATAATATAAATGTTTCTTCTACATCTGTTTACCGTTGTAACTGAAGGGGACGCTGAAATATATTTTCCTAGTTACACGAGCCGGAAAAATTAGATACGCAAATATAGCATGTGTTTATTATATAAGTGTGAATGTTTTACAGAACAATGAATACTTTTGAGTTATGTTATCCTGGTATTTGTAAATTATTGTGTAACTTTGTGCGATGAAAATGTTTATCCGGAAATATATTTTATACCCATCCCGAGAAGTTACCACTCAAGCCAACCACCTCATTCTGCACGCATGGTATAGGAGTGATTGCAAACCAGTCCTATAGACGCTGTCTTACTTGTGTGCTAGCTCTAAATTTACTTTTTAAAAAGTGAACCAAAGACTCTCACGAGCTAAGACAAAAATATAGATCCAAATAGACAATGGCTCATTATTAACAGATCCATAAATCTTTATCGAGAACTCCAAGCGCAAATGTACGAAAAAACCAACAGGTTCGATAGGAGAAATTCTATAATAAATCTCATTTAACAACTCTATCACAGAATATTGTGTGCATTTTACAAATTATTCACATTAATTTCGTTCACAACGAGTACAAACACTCTCTTTCAATGTCAAACTGGAATCACAGCGTTTCACCGAGCTCGAATCACATCGCGAAGTAAACGAAGGGAAGCGGGTTTATTCAAATATTTCTCGCCGAGCTATTTGTGGCGGTACTTACGCTTTGAACAACACTTTTATATTCTTCTAATGGTTTTTTTATTCGTCGAGCACAATTCGTTTACGTTTTCCCGTTGATTTGAATCGATGTTCGATAACCGGCGCCGTTAAATTCCTCTTTTTCCTAACGCTATTGAAAAAGAAATTTTTGCAAACGCAAATTATAATTCTTAAAAGGATATTGGTAAGAATGGCTGTGAGTCAACACATTTGCATACAAAGCATGTGTCGGGATAATTATTGCTGCTTGAATAACTTTGGGTGGATCTTATTAAAATAGTAATACTGATTTAAAATAATTGCGGTCGATTTTATTACTGATTCTATTATAAATACAGGACCAATTTGATACCAATTGTATTTGATCAGCAAATGGTAAGGTTTCGTGTAAGTATTGCCCATTTATAATATCTAATATATATCTATACTAACATTAAAATAAGAACAGATTTGTATTTATGTGTATGTTTGTAATGAATAAATTCAAAAATGACTTTTTATAGTTGATTTTTGGGGTATGGTCATAATCTTAGCTGATTTTAAGTGACGATATGGCTTAAGTTGGTGGACACGCTAAACCTGTGGAGGGACTGGCTCTCAAGTGCAGTTACTGGAACACACCTATTGATATTTGGCGGCAGATTTTCAACTTGAGGGTGGTAGCTAGCCAGGTGGGCATTAGAAAAAGCCCTACCAACATACTATGGTTTCCTCATATTGTTTTCCTTCACCGAAAGCTCAGGCTCATTGTAGGTGGATTCAAACCCACACCCTTTAACGCGGCGTCCGAACACACTACCAACGAACTATCATAGCTTCATACTGGACCGATTTCCAAAATTCTTTTACCATTAGAAAGCTACATTACTCTATTCCGAAAGCGCTGTTTGTTTGTTTGAACGCGTTGATCTTAGGAACTTGATTTTGAAGCGATGATAGCGCAGTGGTAGTGTGTACGTCTTCGCGTCAAGGGACGCGAGTTCGAATGCAACCACCTACAATGAGCTTGAGCTTTCGGTGAACGAAAACATCGTGAGGAAACCATAGCATGTTGGTAGAGCTTTTTCTGATGCCCGCCTGGCTAGCAACCCTCAAGTTGAAAATCTGCCGCCAAATACCAATAGGTGTGTTCTGGCAGTTGCACTTGAGAGCCAGTTCCTCCACAGGTTTATCGTGTCTACCAACTGGGGCCATATCGTCACTTAGATCAGGTGAGATTATGGCCATAACGCTAAGCCTTAACTATAATAAAAAAACTAGCAATTGTTTTGCAAAAATATTTTTTGTAAATGTTAGAGAAGTCATTGATGAGGGCTTAAGTCTAGACTTAATCTATCGCTTAATGTGCCATAATGAATAAGATTGTTATTCCAAATTATTCTGTATACACGTTTAAATACCAACGGCCGAGATACGAATCCTCTGCATTTGGTGAGACGTGTCGGAAAATCATCTCGGAACACTTTCTACTACCCATACTTAAAGGTTACATTACTTCTTATATTAGTAGAACATTGTAGGAGTATGCTATTTATATAATAGTGACAATAAAGACTCCGTACTTGCTTAATTAGTATTTTATTAATTATATATCCATATTGGTTAAAATGTTTCACATCTGACGGGCGTCCCGTGATGGCCAACTTTTTTATTAATACACTTTTTATAAATGCTTTATGCTACAGCTGAACGCGATATAGAGTGCCATATTGGAGTTGTTTGCTGGAAAATGCAGGTTAACTTTTTTTTTTTATGCTTAAGGTTTAGCTTTATGGCCATAATCTCACCTGATCTTAAGTGACGATACGGCCCAAGTTGGTAGATACGCTAAACCTGTGGAGGAACTGGCTCTCAAGTGCTGCTGCCGGAACACACCTATTGGTAATTGGCGGCAGGTTTACAACTTGAGGGTGGTAGCTACCCAGGCGGGCATTAGAAAAAGCCCTACCACCATGCTATGGTTTCCTCACGATGTTTTCCTTCACTGAAAGCTCAAGCTCATTGTAGGTGCTTGGATTCGAACCCACGTCCCTTGACGCGAAGTCGTGCACACTTCCACTGAACTATCATCGTTTCAACTTTTGCAAGTCCAGTTATATAAACAGTTAAATAAAACGCTATCATATTCAGACTGTTCAGGAAAGGTTAGTTAGCGTTCTTAATCCGCTCTGTAGCTGGGTAGGAAATATGTTTAGTATTGGAACCTACTTAGGATTAGTTAGATCCGCGGTTTCTTTTCACGTCCCCGGGAACAGCCCAAACCGAGGACCGACCTCTTCATGGCTCTCTTGTGCTCGTTATCTCAGCCTGAGTGCCGAAGTACCCGCCCCCGAAACTCGGTGAAGCTGTGAAAGCTCTTAAAGCTAAGCTTATGGTGCCTCTTCGAAAAAAATGTTAGCACATTCTAATTTTAATTAAATTTCATTTAACTCTTACCAACAAACATCCAAACATGTCATAGGATATGTTAGCATATATCATTACGACGCGATCTCGCGGCCGCGTTCTGTTAATCTAAATTTATGACTCCACTGATGTTGGGATAAATTTATCGCTTGAGTGACGGCTTATTACCAGCGTAATTTCTTCTGTCACAAAATTTTTTTTTCAAACTTCCATACGCTGTTAGTCTCAAGGACTTTGACAGCTGTATCGAACTTTTTGGGGCGAGTGCTGAGGGCACTCAGCCCCGAGGCAGCGGGCACAATGGTGCCGGAACGACCGAACCTCGGCTTGGGCTGCTGCCGGTAAATGAAAAAGATTCACAATCCTGACTACACAACAGGTCCCGTCTTAATAATTTAGTGATCCTAACTACGACTTTATCAGGTAAGCAGCTCAAGTGCCGCGAAGGTAGTCCCTTACAGAACCGTGTACTTAACGTGAGAGTGTGCACGAATGGTATGCGGTGTGATGGTGTACTCTCAGTGATGTAGAGTGTCACTGTATCGCGCGAGCAGAGTCACTCGAGGGGTCCTAAATTAACTTAACTAGCATAAGAGACGGTCTACATTTAAAACTCGTCAACAATTTAAATATTTCGTAACTATTATAGCGTAAATATAGGTCAATTTTAATGGCGTGTGAACAAATATTTTTATTTTATAGATTATAAGTTATATTAAGTGACAATCTGGCCTAAGATTGTGAACATTCTAAGCCTAGTGAAGGGACTGGTTTCCAAGTGGTATTTGGCGGCATATTTTCAGCTTGAGGGTAGTATGTACCCAGGCGAGAATTAGAAAAAGCCCTACCATCGTGGTATGGTTTCCTTTCGATGTTTTCTTTAACCGAAAGCAAACTCGTTGAAGGTATTCGAACTCACTACCATTGACGCGGCATTTGTACACACTACGAAATATATAAAGTAGGTTTCATCAAAATGTTTTCCTTCACTAAAAGATCAAAATTATTCAGTTTAACAATTGTTTTCCGATTTTCCCGGAACATTCATTCGAACACAAGGCCTTATTTGTCAGTTACATGTGTTATGTTCAAGGAAAACCCAAGGTTTACTTAGTGAGGCAAGGGTTTATCAGCGACCATACTCCTAACGTTTGAGTCGTGAAAGTCCCGGATAGAAGATCCAAGTATGTAATAAATCAAAGAGCATTCTGACGACGAATCCGAGAGTGCAGTCTGGATGCAAACGTGTCGCTACATTGTAGCGAGAGGGTAAATTGTTTATTTTGTCATTTAATGGCGGTAGTAAAGCGCGGTACGACGTTAGCAATTTCACTTAATGTCTGCGGTTTGAACCGGGTCATTAGTGCGATGCGTTACAGTTTCCTGTATTGTTTGAACTTTGAATTAGTGATAAAGCTTGTACCATTACATACAATCACCAGACACTAGGCGTATTATCTGATATAATGACACGCGTGGCAGTGAAATATGAAGCTGTCATAAGTATATCTACTTTTTTTTTAAATAATATTTTATGTAACGTTTGACTTCTCTCACCTAATGTTGAGTGAACATGTGGCCAAAGATAGTGGTCATGCTAAGTCTTGTGTGGAGACTGGCTAGTGGCTTTCAACACACATTTTAGTTTCCTCTTATGCTAAACAATGTACAAAATGGAAACTTGTTTAGGTTTTAGGTTAGGGTGTAATATACTAATACTAATGAGAAGTAATTGTGAAATCGTATCTTGACTTTAATTATTAAATAATGTGTATTATTTTATATAATTATGTATGTTGTTTTGTAGAAATAAATAAATAATAACCTTATTGCACCTTATCTGTTTAATAAAAAATATTTTTATTTCTATATAATAATTTTTGGTTATATTCAATGTTAACATAAAGTTCAATTTATTATTATAATTTCTTAGTTTATACGTTTATCTTTTGTTTCTTTTATAATTACTCTACCTACTATAACTTTTATGTTTTGTAAACAGTACTGCTGATTGGCTGGGAGAAAATACCTTGTAGCATTAAGGTCGCTAATGTAATACAGATTAAAAGTGTGATAAAGCGTTTATTCATTCATACATCGTATAATTTACACCATCTTGGGCCACATCGTCACTTAACATTAGGTGAACTTGTAACGTTGTGGTGATAGCGCCAAATATGTACTATAAAAAAGATAGAAGAATAGGATACGAGTTTTATATACAAACTTGCATCGTACCACGTTCTCGGTAATAACAGGCCAATTCTGTATATAAACAGACATACGTACACGTGTATGAAATATAATTAACGATCCGAGAGCATCATCCATCAATCGTCTTCCACTCGATTTACCAACTTAATCAGATGACTTCGCGCAAATACGCCGCCGTATCCGGTTACGGTTCGTTGCGAAATATTACATGTGATAATATTATCTTTTATCATTTATGTTCGCCTGGTATTTTTTTTGTGGTTCGCCTTTTTTTTCTCGATATTATTTATATGCTTTCGTAAGTAGAGAGAGAGAGAGAGAGATAGAGACAGACTCTCATCCCTTCAGTTGTTGTCATTTTTTATTATTGTTTATAGGTTTAACTGCTCACAAACTCACGTGATGTTAAGTGACGATGTGGCCCAATGTTGTGTACGTACAGGTATTTGGCAGTAGATTTTCAACTTGAGGCTAGGTAGCTAGCCAGTCGGGCATTAGAAAAATCCCTACCACCAAGCTAACGTTTCACTACGACGCTTTTCTTCACTCAAGCTCATGGCAGGGGTTCGAACTCACGTCCATTGACGCAACTTCCGCACTCACTACCGACACCTTTCTTTCTTTAGTTATGCTAAATGCGTGAAAAGTGCTGTAATTTTTTATCACGGATAAGGAACTCGGGTAAATAGGTTTTGAATCCCGTATTTAATATATATAGGACCTTACTTTTATGAATATATATCCGCGGAAAAATACAAAAGACAGGTATTTTCTCTTATTATTCACCTGGCGAAGCGGGGGGAATGGCTAGTATTATTATTTTATGAGCATATATATATATATATGTATATAATAACTATAGGTTAGCAGCGCCTGTATTGTCTTTTATTTATCCCTATATACATACAAATACATTTCGATAAATACTTTTTCAATTAAAAAAACACTTTTCCAATACACTCTATAATAGTATGAGGAACTATTGTTCTGCGGTCCAAAACTAGGAAAAAAAGTTTTTTTTATCTCCTATCTTTTAAGGCTTAGCGTTATGGCCATAATCTCACCTGATCTTAAGTAACGATACGGCCCAAGTTGGTAAACACGCTAAGCCTTTGGAGGAACTGGCTCTCAAGTGCAGCTGCCGGAATACACGTATTTGTATAGGTGGTAGGTAGCCAGGCGGGCATCAGCAAAAACCCTATCACAATGCTATGAATGAATGGTTTCCTTACGATGATTTTCGTGACCGAAAACTCAAACTCATTGAAGGTGGTGGTAATATTCGAAACTCACGTCGCTTGAAGTCATACACACTGCCACTGAGCTATCATCGCTTAAATATTATAAAGGTTTTGCTAAATACTAAGAGCTCATAAAACAACAGAGCTTAACTGATAAATTTTACATGAACTAACACGAAATTATAGGGATCATATTTATCTAGCACGAAATTTCCAATATACCATGAAAACACACGCTTGTAAACTAATAATTTTAGAGGTGCAGAAACCTGGTTATGCCCGTTAAGCGGGTACCGGATATCCGGTATTAGCCTTACCGAGTAAACCGGCATCCGGCTAAATTGTAAGACGTCGATAAACGCATCTAATACACGCCACTTTATCCGATACGATGTCATATATTCTGTATAATTTTGAATTCAATTTTGTGTAATTGAGAATTTTTCGATCTTGGTTTATAATTTATAGTTTTATTAATTGTGCTATCTCTAATGTTATATTATGTACTAGTTGGACTTCGTTCTTGGAGAACCTTTTTCAATACAGCTATACTGAAATTCAAGTGGTAGTTCAAAATGTTAAAATAAACAAACTCTTTCACGTTATAATATTAATAAAGGTAAAGATAGAAGTATATCAGCAGCATAAAAAAACCTATTTTTACTTCATCTAAATGTATATCTACTTGAAAATCTAAGCTGATAATTATGTAATTTTACTGAATTGTCTTCGATTTGTTTTGTTCCGGGGTCTCAATAATGAGTGCCAGTCATAAAAAATCTGGATGCGCCGGGCCCCCGAAACATCTCTATTAAACTTATTAGATAAGTTATTAGAATTTTCGAGATTACTTTTTATTTAAAAACATAAAACATTTAAGTGTTGAATAATGAAGTTGATTATTTCAGGAAACGTACAATTATGAAATGAATTGCAGATAAAAATGCTGTGATAATTTCTATAATATTGAAGGGATCTGTGCTATATTGTTGGGTGTTGTGTGGCATTTTATTGTTAGATTAGTAGATAATTCTATGGACGTAACATTGAGAGAATTATATAAAAACGTCAAAATTCAAACAGTCATGAGGACTGCCGACATAAGTGAAAACTTAAAAGTAATAAACAAACAGTTGTTATTTTTAATATAGAAATTAATTGTTTGATCTTAAATTAAAACTTGTAAATAAAAACTGTTTACAGCGCAGTATGTTATACTAATAGAAACATATATAGTGTTATCATAATTAACACGTCGGTCAATAACGACTTACAAGCTTACTTCCTACCAAACCTTTCCTATGGCAGTTTTCAGTATTCGCCCATTTGTGGTTAACGGTTAGTTAGTTAATAAACGCAACACTGAAAAATTCAAAGTTAAATTTCAAAATTTACAAAGGATATACATACCGGGCGTTCATAAATCACGACGAGGTGACAGGTAGGTTTCAACGTCTAGTCAAATTGGATCACGTTGGATTTTCATTATTATTTTTATTATTTTCCCATGGGATAAACGTCTCCTACGCGATTCTGAAATCCTGGTAATAAGATATTGTTACTTCGAATTTTTTATAAAGAGGGAACAAAAATACTACCTACTCTTCTTCCCCTATTTTAAAAGAAATTTTATTGTGTTTGTTTTCGTTTACTGACATTTCTAAAATTACAAGACCCTATTAATAATAATAATGTTAAGTTACTTTGAGATTATCAGTACGTAAGGGTTGTAATGAGGGGTGAATTCTAATTATAAATATATATATATTAAAATACTGCAGTGAGTTTCTAGTAATAATGACTTGAAATTTAGTATATTTCCTTTCAAATATACACAGCCACTAAGCACAAATTATACAATTACGCGCGGTTAGCAGGTAAAAAGCGAACGAAGTCGGTGTCATCAGCTAGTTAAATATATACTTGTGATGACCCAAAGATGTCTATATTCTTAACCGCAATTACTTAGACAGTAAAGTTTGAATATTATCGAAGTTATTTTCTATAATAAAATACCTCTTAAAGTGAATCTATTCGGTCGGTAATATTTGGCAGCATTTTAAAAATGATTTGGGGATTATCTCTACTGCTTCACTGACAACAGAATACATGTTATTAATATATATTCCCAATGAACAATCTATTTGTTTCATGTTGACACAAATTTTAGCTTTCAGAACTTTTCCATATAAACGTTAATAATTCCAAATATTAGACTCATCCGCACGCGAATAATTCTACAACATATTCACTGTATGTATTATATGTTACTTGCTGAGCCAACGAACCTCGAGATCAGCATAATGTGCGTGAAAGACCTCATGAAGATTGCTTGACCGGTTAAGGATTTACCTTAAGGTTGTAGCGCGATGCTAATTTCAAATCGTACCGTTAGTTCCCGAGATTAATGCGATCGAAAAATCAAACTTATGTATGACTACTACACCCCATTTTACTTTAGTTACAATATTAATAACAGTTTCCACAATTGAAGGCTTAATAATACAATAATAAATGCGACGTTCCAATCACAAGCGCTTCATTCGGCTGTTACGAAAACTATAGAATCAGTAGGAAACCAATTAGTGGTTCATCAAATATTCACACGAACATAAAAAGGTTTCCTCGGGAGGTTCATTTGTATTTTGTTAGTATATTAGTATGCCGGGGCACGGAGGGCTCGAGCCCTTCTGAAGTGTTATCGATTTATGTATTTTAATTTCATTTTATTTAAGAGCAGCCGTGCCCGCGTCTTCGTTTTCGTAGAACTAAAAATCTAATCTAATAATAATTGTAGTCGGTGGTAGCGTGATGTTAAATAGCCTCAAGCAAACAAACTTCCTTTCGTTCGAACAAACAAACAAAAATATTCCGTTTCATATAATAATATTAACATATGTAGATCAGTTGTCGCGGTAGATGTTATGCTGCCCTTTTAAGTGGGCCTACTTTCATATTTTTTTTTAACGTTTAACGTTATGACCGTAATCTCACCTGATTGTATGTGACGATACGACTCAAATTGGTAGACACGCTAAACCTGTGGAGGGTCACACCTACTGATATTTGGCGGCAGATTTTCAACTTGAGGGTGGTACCCAGCAATGCCCGCCGCATTAGAAAAAGCACTACCATCATGCTATACTCACGATGTTTTGAATGATAATTTAACGTAAGTAAGCTACGTTCTAATTTAAGTTTTTGTTTTGATTTACACATACATATAATATATATATATATATATATATATATATATATATATATATATATATATATATATATATATATATATATATATATATATGAATTGCCGAAATGTACGCAAAAAACTTCCAAACGACCGTACCAAATTAGATAAATCTTTTTTATTGTGTTCGATAAGATTTGTATGAAAAAAAGGCAAAAAAGAAAATGAACAGATTTTTTTTATCTCATAATACGTGCATGGGACAAGAGACTGTAAGAATTATATATATATGTAGTAGGTTCAATGAATAGGATCGATTATAGGTGATGCGAAGTTCACCGGGTTAGTTCGTAGTAAATAATTCTCTATTATTTCGTACAATTCGTGTACATGTAACCAGAAGTTCCGCAGTGGACCAAAAGTTTAACCTCGCCACGGACAGTTTTCGGTTTTAACTGAAGTTACCTTTTGAATTATTGTAGCGTGCTGTAATTGTTGTTTAATGTTACCTAAGTCTTTGTGTTTGTACCGGAAATGTATTTATGCACTATTCTAAACAATTTTTAGTAATAATAGAGTCATAAACAAATCAGATTACGCAACAAAAAGTTTCATACAAAGTTTATCCTCCACTTTACCCCACTTCCTATAAGTTTTTCAAGAAATAAAGCAGTTTATATCCAGCTCAAAGTTCCATCTACATGTATAACAAAATTCATCATAATCGATTCAGCGGTTTAGGCGCGAAAGCGTAACAAACAAACTCACTCGCGTATTTATAATATTAGTATAATTTTATTTGAAGCGATGATCGCTCAGTTGATAGTCAGTGGACTTGAGCGTGAACGACTTTTAGCTTTCGGTGAAGGAAAACATCGTAATGAAACCATAGCATGGTGGTAGGGCTTTTGCTGATGCCTGTCAGGTTCGCAACCACCCTCGGGGTGAAAATCTGCACCAAATACCTAGTAGTGTGTTTCGGCAGATGCACTTGACAACCGGTCTCTTCACTAGGCTTAGCGTTTCCACCATCCTGAGTTACATCGTCACTTAACACCGGTGCACACGGTTGAGTCCCGAGGCTTACCAAGTTTTAATATATATTTCACTCAGATAAGTAATCTCATTTTAGTATTTGCTTGTACTAATTTACAGATATCGCCAAATTTAGTATTAATTACTTTTCGTACTTATTAAAACCAAAAGCTCGTTTACGAGATCATCTACATAGTACACCTTGGCGTTATAATTCTAGACATCTCCTAATCTTACAAGTCTAGAATGTTAAATTTCTTATTTTGTACACTGATATTTCGTGAGTAACTTCACGGCGTATCTTAAAGCTTCTTAATCATGCCTATACAGCCTTTATGAATATTAAGCCACTTTCATCTTACGGCCTAATAAAAAGACTAGATTATTAGACGCCGACTACTTTGTTTACGTTTAATAAACACGTAACGGTCGGTTTACTGGGCTATATCAGTGTTCATCGCTGTCGGGTACCGATCCAGGCTACCATATCTAGGTAAACATAAGGCCATCTGCAACCTATGGCCAGAAATTACTGTCTGCTTACACGTTTTCATGCCTCAGCTTCGGCGGGAATACTACAATACCTAGATAATTGTATAGCCTCTGAAGTGTGACAGCTATCCAAGTTCTCTGGCGACATGGGAGTTTGTAGTGTCGCCGTGGTGCGTTTTAGTGTGTAGTGTTGGCTGATTAGCATCTGATGAGCCATTATATGCACTTCTCGCCTTCCTAAGTCCAGTTAATGGGGCGTTGCTATAAGGAAGTCCGTAAAGATTTTAAACACCGTGTTAGTTAAGGGAAGAAGCTAGATGCAGAGGGAAAGCGGTCCGTGGTCTCCAGAGGGGAAAATGCGGGGTTGACGTTAAGCATTATTAGATTGATTTTCATTTGATCTGTTACGTATCTAGATCGACTTTATTGCGAATTTTGAAAATGGATACAAATACTAACTAATATTATAAATGTGAAAGTGAGTTTACTGTTTGTTTGTTACGCTTTTACGCCTAAACAGGTGAATAAATTATGATGAGTTTTGATGTATATGATAGATGGGAACCGGGAGACGGTGATCGGCTACTTTTACTCACGAAAACGGAAGTGAGGTAAAACGAGGGAAAAACTTTGCTTCACTCGATTTGTCTGACAAAATCAATATGAATACGAGCAAAGACACCGGTAAAATCTAGTCGGTAATAAAGTGACAATTTAAGTGCTGATACGAAAACAAATTTGATCATAGCCTTAACTGATCTTAATTGACGATTTGGTCCAAGATGGAAAACGCTAACGTTAATGAAGGGCTGGTAGTTGCCGGAAAATAAATTATTTCCATGCTATGGCTTCGTCACGACGTTTACCTTCACTACAAGCTTAAGCGCATCGCAAAGATTCGAACTCACGTCCCGCACCCACTGAGTCATTATCGTTTGTCAATCTTTTATACTAAATACTTGTAGTGAATAAACGGTATTAATACTTTGTAGTGCTTAAAGAGGTCGTGGAATACTGTGCGTTCTACTCTGACATAGGACTATTGTCTGTTGTTATATACCTAAATGTCTGTTAATGATATAATTATGAAATCCCCCCACACAACACAGAGCTGCATCTTTTATTTGTTATGAGTAGCTTGTTCGTCGCAAATCAGATTAGTGAGTTTTTGTTTCTAAAGTCCACATGATGTCAAATGACGATGTCGCCAAACATGTCTCAAGTGTATTTGTGTTCAACTATAGTTAGAAATCCGTTTTTTACTAAATATCTTAGCTCTTTATTATATGAAATAAAAATATTTGTAATTTGTCATAACCATGCCCATCGAAGACGGAGTCTGCCTACCCTCTACTTAAATCACGGGCGTGTAGACAAAAAACTTCGACGTCAAAGCGATAATGGAGAGCGTGTCCACTCTTAGCCTCGGGCTGTGTGGCGTCTCCCACTCGAGATGTCACAATTGTTCCGAGTTATTGTCGCTGAGAGGCCGCTCTGGAGCGACCTCTCGAGCCGGCTGCGGCGATTCGATCGTCATAATTACACATTTCCCTTTATACTCCGGTGTCAACGACTTCTTGACTTCGTGAAGATGCTCACGGAAGGCAATATTTGAAATCGTAACCGTTGGTGTTATTATTATTTTTGAAATAAAACATCTTTACGCACGCTTGATTTGGGGGGTAAGCTTTTTTATATATACTTAAAGTTTAGCGTTATGGCCATGATGTCACCTGATCTGAAGTGACGATACGGCCCAAGTTGGTAGACACGGTAAACCGTAAACTGGCTCTCAGGTGTAGCTGCCGGAACGCACCTATTGGTATTTGGCGACAGGTTTTACATCTTGAGGGTGGTAGATAGACAGGCGGGCATTTGTTAAAACCCTACAACGATGCTATGGTTTCCTCACGATGTTTTCTTTCACTGAAAGCTCAAGATCATTGTAGGCGCTTGGATTCGAACTCGCGTCCCTTGACGCGAAGTCGTACACACTACCACTGGGCTATCATCGCATAAAAGTGTGATCGGGCGAGGCTAACGGAAGTTGTGAGGGGGATGTAAGTTAGTGAAGATAGAAAGAGAGAGTTAAGTTACGTATATTACTGTAGGGGCAAAAGAGAGGTGCGCGCATACGTTTTCTTTCTCTCTTTCTCTTCTAGCCAGAGAAGTTTTACTTCAGTTGTGTAGTCTAAAGAGGCCTCTTTTTTTCAATAGTCTACTGGTTTTGCGTTATGACTACAATCTTAAGTGATGATGTGTCTCAAGCTGGTGACACGCTAAACCTGTGGAGAGACTAGATCTCGAGTACAACAGCCGGATACACTTGACAAGTATTTGGCGGCAGATTTTCAACTTGAGGGTGGTAGCTAGCAGGTGTTGGTAGTAGACAGGTGGTAGGTAGGTTCTATCTACGTATTTTTGTTATGGAGTTTGAAAGATATAGTCCTGTAAATTATAGATACATGAGCGATTTCCTTCTGTAATTTATTTTATTAAAAATTTTAATATTTCGTAATTAAACTTGTTCAATTTTTGTAAGTATATTATTTATTTATTTTATTGTAAAGATACAAATCTGAGAGGACTTTACTACAACTTCAACAATTAACAATTTATAGGGAAATTCCAGAAGTGGACATGACACGGTACTGACATTTAAGTCATATATTGTAAGATTTCTCTAAGTGGCAAATTATATTATAAAAAAAATGTTTGCGCCTTTCGGAAGCTAATAACTCGACCATAGTGCTGTCTGTCATACCATGGAATGAACCATTACCTCGATAAATGAAATATTTTACATGATTCGTTTTGCTTTCAGCCAACTCGTTTAGAATTTACGTATTTGCTGTCACGTCGTATATATAACAATTATTATTAATAACAAAGTTAGGTTAGGTTAGTTAAGTACAGCTAGTATTAAATTAAAAATATATCTCTAACCCTTGGAAAATATATTATGTTCAAATATAAAAATTAAATGTTTGATAAATTCAAAAGTGCACGCCATATTTTTTTTATTTTTTTTATTTAATAATAATTAAACTACATCGAATCAGATCGTGTAAAGTAATAGGGTTCTATTCCTAATTATACTGAAGCGTAAGAAAAAAACAAGACTCAGTAAAGTATGTCGGTCGTTATCGTGATAACATACAGGATCCGCACATACAGACACACGGACGTCGAAGACAGAACTTTTTTAAACAGTTTTTCAACTAGTTTAAATAACAAAGATGGCCTTAAAAATATCATGAGTGTTAAAAGTAGTGTTTTTTCTTGATATGTGTGTGTGTATATTATTTTACAACTACAATATATGATGATAAATAGAGACATTTTAAGTATAAAAAATTAGTAGTTTTGCGTGAAGTTACAGTAGTTATGAGGCGTTCAAAATGGTGCACAATTCAATATGAAAAGAGATAGTTTCAATATAACTCTACTGTTTTACTGCATAATATCATTTCTTCGTGGACATATGACGGAATCAATATCGTTAATGTCACAACCTGAAACACATAACGATGAAATAATATAAATATATAAACATTTCATATAAATATATGTGTACCTTTTCCGGTAGCGATCTGAGCCACGATTGAGCGTCAGTCGTTTTCCAAGAGGAATATTTTTCTCTCGTCCCTATAAAAGGGATAAAAGCTTGCTCGTCGAGGTTTTATTTTCTTTGAGAAAATTTCATATACTATTCTTACTTTTTACTACTATACGTGGAGTGTTCTATTTTTTATAGAATAGCCTCTATATAGAGTCAAAAATTACCCGATGTTTTGACTGTCGATTAATATACATTTACATAGGAAGAAGGGGGTGAAAATTAGCACAATTTATAGCAGTATGTAGATTAACTTGTACTAGGCTGTCATAAATATTAAAAGGTTGTGTATAGGATATTTTCAATATGGCTCCTTACTCTGAAATTGCGGTATGGAAATCGAATTTCTATAGTTTTGTGGTTGTTATATACGTTTGACCTCGTCCTACTTTTGTAACAAGTGATAAGCTGTAGCGGGAACAGAATTTATATTCTACGCCAATCCCAGTGGAGGGACGGGCTCTCAATGGCAACTGTCGGAACACACCTGTCGGTATTTGGCGGCGGATTGTCGACTTGAGGGCGGTAGCTAGCCTGTTGAGTATTAGTAAAAGCTCCATATGATGATTTGGTTTCCATCACCGAAACCTCGGGCTCATTACAGGTGATTTCAAACTCACGTGCAGTGACGCGGAGTCCGTACACACTAACAACTGAGCCATAATCGCTTTATTTATCATCAAAATTGATAAATTACAAACTTGGTTATACTTTGTGCTAACAAAAAATGAACACAATCTATAAAATGAGAAAAATTCAAGAATTTAGCTTTAAGCGATGACAGGTCAGTGGTAGTGTGTAGGAAAGCCGCGTCCTGGGCCGTGAGTTGAAACCCAACGTCATACAATGAGCTTGAGCTTCCTTTGAAGGAAAACATCGTGAGGAATCCAAGCATGGTGTTAGAGTTTTTTCTGATGCTGGTCTGGCTAGCTACCACCCTCAATTTAAATTGCTGCCGCCAAATACCAATACGTGTGTTTCGACAGTTGCACTGGAGAGTCAATAAAGGCCGGCAACGCACCTGAGATTCCTAAACATTAAACACACTTCCATGTATTTGACACACACATGCATATATACTCTTTTGTATAACTGTTTAAGTCTGTGGTTAAACTGAGAATAGATTATAAATTAATATCGTTTGTCTTTACTAAATGTCAAACTTAACCCATATAATAATACGAATTTTTGACAACAGAACTTTAATAATGTACAAACTTATAATTTAAATTAATTATGGTCGAATTTCTACCATTGGGTAAATGTAATTGTGAAACATAAGTTTAACAAATACTCTAGAAATAAAATGTATAAATAAACGTGTTTGTTACATATTATATTTTTATCTGGAATACTTTTAATTAGTGATGATGTTTCATTGAGACTTAGTACAATACTTAATGAGACATTTCGTGGTAGTTCCTTTTGTAGGCGTGTTTTTAATATAATATTTTTAGAGATTCTTGCGTTCGTAAATCTTAAAGAAATAATATATATCGAAAAAAAATGTTCTAACCTAAATTACTGGGTTATTGATTTATCACAATTACATTTTTATCGTATCCATAGATTACAATTATGGCAGTTAAAAATTACTTTTATATACCTTTTTTTATATACTTATGGTTTTTAGCGTTATGGCCATAATCTCACCTGATCTTAAGTGACGATACGGCCCAAGTTGGTAGACACGCTAAACCTGTGAAGGAACTGGCTCTCAAGTGCAGCTGCCGGAACACACCTATTGGTATTTGGCGGCAGGTTTACAACTTGAGGGTGGTAGCTAGCCAGACGGGCTTTAGAAAAAGCCCCACCACCATGCTATGGTTTCCTCGCGATGTTTTCCTTCACCGAAAGCTCAAGCTCTTTGTAGGTGCTTGGATTCGAATTCACGTTCCTTGACGTGAAGTCGTACACACTACCACTGAGCTATCATCGCTTAATATATAATGTGACCTTTCAATTTTTCACAAAGGTCTGCCAGTGCATTATTCGTTATTAGTATTTTCTACATTTCCCTTAAATTTTTCGTATTTCATCAAACAGCTTTTAACTTGTACCACACAAGAATCGTTCGAGATGCACTCAATCACGAGTTGAACTCGAAGCTTGTTCGGAACGTGCACAATTATCTACGAACGGAAAGTTAACTATGGCTTTATAGTTTGTACTTATGTGTACTTGTGTTGGGATTTTGTTTATTAATATGACGTTTGTATTTATGTCGACCTGGTACTCAATATACTGTTTATTTTTAGAAATAAAAGGGTTCCTCTGATCACTGAAGGAATTATTGATATTTTTAGTTAATACCAAAAGTTAAAC
Source organism: Actias luna (assembly GCA_039707435.1). Taxonomy (NCBI): domain Eukaryota; kingdom Metazoa; phylum Arthropoda; class Insecta; order Lepidoptera; family Saturniidae; genus Actias; species Actias luna. Next base: position 16,008,456 of record JAZHAC010000003.1, on the reverse strand, counting down.
TTTGCCTGGCTACACACACAATGGTGTTAAACAATTAAAGTGTTATCGATTTTGTGTATGAAAAATCGATGCAAATTATTCCATCGACGACTGTTACAATTCTTATCAATTAAATCGTTGTCTCTCGTTTGTACTCTTTGCAACATGTTCAAAGACGAAAGAGGTGGACACCGCGATAAACTGGAAGAGCTTAGAAAGCTACAGACAGGAAAGTTCATGATCGGAACAAAAAAAAAATGCCGTCTACGTGAGACTTGACGAAAAATACAATGTCATTGATTCAAATGCGATGATAGTTCAGTGGTAGTGTGAACGACTTTGCGTCAAGGGACGTGTCTTCAAATCCAACCACCTACAATGAGCTTGAGCTTTCAGTGAAGGAAAATATCGTGAGGAATCTATAGCACGGTGATAGGGCTTTTTCTGATGCCCGCCTATCTAGTTACCACCTTCAAGTTGAAAATCTGCGACCAAATACCAATAGGTGTGTTCCGGCAGTTGCACTTAAGAGCCAGTTCCTCCTAAGGCTTAGCGGTCTACCAACTTGGGCCGTATCGTCACTTAAGAGATCAGGTATGGCATAGTATGGCCATAACGCTACGCCTAAACTAAAAAAAAAAAAAATGCTAAGAGAAATATAGTGGTTAGGAAGGAATAAAATTACGTGTTTGTTGCGCGGGTTTCTGCGAAGAACAGACGATATCCGCGGCATGTGAAGTCGAAATGGTTACGAAAACACCCTTAAGAAATAATATTTACTTAACAAAATAATTTAAGCACAATATTACTTGTAGACTGGCTAACCCTTAATCACGGACCGTTGTGACGTCGAATTAGGGTGTTTATCTATGTAATACGTTGTGGCGAGCTAAGGGCACGTCCCCTGGATCCATCACGAACATAACGCTATGAATTTTGGATTTGGCTAGCTTAGTTTACACTGCGCTATTTGGCACACTAACGATGATCTGATGATATAACGTTGTATCTGATATATTTAAATTATTTTTCATTGTATTATGATAACCCGACAATAACATACCTGATGATAATTATAGTACTACCAATAACAAAAATCCCGGTCTGCAAACTTCTTCACAGCTGGATGTACACTGGTTAATCTTGAAACTAGATAAACCTAATAGAGTTAGTATGCCACGGCTTTACAACCATTTATATTGTGATTGTGGCCTAGTCGCATTCAAACCCTGCTGGATTACTGTCATACCTTAAGCCCAAATCAGTGGCAGTGTCGTTAATGGCGCCAGCTAACATCTATACCAGCTAGAGTGGAAAGACGTTCTCAGTGCAGAAGAAGCACCAGCTGCAAGAAGTGTACCAACACTGCACGCCTTCGTACCATCGAATCAAGACGTCTTGGTCGCCGGTTTTGATGTTCTCTTCAAGTTCGTGCTGACTATTAAAGAGAGCAGAGAACCACTAATGAAATCAGTAACACTTAGACGGTAGTTTATACTATACCAATTACAACTAACAGTTTGAACTAAATTATCACTGAGCTAATTAGCCATACAGAGCACAAACTATGTGCACACAACACAACGAGACACATCAACTTAGTTCCCCTCCAATAGGACAGCGAGATGAACAGTTGGTTGTGGACACTGGAACGCCACAAGCCCAATAAAATTTAGTCACTATTTTTATATTCAAACCCTTTGAAATAATGGTAAATAGAAAAAAGAAATATCTATAAAGTCGGAAATATAACATGTCCTGGCGAGACGTTTAAATATATACCATTAGGTGTGTTCCGGCAGCTACACTTGAGAGCCAGTTCCTCCTGTAAAGTCCTCCTCCTGTACCTCCTGTGGGTGAGCACTTACCTTCAGGTAACACGCTTATTCGTATGGCCGCAATTGCATAAAAGAGTTTGGAAAATCCAAAAGTGCACGCCTCATAATCTAATTTTTTTATATAGTCAAGGTTTAACGTTATGGCTATAATCTCACCTGATCTTAGTGACGATACGGCCCTAGTTGCTAGACACGAGAAACCTGCGGAGGAACTGGCTCTCAAGTGCAGCTGCCGGAACACACCTATTGGTATTTGGCGGCAGGTTTTTAACTTGAGGGTGGTTGCTAGCCATGCGGGCATTAGAAAAAGCCCTACCACCATGCTAGATTGCAAAAATTAAATGTCAATGTTTATTTCATAACAATTAAACCACATCGAATCAGACCGTGAAAAGTAATAAGGTTCTATTCCTAATTATACTGAAGCGTAAGAAAAAAAAGACTCAATAAAGTATGTCGGTGGTTATCGTGATAACATACAGGATCCGCACATACAGACACACGGACGTCCAAGACAGAACTTTTTTAAACAGTTTTTTAACATGTTTAAATAACAATGATGCCATCAAAATGTCATGAGTGTTAAAAAAAGTGTTTTTTCTTGATATGTACGTGTATATATTATTTTACAAGTGCAATATATGATAAATCTCTGTTTTAAGTTTGAAAAATCAGTTGTTTTGCGTGAAGTGACAGTAGTACCCACTTCAACGCTTCGCTTATGAGGCGTCCAAAAAAAAAACATGTCTTTTATCTAGGTGGCTTATCACGAAATAGGTGTTATTCTCTTTAATAAAGTAATATTATATAAATAATATACACGAGTATACCGTTTTATTTGGTTTTTGAGTTTTTGGGACGACATCGTAAAGAGTAAATTCATTGCAATCAGTGAATTAATCTCAGTTTGAAATTAATTTACATAAATGTATAGTTTTTATCACCCGACGATGTTTAGAACAAGTTTTTGCATTAAGATAAAAAAAAAATGCAACTTCACGGTACGAACTCTCTCCAAGTTCTGCTCGATACTCTATCTCATTGTTGGGTTGAATAAACTTCGTATAAAATGTTTTTTAAAACTTTGTTAACTACAAACATTTGAATTTAAAAGAGTAATAATATTTTGTTGGCTATTTTTTATGTAATATTATTGTGTATATTTTTGTGATGTGTATTTTGGAATTTCTCTGTGTATAGTAATTATGATCTCGCGATGTAATGATAGTTCAGCGGTAGTGTGTAGGAACGCTGTGTCATGGGTCGTGAGTTCGATTCCAATCAACTAACCATTTTGAGCTTTCGGTGAAGGAAAAGATCGTGAGGAAACTATAGCATGGTGGTAGGGCTTATCTGCTGCCCGCCTGGCTAGTTACCACCCTCAAGTTGAAAATCTGCCGTCAAATACCAATAGGTGTGTTCCGGAAGTAGCACTTCAAAGCCAGTTCTTCCAATAAAAGCTGCCATCGCACCTGCAATTCCCCAGCGGCGGTGATCACTTACCATCAGGTGCCAGGTATGCTCCCTATTACATAAAAAAAAAACTTATATTTATTTGTTCTATATGACTTTGCTTGTGTGAGACTAAAATTATTTAATAATTTATCCCATGTTTGTAACTTTTTTCAATACAGCTTTGCTTCTGTTGGTGGTATGGTCCTATATGTTAAATAGCAGAATGTCTTTCGCAGTAACTCTATCAAATATAAAAAGTTTTTTTGCAAAGCGTCTGGTAGCTCCTAATATTAGCGGGTTCAAACAAACACATTTCCGTTATATAATATTAATATACATGGATATAAAGGAACTGATTGTCCAACTGAACTTGAACTGGAAAATCTAAAAACACGAAATTAGGACACTGGATTCACTAAAAGCTATTTTTTTTTAATTTGATTCCTCAGGATAAAACTAATAAAACTTAAAAAAAAGAAAAGGATTCAGATCGATTTTCTTGTTGGTTTTTCTCGATGACTGCGTTACTTTCCGAACCGGTAGGAGTTTTGACTTTCATAGGCGCCTTCTTGGGGCCTGAATTATTTTTGATTTGATTTGATTTCAGGGCGAAAACGAGGACTGCAAATAATTTCTATAGGGGACGATATAATCTTCATCTATTGGCTTGAAAGTTACCCTTTAGGCTGTCTATTGAAAATATATAAACCTCAATTTCCCCATTTATCGAATTTCATCGGTAAAATAAGAGTGATTTTTTTTGTACTTTTTTTTGGTTGTTAAGTAGGTTATATTGATCTTTTATGGAGTTAAATTGTAGGTAAAATAATACTTGATATCTTATTTATTTAGAAGTTAAATGCTTGAAATGATAGAACAAGGCAAGTCATGCCAGATAATTTATACATCAATGTATATATATATATATATATATATATATATATATATATATATATGTATATATATATATATGTATATGTATGTATATATATATATATATATATATATATATATATATATATGCCCTGTCGACTCTGAATTAATCACTAAGAAGAGATGTTAACAATCAAAACGCGAATGAAACCGAGTACACTGGCTAGTTCAAGATACAAGTTTACAAAGTATATAATATACAATCCTCTCGTTTTGGCAATAGGGAAAATTGATGTGATTATTTAACTGTGTTCGCTAAATGGTTAAAATTCGACCCTTGTCTGTATTGAAAATTTGAGAAAATTGATCTGAACTTTTTAATTGAATTGATTATTTGAATCGTCTTGAATTATTTGACATGAAATAAACTAAATAACTATTAAATATTAAAAAAAGGCAATACGGATGACTAACAAAGGATAAGAAGTTGAATCTCGGTCTATTTATACGTGGATATTCTATGATCTTGAATGATTTTGTTTTGAGTACCGTCTATTGTTCTGTTATGAAAAATAATTGAAAATTTTGCACAAGACGCCATAGAGAGGGTACTGTTTAGAACCGGATGAGACTGAAGAGCGTACGGAAACTTTCCCAATATCAACAAAATTCATTGTTACCGCGGAAACTCGTAAAAACAATACTGTCGAAGCTTACGAGGCGGCCGCAACGCGTGGATCATCGCCGCTCCAGGACAGCGCGAGCTGAACGTGGCTTCCCTAATTTAACCTGAGTTTAAATCTTGGTATAAAATTACGCCCATTTATATCCAGCGCCGTGTGAAATTGGATTGCTTTACTTAAATTGAAATCTCTTTGTTAAGGCGCAGCTCGCCGCCGCCGCTGCCCCGGGCTGGACGGGTTCGTCGATCAGTCACTGCGTTTTGATGGATGAAATGTTTATATTGTTTATTATTAAATTAATCTTATTTATTACCACCAAGTAGATCCTAGGAATATATAAACTTAATTAAAGACTATCTATTTTTGTAAATAACATTTATATATCACGTAAATGTCAGTGGACTCGAATTAGGTCGATGACGCAATAAAAAAATCCATACAAAATTTATCCCCCCCTTTTACCCACTTCCAATACGTTTTTCGCTAGAAGTCCATCACCGTCTTCAGGTTCCCGTCTATCTCTATACAAGAATTCGTCATAATCGATTCAGCGGTTTAGGCGTGAATGTGTAACTAACAAACAAACTCACTGTGGGATCTATAATATTAGTATGATGATGTTATTGTTATAGTAAATACATATAACTGTTACTATCATAGATTCTGTACATGTTCATAGTTATCGATCCCTAAGGGCCTTACGCCGCTTGCCCGATAAGGTCGTGTTAGGATCACTAAATTAGTAAGTTAAGACCTGTTGGTTAGTTGGGCTCGCGAATCCTTGTTTACTTTCCGGCAGCAGCCCGAGTCGAGGTTCGGCCAGTCTGGCACCCTAGTGCCCGCTGCCTCGGGGCTGAGTGCCCTCAGCACTCGCCCTAAAAAGTTCGGTGAAGCTGTCATAGCCCATAAGGCTAACAGCGTATGTCGGTACAAAAAATAACATAGTTATCGAGGTTCAATGAAATTGACACATTATTACAACTCGGTTAATTATCCGCAAAATTTTAACCTTTTTGCCCTATCCCGGATAAAACATTTACCCTTTTCTATGGAATACGGGGTAATCTAGCAAGCTTATCACTTTATGGTAAGTGATCACCAGAGGAATCGTAAGAGCGTTGCCGGCCTTTATACGAGGGACTGGCTCTCAAGTGCATCTGCTGGACCACACGTAATGGTAATCAGCGGAAGATTTAAGATAGAAAAAGCCCTACCAGAATGCTATGGTTTCATCACGGTGTTTTCCTGCACCGAAAGCTCAAGCTCATTGTACGAGGTTAGATTAGAACTCGCGTCCCATGACGCGATGTTCCTACAAGCTACCGCTGAGCTATCATTGCTTCAATCGCCCTATATGTAAATCAATAATATAAGTTATCACAATGTCAACTCCTAACAAATATCGTTCAACATTGGCAGAGCCAAAGGTGCAGACAATAAATATACATTAAGTTTAACTTTATGGCCATAATCACATCTGATCTTAAGTGACGATGTGGCCAAAGATGGTTGACGTCCTAAGCCTAGTGGCGGGACTGGCTCTCAAGTGCAACTACCGGAATACATCTATAGGTGTTTGGCGGTAGATTTTCAACTTACGGGTGATAGCTATCTAGGTGGGCATTAGAAAAAGCCCTACCACCGTGCTATGGTTTCACTACAATGTTTTCCTTCACCAAAAGCTCAAGCACATTGTAAGTAGACTCGAACTCGCGTCCCTTGACGCCGCTTCCGTACACACTACCAACTGAGCTGTATTCGCTTCAATCGCGGTTTGTTATTAAAGCGTGTTTTGAATTGAAAACTTTTTTAGCGTCGCTGTGATTTGAAACTCGATGAAACGAAAAATCGACAGTCAAAAGAGACAATCGTATACATCCAGTCGCCATTATGTATCTGCCGCCAAATACCTATAGGTGTGTTCCAGCACTTGAGAGCCAGTCCTTTTACTGGGATTAGCGTGATAGACTTAGATGATGACTCTTTGGGCCACATCAAAACTTAACATCAGCCTAGATGGCGATTGAACGTAAAGAAAACTTAGTAAATTTAAATATATGTCGGAAATCGAATATGAAGGTGAAAATTAATCCGCTAATTGACTCTAAATATTCCTTATTTTATTTTAATCTCTTATTTCTTTGTTAAACGTTATAAGAGGTTCATTTGATTGTTCTTTCGAAAATAAGTAGTTTATTTCGGATTAGCTGCTTGCTTCCGTCTTAAAAAGTCAGTTTTCACTCAATAGTGTCATAACACATTCATTTGATCTCTTTAATGTTTGTTAAAAGCGGAAAGGCAGATGTCGCCACATACTTCAGGGACGTCTGGACAAAGCCTTGGTGATAAGTCTTGCTTCGAATATTGGTGGAGTTATTCTTTAAACTCGGTCATAGCAAGACGTCTACTTGAGGACTTGTCTGTGACCGCGTGGATACCTACGGGTATTTATTAAGTATACTTGCACTAAATAAGTTATTTAAGAACTATTGTGAAGTGTTAGAATTGAAAGAAATTGGGACCGTTGTGCTTCGTTTTACATCGTCGCCTGGGAACCCTGTGGCGCTCATAAATAATTATGATGGATGGTGAAAATAATGAACACGTGATTTTTACAGCCTGCCACGCCTGACGCGACATATATATATATATATATATATATATTATATTTTGAACTCATTGCTGTGTTTCATGGCCTTAAATAGGAACTTTCGGCATTTGACATTCGTTAGGCGGGTATTAATAATCACAAATCGCAAGTCAGCTAATTTCAACAGGAATGCCGGTTATTTCAACGCTATTTAATTAGGTTTAGCTTAATAATTCCTCGGGATCGTTAATCTCACCGCTTATCCTACATGAGATAGGAGTAAAGTGTAAAAACTTTTATTTCGGATTAATGTAATTATATTGGAAACTTTGTTTTATTTTTTAATGGAATAGATGGCAAACGAGCAATCGTTTCACCTGATGGTAAGTGATCAAAGCCACCCATAGACACCTACAACACTAGAGGAGTCGCAGGTGCGTTGACGGGCTTTATAATATTAATATAAGATACGTTTGCATTAGCGGTCACTCGTAACTTCTTCTATTTTTAGCAACTGTAAACAAAACTGCGAATAAAAATCAAATGATATTCTATGTATCATACTGATATTACAAATGCGAAAGTGTGTTTGTCTGTTTGTAACGCTTTCACGCCCAAACCGCTGTATTTATCACGATGAATTTTAGTATAGAGATAGATGGAAACCTGGAGACGGTGATAGGTTACTTTTTCTCGTGAAAACCGTTTTGGTAGTGGGATAAAGAGAGAGATAATCTTTGTATGATTTTTTTTATTCCATCATCCGAATTGCTGCGAACTGTAGAGAATGCGTATAGTTAAATCAATATTAAAGCGAGGGGAGCCGCGTGTGACAACTAGTATAAAAATAAATTGATAAAAAAATGTCAAAAAAGGAAAGTTTATTTATTAGAGTGATGGATGATTCTTGTAAAGTTATAATATATATTTATTTATATTACATATAAAATAAAATAACAAACAAACTATCTTTTATCATTAAACGTAATGGTGCTAACATTACCAGGGTATAAGCAAACTGCAGGAGGTAAGAAATGCAATGCGCAACACGTTTAGACAATGTATATTATATATGTATATAGTCTTGCAAAAAGCATTTGCGCACCGTCGCGTCGGTATCAGATAATGCGGTGAAATGCATATCTAGATCCCTCCTTAGAATACACCCGTACAAGCAATATATTGCAAGTAAAACACAATATACCCATTTGCATGCGCATAGTAATGATCCCAAACGATCTGTATCAGTTTCACAGCAGACACATTTGCAAGCGGAATTGGCGTTATGATTCAGTAACGAATATTTCGACCTTCGCAGAACCCATGAAACCCTAATACCTGGTATCCGAAACAATCCCGATTTGCGCGTAAACTTTTTTATTTACTCGAGTCCCTTTATGCGACTTTACAAATTAGGTCCGTGCAGGGCACGCGGCCCTACAAACCCGAGCAACTCGGATAATTAACTTTCTTAATTAAAACTGAACACTGTGCTACTATAATAATTATTTGCCTTATATTACCGACTGTTTTTGTTATTGGTAACACTTATATTTATTTCTCGTTTATACATAAAACTTTTTTAACTTTATGTATTTAGTGTTATGGCTACAATCTCAGCTGATCTTTAGTGACGATGTGGTCCAAGATGGCGGACACGCTAAGTGGAGTCACTGGTTCTCAAGTACAACTACTGGAACACACCTGTAAGCATTAGAAAATGTCGTAACACCATGCAATCTTAGACATTGTCAGATATTTGACTTACCCTCGTGCATACCAGCGATGATAGCTCAGTGGTAGTGTGTACGACTTCGCGTCAAGTGACGTGAGTTATGGCCATAATCTCACCTGATCTTAAGTGACGATACGGCCCAAGTTGGTAGACACGCTAAACCTGTGGAGGAACTGGCTCTCAAGTGCAACTGCTGGAACACACTTAAAGGTATTTAGCGACAGATTTTCAACTTGAGGGTGGTTGTTAGCCAGGTGCGCATTAGAAAAAGCCCTAACACCATGCTATGGTTTCCTCACGATATTTTCCTTCACCGAAAGCTCAAAGCTCATTGTATGTGCTTGGATTCGAACCCACGTACCTTGACGCCAAGTCGTACACACTACCACTGAGCTATCATCGCTTCAAAAACTACTACTGATATTTTATTCAGCCTCTGTCCAAAAAAGGCCAACCCCAAACCACTACAACAGGAGGCTCGATTTATTATTTGTTATGAAATATACAATGTATTGTTCAAATTTCTATAAAACGCTTGTTTAAAATGTCAACTTAAACAACTTTCATTGTTGTTATGAAAACAAACAAAATCCGAAACGCACAGAGCATTTTCGAATCAAAGGGAATTTAAAATATGAGAAAAAAAAAACATACAACGGAAAATAAAATGTAAACTGTATAATGTCGGCAAAGAGGCATGCAAACGACAAAACATCCGCTCATCATAATAGAGTAATGGGAGGGTAACGTGGGAGAAAGTAGAGCGCTCTGTTACTCTCATTAATGTCAATGAATTCGCTTCAAAAATCGTAAGAAAATTTACATAGTAGTCGTATTTCGAATACGCTTTGTTGTGAATCGAAACAGACTTGACATAATTTTTACTAGCTGCAATATAGTACACTTAATATTTCGATCACTACTTGCTAGTATACTACATTGCTTTCTCTAATGCTTGCCTGGTAAGCTCTCGCCCTTAAGTTACAGACTACCGTCAAATTCGTGTAGGTTATATTTCGGCAGTTGCATTTGAGAGCCAGACCCTCCAGTAGGCTTAGCGTGTCCACCACGTTGCCTAACATCATCATCATCATCATCATCACTCGTCATCACACAAATATCAGAGGAGATTGTGACCACAACGTTAAACCATTAAAATATAAAAAATCAAGGTGTAAATTATTCTCCTCTAATGTTAGATAATCAATCAGGAAAACTGTCATTTAAATCTGTCAAGAAGTTTATTTAAAATATTTGATAATAATTAATTACAATTAATTAATTAATTACACGAAATAGAAGAAAAACAAACTATTCCGCGTCGAATGACTTTACATTACTAGGATTACATAAACCAACATACTAATATACAAGCCCCTGTAGGTGCGAAAACTGCAGGAAAAACTGTAAGTGAGGACGCAGATGCGGACCGGGAGCATATCCCGTCTCTTTCCTGTTCATGTATTTTCAAAGGTGCGACAGAGATAGAGCGTAGTGGTTGTTAATTGCACTCGCTTACCATTCTATTTTTACCCGTTGCGCTCATATGTTATAATAAAAAGGGCTTATGATAATTATATAATACAATTCAGAATGGATTTTAGATATATGGTATAAAATAACATATTCTCTCCATATATATACACCCTCTGTTAGTTACTTCGCACACTGTCACTTCCGCCTATCATTATTTTTTTTTTCTCAACACTTAAGGCTGTTATAAGGCGACGTTACATATAACACGATTAAATAACCAAAATTTTTGCCTCCGTCTATCGCATGTCGCATTACAACGATGTAAGAACGCGATTTTGTTACTCTAAATCGAAAAAAAATCAGAAAATTTTCAATTAAATATGCCTACGATCCGAACGAAAGTTTCATTTACACTGTGGTTATATAAAACCACATAACTCATTTTTTTTTAATCTTACCGATAGCCCCTCGAGTTATACGTACAAACAAACAAACTCAGCTTTATTATAGTAGTATACATGTATTATTCCATTTATAATTATTTGTAACGCCTTTAAGTCTGTTTATAAAAATGTTACTAATATACATTACATATATTTGTATGGAAAATTATAATATAAAAGAATGTTATATAATATTTTTAATCAATCAACAAATGTGGAACACGTATAATTGTGTTCGATGAAATATTAAAGAAATGGCCAACTATTATAAGTAGAAATAATTCTTCACTTCGTAAAAGATGAACATATTCGTTTTCAGCTAACGATGTTTATTCGGTATAAAAACAAACAAATATATTACTCATTTAACCTTAGTAAATATATGAACGAGTTTATTCTCGTACATTTTTGTTTTTAAAAACAATATTCACAGTGTTTTTTGTTATTGTTGATATGAAGATACTTATGGACCCACCAGCTTCTAATACGAATTAGGAGTCTCTATTCTGAAAATCTAGACGCTACGTTACCGGACATAAGCTCTTCCCATACCAGTAGTCTGATGGTGCAATATACAAAGTAAGTTAATCTTAATCGATCCTTGTAAGCGAATAAACGCAGTTAATAAGTTCAAAAATATGTTTATAAACGCCGTCGCGTGGTCCAGAACTTGCCTAGGTCGAATATATATATATTTTTAATTTTTTGTCTGTCTATTCGTATGTATCTATCTGAAACTGTTGAACAGATTTTGGTAGAATACTACACTGTAACCACTAATGAAGCCACCTGCAATGAGCTTGAGCTTTCAGTCGGTAGGGCTTTTTCCAATGCCCATCTGTCTAGCTACAACCCTCAAGTTAAAGACTGCAGTCGAACATCGCTGTGTTCCGGCAGTTGCACTTGAGAGCCGGTCCCTCCACAAGGTGTGACGTGTCCGTCATCTGGGCGACATCGTCACTTAACATCAGGTGAGATAGTAGACATAAAGTTAAGCAAATAAAATATAAAGAAAAATGTACGTAGAGTTGAAAAACAATTACGTAAGTCATAATTAAAGTCTCCATATAATACCATTTTATTCTTACGTTTATTAATATTTTAAATGCGAAAGTGAGTTTGCTTGTTTGTTACGCTTTCACGCTTGAACCGAGGAATCGATTATAATGAATTTTGGTACAAAGATAGATCAGACCTCGGAGACGGAGATAGGTTACGTTTTTTACGAGAAACTTATTTGAAGTTGAGTAAAGAGAGATATAAACTTTGTATGAAACTTTTTATTGCGTCATCCGATCAAAAAATCAGTAATAACGTGGATGAAGCCGAAGGTAAAATGCTAGTGTCCATATAAGTAAATAAAAAGAAAAAATCTTTTTCTTACATTATAATGTCTGGTTAGTATATTGTTGTTTTAGCCTCTATTATTGTAACTTGTAATATATAACTGTATTATATTTTATTTTTTAGTATTTTTAATTTATTAACAATTTATTAATTTCATTAATTTGTTTAGTATTGAGTAGTGGATCCTTGTTATCTGATGACTAAATATGTAATAATAATAATAATATCGTTGAAAAATAGGATTAAAAGTTACACGAATCATAATTAAAGTTCACACGAACGAATTCGCGGTCACAGCAAACTTCTGAATAAATACCATTTACAAAGCAGAATGCATTAAAAAATTCAAAATGGCGGAATGCATCATGTCCGCTGTTGTTATCCACCGTATAAATTTCGCGCGTTGCACCGTCACAGACCAAATTGTCAAATTATACGAGAACTAATGGACTTGCTGTGTTCTATGTAATTTTATTTCATGAAACTTCATCCCCTAGGGGGACAAGTTAAACGGGTGAAATATGTTTTGTAAATTAAAAGTGTTGCGTCACGTCCAGGCTGGATTAACTGTGCGCGTTAGAAGTAACCATAATGTCTCTCAGTCAGGGATTTATAGTTATAATAAAACTAATGGAGATGGTTATGCACCTTACATAGTTATATGTTTGTAATTTGGAACATATTTTTTAGTAACATATTAATAGGTAATGATAATACTTTTTTGTATACTTTATGGGTTTAGGTATTAGGTATTTGGCGGCAGATTTTCAATTGAAGGTGGTAGTTAGAGAGGCGGGAATTAGAAAAAGCCCTTCCCCCATGCATTATTGTCAGCAGTACGAAAAATCACATAGGGTATCTTTTATATTATAGGATTAGCATTATGTCCATAATCTCACCTGATCTTAAGTGACAGTACGGGCCAAATTGATAGACACGCTAAACCTGTGAGGGGACTGGCTCTCAAGTGTAACTGCCAGAACACACCTATTTGTATTTAGCGGTAGATCTTCAACCTGAGAATGGTAGCTAGCCAGGCGGTCATTAGAAATAGCCCTACCGCCATGCTATGGTTTCCTTAATATGTTTTCCTTCGCCGAAACCTCAAGCTCATTGTACGTGGATTCGAATTTATGTCCCTTGACGTCGTGTTCGTACACACTACCACTGAGCTATCATCGCTTCGAACGTATCTACAAAAAAAACAGTACTCATCCCGAGGGATACAGGGAAGAATAAGTCCTCAGAATCCACTATGTTTTGATGGAAAATTCTTAATTGGCAATGTGGGGAATATATAAAGTGGGGTATACCATAAAGACCTTTTTTGTTTCAATTTCTTTGTGACGTCATCTCACAAAATGGCGCGAAAATGCCAAGATTAAAGCTGACTCGACAATACCAGCTAGCCTTTATATAAAAACCAGTAAATAGAGTTTATAAGTTTATTTGATTTTTCCGCCGATTTTCAGAAAAAAGTTAAAATTAGGAAATCTCGTTTTCCACCGTTAGGTTTTACCTACATTAATTCGCGAAGGGCGCAATTTACACTCCAGTGAGAATTCACAGACCGCGCCTTCGGGCCGTTTGCACCAAATGTTTCTAATGCGACACTCAACGACGCGTTACGTGATTCCACCTCTTGGAACGTAATGACATTTTTTAGAAAATTCGACAGACTCTCTGTATCCTGCTAGCGACCAGCCCCGAGATCGCTTTGATAATTATACTAATAATTAAAGATAGACGTATCGTGTTGTTACAGTGAAATAGATATTTTAGAAGAAAATAATTCCATAACACATTGTGATTCATATAACTCTATTGGTTTGTGCTACGGCTAAAAGCTAATGTCACCGCGTTCAGGGATGTGAGTTCGAATACACCTACAATGAGCTCGAGCTTTCGTAGAAGAAAGACGTGAAATGACGAAAGTATAGCATGCTGGAGGGCTTTTTTTATAGTTAAGGCTTAGCGTAATGGCCATAATCTCACCTGATCTTAAGTGACGATACGATCCAAGTTGGTAGACACGCTAAACCTGTGGAGTGACTGGCTCTCAAGTGCAACTACCGGAACACACCTATTGGTATTTGGCGGCAGATTTTCAACCTGAGGGTGGTTGCTAGCCAGACGGGCATCAGAAAAAGCCCTACCACCATGCTATGGTTTCCTCACGATGTTTTTCTTCACCGAAAGCTCAAGCTCGTTGTAGGTGGTTGGATTCGAACTCACGTCCCTTGACGCGAAGTCGTAGACACTACCACTGCGCTATCATCGCTTCACCGCCTGGCTAGCTACCACCCTCAAGTTGAAAACCTGCCGCCAAATACCAATACGTGTGTTCCGGCAGCTGCACTTGAGAGCCAGCTAAGCCAGTTAAGTGTGATCACTATCTTGGATACTCCGTAATTTAAAAAGCAAACAAAATCCATCAAGTTTTACTGTAAAATTGAAACTTTTATTTCGTATCCCAGAGGAATTCTCTCGTTTTATTGGATAAAGTTAATAGCGGGCAAACGAGCAAGTGTGTCACCTGACGGTAAGTGATCACCGCCGCCCATGGACACCCATAGCACCAGAGGAATCGGCCTTTGTTTTGTTAGAATCACGATGTGAAATTCCACCAAATATCTGTCCAGTAGTTTCACAATCACACGCGTACTAGGAGACTGACAGATTAAATAAGTTATACTTTCTTTATGTCTATATTTATGCGTTATTCTCTGTTATGTAGCGAGGATAGCGGTGACGCATTCACTATATGTCTCGCTCGTTTAGTCGACTCGAGCCGACCTTAACCGAACGAGCGTCACATAGCCGAGTATGACGGCTAAGTCTAATTCAATACCGAAAAATAAAATGCTCAGCGCGTCTAAAGAAGTTTTCACATCCAAAGACGGAAAAGTACATTCCATAAATATTTTTTATGTAATAGGGGGCAATCGAGCTATTATGTCACGTGATGGTAAGTGATCACCGCCGCTTATGGCCACCCACAACTCCATTTCTTTCTTTATCGGAGGGACTGGCTCTCAAGTGCAACTTCCGGATCACACCTATTATTAGCGAGCATTAGAAGAAGCCCTACCACCATGCTATGGTTTCCCCACAATGTTTTCCTTCACCGCAAGCTCAAGCTCATTGTAGGTGGTTGGATTGGAACTCACTCAAAATTACAAAGTTGGTTCAATACAAATTAATAATTAAATTCTATTTTATTTATTTGTAAACTATACTTTTAAATATTTATCACATATCTCGTTATTTATGCATGTAGCATAAATAAAACAGAAAAAAAAACTAAATATGGAAACATACGGGTACTGAAAAACGTCAAATGCTATGACAGATCGTGCGATAGACGATCCGAAAGGCAAAGGTATTTTTGAAATATGGTTTTCACGCTAACAACCAATTTATTAGTATAAAAAAAAGCTCTCTGTATAACTAGTGTCATACGGAAATATCAACTTTTTTAACTCTCTGTGTCCTTACAAATAATGATTTTAAAAACATTATAAATAAAATTGAACTATAATTATTTTTTTTATCATTGACTATACTATAGCTGTTTCTGCGACTTCCTGCGCGAGGTACTAAAAATATTTAATGATTTTTGCCCGTTTTTGTAACTTTTTTCAATACAGCTTTCCTCCTATTGGTGGTAGCGTGATGATAAATAAATAGACTAGAGCCTCTCTAAATTATTGCTCTATTAAATACAAAACGAATTTTTGAAATCCCACTGGTAGTTCCTAAGAGTTCAAATAAATAAACAGACAACATTTACCAATTTATAATATAATTTTTTAAAGTTAAGGTTTAACTTTATGGCCGTATATCTCACTTGATCTTAAGTGATGATACGGCCCAAGTTGGTAGATACGCTTAAACTGTGGAGGAACTGACTCTCAAGTGCAACTGCCGGAACACACTTATTGGTATTTGAAGGAAGATTTTCGACTTCAGGATGTTAGCTAGCCGAGCGAGCATTAGAAAAAGCCCTACCACCATGCTATGGTTTCCTAACGATGTTTTCCTTCACCGCAAGCTTATTGTAGGTGGCTGGATTCGAACTCACATCCCTTGACGCGAAGTCGCACAAACCACCACTAGTTCACGCATCATAGCAGGCAATAGTAATCACGATAAAGAAATACACTGAAAATTTTCACACAGTAAAGAAATTACTTTCATCCTTCGTCTGATATTTTTATCTCAAAAGGCTGTCTGAAAAGTTGTTTTTCCCGTGAAAGTGAAAACTTCTTGAGAAAATTAGTCCTTCATTAAGATAAGTTTCAGTGATATCAAATGCTTAAAAGATTTTAAAGTCTGTATGCTCATTTACCAAAAGCTAATATGCTTATAGCGAATTTTTAAACTAACCAAGCTTCGCCAGCGACTTTGTTCGCATGGATTTCAACTAAAGCTTGTATGAATTTAGAATCCGTATTTGATTTACTGTACGATAAACTATTATGTCAATTATAACTATAATTATTACAGACTTTCTATATACCTACTAGATGTTACCTGCGACTTTGTCCACGTCCACGTATAAAGAACTAATAATATATTTATCTTTTATGTTGCGCAGTATAGTGACCACTCTATACCTGAAAGTACAGTACAATCCGAATCTGCGGCGACTGACAATATACAAAATTCACTGCTGGTTACCGCTGTCATGCTGACCTGTTCAGGTACCTCTCCATGTCTCTTTTGAACCACCCAATGTCATAGGAAGGAGGGAACACGCCGACAGGAGGACGGATCCGCAACTTACGGGCGCGACAAAATTTCGGAATATATTTTTGGAATAATAAATATATTCTACGTCTTCGTATGGCTAATATATTATCTATGTATCATATATCATCTAGATCCATTTATTTTTCTTTTGCGTGATTAAGTTACACACACTTCGTAACTTCGTATCACATCACAAATCTTTCAATTCTTCGGCTTTTCTGTACTATAATATATATGTATTATACATATAAACCTTTCTCATTAATAATGCTATCTATTGCTGAAAACTTAATCAAAATCTGTTGTACAGAAAGATAGAAACAAACAGACGCCGGAAGCGACTACATTTTACTACTTCAAGCTCAATTGCCAAGAAAAAAAAAACTCCCAGAACCCATTTCGTAATACCTCCGGCTATCAGATTAACGTTTATCGTCTTTAGTGGCAATATAAATTGATTTAAGCTGGCCACCCTGCAACGCTCAGGTACACCGTGGGGGCTATCAAGCGCGGTGAGGATATTACGGTGTTTATGAAATATACAACAAACTAATGGCTACCATCCGTCTTAGGGCGCAATCGTAACGAAATTACCCGTAGTTTCCTCCTCTGTCAGGCTCGGTTACGTGCCGAGACACGTCCGTGAACGGGGGCGAGTAAAATAAATAATAAAAAAACATTACCCCGCGGTGGATAAGGGGAGATTGTAATAAAAACAAATGGCACGCGTGCTGGCAGGATAACACCGAAATTACCGGGATTCTGTGTTGTACGATGCAGGGCGGGATTATGTATACTCGGTTGTACCTGTTACAAACCTTTAGACAAAATCTGGCTGCAGTTCTGTCGATAAATCACGCGAAACGATCTAAGTGTATGTATGAAGCGTTGATCTGCATTTATTAGACACTATAGCAAGTTATCGAGACATACAGCCCTAGTTATGTTATATGATATACTTACTAACGTTTGTACATGCCCACTCTGTTTTGTTGTTGTTTTTTTTTTTTTTTTTTTGTTTTTTAATAACGCCAACTCTATCACTTTGGCCTGGTTAGATACCTCTTCACGCCTCTTTTGAAGGACCTCTTTCTAATTGCATACTAGCTATACCTCCGATTTCATTCCCACGGTTCAAATAATCATTTTCCCATCCCTATAAAAAGTATTTGTTGAACGAATACGTCATGTTGATCGATCGACACGAACTTACGTTCGGATTTATAACAGAGTTCTCAAGTTCACGGTGCAATTTTTTTTAATTACTTTCCGTGTCTGGTTTAACAAACAAACCTATTTATTGTGTCGGAGTTAGAAGAGTATTGTTCTGACTTATTTCAGAACAGTGTTGATAACGATTCGAGCTTGTAGATTCAGAACAAGAAATTTAGTATTGCTTGCAGGAAGGTTATATGCGTACTGAATGGAAATGACACGTTGTCAGAGATAACTATGTAAGTATGTTTAACTCCGTAGGTAGTAGGTCGAGGGGTACGCCCCGGTGCGCCGCGGAGAGTGAAGAAAGGCGCCGTGAAGTGATTTTCCTAACCATTCCCCGAAACCTCAACTCAAGCCTTCACAGGTACAAAATAAACAATTTAATATATGTGTAATAATATAACTACTAGGTCGAAAACTGTTAATTTTCTGTTAATATAAATAAAACTGTTTGGATTCATAAAGTGTATTTTTTCAGATTTTTTTTTTGTATAGTTAAGATTTAGGTTTATGGCCTTAAATCTCACTTAAGTGACGATACGGCCCAAGTTAGTAGACACTCTAAACCTGTGGAGGAACTGGCCCTCAAGTGCAGCTGCCGGAACACACCTCTGTTGGTATTTGACGGTAGTTATTCAACTTGAGGGTGGTTACTAGCCAGGCGGGCATTGGAAAAGCCCTACCAACATGTTATGGTTTCCTCACGATGTTTTCCTTCACCGAAAGCTCAAGCTTATTGTAGGTGGTTGGATTCAAACTCACGACCCTTGACGTGAAGTCGTACACACTACCACTGAGCTATCCTCGCTTCAAGTTTTTGTGCATATCTAAACAACTAGTATCATTGTACTTATCTATTTCTTTCAGCTAGATAAGTTATGGTGCCGCGACAAAATAGTCAAAATATGTGCGCGCCGCGAACTGAAAAAGATTGAGAACTCCAGCCGTAGGTAATGGCTTTCAAAGGGTTAGTTATCGATACTATAGCGCCTGCACTTGTATGCTAAATATATAAGTGTGCAATGTGCAAATAAATGCAGAAACTATAGTTTATGGCCGAAACTGCAGCGAAATTCTACTCCTAGTATAGTTTAGTTATTATTTTCCTCTCCATCAACTAAGTGTAGTGACAATGAAACTTCGAAAGCATGTTAATAGTGAAGGATGTCAATCAAAGCGATAGTGTTCTCATTGAGATTGATTTCCAGCAATTTGACAGGTTTCACTTTTCATCTAATGCTAGTGTGTTTAAGTAATTATAATCTGAGTGTGATTATATAAATTTCAAATCGTTTTATAACGCTTTATACGAGTTTTTTTTTCAAGAAACTATATCAAAACTGTGGACCATTTTCAACAATTAATAATTAATAACAATTGTCGATGATCCCATATTTAATTGCGGTCTAGAGCCCCTACAACATCGTAGATACGTGCGATCTCTTAGTGTGTTCTACCGCATGGATAATAGGGAGTGACCTGAGGAACTTGTTTGTATGCTACCCTCGTCACCGTTGTAAAATTGCACCACTGGCCGTTGGTTACCTTCTCATCCCTATACATTACAGCCTGGTCGGATTGAGAAAACAGTTAGGTATTGCAGAACCTTCTTATCGCGGACTTTGGATCTATAGAATCGGGTACCCAGCAAAATTTCCCCTGGAACTTTTTTTTTTATAGTTTAGACTATAAAAAAACACAAGTGCAGCTGCCGGAACACATCTATTGGTATTTGGGGACAGATTTTTAACTTGAGGGTGGTTGCTAGCCAAGCGGGCATTAGAAACAGCCCTACCACCATCCAATGGTTTCTTCATGATGTTTTCCTTCACCGAAAGCTCATGCTCATTGTAGGTTGGATTCGAACTCACCTTCTTTGATGCGACGTCGTACACACTACCACTGAGCTATCATCGGTTCAGACATGGGTCTCTCCAAAATGGGATTGAAATACGGTCTCCAGAGTCAGCAACATGGCTGTAATATTCCTGGTGCTGCGGCTGTCTATAGGAGGTGGTAATCATGTACCATATGATGGACAACTTCTTTTAAAATAAATCTACCCGTCTACGTTTTTAGGTTATAATTTTATATTCCTAAACGTCTCCTTTCTAGTAACGGCGTGTTACGCTTGTTTCTAGACAAATTATAAGAATAGAAATAAAAGAAAGAGAAAGAGAATCAAAGGAAACGGTAAAAACAGTGAAACAGCAATACATTCAAATAAAAAGACAACGCGTTCACGGAGACAACAAAGAATAAGGTGTACGAGATAGCTCTCAAAGCTCCAGTCTTTTCCCCGCTCCCTGATTCCGCTGACGGAAAGAAAGCGGTAAATATGTTTATATATTAATATAATAAAGCGGAAAATTGTGTTTGTTTGTTTGTTTGACGGCGCTAATCTTAGGAACTACAGATCGGATTTTAAAAATTATTTTTGTATTTAACAGAACAAAAATTGAGGATCGCTTCAGGGTATTTAACATCACGCTACCACCGATAGGTGTAAAGCTGTATTGAAAAAAGTTACGCAGAAGTACAAATATTTATAAATATTTTTTTTTCTACTCGAATGAAGTCGCAGATACAGCTATAGTATCCATATATATACTAATATTATAAATGCGAAAGTAAGTTTTTTTTAAGTTAAGTTATGGCCATAACCTCAACTTATCTTAAGCGACGATACGGCCCAAGTTGGTAGACACGCTAAGCCTGTGGACGAACTGTCTCTCAAGTGCAACTGCTGGAACACGCTTAAAGGTATTTAGCAACAGATTTTCAACTTGAGGGTGGTTGTTAGCCAGGCGCGCATTAGAAAAAGCCCTACCACCATGCTATGGTTTCCTCACGATGTTTTCCGTCACCTGAAACTCAAGTTCATTGTAGGTGGATTCGAAGTCACGTCCCTTGACGCGAAGTCGTACACACTACCATTGACCTATCATCACTTCAAAAAAGTTTGTTTGTTATGTTTTTACGCCTAAATCACTGAATCGATTGTGATGAATTTTGGTACAAAGATATATAGGACCCTCGAGGCGGAGATAGGCTATTTTTTTTTTTTGCGAAATCTTTATTGATCGTGGGGTATAGAGAAGAATAAACTTTGTAAGAAACTTTTATTGCGTCAACCGATTTGTTTCACAAAATCTATATTTACGCGAGCTAAGCCGCGGGTGAAAGCTGGTATTTTAATAAAAGAGCGCGAACACTCTTCCGTGCACTCGAATGTAATGCAGGTGTGAATTCCAACGTCGTTTTATCCTTGTCCGTTATTACGTCGAATATTATGGAGACGGTACATTTTCGTGCGAGCTCTGTGTGACGTTATTATGTTAGTTATGTGATAAATGTTGATATTAAGGGAAATTTTCTTTGGTGTCCGTTCGTGTCCGCTTGCTAACGAGATTTACATTTTCGTGCGAGCTCTGTGTGACGTTATTATGTTAGTTATGTGATAAATGTTGATATTAAGTGAAATTTTATTTGGTGTCCGTTCGTGTCCGCTTGCTAACGAGATTTACATTTTTGGACGAGCTCTGTGTGACGTTATTATGTTAGTTATGTGATAAATGTTGATATTTAGAGGTATTTTCTCTAGTGTCCGTTCGTGTCCGCTTGCTAACTAGATTTACATATTTGGACGAGCTCTGTGTGACGTTATTATGTTAGTTATCTGAAAAAGGTTGATATTTAGAGGTATTTTCTCTAGTGTCCGTTCGTGTCCGCTTGCTAACGAGATTTACATTCTTGGACAAGCTCTGTGTGATTATTATGTTAGCTATATGATAAATGTTGATATTAAGGCATATTTTCTCTAGTGTCCGTTTGTGTCCACTTTTTAACGACATTTACATTTTCGTGCGAGCTCTGTGTGATGTTATTATGTTAGTTATGTGTTAAAAGTTGATATGGAGGGGTATTTTCTCTAGAGTCCGTTCGTGTCCGCTTCCTAATGAGATTCTACGTACTTTGATCCGATAGGAGAAAAAAATAACAGCGTATTTAGGTAATTCTTCAAATATTTCTTAATCGACGATACGTGTTTTTTTATAGCTAAGGTTTAGCGTTATGGCCACACTCTCATTTGTTGGTAAGTGACGATGTGGCCTAAGATGGTTGATACAATAAGCCTAGTGGAGGGACTGGGTCTCAAGTGTCAAGGCAGATTTTCAACTCGAGGGTGGTTGCTAGCCAGGCAGGCATTAGAAAAATCCCTACCACCGTGCTATGGTTTCATCGCGATGTTTTCCTTCACCGAAAGCTCGACCTCATTGTAGGTGCATTCGAACCCACGTCCCTCGACGCGGCGTCCGTACGCACTACTTACTGGACTATCATCGCTTCAATATCACTAGGAATAACATATATTTATATATAAATATATATGTCTATGTGTGTGTGTCTATTTTAAAAAGATATCTTGTGATGAATTATATTTTTTTGTTTTGTTACACCAAGGAAATATAACTTCTTATGACCGTACACACATAACTTGAAGTGATGATACCTCAGTCGGTAGTGTGTACGAATACCTGGTCAATGGACGTGAGTTCGAATCCCTGTAATGAGCTTGAGCTTTCGTTGAAGGAAGACATCATCGCATAGTCGTTTAGGTTTAACTTAAAAAAAGACTCTTAATAATGCAATGTGTCTAGATGTGTATTTTTTTTAGTTTAATTATGCTGTTCTTTTATTGTTAAGTAAAATATTTGATTAGTACCTTAATTATTATCTATTTATTTATTTATACCCCCGCACACAATGTTTATCGTATATTTGTAAGAAATGCCTAATTTATATTACCATAATTTATCTTCATAGCTAATATTGTGATTTAGAATTTTTACCGCGATTGGTGGAACAAGTTTTTAACGCACCGCAACTGGATTCGGGTTCCAGCTGAAAA
The DNA here is from genome assembly GCA_039707435.1 of Actias luna. Lineage (NCBI taxonomy): Eukaryota > Metazoa > Arthropoda > Insecta > Lepidoptera > Saturniidae > Actias > Actias luna. The sequence continues at coordinate 15,985,152 of JAZHAC010000003.1, read as the reverse complement.
TCAGCGCTGAGTGTTTCGGACACTTTATTTAGCATATGCTGAGCTGGACGCCCTATGCTAGTAATTAGATATATACTGTTATTATTTATGTGGTATTGTCTTTTCTTTTTTATTTTCTTTTAATGTTTTTATTTATAGTGTCCTTTAATGCTCTTATATCTTTTATTAGTATTAAACGATTTCTTTCTTTCTTTCTTTCATAGCATGGTGATAGAGCTCTAATGTTAGTTACCACCCTTACGTTGAAAATCTACACCTGCGGGTGTATTCCGGCAGTTGCACTAGAACGCCAGTCCGTCCACTAAGCTTAGCAGTGCACCTTTATGGGCGACATTGTTACTTAACATTCGGCGAGGTTGTGACCATAAGCAAAATTTTTTTAAGTAATAGCGGGCAAACAAACAAGCGTGTCATCTGATGGTAAGTGATTACCGCCGCCCAAGGACACCCACAAGACCAGGGGAATCGCAAATGCGGTGCCGGCCTTTATATTGGAAGGATTGGTTCTCAATTACAACTGCCGGAATACACCTATTGGTATTTAGCGGCAGATTTTCATCTTGAGGATGGTAGCTATGGCGGCGGGTATCAGAAAAAGCCCTACCACCATGCTATGGTTTCTTCTCGATGTTCTCTTTCACCGCAAGCTCATTGTAGGTGATTGGATTCAAACTCACGTCCCATAACGCGGCGTTCCTATACACTACCACTGAGCTATCATCACTTCAATTTAAATTCAAAAACCTTTGTCTGAAAATTGCGTTCAAAAGTAATACAAAACTTTGTAACAATTGCACCGTTCCAAGCAAGTTTATTTTCACTCCTATGTTTTATAAAGTCATGGAGTTGCCTCGGTACATATAAATAAATAAATAATTAATCTAATCAACAGTATGAAGAGACGGGTGGACTAATCAAAACTTCGTGCGCGTTGCTTGACAAAAACCCATCAGTTATGGGTAATACGTTAGTTATGCATTGTACTGCAAACCGTATACTCTGGTGTCCTCACATTTTGGCACCGTATTTGGCATTTGTTGGGTTGATAGACAATTTTTATTGGAAAAAAAACAAAGGGAAACCGATATCTGAATGTTTTAAAACAGCATTTTTGTGGAACTTACTCAGGGCTGGATGGGATGGGAAGAGTCCCTAGGGTATACTTATGCTCTATCACGTTCCACTCTTGTGTTGATCTTGACCAATACATTTTTATGTTCGTTTATTAGTCATATGTACTGTGTACCGTTTTTAGAATAATGTAATTTTAAATGTACTTTTTTTTTGTTTATCTTAAGGTTTTAGCGTTATGCTCATAATCTTACCTGATCTTAAGTGACGATACGGCCCGAATCGGTAGACACGCTAAACCTGTGGAGAAACTAGCTCTCAAGTGCAGCTGCCGGAACACACCTATTGGTATTTGACGGCAGCTTTACAACTTGAGGGTGGTTGCTACCCAGGCGGGCATTAGAAAAAGCCCTACCACCATTATATATATAGCAAATCAACGTTGTACAGACACGAAGCTAATATACAATATAAAAGGAATAACGATTACATTTCACACGAATATATGAGACAAATATAAGACCAAAAACTTAACAAACATAAAAACGCAAAGAAATGAAATCATGAAAGGAAAAGTAATGTAAAATTAAAAATTAATACCTAAATGAATATTATTCATGCATAACCTTACCTAGTAAACAGACTGTGTGACTTATTTTTAAATGATTCGAGTGTGTTGCGGTGATAGCTCAGTGGCAGTGTGTACGACTTCGCGTCAAGGGACGTCAGTTCGGATTCTACCACCTACAATGAGCTCGAGTTTTCGCTGAAGGAAAACATCGCGAGGAAACCATAGCATGCTGGTAGGGCTTTTTCTAATGCCCGCCTGGGTAGCTACCACTCTCAAGTTGAAAATCTGCCACCATCTGCTTGCCATCACCTGCCATCACACTACTAACTGAGCCACCGACGTTGTTGACTCACACCTTGTGAGTTCTGGAATATTGAGAGACAATGTACCTTAACAAAAAATAAAATAAAGGTCAAGATGTAACACCAAGAAACCTTAATTACATAATGAATGACCTCTGGCGTAATAAAAACAGGTTAAATTCACCGCGGCGTCCTTTGAATTTACGGAGATAAAATGGCCCCTTAGAAATTATAATTTAGAGCCGTCAGTTTGTCGCGTAACGGCGCCGCCGAGGGAACGGTGTAATATTTTCAACGGGGCAAAAATCTGCCGGGATGAGACATAAGCCACCGGGCGATGACGTCGCAGCATCCCCCGGATCCGGGGTAATCCGGGCGAAAATCCCGGCCGCGGCCCGGCGACGATGCCCGTTGAATTCGAACAAGCTCCGTGTACCTAGTGATGATGAGTTATTTGAAATCCAGAGAGGACAGACTGACGAATCTATTTCTTAATGAACATACCTTGTGAGGTTTATTTAAAAAAAAACCGAAACTATTTGATACCATATGTGAAAATATCAACTTTCTTATCAATTCAGCATGGTGTTAGAGCTTTTTCTGATGCCCGCCTGCCTAGCAAGCACCCTTGAGTTGAAAATCTCCCGCCAAATACCAATAGGTGTGTTCCGGCAGCTGCACTTGTGAGCCAGTTCCTCCACAGGTTTAGCGTGTCTTCCAACTTGGGCCGTATCGTCACTTAAGATCAGGCAGATTATGGCCATGACGTTAAATTTTAAATAGAAATAAAAAACAAATGAATAGATTATCCTTCCTCACAGTCTAATCTATTTCTACACCAAAACTCATCAAAATGAGTTCAGCGGTCAAGACGTGAAAATGTAACAAACATAAATACTTATTTTAGCATTTAGATTAATTGTTTAAATTGGAGTAAATCGCACGATGAGTGGCGACATAAACCGGAATCGAATATGTTTTATTGAAAATCTTTAATCACTGGACTAGAGGCCATAATGATTATCATTTACATTTAAACTTCAGACTAATTAAACGACTTATTAAATCAGCGGTTCTTAACCTTTTTGCATTTGACAAAATTTCGTTCTTTCCTAGCACCACTGATTGCTTGAAGGTCGAGTAATAAATAAAGAGTTAACATTCAGAAGAAGGCTCCAAACGTTATCTTAGATTCGACAGACCACAAATCTTTGCCAAAGAACACCGATTCCTACCTAGGATGATTCAGGAAGATATTGAAATTAAAAACCATCCAAATTTCAATAGAGAAGATGGTTGGAAGCTAGCACAAACCTACGATTCGATTATACATTTAATTAAATCGGAACCCAAAACACCAATTGCCAGACCTCGAGATACTGTGAGCTCTCTCTGCGTAGATCAGAAAACTATCAATATCAATAATTAAATTGAAGGTAGACACAGTAACATGAACTTTTCTGGATAACATACACCACGAACGCTGACACGTCGAAACGTCGGGATCAAAATTAACAAATAACCGCGATTAAAATCCGTTTAAATTAGTTTTATTTCGATGAGTAATATTTGCGTAAACATAAAAAAAATCATTAAATAAATAAAGAGTTGTTCTATATCTTCTATAAATTAATACATGAAAGAAAAGCTTAGCGGGTACATTTAGTTAAATATAGAGCATAGTGTCAAAATAACAATTGACAGTCAGTTTTAGTGTTAAATAAATATTTATATTTAAAATTATTTATAAATTAAAATTTAAAAAATATTTATATTAAAAAAAATATTTTTGAGGTCTTCATATAAAACGTGTGGAACCAGATTCTACAGTTATTTAAAATTTATAAACATAATAAAATTGAAACCAAGCCAAATCAGTCCAAGTAAATATCTTTTGGAAATTAGTCAGAGTGATCTATGTTTTTGACATATAAGTAAAAAACAATAATGTTGAACGTTTCCCAGACTCATATTATCTCCATCATATCTCCATCATATCTCACTCTATAATATTCATCATTGTAAAATTATTGGATCTATGTTGACTATATAGGAGGCAGTGATCGCATTTAGTGTGCTTTTTTTTTCGAACATACTTACGCTGTTATCCCCAAAGGCTTTGACAGCTTCACCGAACTTTTTGTGGCGAGTGTTGAGAGCACTCAGCCCCGAGACAGCCGGCACAAGGGTGCCAGAACGGCCGAACCATGGCTTGGGCTGCTGCCGGTAAATGAAAAGTGTTTCACGATCCCGACTAACCAACAGGTGCTGTCTTACTAATTTAGTGATCCTAACAACGACCTTATCAGGTAAGCAACTCAAAGGCTCAAAGTAGTCCCTTACAGAACCGTGTACTTAACGTGTGAGTGTGCACGAATGATGATGATAGCTTAGTGGTAGTGTGCTGGAACGCCGCGTCATGGGACGTGAGCTCGATTCCAAATACCTACAATGAGCTTGAGCTTTCGGTGTAGGAAAACATCATCAGGAAATCATAACATGGTGGTAGGGCTTTCTATAATGACCACCTGGCTAACCACACTCAAGTTGAAAACTTGCTTCCAAATACCAATAGGTGTGTTACGGCAGCTACACTTGAGAGCTCGTTCCTCCACTGGTTTAGCGTGTCTACCAACTTGGGACGTATCGTTACTTAAGATCAGTGGAGATTATGATCATAACGCTAAACCTTAACTATAAAAAAGACACATAGTTCGGACATACATAAGTGATGTCGAAGGTAGAGCTAGAATGTAATTAAAATACCTAAATTGAATATAACTAAATGGTATATATTTTTAATAATAATATTTATCTGTGTAAAATTGAAATTCACTCAATAAACCGAGTGTGAAATTTTATAAAAAAACGGTGTGTTGTTTTTAAACCGATTATTCCAACAGATGGTTAAAAATCTCCTTTTATAAATGATGCCAAATATGAAATTAAAAAAAAAAAAACTACACACATACAGACTGTTATTACAGGCTTATTATATAGTTCATTGATTTAGAAGCTTTTAAGAAATTTTACTAACTGAAACTCTTCGAACGTTTTGCTGAAACGAACCGTACTGTGTGCTTCTTTGTTTGAAGGAATTATGAAAGTCATTTCAGGGCAAAAGCCGGGCTCAAACTTTTGAGACCTGTTGACATTGTTACTAAAGAGACAACGTACAGGGGGGAAAGTTTGAAAGAACTATTCTACATAATTCCCGAGCGTAACTTGCTCTATGCTCCATCCGAAGGGTAATTTATTTTAGTGCGTGTTAGATAAGAAATATCTTGGCCCTGTAGCTGCTGCCTTGATCAATAAGCAATTAGGTTCCTCCCTTTCTTTCATTGGCCATTTATCTTATCTACGATGGAGCGATGATAGCTCAGTGGTTGTGTGTACGACTTCGCGTGAAGGGACGTGATTTCGAATCCAAGCACCTACAATGAGCTTGAGCTTTCGCTGAAGGAAAACATCGTGAGGAAACCATAGCATGGTGGTAGGGCTTTTTCTAATGCTCGCCTAGCTAGTTAGCCAGGCGAGCATTAAAAATATACCTACTGTGGTTTAATCACGATGTTTTCCATCACCGAAAGCTCAAGATCTTTGTAGCTGGATTCGAACTCACGTCCCTTGACGCGGCGTTCGTGCACACTACCAACTTAGCTGTCATCGCTTTAATCAAGTATAGTGTTGTGATTCTTATGTACAACTTGATTCACCACAAAAAATCGACTCTTTCCTATCATATTTAGGCGGAACTCTTTCTGAGATAGACAGAGTTTCGGGCTTTGCCATCCTACACGCTCGCCCTCTAAGTCCGGTGAAGCCTTTAGACTAAATGTGTAGGCCTCTTCTAAAAAAAGAGATACAGAGACAGATCGCAGTTATTAATGTTATTTAGGATTGTATAATGCTGTACAGTGCACTCAGTTCGGCGAACTACTATAAAATAAACTAGCTGTAGTATTAAAAGTGTGAAAACGACCGCAAAAGCGTAGTCGTGAGCGAAACATTTCTCTAGTTAATTGGTAAAAAACTTTTTAATTGGCGTAGCCTCAATGTGGGGCCATAAAACTGTCGTTAAATATAAATTATTACGACTAATTTAGCACGATGTTTAAGTAGCACATACTTAGTTGCCAATACTTGGAAATGAGGGGCCAATGTTTTGCCAATTATTAAGCGACGTTAGCTCAGTGGTAGTGCGTACGACTTCGCGTCAAGGGACGTGAGTTCGAATCCAATCAACAACGATAAGCTTGAGCTTTCAGTGAAGGAAAACATCGTGAGGAAACCATAGCATGGTGGTAGGGCTTTTTCTAATGCCCGCCTGGCTAGCAACTACCCTTAAAGATGTTTGTAGGCAGCTGCACTTGAGAGCCAGTTCCTCCACAGGTTTAGAGTGTTTACCAACTTGAGCTGTATGGTCACTAAAGATCAAGTGAGATTATGGCTATAACGCTAAACCGTAACTATAATATATATATACCATTTTTCCCTTGAATATAATAAAACTATAACAGAACCAAATCTGTCAATACATATTCCCTTAAAAGTATAATTGTGGTAAAATTTCTCCGTTCCGTTGTATGTGCATTGCCTTTACACTACGGTAATACCTAATACTAAGGGATCAGTGTAATTTTTAACAGATTTGTTTTATTTGATTACTATTTTTTTTTATTAACCTCAATCTCACCTGTTGAAACCACAAAACTGCGGTTTAAATAAGAAGAGACACGCCCATTAACATATTAACAGAACATTTAAAGTTTTATAGTTGGAAGACTTCAAAGAGGTTTTATATTCAAAAAATATTTCCTAAGAACTCGTCCAAATCTTTTGATATTTCGTTGACAGAAGTAGTGAGTATAGCATTTAATACTAAAGGCAACATTTACTCTCTATATGCCTACCCTAGATGTTATTATAATGGGACAGTACGTGCATAGGAATATATGCTATGTCTTGCACGAACATTGGCCACTCACTTTACTTAAAATTGTTAAATTTGTGTATAATTTGATTAAGAATATCTATGTTGGTCTTATCAACGATGTTCACTACTTTATAATGTTATAATGTAAGCTGTGTTTGTTGCTTCTAAGATATTCTTACTTGACTCTGGCCAAATTACCTACATAGACAAATGCTATGGCATATTAACTTATTAAGGTTTAGCGTTATGGCCATAATCTTACCTGATCTTTAATGATGATACGACCCAAGTTGATAGACACGCTAAATCTGTGAAAGAACTGGCTCTCAAACGCGACTGCCGGAATACACCTATTAGTATTTGGTGGCGGATTTTTAAATTGAGGGTGGCAGCTTACCAGGTGGGCATTAGCAAAAGCCCTACCACTATGCTGTAGTTTCCTCACGATGTTCTCTTTCACCGAAATTTCAAGCTGATTGTAAATGGTTGGATTCGAACTTCCATCCCTTGACACGAAGTCATATACACTACCACCGAGCTAACATCGCTTCAATTGCTGAAATATATAACTTTTAAACCCAGTCGGTTCTTCTCCCTCCAAAATTGTCGGTATTACTTAGACCGAGACGTGACCTTAAGATACTAATTTTATATTTACTTATGACTTAACTATTTTCTATAATATTTTCAAACTCCCTATTCATATAATATGTGGTCTTCAACTATATCATCCATGCACCTTCATACTAAACATTTATAGTTATCAATATTGGCTATTTTCTAATTTAATGGCCGCACTTTTATATTCATAGAATAAAATGTTCCATTAAATATTAGACTGAAAAACGTGGTTTTAGCTTTTAAAATCTTTCTGATTAGTTTGACTTCAGATCGGCGAAATAAATCCATAACTTATTTGATTTATTAGTATAGTTTGAATGTTTATAATTTGAACTAACAAGTGTATTGTGGGAATCGGTTTGCTGAAATAATGGACTTAGTTATTTTGTAGAGGTGTTTAATCGGCTCTGTGTTTAGTTTATGACTACAAATATATTGAAAAAGTTTATATTGAATATTAAAGGCTGTTGTACGTCTTATAAGCGAAGCGTTGAGGTGGGTACTACCGTCACTTCACGCAATACAACTGATTTTTCATACTGAAAATGTCTCTATTTATCATATATTGCACTTGTAAAATATGTAATAATAATATATATACGCACATATCGATAAAAACGCTGTTTTCAAAACTCATGATATATTTGATGTAATTTTTGTCATTTAAACTAGTTTAAAAAAGTACTGTCTTGGACGTCCGTGTGTCTGTATGTGCGGAGCCTGTATGTTATCACGATAACGATCAAAATACTTTACTAATTGAGTCTTTTTTCTTACGTTTCAGTATAATTAGGAATATAACCTTATTACTTTTCACGGTCTAATTCGATGTGATTTAATTGTTATTAAAAAACAAAAAAAAAAATATTTCAATCTTGTTTCACATTTAATATAAATGCTTAAATGTATGCCATTCGATTATAATTACGTTATGAGGCGTGCAGTTTTGGATTTTCTAAACTTAAGAACTATTATTTGGATATCTCGGTCATTAAATTTCTTGCCCTTTTTGTTTTAATTTATTCTATTTACCTATTAATTAAGTGAGACTACATAAGGGATGGCTTTGAAATTGTGCTTCGTAACATTTTTGTGTGATTCTCGTTCAGGTGCAGTCAGCTCAAGGTGATTAAGGCAGCGAGAGTGATATGTTTCACTTCTGTTGGGTGGCCGTAAGAAAATAATATTTTTATTACAATAGTTTATATGTTTAGCGTTATGGTGACAATCTTCCCTAATATTAAGTGACGTTGTGTCCCAAGTCGGTGGACGGGCTAAGCCTAGTGGAAGAACTGGCTCATTTGGCGGTAGATAATCAACTTGAGGGTGGTACCTATTCAGGCTGTCATCACAACGATATCTACATCGTAAGTTCTAGCTCATTATAGGGATTCGAAATCACATCCCTTGGTACCTTGTACACGCTACCAACTGAGCATTTATCGCTTCACATAGAATTGGCAAATGGAGAGTAGAATTTAATCCTATTAGAGTATTAAGAATCTTTGATAATTCTTTACACTTTTAGGTGTTTGTTACAGTCTCTCTTGATGTTAAGTGACTGTCTATCAAGTGTGAAAACACACCTATAAGTTCTTGCCGACATATTGTTAACTTGAGGGTGGTAGCTAGACAGACGCTACCAAACAGCAATGGTGTCATTAAAACACAGGCTCATCGCAGAGATTGAACTCACTACCATTAACGCGAGATCCGTCCGCACTACCGACCGACTGATCTGTCGTCGTTACAAAAATCAATAATATATTATGAAAATCGAAGTTTAAGGAGAAACTTCAAAAAGTTTTTATGGCAACTCGTACTTCTGAATATTCCCATAGAAAAGTATAAAAATGATACAGTGCAATAAATCCGACACTAAATCCAAAGATAAAACTTACATACAAACATACATATATCGTGAGATAATCAGTCCTGTACAACTATAGCACATTTAGTCCCGAAACTGGGTCTATATGACATGCCAAAGGTCACTGAATAAACAATACGCTATTCGGGGTAAATATTATCTTAGGCGACATTGTTGTCTTTTGATTTCTCGTATTACATTCAACGGCAGAGAGATATTACGTAGGTACTTATGTATCGCCTGTGCTAAAATATTAGACGACGTCTACTTGGTTTCGTAATAATACAACTTACAGTACTTTTAATTAAAAAAAAAACATTTTTATCTACAGTATGTTACAAGTGTTTTAACTTTTTTTATGAAATAGTGGGCAAATGAGTTGGCGTGTCACTTAATAAGTGATCACCACCATCCATGGATACCCACAACACCAGGAGTATCGCATGTTCGTTGCCGGCCTTCATTGGAGGGACTGGCTCTCAAGTGCAACTGCCGGAACACACCTGCTGGTATTTGGCAGCAGATTTTCAACTTAAGGGTGGTAGCTAGCCAGGCGGGCATCATAAGAAGCTCTACCACCATGCTATGGTTTCCTCACGATGTTTTTTCTCCGAAGCTAACTATGATGTTTGAATTCGTACTCATGTCCCATGACGTAGCGTTCCTGCACACTACCAACTGTACTGTTTAGAATATACTCTAATACTTTTACCCGCGGATCCGCTCGCATTAACATTGATTTTGTCAACCAATTCTGATTGTCGATCAACATAAAAAAATATTCTAATAAATACTATAAATTTATATGTAGAGTACATAAGCACTTAACCAAAATTCAAAACTATGAGGCAATTGTTCAGTAAACTTTGACAATCGGGTGACCCAATAAAGAGTTTCATACAAAATTTTATCCTTCTCTTTACCCCACTTTCTAAATGTTTTCTGCAAGAAAAATAGCCTATGATCGTCTCCAGGGTCTCATTTATCTCTATACGAGAATTCATTATAATCGATTCAGCGTTTTGGGTGTAAAACCGCAAAACAAATGGACAAACTCATATTCGCATTCATATAATACTAGCTTTTACCTACAGCTTCGCTTATGTTAATTTTGATTTTGTCAAATCGAATGATGTAGTAAAAAGTTTCATTCCTCTCATTACCCCACTTCTAATAAAGGTTTCGCTAGAAAAAGTAGCCTATATCTAACTCCTGGGTCCCACCTATCTCTCCACTAAAATTCATCACAATCGATTCAGCGGTTTAGGCGTGTAAGCGTCACAAACAACTTACTTTCGTATTTATAATAACAGTACGAGTAAGGATAAAAATAGGTTTATCATTTTGGCTACAACCTCATCTGATGACAAGTGACGATGTCACCCAAAATGGTAGACACGTTATACCTAGTGGAGGGGCTGGTAATATTGGTATTTAAGTACCACAGCTCGAACATATATATAGGTATTAGGCGACACATTTTCAACATGAATGTGGTATTCAGGTAATTATTACAAAAAGCGCTACATTACTATATATTGGTTTTATCACATTGTTCTCGCCCAACGATAACTAAGGCTCATTGCAGAGAATCGAATTCCACCTTCCGTTACCGCTAAGTCCATACACGCAACCACTGAGCTCTCATTACCTACTAAACAGTATAGAAGCAATCCTATCTTGAGATAGCATAAGAAAATATCTTACATAGAATGTATCCATTCCATTATGTGTAATGAATCCAGGGGTTCCCAAAGTGTGCGCCTTGGCGCCCTGGTGCGTCGTAAATCGATTCTCGTTACCATTCTCGTATCATTGTACTTATCTATTTCGACCAGCTAGATACATAGTAAACATGTACGTGCGCCGCGAATTAAATAAGGTTGGGAACCCCTGTCTTAATTCATAGTCATCGCCAGGCCTGATTTCAACAAAATTACCAGTTCTCTTATTCATAGCTCAGACTGGGTGTTGATTAAAGCATTAATGAGGAAAAAATAGTGATAATGCGATAGCTTGTTGTATATCTTATATTTAATACATGAAGACTGACAATAGTTTTTATAAAATAAAATAAAACAATTCAAATATTAAACCGAAAAAGAATAAATCGGTGGAATATACTAATAGGAAAAGGTTGAATTCTCAATACCAGGATTTAAAACAATCCAGTAGTTTCAAAAGTAACATGCGGGTATAAATTCTAAAAAACCAACTTAGTTCTATATCGATGAGATCATAATATACGATGTTTTATTTAATTATTATAAATAACGTTTACAAACTAGGTTGGTAATGCATGATAAAGATTAATTAAATGTGTTCTTTTTGAACTTTTTACAGCAAATTAGAAATATCAAGAATACGTCAAACAGAACGCGATATATAAACTCGAGAACTAACGAGAGTCCCTTGATCTCAGTTTGCGTAGGACCGTTCAAATTTATTAATTATTAATTATATAATGTAAATATTTATACAGGAAGTATTAGACGTATAGAGCAAGAATGAAAAATTGCAGAACTGACAGTGTGTTTTCTCAAATTTTCAATTTTCCTCTTATTGGCGGTAGCGTAAAATATATTTTTGGAATCCCACTGGTACTTCCTCAGATGAGATATGATGTAGATTTATACCTACGTATTAACATTTATTATATTTACACACGAATCCTGAATAAGGTGGAGAAAAAAAAGCCATGTTTTATTTGCCCACCACACAGCATCTATATGTATACGAATGCATACAAACAAAATGCAGATGCTCCAACGCAACTTCCTAAGTTCACAAAAAATCACATCACAATTGCTACGCTAAATCGGAACGAAAAAATAAAGTAACCACCAAATACAACCAAATATTTAGTTATGAACATATATTTTTGGGTTTGTTATTTTCTATTGTAGTACGAAATTGGTATATTTTATGCCTATTAGCTCAAGCAACTTCCCTAAACATTATAATTAAGGCTTAACTTGAATATTTTAAGTAATGTCTTCTAGACTTAAGGCATCTTTCTTTTGTGTAGGATGAAAAGTCTCGCATATATTACTCCATCATATAAGCTTCAACCATAACAATTGATTTGAAAATCTACAAAACAGTATCAGCGTAGATGCGTGTTTAGGAAAATATAAAGACGACAAAAAAAATGGTTAGAAATTATATATTAATAACAAAATAAAACGTGATTATACTCATAAATAATTATTAAAAATAAGTAGTTAGTATATTGAATACTTTCCAAATATGTTTATTATATGTGTAATATGTACACAAGCTACAGTCTAGAAGTAATCCCATTAAATTGTATTACATTTAGGGCGCTGAAAAAGAAATACTTAATTGCTAACAGATTAATAAGAGATTTATTTACTTTACTAATATTGTGAAAGTTCAAACACCGCAACAATATTCCCAGGCTACATGTCAGACTTAACTGTGAAGGTTTTGTGGCAATCCTAAATATATGTTTCTAGGTATTATTTATAACCTCACATGACAATCTACAAATAACCAAAATACATCTTGCAAATGCTATCCAGTTTAATATATATTTTTTATTAAATAACGTTAAGAAACAGCGAGAAGATCTCACCTACTTAGTACTTCTAGCCTGATTAAGAAGTTGTTATTTGTTCGTTAAAGGAATTATAGTTGTCATCGACGCCATGTACCAGGAGAACATGATAAAGAAGATGTTTCTTTTTTAGTATTGTGATGGGAAGTCACCACTTGGCAGAATAAGGACGGCTCCATCCATTCGTGTAACGTTAACCGTTGAATTGAATAATTTGATAATTCAGCAAGAGAAATCAGTATCGCCAAGAATGTTTGGACCCACGTTAACTCCCCGCAGAGTTTCTAAGGGCGTGACCTGACTGCTTAGGTGACTTCAACAATACGGTACAAGATATATGATTAAAGCGATTTTCTAAAATGTATGTAAATATTATATAAGCAGAAAACACGATGAAAGTATTTCAACGAATGTTAGTCCTCGTCAATTGCCTACTGTTATTTGAAGTTATACTTCTTTTGGAGCGTTAGATAAAATAGATGCAAATCGATTTTCATGATTCTCCCGTAAATTGACAGCTAAACCGACACTACGAAGTTGGTTGGTAAATGTCTCGTGAAGTTCGTTTACTTCGCTTAAAAACATACACGCTTAAATAATATATAAATATATAATATAATATGTAAATAATAAGGATATTCAACGCTTACATACATAAGAAGTATAATTTCTTATGTACTTACTTAAGTTCACATACTATTTCAAAAAGATTGAATGATTCTAAACTTAAGTGAGCTGCTACAATTTTAATATGGTTAAATGGGGCTTTGGACAACAAAACCATGCCCTATGCGACTGCTGTGAGCCACAAACCATGATGAATTTACTGTCATGTCCTCTTTGTCCACACTCCCGCACTCGCTGACCCATCGGTGTTTACTTCAAATACCCAGAGAATAGCCGAATGCTGATCAACCCTAATTCGATGCAACCATTGACACGATAGAAGAAGAGAAAAGGTTTACGTACACGGTTTTCAATGTCATGCATAAATGCATGAGTAACTTGTGGAACCAACTTGCGTCGGAAGTATTTTTAGACCAATACGACTTGGGAATCTTCAAGAAGAGAGCTTTCTCTTACTTTAAAAGCCAGCAACGCACCTGAGATTTCTCTGGTGTTGTGGATACCACACAATTGCTCGTTTGCCCCCTTTTCCATAGCAACCATTGTCTTATATCATAGACGCTGTCGCCTGACACTTAACACGCAACTACGATCAGAGATTCGATACGGTCACGATCCCGGGTTGCGAAATCAAACAAAATATTGTTTTGTTTTCTGCCGATCCACTTTATTGTTTTTATTTTTTTTTCCTCACCTTTCTTTGATTTTGATATATCTTTCATACTAATTGTGCAGTGAGATTAATTTAAATTCTATCTCGTCATGCGACGAACCAATTTCGTTCGTGTATAGTGAAATATAATTTGTCTTGATAGAACAGTTGGATGAATTTTGCATGGTGTTAGGTCTTTTCAAATGTTGGCCTGGCTACGAACTATCCTGAAGTTGAAAATTTTCCACCAAATACCTATAGGTGTATTTCGGTAGTTGCAATTGAAAGCCACTTCCTCTATTAGGCTTAGCGTTCCACCATCTTGAGCGACATCGTCACTTAATATCAGGTGAGATTTTGGCAGTATGAAACAGTTCTCCGTTCTTAGTGGGTATCTATGTTCTGAAAGGAATATCTATGTTAAACTACAAGTCAACCGAGGTTAGTTGAAGGTAATCCTTATAAGGTAGTTTTAAATGTAAGCGGTTTAGAACCCTTTTTTTGTTAACCGGGAAAAATACTACGTAAATTTCTTTTGTTTTAAGTTAGGCAGGCTATGAGAGATCCGATGTGATAGTTCCAGATACATGTAAACCTAGAATTCCTCTTATTATCAGAGATTTTTAAGATTTATTGCTTTAGCGTTATGGCCCCGACCTCATCTGATGTGGAGTGACGATGTGATCCACTTTGGTAAACATGGTAAGCCTAGTGAAGGGACTGACTGTCAAGTGCAGCCGCTGGAACACAACTATAAGTATTTGGCGGTAGATTTTTAACTTGAGGGTAGTAGGCTGGGGACTATTTCGAATTTCTGACTGAGGAAGCCATCCGGATTTCTGCAGCTCTTCCGGCATCTAATTGTCAATTCGATCTGATATGGCAGACCACATAAAACTACGGTTCGGCTGAGGTGGGGGGTCGCTCAAGCTCATCAAGTCCCGTCTAACGAAGCCTGAGATCGTTCCCACGCCCTTGTCAATCGATACCTTGCTTCTTGGATACGCTTTGACGGCTTACCTGGTAAACCTATAACCATGAAATCTGGCATGGAAGTTTTTAGGGGTACAGACACGCTAACCCTAGTGAAAAAACTGGCTCTCAAGTGCAACAGCCGGAACACACTTACAGGTATTTGGCTGCAAATTTCCAGCTGAAGGTGACAGCTAGCCAGGCGGGCGTCAAAAACAGGCCCTATCAGCGTCCTATGGTTTATTCACGACGTATTCCTTCACCGATAGCTAAAGCTCATTGCAGATGAATTTCGAACTCACGTCCATTGACGCGACGTCCACACTGGAGGGTTGTTATGTACCAAGTAATAAATATGTAGGTAGTCATATTTATGTAAATTAACCAGTCAGCTTCCTACTCTGTAGTTTCACTGTTGTTCCACACACTATCAACTGAGCTATCATCGCTTCAAATACTGATCTATTCCACTTCATATATACATTCATCTATCGACGTTTACATTTTTTTAATTTACAAACGCGTGTCCGTGTTAAATCGCGCACGAAATACGAAACAAAATGGCCGACTGACAGTTATCTTCTTAATTGAATTGCAAACTGTCGCGGTACACGGCTGTATTCCTATGTAAATTTGATGGTCTAAACGTATACACGTGAGTAAGCTTCAGTGCGCCTTTAATAAATATATAAACACCAGTGCGTTCCCGGAAAACATAAATGCATACCAATTAAGCACGTTTAACAAATTAGTGACATTTAAGCTTTCTAACCTACAAATTATTTAATCTGTTTAAATACTACTTTGAATGTTGTCCACCTAAGATAATTCCGGATGACAGGAATTTTCCTGATATATCCGGAATTTTAGTTGTCTATCAGGGAAACAGGGAAAATTGGAAATTGACAGGAATTAATAGAGATAACATTAGAAATAAAATTAGAATTAAAGAACAAACTCTGTTAATTAGCAATCAACTAATTGTTTATTTGTTAATTATACATCCGAACCACAAGGTGCAACTCACACTCATATTCAAGCTTACCCGTGAATTTTTACAATAAGATACTTTTGCTGCCGAAAAAATCAAATTTTTTTCCAGGAAGTTATTCACTTATTTTCGAAATTGGTAACCCTATGCCCACTAATTGCTTCTTTGATTTTATTGATGCTTCTTTTATGTAGAAAAAGACACTCACGCAAATTCTCGGTCAGTATTTTTTTCAAGTACTCCAAAATGAACGCAGTGAAAAATAAAAACATAATGCAACGTAATACAATATGTGTACGTGACAACCTAAGTTTTATAATATTTATGATTACTTCTATTATGCTATTTAGTATACTGATACATACAGATATTAGTATACTATATGTTAAAATACATATAATATGGGGTCTATATAAATAAGGCGTGAAGAGATATTTAGTGGGTCGGCAAGACAGTTGCGACTGACGAAAGACAATTGCTACATAGCTCTATAAGCTAGGCATATAAAAGAAAATGTATTCTAGAGTTTGTTTCGTGAAGACATCGCATACAATCAAATGTAATAAAGCTAATTAATAAAAATAACTTCTAGATAGTTTTAAATATATTTTTTGTTAATTTACACTAAATTATGATTACAGAATCAAATATATCATCATTTGTGAGGTACACATCATGGCTTTCGAACATTTTCCATGCTGGATGCAGCCGTTGAAAATACCAACTGGGTAAATGCCGGACGAATCAGAGATTAAAACGAGGACATCAGCATACCGATATTTGGAGTGATTATAAGGGATAAATCTAGATTCCCTGATGAAGTTTTTAGAGGAGTCTTTAACCATGTTGTGGCGTTATATTGATGTAATGTGATGTGATCTGATTGCATAAGCACGTTTGTTGGGCATAATTGTGTTCCGGCAGTTGCACTTGAGAGCCAGTTCCTCCCCTTGGTTTAGCATATCCAATATCTTTGGCCGCATCAACACTCAACATCACGTGAGATCGTAGCCATAACTCTAAATCTTAGAGAGAAACTTCTTAGCAATCCATGGATCCTGGCTCTCTATTGGAGTGACTGGCTTCCAAGTGCAACTACCGGAATAAACCTATAGATATTTGACGGCAGATTACCAACTTGAGAGTGGTAGCTAGTCAGATGGGCATTGTAAAAAGCTATACCATCAAACGTTCTGGAATAGTAATAAAATATATATACATATATATATTGTATTTAAATAACTCATAATCGGTGGGTGTATAAAATTTATATTTATTGCGAACACAAGAATTCATATTAAAGCAACAATAAGCACGAATTTGTGATAATAAAATGTATGGAATTTAAATTGGATCTCTGGAATCTGTTGTCTGCGACCGATTTCAAAGGGCATCGTAGAGTAAATATTAGATACTGTTTTTTTGTTATCTTAAAAGACACTGCATTACTTATATAGACTTGAATTTGGTTACAAAATGTAGTCGTTTTGAAAAAAAAAAAGCTCGCTTAATCCGTAGTTTTCTTATGTTTACTTCCGTACTAATATTATAAATGTGAAAGTGCGTTTGTTTGTTTGTTGTACTTTCACGCCTATGACGCTGAATTGATTATAATGAATTTTGATATAGAGTTAGATGGGACCCTGGAGACGGTGATAAGGTGCCTTTTTCTCTCGAAAAAACTATAGGAAGTGATTTTTTTTATCGAGGGATAATCTCTATCTGAAACCTTTTATCGTGTCAGCCGATTTGTCGATAAAATTAATATAAACGCGATCGAAGCCACCGGTAAAAGTTAGTACAATAAGAAAAATTAAGATAACCACTGGGATCGTACGGGTCGTTAGTTGCTTGGCTATATCATCACACTAATTAATCTCATCTGGTGTTAACTGACTATGCAGTCTGCGATGGTGAACATGTTGACCCTAGCGGAGGAACTGGTTCTCGAGTGCAAATACCGGAACACACCTCTGGCATATTAGGTGGCAGGTTTTCAACTTGAGTGGCATTTGAAAAGGCCCTATCACCATGCTATGGTTTCCTCAGAATGTATTCCCTCATCGAAAGCTCAGGCTTCTGCGATGATCAATTAGAACTCACGTACCTTGACGCGGCGTTGTACACGCTACCAACTGAGCCGCCGACGCTTCTGACATACAATCTCGGATTACTAATGCTTGAAACCACCCTGGAATGAATTGTTTTTGACTAACCGTGGAGTATTTCAAATATGCATACTACACAATGAAAAAACTGAATAAATTTGAAGCGATGATAGCTCAGTGCTAGTGTGTACGACTTTGTGTCAATGGACGTGAGTTTGAATCCAACCACCTACAATGAGCTTGAGCTTTCGCTGAAGGAAAACATCGTGGAAACCATAACATGGTGGTTGGGCTTTTTCTGATGCCCACTTGGATAGCTACCACCTTCAAGTTGGAAATCTGCCGCCAAATACCAATGGGTGTGTTCCAGCAGTTGCACTTTAGAGCCAGTTACTCCACAGGTTTAGCATCTCTACAAACTTGGGCCGTATCGTCATTTATGATCAGGTAAGATTACGGCCACTACGCTAAACATTAACAAAAAAAAAGCTGAATTTACGTTGGTATGTGATATAGACATTTCTAGTAATTCTTTATATTTGATCTAGAAACACATCAGTATATCATTTTAATCGGTTTCCGGCTGGGCGGTGTTGGGCGGCGCTGGGCGGCGTGACATGCCAGCGGGCAGGTGTGGAATGTCTAACAAGCGATATTGAATTGCTTTTCAAATAAAAATTCTTACTTCACATTCTATCGTATCATATGCCGGTTCAGTACAATAATTTTCTACAATGCACTGAAAGGCTTTGACAGCGTGGGCAAATTAAATTTTTATTTTTTTATATTTACAGGTATAGCGTTATGATCACAACCTCACTTGATAATAAGAGACAATACGGCCCAAGATGGTAGACACGCTAGGTCTAGTGCAATTGCTGGAACACACCCATAGGTATTTGGCAGCAGATTTTTAACTTGAGGGTGGTAGCTAGGTAGGCATAAGAAAAAACCACCATGGTATAGTTTCAACAGGATGTTGTCCTTCAACGAAAGCTCATGCTCATATCAAGTATCAAACTTAAGCCCATAAAGGCGGAGTCCGTAAATATTACCAACTGAGCTATCATCACCTCAAAACAACGCGTTTCTAACAAGCAACTATTACTTATAACGTAGGATCAATAATAAAACTTTTTACGAGTGACCTCTCCTACCTCTTCTCCATTATCCTCAGTATAAATATATGGATATAATACCAGGGTATAAGGATTTAAAGACGGTTTAGTTGCACGCTACCATCGTATCGTAAAAAGGACTTGGAACGCATTATAAGGGAAACTTATGGCGTAAGGACTCGGTTCATTTCGCTGTCCAAGTGACAGGCGGTAGAGAATAGAAGAATGTTTAGTTCCGGGGACTTTGAAAATTACTTCTGATGAAAAGAAATTGAGATCCATATAGTAATACGTGAGACGAAATCATTAAATACTTCATCGTAATAAAACTTATTTAAACGGATTTTATCGCGGTTATTTCTTAATTTTGATTCCGACGTTTCGAAAGCTTTAGCTTTATTTCGATGAATAGCTTTCGAAACGTCGGGATCAAAATTAATAGATAACCGCGATAAAATCCGTTTAAATTAATTCTATTTCGATGAATAATATTCGCGTAAACATAAGAAATCATCATTAAATACTTTTTAAGAATATGATTGTAATGGATTGGAAATATGTAGCTCTGTTAGTAATATGCACGGATAGCGCATTTATGAACGTGAGTTATATTCCTGTAATAACCCCGAAAACATCGTGATGAAACCATAGCATGGTGGTGGGACTTTTTCTAATACCCACCTAGCTAGCTAGTTTCATCTAAATGTAAATCTGCTGCCAAATACCAAAAGGCGTGTTCCAGGATTTGCACTTGAGAGCCAGTCCTTCCACTAGGGAACTCGAACTCACGTTCTTTGACGAAGCGTGCGTACACACTACCAACTGTCATCACTTCGCTTCATTATATAATATAGGGTGGGATAACACAACTGTAACATCGGAAACAAGCATGGCGTCTTCGTATAATATTGCTACTATAAACAGTGTAAGCCCTATGTATAACACTAAGCATTTTTTTGCATTATAGAGAGTGGTCGTTAAATGGAGAGAAGATTTGACTGTTCCATAATAATTATTAATACAAATAATAATAAAATAAAAAACTTTTTATTTCTTGCTTATTCATAATACGATTTCAATTTCAATTACAATGTGCATGCAAAATTGTTCACAATTTCAAATTTATTTTACTAATTATAGTGCATTTATAAGAGAACAATAAAAAATAATATGGTTAGACCTTGATTATTTCGATGTTAAGTAAATACTTATAATTAGTGTAATTGGTTCTATTTTCATTTTAAGAAGTAATACGATCAAAATATATTTAGTACGATTTTATAATACAGTACACATTAATTTACACACGAACATTCATATTCATATAAATAACGATACTTATTGCGTATAGTCTATTATCTTCCCTTGATGTTTTTTGCGAATCCAATATTTCGATAAACTTGACCTAAGTCTAGTGATTGAGGTAAATCCGTGCAAGTATTACAAAACAAAATATAAGATTAGTAAACTCAGAAACGTACTGCTCAATGGTTCATAATGACGTAGTGTTGTCGTTAAATAGAGTCAACGTTATGCTATATTGAGTGTATTATTGTAAAGAAAACATGGGAAACCAACCCAAGCCAAGCGATGTCGATGTTTTCAGATGCTTGTCGCTAAACCGGGTGATGTTATAGCGAGTTACGTATAGATAACTTATTAAAAAAAAAAAAAAAATATATATATATTATTTTTGAAAATATTATTAAGATCGAGAGAAAAACTCCCGCGTTTGTACCTTGCACCGCAGTGGGCAACAGATCGCGTGAAGTTATAGAAGGCGATTTTCAAAGTCCCACTTTCCGGATGCCTTCGCGTCACTTTCACTGAGTTTTCCATTGAATATAAAAACAGAGTAGATGACATCTGCGATGGCCGATGAAAAGCGTTTTTCTTTTGTATTCCATTTTAAATTATTGTACCCTCTTTGTTAATTTTTCTTTCTATCCCTCGTTTTACACTTTACAATTGTTTGCAAATGTTTTGCTGCTAGTAATACTGTAAGTTTTTCTAAATAAGATACAAAATTTATATATGTGTATATGAAAAGCATGCCTCAGTCAAATTTGTATGTACAATATTTTTTATAGGTATACTTGAAATCGAGCTTGGTGATAAAGGAACAATATCTAAAAGTCCTATGTTCGATAGCCGACAATATAACTAAAGTATACGCTGTGATTGAATTCGATATAAATTCGCTAAACTAACAACATCGTCATCATTACGAATTTATAGCTTCAAAAATAAATAACACATAGTTTCACTTATAAAAGTATTTACGTCATATATCATATTACACTGTTCTGTAACAGATATACTGAATTGTAGATAAAATATGTCGTATATATCATATGAAAGTGGTTAACCAGATTTACACACTCGTATCTACATTTCTGTAGTCGTGATAGTCGAACGTGACTATATAATTTGACGAACCGACGTGACGCTTCCTTAAATCTGATACAACTTTAAAAAGTTTAATAAGAAAATATGAATTTAAAATAACGTGGATTTCATATAGTTTGAAAATCTCGATAGAGCTAGTAAGTACCTCGAAACTTCTGTTACCCCGGTAATATAAGAACAACAGTAGGTACTCGAGTTTCATTATAAAAGATATTTGAAAAGTTCGCTGGTCTCTGGGTCAGGTAGGTAGATATCTAGAAACTTCTGCACCTCCACCCGTAACGAACTGTTGCAGAGACGGAAGTTTAATAATGAAACAAAATGGAGAGAACATTTAAATTAACATTTTCACCAGCTATTATTATTATTAGATAATATTTTGCATTAATTAAACTTAATGTAAAGAGAATATATATTCCGTATGTGATCCTGTTAATATAATAAAAATAGTAAAATTTGTACATATTTTTTTTACAAATATATTTATATAAATATACTTTTTATTTTTTTGTCTCTCTGTCTCCTTTAACACGCATCACTCTGAAACTACTAGATTAAAATATTGATAAAGTTTTTAATACCATTTAATGTAAGGGTTTCTCAAGTAGAGTGAATACATTTAAATGTTTACTTCGTTTTAATAATTACTATAGAAATTGGTATATATATATATATATAAATTTTTACAGACAAAGGTATTTTAATATTCCTGAAATTATTTAATATTGGAAAGGATAAGAAAACGTCTGTCGGGGCAGTTATAAATAAATTCAATATAATCTCATATTTATATATCTACTTAAGCTGAATACGCATGTGAGGGAACCAGAATAACTCACTATATAAGCCCCATGGCGATTCTGCATAGCCCAAACATTTGCTAGAGACCTATCCTTTTTTTTTATCGTGGAGATATCGGTTTCCGGATGTCTTCTCGCTCCGAGGGGAGAGGGGCACACTAGTGGTCTATTTGGGACGGTGCGAACCGCGAATACCCGTTAAAACTCCATGTATCTCTTCCGTATAAATTGGAGTCACACGGGTTTGAACTGACAATCAGTGCGTAGGACATGTCCATATCCTAGCCAAGCCCTAGCCACCATTTTTTAATAACGTGGTGCTTAAAATCCAACCTTTACGGACTTCCTGATAGCAACGCGCAGCGCTTACCCGGACTCAGGCCAAGGAGGCAGAGGCATGAGGTGACTGATCGGGTGGTAATCACCCAAAACTACCTACTAAAATGGACCACGGGGACACTACAAACTCTCGTGTAGCCAGAGAGCAGGAATATGATAGCTCAGTGGTAGTATATACGACTTCGCGTCAAGGGACGTGAGTCCGAATTCACCTACAATAAACTTGAGTTTTCGGTGGAGGAAAACATCGTGAGGAAACCATAGCATGGTGGTAGGGCTTTTTCTAATACCCGCCTGGCTAGCTACCACCCTCAATTTACAAATCTGCCACCAAATACCTGTAAGTGTATTCTGGCAGTTGCACCTGATAGCCAGTTCCTCCACAGGTTTAGCGTGTCTAGCAACTTGGGCCGTATCATCACTTCAGATAGGTGAGATTATAGCCATAACGCTAAAGCTTAAGTATAATAAAAAAAGCTTTCGTACTTCCTCCAGTAAGTCCTGGCGCCTACCCAAATTGTCTTCTATTATTGATATAGAAGAGAAAAAAAATGTCTCATATAATTCATTCATCGTGTCTTTTCTATGTTCTTTTACGGTTAACTATATATTGGGCAATAAAGTTTAAAACGTGTATTAATTACACTAGGGCTACAGCACTACTTATGAGCGAAATTGTATATATTTTTATTTTTATGGAATAGGGGGTAAATGAGCAATCGTGTTACCGGATGGTAAGTGATCACCGCCGCCCATGGACACCCACAACACCCGAGGAATCGCAGGTGCGTTTCCGGTCTTTACAGGAGGTATATATATATAAGCCATAGTAAGGGGGAAAATACCCCTTAGACAGAGGCACGGAAACTGCTTTGCATTACTTCTAGTCCCTTATCCCTTCATTGCATTGTGACGGAAATTTCCAGCATACTGTTTATGAAATATTTTATGTTATATATTTATATGATGAATATATTCCTTTAAAGTTTGAATTACCAAAAAATAAGTAATAGTTTTTATCTGAGCGTAAATTGTAACACCATTGTTTTTATATTAAAAAAATATATATTAAAATAAAGGATTAACTGGACTATCAAATGCACACAAACGTGGAAGTTTGTACAAAATAACGATATTTGGTGCTAATCGACGCATGCAATCGATAACAATTTCACCTAAGTCGTATCGATTAAAAGAAATCTCGACAGAAAAGACGAGGCGAAAACATATCGATTATCTCGATATTGAGCCGTACGGGGGCCGAGTTATTCGATATCGAATGGTACCTACTATTCAGGGCACTGATTCGTTAACAATGCCGCCATCCCTCGCAGACGGGATGATTTTTTGCCCTCCCGAGAGTCGATAGTGCCAATAAAAAAGGGTAAATGTGCCTAATTCAGACCGCTTCAGAGTGACATATTTTACTAAACGTTTTTATGTTTTTTAAACTTCTTAATAGGGCTGTCGAAGTGAATTCAATTTACGAGAAATTTAACGAAAATCGAAACTTCGGAGCTAATGATTTGACAATTGAACGAGAATTTAGTAAATTTCGATAATACGTTACGCTTTTGTTAAATTTTTGTTACAAAGATGGAAAGGTTTTTTTATACTTTAAAGATCTAGCGTTATTGCCACCATCTCACTTGCTGTTAAGTGATAATGTGGCCTTAGATGCTGGACACGCTGAAGTATAACTACGGGAACATACCTATAGGTATTTCGATGTAGATTCGCGACTCGAAAGTGTTAGCTAGCCAGGTGGGTAATAGAAAAAGCCCTAACATACTATGTTATGGTTAAAAAAAATCAGGTTCATTGCAAGGAATCAAATTCACGTCCGTTGACGTCGTCCGAACAAACTATCTATCTACTTTTTTGTTTGTGTTAAGTTTTGCCAACCCTAAGTGAGAGACTTTCCATTTAATTACATCCAATTCTAGAAACTTGAATCTAATTATATCTTGTAAAAAGCTTGCGACGTTTGTCGAATTTAATAAAAAACGTAATGTGCTCTCCGAAATTTTTTAGTTTTATTAAATTCTTTACGGATAGTTTAATATAAATATATATTTTGAAAGTCGAGCCATGATCGCGTTGAGTCACGTAATAAAAGTAATTCATGATCCAGGCGGTCTAAACTTAGTTCAAGCGTGTTTTTATTTCAAACGGCTAATATATATTACGGCTATAGGGTAGATCAGTATATGGACGATAGTGATGACTGACATATCTATCTCTCTAAATTTTTTTTACTTATAGTTACGGTTCAGCGTTATGCGTATAATCTCTCCTGATGTTAAGTGGCGATACGGCTCAAGTTTGTAGACCCGCTACACCTGCGAAGGAACTGGCTCTCAAGTGTAACTGCCGGAATATACCTATTGGTATTTGACGGCAGATTTTCAACTTGAGGGTGGTCGATAGCCTGGCGGGCATTAGAAAAAGCCCTACCACCGTGCTATGGTTTCCTCACGATGTTTTCCTCAAAGCTCATTATAGGTGGTTGGATTCAAACTTACGTGCCTCGACGCAAAGTCGTACACACTACCAGTGAGCTATCATCGCTTCCTTTCGCCACATCAGTTTTAGGGTCCCTTCTTTTTACATTATTTATTTCAGATATATTCTCTTGTTTCCGTTTTTCGAAAATTCTTAATTTCGCGGGCGACATAAAAATTATATGTCCAATTAAATCAACATTACTTCAAGGGGATTTGGATAGTTTTAAAAATTATTGTTACCTTAACGAATTAGTTCTCGATGTATCGAAATGTTATGTGTGTCTTTTTACGCGTAAATCCTAATCTATTCTGTTGAATTACAATTTAAAAGCTGAACGTGTGTCACGACTTTCTACTATAAGCGATCTAGGAGTCGTTTTTGATTCCAAATTACTTAACGATCATGCCAATTGCACTCTCAGCAAGCCTTCAAAGCTTTCGGGTGTGTGTTAAGAATGTCATCTAAGTTTTGCTCAATAAAACAATTAAGATATTGAACTGTGCATATGTATTTAGCCACGTAGACTAGCTAATCAAGTTTTTTTTGTATACTTAAGATTTAGCTTTATGGCCATAATCTCACCTGATCTTAAATGACCATACGGCCCAAGTTGGTAGACACGCTAAGCCTGTGGAGGAACCGGCTCTCAAGTGCAGCTGCCGGAACACACCTATTGGTATTTGGCGGCAGGATGGTAGCTAGCCAGCTAGCCAGGCGGGCATTAGAAAAAGCCCTAGCACCATGCTATGGTTTCCTCACGATGTTTTCCTTCACCGAAAGCTCAAGCTCATTGTAAAATGGTAAAGTATGGAATCCATGTTGTGATATATATAGGACACGCATCAAATGTATTCGAAAGCGCTTTTTGCAATACATCCAATACCGCTTTCCAATACAAACACTTTATTACCCAGTTATACTTCTCGATGTAGGTGGTTTCAGCTACTTCCGCTATACGAGAGAAGAGAAATAGCAGATCTAGCGTGTCTGTTAAACATCGCAAATGGAACCCCTTGTTTAGGTAATAAGGCAATCTGACATTTTGCATATTACGTATTCCATTATATTAAAACTGTATATTGACTATGCACTATTTAAGACTATGTATATACTTACATTAATATTTATGAAAATTTATAAATAACCTTTTGTTTTTTTTTTATTTAAGTTCTTAATGTTACCTGTCAATTGTCCTGGTAATAAATAAATATAGTTTGTATGTAGAATCATATATTAGAATTGTTTACAACATAACGAGTATATAGTAAGGTTTTTATTAGTGTTGCGCAGCATAGTGGCTGCACTGTTTTTAACGTTAAGTACAGTACAGTACAGTCCTAATCAGCACCGACTGCCAATGAACCTAAATCCACTGCTAATTACCTCTGTCATGTTACCCTACTTAGGTACCTTTTTACGCCTCCTTTGGAGGAACCAATGTCAAAGGAAGGTCGGAACACGCTAACGGGAAGACGGTTCTACAGTTCCAAGGTACGACAGCCATGAGAATCAGCAAACTTTTTAGTTCACGATTGATAAGGAGTCACCCTGAATCTATGTCACAGTAGCTTCGACCGCGTGGTTCTGTTGTTGAACTAATGTTACAATGTCGTTTTCCAAATAATTTGAAATTTGAAAGTGGGCGCGGATGTCGTCCAACCAGACATCCACTGCTTGGTTACTATTAAAGCGATGATAGCTCAGTGGTAGTGTGTACGACTTTGCGTCAAGAGACGCGAGTTCGAATCCAACCACCTACAATGAGATTGAGCTTTCGGTGAAGGAAAACATAGCATGGTGGTAGGGCTTTTTCTGATGCCCGCCTGGCTAGCTACCACCCTAGGTGTGTTCTGGCACTTGTGCTTGAGAGCCAGTTCCTCCACAGGCTTAGCGTGTCTACCAACTTTGGCCGTATCGTCACTTAACATCAGGTGAGATTATGGCCATAACGCTATGCCGTAATTATAAAAAGAAAAACAAAAATATTCAAACTCAACAAAAACTGTCTTCGCGAGTCAGAGTACACAAAACTTCTGATCCAGGGCTAAATTCGTAAGGTTACCTCGTTCCCTCTGAACCCGGTATCAATTAAAACTTTCAGTCACTAAACAGTTATGGGGATTAGTGACATCCAGTCGGGTGGCTTCGGGTATTGTCGAGTTCAAAGACTTCGAGAAGTTTTCGGCTCATGATTCACTGGCTTCGGGGTCGACGCACCGAGTGCTGTCGTGGAAGTTTCGGATTCCGGTTTAGCATACTAAACTCTTCATTTCAAGCGGTAAGTTAAATTCTTGGGATTGGAAAAAGTTCAGAATAGTTTTGTATTTTGTACCTACACGATGACGTTACGAGAACCTCTCCCAAGCTGTTTATGTTTCGTTTCAAAGATTATTAATTAATACATATTTTTACTATTTGTTCCATTATATAAACTTTGTTATCAATGGTAGAAGAATTTTAAATTATATTTTTTCAATTATTGTGTTTCTTTCCGTATATCTACTTGTAGATACGTCACACTGAAATTACTGGTGTCGTTATGAAAGTTGTCCGTTCAACCTGTCAAGGATCCTTTTTAAACCATAGAACAACAAAAATATTACAGGATAAAGAGTACAAATTAAATATTTGTTGAAAATATACCCAATGGTACGGTATATAGACACCGTGTCAATGAACGTGAGTTCGAATCCCTGCTCGAGGCTGAGCTTTCGGTTAACAAATCTAGCGTGTCTAGCTACCACAGTTTGGTAGCTTCATTCGAGGGCAACTTCCTCCACTACGCTTATCAGTTTCATTATTTTGGGCCACATCGTCACTTAACATCAAGTGAAATTGTGGCCATAACGCTAAAATTTTCATGTTAAAAAAAATAATAATTTTCCAGGTTTTCCAGAAGCTACTTTAACGAATTGGATAACGTTTTGTATATAGATCAGTGTAAACTCTATTTAGCGCTACTCGATTTAACGATAAAATCAAAGCAAATCACAAAACTTTATTCAATTTATGCCCCGAGAAGACGCTTATGAACATCAAAACTACCGCCGGTTCGAAATATAACTCAGTTAACGAGAAGAACCGACGAGAAACTCGATCTGGTCTTCGATTATCTTTTGTAGGTAGGTAGATACTTAAACAAGGAATAATATTACTCTCACTGAAACGTTGCGATCACTTTGCTTAGTTAACTTATTGTCTGTATAATAAATCCCCATAGAATGATAACTTTTAATAACACAACAAAATGCGCAATCCATTCATTGTCGCTGTATCGAGTATTTCTTTAACTAATTTTAAAAATACCCCTTTATTAAGCGATTGACAAAATCAAAGCGATCCCTAAAGTCACAAATAACCGGCTACAAATGAACACTAGCTGATACATAATACGAATTAACAATTCGAATTGAAGCGATGATAGCTCAGTGGTCGTGTGTACGACTTTGCGTCAATGGACGTGAGCTCGAATCCAACCTACAACGAGCATGAGCTTTCGGTGAAGGAAAACATCGTGAGGAAACCATAGCATGGTGGTAGGGCTTTTTCTGATGCCAAACAGGCTAGCTACTACTCTCAAGTTGAAAGTCTGCCGCCAAAAACCAATAGGTGTGTTCCGGCAGTTGCAGTTGAGAGCCAGTTCATCCTATGGTTTAGCGTGTCTACTAACATGGGCCGTTGGAGAAACTTGGGCAATTTGGGCAAAAAAAATTACTGGTTTGTGCCATCGCTTTGCATTAATGAAACACATAATAATGTGGTCGATTGCTTCATTACTTTCGATTCTAAATAGACGAAACTTGCAAGTGTTCGAACGTATTAGAAATAAACAAAAAAGAATATATATATATACAGAGACGACATAAATATATACCTATGTATTTCTATAGAAGACACATTTAGGACTTCCGTCAAAAATCCAATATAAATTTCCCGTTTTACAGCTCCATTTTACTCTGGTATTTACTGTACAGACGTCAGGAATATCACGGAGATGACTGCATCGCTTTTCCAAAGGGGTAAGAATGTATTTATTTTCATCGAAACACGGCGCGAAGTTAATGTGTAATAACTGGTTTGTAAGATGTTCTTTTGCTGTGCTTATGATGAAGGAGAACATACCGATGAAACCCATAGCATCGTGGTAAGGCTTTTACTTATACTAACCTGAAGAGCTATCACCATCAAGTTGTAAACCTGCCGCCAAATACCAATAGGTCTGTTCCGGCAGCTGCACTTGAGAGCCAGTTCGTCCACAGGTTTAGCGTGTCTTCCAACTTTGGCCGTATCGTCAATTATAATCAGGTGAGATTATGGCCATAATGCTAAACCTTGACTATAAAAGAAAAAAAAATCAAACCGTACTCCTGAGTCTCGTTCCGTAATCATTATATTTTGCAGCAGAGCTTCCGCTTACTACAATGTATATTTCATACAGTCGTCCGCTCTGTCGAACGTTCTTAGCTCGACTGAACCAAACCCAGTCTCGCTACTACCCACGATGACACTTAATCAAATAACCAACTTCTTTCAAAGTCATTACACGAACAGTGTAAGATCAATACAACAGCTTTTAAAAATGCAAAGTACAGTTATTGTCTGTAGTTGAATCATTTCATTAATTATTAGTATGTAGTATTATTATGAAGAGTCGAGTGAACGGGGACCTGCGTAACTTTATTTGCAGCCGGAATGTGTCTATAAAGGCACGTTTGGCTGTGCATCGGGGTGTGCTAGTCCCTACACTTATGTATGAATGCTAGGTCTGGCAGAAGAAACATGAAAGCAAGATTAATGCAGTAGAGATGAGAAATCTAAGAAGTATAACTGGCGTAAGAATGATAGATAAAGTAAGGAATAGTGTGATAAGGGAACGTTGTGGTGTGGTAGAGGATGTAGTGGCAAAGATAGAGAAAGGGATGCTTAATTGGTATGGACACTTAGAGAGAATGGATGAAAGAAGATTGACGAAACAAATTTAGAAGGCGAGTGTGACTGGCCAAGCTGATAAATGTCGACCTAGGCGAACTTACCTCAACCAGATCGAGGGCGTTCTGGAGAAAGGCCTGGTCAAAAGTACCCGTATCCGAAGAGCATGTATGTAGGTGCTTATGAAAGTAGAAGAAGCGAGAGATGTGTGCCAGGGTCGTAGCAGGTGGAAGGATGTGGTCTCTGCCTACCCTTATGGGAGAATAAGCAGTAGACGTGGTATTTAACACTGAACGTTAACTAAAATAACTCGAGTATACTTCGATTACATTTAAAAATAACAAAGAAATAACGAGGACAGTTCTAACCCCAAATATCACCAGAAATCGGTAATCACGGCCTTTTACGATCAAAGGATATTACGACGGACTTTTATAACGGGAAGATTTGAGCATCGACCAGCTTTAACGCTGTTGACGTTCCGCTTTGACTTACTTGAAAATGATCAAGAGTGACAAGGACAACGATATGCAGGTTTTAAAGGCTTTAGAGTTCTATACGTTGCGGATAATAAACTTGTCAACGGGAATCAAGAACGGCTGTCAACAAATTATTATTTAGATTGGGGTCCATAACGTTCCAGTTTCCACTTTATTAACTGTGTTCGCGACTTGGTACATAGGGCTAAAAGTATTTTTCCTAACCCTTGAAAATGAAAAGGGCCCTACGTTCTTTTTTTATATATAGTTAAGCTTTATGGCCATAGTCACACCTGATCTAAAGTGACGATACGGCCCAAGTTGGTAGACACGCTAAACCTGTGGAGGAATTGGCTCTCAAGTGCAACTGCCGGAACACACATATTGGTATTTGGCGGCAGATTTTTAACTTGAGCGTGGTAGCTAGCCAAGCGGGCATTAGAAAAAGCCCTACCGCCATGCTATGGTTTCCTCGCGGTGTCTTCCTTCACCGCAAGCTCAAGCTCATTGTTGGTGGGTTGGATTCGAACTCACGTCCCTTGACGCGAAGTCCTACATACTACCACTGAGTCATCTCCGTATCATGATATAAAGCTATGCTGCATCAATGGACGTGAGTTTGATTCCCTGCTGTGAGCTTGTGCTTTTAGTGAAGGAAAACTTCGTCATGAAACCATAGCATGGTTGTATAGTTTTTCCTAATGCCCACCTGGCTACCACCTTCAAGAAAATCTTCTGCCAAATACCTATAGGTGAGTTGCGGCTATTGCACTTGAGAACCAGTCCCTCCACAGATTTAGCATGTAACCAACTAAGGCCATGTAATTAAAATTTCACTTAATAATTTAGATTTTAAATTAATTTCTTATAAATATTTAGTAATTACTAATAAAATTTAATTTAATTTTTGTGTAACCACAACTGCTGGCATATTTTTGTTATTAATTGTTACATTACTAAAACTTGATTTTTTTAATTTTTAATATTAATTACTACTACTAAATTGAAATTATTATTAAAATAATTAAAATTCACCACTAAAATTCATATGTAAAATAAGTTTATAATATTTTTTTTAAACCCTTCACTAAGTTTGTTATGACCGACATCTTGGCCACTTCGTCACTGAACTTTAGGTGATATTGTGGCAATAACGATTATAAAGTATGAAAAATCTTAACCCTAAAAAAAATGGGTGATATTTTACATAACACGGTTCGATTATTAGCACAAATGAAATCGATAACAACTGATAACGTACATTCTTTATTGTTACAAAATAAAAAGGTACAGATTCGACAGAGATATAATTTTATTATATGTACTGGTAAACTTATTCCATATAAATAAATAAATATACGATTTATTTTGTAGTTTATAGATCAATCACCCATAGAGTCAAGCAGCCACCAAGAATACCCCCATAGATATTGATGGAAGATTTACAACGTGAGGGTGGTAGCTAACCAGACGGGAATCAGGAAAATCCATGCTATGGTTTCAATGCACGACATTTTCCTTTACCGAAAACTCAGACACATGACAGGGATTTGACTGACGTCGAAGAAAGTGGTAGCTCAGTGGTAGTGTGCACGACTTTGCGTCAAGGGACGTGAGTTCGAATCCAACCACCTACAATGAGCTTGAGCTTTCGGAAAACATCGTGAGGAAACCGTAGTATGGTGGTAGGGCTTTTGCTGATGCCCGACTGGCTAGCTACCACCCTCAAGTTGAAAATTTACCGCCAAATACCAATAGGTGTGTTCCGGCAGTTGTACTTGAGAGCCAATTCCTACACAGGTTTAGCGTGTCTACCATCTTGGGCCGCATTGTCACTTAAGATCAGGTGAGATTATGGCGATAACGCTAAGCCTTACCTATAAAAAAAAATATCATAACGATATGCACTCCGTAACATGTTCCTACGTTTCCAGTATATACGTGACCATTTAATATTTTACCGTGGTTAATACACTCTCAGTTGAATCACAGTCGACAAAACTTAGTTTCCACGGTAATATATTTGCGGTACACATGACTACATAAAGCTGATGGCACAACCTCGCCTCTTATTCTCGGTAAGGATTGCACGTTAGACCCTCTTTTTGATTACAATTAATTTTCGTTTCGGTGTCACTTTGTTCTGACTTTTCCAATAGTTAATTCGTCAACTGGAGGGCCAATTTTCGTACTCAACGGTAGCGGAATGCCTTCTTTGACAAGCGATGAAGGCTCAGTTGGTAGTATGTACGAACGCCGTATCAATGGACGTGAGTTCGAGTCTTTCTACAACGAGGCTGAACTTCGGCTGAGGGTAAACATCGTAATGAAACTAGAGCATGGTGGTAAATAAAGCTCACCTGGTCAGATACTATCTTTAACTTGAAAATATGCTCCCAAACTCCTATAGGTGTGTTCCAAGAGCCTGTTCCTTTACTAGGCCCAGGCTGTTTACCGTTTTGGGCTACACTGTCACTTACTATCAGGTGAACTACTATCAGGTTTTTGAAGCGATGATAGCTCAGTGGTAGTGCGCACGACTTCGCGTCAAGGGACGTGGGTTCGAATCCTAGCACCTACAATGAGCTTGAGCTTCCGGTGAAGGAAAACATCGTGAGAAAACCATAGCATGGTGGTAAGGCTTTTTCTAATACCCGCTTGGGTAGCTACCACCCTCAAGCTGTAAACCTGTCGCCAAATACCAATAGGTGTGTTCCGACAGCTGCACTTGAGAGCCAGTCTTCCACATGTTTAGCGTGTCTACCAACTTGGGCCAATTCGTCACTTAAGATCAGGTGAGATTATGGCCATAGCGCTAAACCTTAAGTATAAAAAAAAAGCTAATCAGAATGTAAAAAAAATCTTCAAACCGTTTTGCAAGTATAAAGAATATCGATTAAAGGTGATATGGAGTTCATTGGGTCAGCTAGTAATAAAAAAAAAATAGTTCCACGTGTAATATGTCGCAGACATAGATAGAATTTATATATGTACATGCTTATCTCAGTTGTAATTAGTTTATCTACATTCAATTAAATTGGACTGTCGATCGTATTGTTTTATATTTTTTATACAATAAATGTTACTCCGAAGAAGTTTCAATTATTAAAATCAATTAAATGAATTATTATTCAAGGAGTTTCAAAGTATCGAGTTTCTTGTCTGCGCTTCTCGACGAGTGGGTTATTTTTCGAACCGGTGGTAGTTTTAATGTTCCTAAGCGCCTTCTAAATGATTAAAGTTTTTTTTTTTATACCGAAATAGATAAACCGTATCAAATACCGCGGCGTCACCGCAATAACAACCACATCACGGCTCTTAATCTGAATTTATGAGTCGACTGACGCCTCCGCCGGAGCGCTGGTATCAAACGAAATGAATACAAAGTTGTCCTTATGAATGGGACGTGTGACACAGCCCTTTCGCGGTGCGAAATAACTGAGCCATTTTATGGCAACCTAGTATTTGAGGAGTGTTTATTCACTGGTTTAGGCACGTCCTTTTTTTAATTTAGTGATTTTCTTTTATTTTGACTGGAAATCCGCAATAAGAGAAAGTGTAAAATAGAAAAAGTTCGAAAGTAAATATAATTAAAAAGAATGCGTGAGTGTCGTGGAACGCTCGGTTGGAACGAATTTCCTTATGTAGTACGTATATTATTATTGATAAATGTATTTTATATTATTAATTATCAAATATAAATAAAAGAATTACTTACTAGCAACATCTAAAAGCAATTTAATCGAAATGTCTTTTCTTTTTTTTTCTCGCTGACATACGCAGTTAGCCCCAAGGGCTTTGACAGCTTCACCGAACTTTTGTGGGCGAGTACTGAGGGCACTCAGCCCCGAGGCAGCAGGTACATGGCCAGGACGGCCGAACCTCGGCTAGGGCTGCTGCCGGTAAATGAAAAAAGGTTCATGATCCTCACTAACTAACAGGTTCTGTATTACTAAATTAGTGATACTAACTACGACCTTGTCAAGTAAACAGCTCAAGGGCCGCGAGGGTAGTCTTTTACAGAACCGTGTACTTAACGTGTGATTCTGCACGAATGGTATTCGGTGTGATGGTGTAATCTCAGTGATGTAGAGTGTCACTGTATCGCGCGAACAGAGTCACTCGAGGGCTCCTATCCGGAGGATCGAACCTAGGTTCAGGCGTCTGCGCAGGGAGGCCGCGGCGGGTGTGCGGGAGCAAAATTATCCGCTCGGCCTCGGCGGCGAGGACGGCGGTTACGCGGACGTGTGCGCGGACACGTGCGATTGGTGGAGACGGCAGGGAGGAGCGCGTTTAATCTCGTTAATCGAAATGTCGAGATAACTAATTAATTGAAGGATTGATACGAAATTTCGTAATTAATATATTTTCTCTAGTTGTGAAAATTAACATTTTACGGTATATCATTCAATTCATTATAGTACATATAATATTCTACGAAATAGCTGATGCTTATAACGAGTACAGTGTACTATATATCTGCGGAGCCGTTGAGAACTTACTGGCTGTCTTGTCTGATAGTGCAATATGGAACAAAGTAAAAAAGGCTCATGAGGGCAAAATTTCACACTTTGCTTTGTCTAGCTTGCGGTAAAGGCACTTTATCCATTATCAACCACTTATCCAAACACCATTGAGTTTTATGTCAATTTATAATGCATGTTTCCAGATATTGTAAAACTTCATATTATATTATATAGTGGCATTGTATATAACAAAATTAAATTATTGTGCAAAACTTAAACGAATTATATATTCGTTAATAACTGGAAACATGTAATTTAATCCTAATAAAACTCATTTATTAAACTTTAAATTAGTTTTATTTCAATAAATAATATTCGCGTAAACATAAGAAATAATTATGTAATTTAAATTTACACAAAAAATTTCGTAGTAAGTTCTTATGACCTGTTAGAGCATTGTTTGAACTTACAAGATAAATTAAGATAAGAAATCGGCATATACAAAACAAATTCTTATATTAAAAAACAACATAATATTCGATAGTAAATTACACTCAATCATCACAGTTAATTGGGTAATTTGTCTAAATAAAAATCATCTTATATAATAACGTCAAATATTGATATATATAAAATATCGTGTCACGTTGTTTGTCCGCGATGAACTCCTTAACTACTGAACCGATTTTAATAAAATTTTGTACACAATTGTGTGCACAGTTTGACCCGATTTGAGAAATAGGAGAGGATTTGAAAGCTCATTGCAGGGATTCAAACTCACGTTCGTTGATGCGATGTCCGTACACCCGACCAATGAGCTGGCATCGCTTCAGTTTGTTCTTTGGCATGTATTCAGGCATTTTATTTTTATAAACATTTTAACAGCTTATATATATAAAAAAACATGCGTGCGTACAAAGTACACATGTCAGAAGTGAAACATCTTTGGCGAACTAATTTATAAATCTTGTTTATACTCTCTCCCACCTCACACTCCATAGCACTATGCGTGATACGACGTTCGCTCTGTCTCACTTTTTCTCTCAATCTTTCTCACTCGCTTGCTCCCTACTCTCACTCCACGGCTAGTTGCTCATGCTACGTTCGCCCTGTCTTACTCTCTCTCAATCGGTCTCGATCACTCTCTCTCTCTTTTCCGACACTTCCGTTGCATACCGGCGTGACGTTTCATCTGTAAAAATTTTACCCTCATGCGCGTAAAGAAGTTTCACTTCAAAAAATGTGTCAAGTTGTTTGTCCGCGATGAAATCCTAATCTATTGAACCGATTTGCATCAAATTTCGCACACTGTGTGTAGTTTGATGCAACTTGAGAGATAGAATTACTATTTATCTCGATAAGTGAACATAACGCCACCGATGACGCTGTAGTCAATGTGATTGACTGAACAATTGAACAAGGTCTGCCGGGTCATCCACTAGACTATATGATCTCGGTCAATGACCAATAATGACTGTGATAAAATAAGCTCCATGAAGTTCGTTGAATTAGTGCGAATTTTTTTTATAGTTAAGATTTAGAACGCCACAATCTCACCTCATCTTATTGGACGATACGGCCCAAGTTTGTAGACACGCTAACCTGTGGAGAGACTGGCTCTCGAGTGCAACTGCCGGAACAGACCTATTGGTATTTGGAGGCAAATTTAAAAATATTCACGTTGAGCGTGGTAGCTAGCCAGGCGGGTATCAGAAAAAGCCCTACCATGCATCATACGTCAGCGATGTGCTTTGATAATTAGCTGGTTGGATAGTCCTTTTCTTATAGCCCATATTACAGTTACGCCAAGGCGTGTATATAATCAATTAAATGATATATTTAACTTACCAATAATACTAACACTAGTTCAATTTGTAATTACTGAAAATAAGTATATAAAAAATATATTTACATACAGTGTATACACTCCGAAACTGGCACACTGATTTGTGTCAATTCTATCACTGAAATCTCAATATCGCCTCGGCGTTCAAGAAATATGTGATGTATAGATTGATCTAAAACAACAGAAAATTCCGTCATGCCTAATGTGGTATTTTACAAATTATATAATCGAAACTTGTAAAGGTGATTGGATCACATTTGATTCGTAATCGATACGATATTTCGATGTAGATCGATATGGTATTAATTTGAGAAAAAAAAAATGTGCGTGCAGTTCACACGCGGTAGAAGTGAAACAGTCAAAAATTCTTTACGTAATACGCAGGCGCACACACACATACCTACAAAGCTCGAAAACGAGCTAGCCGGTCACCTGATGGTAAGTGATCACCGCCGCCCATGGACACCCAAACACCAGAGGAATCGCAGGTGCGTTGCCGGCCTAAAGGTGAGAGTGAGCTCTCTTCTTCAAGGTCCCGATGTCGAATCGGTCCGGATCGAATCGAAGCGAGTTGGTTCATGTGTGTATCATCCTAGGTTAATGTTTTTAGTTATTTAAAACATGTTACAAGTAATTAAGTTAATTGCGGTGTCATAGTTCATTAATGATTAATAATTCCAGTAAGCAGTGTGCGTACAGTGTGGTACATAATAAAATATTGTCATATCGTAATGTGTATATTTATATAATATATTTCTTAATTAGTGTTATAGTCTATATAAGTACACTTTTCTCGATACAATATCATTCTCGCCTAAACATCTTTTGAACCGACACGCCACCAGTAAAGTGATTATTTACAATTCTAAAACCTTTCGAGAACCGAATATGTTACTGGATATTTTAATATACCTTTTATGTGTTTTGATTTTCTATTATATGTACATTTATATGAGGATCCATTGGTTTTATAAGAAGCGGGGAATTAAATTTGTGCCCGGTGTACCGATCTTCGGGAATCTGTTGCGAAGTACGTTCTTGAAGGCGCACGTTTGGGAGGATTTCGATGCCGTATACCGCACTTTTCCCGACGAGAGGTAGGTTTCTCAAAAGCACCTGTATATATATAAGAATAGTATATATTTTCGTGAAAATAAACTTTCAAGCGGCGCTCTGTGATTACAAGGTTTACTTTATTAATCATAAACCTTTTTACTAATCTATGTTTACCTGTGAATGAATGCAAGAAATGATGATTGATGTTTATTTTCTAATTTAGTTGAAATTTATTTATAAAATGTATGAAGCGATGGTAGCTCAGTGGTAGTGTGTACGACTTCGCGTCAAGGGACGTGAGTTCGAATCCACCTAGAATGAGCTCGAGTTTTCGGTGAAGGAAAATATCGTGAGGAAACCATAGCATTGTGAAAGGGCGTTTACTAATGCCCGCCTGGCTAGCAATCACCCTAAAGTTGAAAATCTGTCGCCAAATACCAATAGGTGTGTTCCGGTAGTTGCACTTGAGAGCCAGTACCGCCGCAGGTTTATCGTGTCCACCATCTTGGGCCGTATCGTCACTTAAGATCAGGTGAGATTGTGGCCATAACGATAAACCTTAACAATAAAAAGAATATAAAAAAATCTATTCTATTTTTTATTGGTTCTGACATTGCTTTTGATTGTCATTATATATATTTCTTTTATAACGGCCAATTAAGACGCGCAATGCGACCTAATATTAACTAAGGAAATATACTTTCTTTACATATATACCATATATAGATAACTCACCGAAGAGTGAATTCACACTTTGTTTTGTAAAGCAAATGAAATTTTCTACAAAATTTAAATTTCATTTTAAATTAAGTCGGGTAGATGTTTCTTTTTTCTTATTTCAAGTTTAACCTAATATTACTGTTGAATAATATAATTCATCAATAAAAAAACATAAGTATCCATTATTTGTAGAGCACGTTTGTTTCTCTACAAAAACATAGTAAAAGTACAACCTAGCCTTCGTTACAATGATCAAAAGGAAAAATAATATGTTATTGTATGTAATTAATATGGAAAATCGAAAAGAGCGGCGATGCACAGCATCTTAATATCGAAATTAGAAGCTCATCCAAGCTCAGCTCATCAATCTGGCTCAGTTTTATACGTAAACTTTTGAGCCTAATTTCAAGAAATATATTTATTTTAATCACCATAATACATCCGTTTGATGCTCAATATAATTATCAGCGTTCTTTCTTTTCGATATAATTGTTTAGCGACTTTGAAAACAGAGCATTTTATAATTTTTAACCCAACATAAATAATTAGTGATTAACTTCATATGCATTAAAAAATATGTACAGTTATTTATTATACTTTGACTGAAGTTATTTCACATATTTCTGTTAACCTATTAATGCATGCTGTGCTTTTAATCAAGTCATGCAACGTTATTCTTTTTATCGCGGTTTGAGCTCTAAAAAGCGAAAGACAAAAGATCACATTTTTAGATTATAAAAAACCGTGCATGAAGCGTGCCGACGGAAGTGAAAATTATTTTCACAAAGTAGTGTAAAAAAAAAGTAATTCAGGTCGTTATCCACATGTTGAGGTTTGTAACCTAGGACCTCCTCGATCACGCGTGATTATTAAGTCGCATTTTAAATCGATCGACCAGGCGTTAATATTTGACAATCTCGTAATTAACAAGCTATATACACTCTCTGCATAAATAAATGTAAAGCGTTCGGTGACGATGACGCTAGTTCCATGATTTTTGTTCCAAAAAGTGCTCGCAACGCGCCTAAATTAGTTTTCCCTTCAAAAAACATTGTAGATACGTAGGCTTCATCGAAGGCACGACCCCGACGATTATGATCCGTGACCCGGAAATCATAAAATGCGTGACGATCAAACATTTCGACCACTTCGTCAACCATAAGAAATTCTTTCCCGAGGACACGTTATTCGGCAGCAGTCTGCTTATGTTGAAAGGTAAGTTAAAAAGTCGAAACACTGCTAATACATGGATAATCTATTAGATATACTGTGTGAGTTATAACACTATTGGGACTTATTAGTTAAGTTTCATGCTGTACTAGTGACAAAATCACACTGCAGGTCCGGCAATAAAGCATACGAGTACAGTCGAGTATAATGCGCATTCTTTTGCAGTTAAAAGTACGTTAGGGCAATGTAGTAGTGACGGAAGCATTCGTATCAATAATGATATATCAACATATTATCTGCAGACACTTGCTAGTAATGATGGCTTAGTTGGTAATGTGTATGCACGTCAATGGACGTTTAAAAATTTAAAATATTAAAAAAGCGATGATAGCTCAGTGGTAGTGTGCACGACTTCGCGTCAAGGGATGTGGGTTCGAATCCAAGCACCTACAATGAGCTTGAGCTTTCGGTGAAGGAAAACATCGTGAGGAAACCATAGCATGGTGGTAGGGCTTTTTCTTATGCCCGCCTGGGTAGCTACCACCCTCAAGTTGTAAACCTGCTGCTAAATACCAATAGGTGTGTTCCGGCAGCAGCACTTGAGAGCCAGTTCCTCCACAGGTTTAGCGTGTCTACCAACTTGGGCCGTATCGTCACTTAAGATCAGGTGAGATTATGGCCATAACGCTAAACCTTAAGTATAAAAAAAAAAGTTCGAATTCCTGCAATAATCCTGAGTTTTCCGTAAACGAAAACATCATGATGAAACCATAGCATGATGGTAGGTCTTTTACTGGTGCCCATTTGG
Source organism: Actias luna (assembly GCA_039707435.1). NCBI lineage: Eukaryota > Metazoa > Arthropoda > Insecta > Lepidoptera > Saturniidae > Actias > Actias luna. Next base: position 15,944,203 of record JAZHAC010000003.1, on the reverse strand, counting down.
CTAGCTACCACCCTCAACTTGGACATTTGTCGCGAAATACCTAAAGGTGTGTTCTGGCAGTTGCACTTGAGAGCCAGTCGCTCTTCTAGGCGTAGCGTGTCCACTATTTTGGGACACATGGTCATTTAACATTAGGATGACCTTGTGGTTATAACGCTAATTCTATAGGGTAAACCCTATAAAATCATTTTTATGATACCTATGATTACCTGATACCTATAGTTTCCTAGATTATGCCCCAAATTTTTGCAATTAGGTACCGCCTCAAATTTTTTTTTTTTTATTTGTTTCTTTACAAGTTTGCGTTTCATCTCCATCAGGCATATTTAGCAAGATATATTTATGATTGCATACAAAAACGGCTTTCATCTCGTTCGGTATCCAAATACCTAATGAATAAAAATGACACATTGATATAAAGTTTATTGAATAACCTCGCTGTAAACTACCCATGAGTCACGCTCTCCACCTGTATATATAGATGAGTAAGTAAAATATGATTTATAGCCGCACCTGCAGTAACATTTTGTCCTCACTATAGTTGGAATAGTTTAGATACGGCTTGATGTGGTATTGATTATGCATTAATTTAGTAAAACTTTTGTTTTCCGACTAGTGACAAATTTTGCGGGCAATTAAATATGAATTTCCTTCGTTGAGGATGAGATTAGTTTACGGAAAAGTTTTTAGTTCGAGTTATAAAAGGATATACATAGTTAATCCCTTAAAGTATTCCTTTATAATTTTACTCTCAGTATTATTAAGTTTTTATTAAGTACCGATAAATCGGGTATGCTTTACAATGCTTGCTATCAAGTTTCTTGTAAGGTTTTCCCGACTTTTTATTCATAGATTCTGTTCTATTTCCATGATCAACGATTTACATGAAAAATGAGTATTCTATGGTACTTAACTAAAACCTAGTAAGACGTATTTTTTTTATAATTAAAGCTTAGCGTTATGGCCATAATCTCAAACTTAAGTGACAATACGGCCCAAGTTGGTAGACACGCTAAACATTTGAAGGAACTGGCACGCAAGTGCAACTACCGAAACACAATTATTGGTATTTGGCGGCAGATTTTCAACTTGAGGGTGGTAGGTAGCCAGGCGACATCAGAAACAGTCTTACGACCATGCAAATTTGATGCACCATGTATTTGATCGTAGTTATTTCATTGATCTGAGTTAATCGTTTATGGCCCACAGTGAATTTTAGTTAATTGTCAGTTGCCGCTGAATTGGACTGTACTGTACTTAACATAAAAAAAACGTGCTAATACAAACTAATATTAAAATTGTAAATGCGACTCTGCGTGTAGTGTTCGATTTTCCCATTTTCAACCGCTGAACTAATTTGTCGAATTTCGGTACACATATTGGAACTTGGACGATGACTTAAACTACCTATAGTCGCAGAACTACAATTAAAGCCTTGAAAAATTGTATGCAAAGCCTATTATTTGTATACGTATTTGTGCTTTTCATTTTCCGAAGGTTCCAAGTATCCTAAGTCACCCTATTTTATCATAAAAAGGATTTAAAAGGAAAGCGTTTCGAAACCGAAAGGGTCTTGAAATAAAGGCATTAAAGGATTCGCGTCATATATAAATATATCTATATATAGAGGAGTTTGAATAATATCATCGGACCTTACAGAAAACTACTGATTCCGCATGTTAGTGGAGTAAACCGAATGGTTTAGAAGTTACCTAGGGAATGTGGGCGTAAACTAATTTAGAGCTTTGATTGACAAAGGCGTTACTTTGCGGAAATCCCTCATAAGTGTACGCTATTTTGTACTTCCGGTTTTTTGTAGTGAAGGTTTTAGTGCTATAGCTACAACCTTACCTAATGCAGTAGCTAGCCAGGCGGGTCAGAAAAAGCCCTACCACCAAGCTATGAGTACATCACGATATTTTCCTACACCGAAAGCTGAAGCTCTTTGTAGGTGGATTTGAACTGACGTCCCTTGACGCGGCGTTCGTAGAACCACCAACTTGAACTGATATGTGTCGTTGGTAGACATTTACCCTGACGTTTGCGGATGATTGAACCAACTAAATCACTTGCTCAATCGTCAAGAGTCAACACTGATCTATAGATGCTCCGCGATGTAGAGACACACTTGCGAAAAGTATAAGAGCTTTAGCGGTGACATATTGATTGTTTTAAATCAAATCAAATCGAATCAAAACTTTTTATTCAATTGAGGCCCTAAGAAGGCGCTTATGAACGTCAAAAATTACTACCAGTGCAGAAAGTAACGCAGTCATCGAGAAGAACCGGCAAGAAACTCGATCTGCATCTTTTTTTTTTTACAATAATTTAATGTGTTACATTAGTTAATAGCGGATGTACAGAGAGGGGCGTCAATTCCAGACATCACGATCGCTCACACATCGATCCACCCTATAATAGCCTTTCGACATCGAAACCCGTTTGACATGGTTCTTGAACCTACCGTCCGGCAATTCAGTAATGTGCTTTGGGACTTTATTATAAAACCTGACACTGTTACCTAAGAAACTGTTACTTATCTTACTGTCTATAATAAGTATCACAGAGGTAAACTGGTACGTAGTCAGTTTCGTATGAATGATTTTAGATGACAAGTGGCGAGATATGCGAACAGTTTTGAGCCCGGCATTCACTTGCTCTAAAATGAGGTTGATGATCCCATTCATGGTGGATATAAGTAATAACATAATGGAATACTTGAAAGGTAAGTGATAATATTACTTATCAACTATAAACTGATAATCTGTCTTAGATGTATTGTATGAGTTCTAACACTATTGGGAGGTAATAGGTAATTTCATGGTATATGGTAGTGACAAAATCACAGTGCGGTTCTGGCAATAAAACGTAGTACATAGCCAAGTAAATTGCGTATTCTTTTATCTCTCTTTCTTTTTTTTTGCGGGAGTAATTATTGTATTATATAGGGTGAGGCTAGACCCGCCCGCTAAGTTAGACTATCAACAATCTAAGTAACCTAGAACTATTCAAGAATGTTTTTGATTCAAATAGATGAAGCGATGATAGCTCAGTGGTAGTGTGTACGACTTCGCGTCAAGGGACGTGAGTTCGAATCCGTCTATAATGAGCTTGAGCTTACGGTGAAGGAAAACTTCGTGAGGAAGCCATGGCATGGTGGTAGAGCTTTTTCTAATGCCCATCTGGCTAGCAAGTTAGTAGTTAGTCTAGTCAAGTAGTAGACACGCTAAACCTGTGGAGGAAGTGGCTCTCAAGTGCAACTGCCGGAACACGCCTATTGGTATTTGGCAACAAATTTTCAACTTGAGGGTGGAAGTTAGCCGGGCGGGCGTTAGAAAAAGCCCAACCACATTGCTATGGTTTCCTCACGATGTTTTCCTTCACCGAAAGCTCAAGCTCATTTTAGGTGGTTGGATTCGTCCTCACGTACTATGACGCGGCGTTCCTGCACTCTACCACTGAGCTATTGAAAGAATATGTTTTTGATTAATATAATTTAGAATATGTATTGCTAGTTTTATATAGTTGATATTTCATTCAGATAAATTCAAAATCATTTGTAAAAATTCTACAATATTTCAATCAAAACAAATCAAAAATCTTTATTCAATTTGGAACTTGAGATGGCGATGAACGTCAAAACTACCACCGGTTCGGAAAGCAAACGAGTCACCGAAAAAATGTTAGGTAAATTTTTAAAAATAACGTTTTAATGTATGCATTTACAATAGTTATCAGCTGACGTCCGAGAGGGGTGTCAATCCCAGACACCCCCACCTTTCATATATTGATCCACCCTTACACGTATTACACGGGCACCCTTTATCTTTAAATTATAATAATCTACGTTCGAAATTTTAATATCGGAGAAGTAATATTTCGAAGCTGAAGCCCCGGGTAAAAATATGCTGGTGCAGACGATAGTATCGAGGTGAACTATGGTTAACGTATAGCCAGCAATATATTTTTCAATACCATTAAAGTATCAGGTGTTTTAGCTTCGCACATCAACGTTATATTACAAAACGAATGGTAGAATTTAAATATTCTGTTTTCTTTCACAACCATTGGGTTATATACAGAGTTCAGTTTAGTTAGAATACTAGTTATACCCGTGGCTTCGTTCGCGTGAATTTGAAAATTATTTAATCGTTATGGCCCGTTTTTGTTACCTTTTTCAACACAGCTTTGCTCATATTGGTGGTAATTTAATGTTAAATATACAAAAGCCTTCCTCAGTGATTGCTCTACTAAATACAAAAATAAAATTGGCATGTTTGCATATAAAACTTCAGCTCATTGTAGGTGGTTGGATTCGAACTCACATCCCTTGACGCAAAGTCGTACACACTGCCACTGAGCTATCATTGCTTCTGGCTGTACTCTACTAATATTATATTGTATGGTCACAGTTGGTCGGGCCCAGAGCTCTTCCTCTTTGGCGTCGAGCTCTGCTCTACGTCCTGTCAAACAGATAAAATTGTGTCAATAAAAATAATCTATTCTCTGATACTTCCATTCATAGCCATACTAATATTATAAATGCGAAATTTTGTTTGTTTGTCACGCTGTATGTACGCTGCATAGAGATAAATAGGAACTTGGAGACGGTGATAAGCAGTTATTTCCCGCGAAAGACTTATTGAAAGTGGGGTAAAGCGAGTTATAAACTTAATATAGAAACCTTTTTATTGCGTCATGCGATTTCTTTGACACATTCAATATTAACCCGAGCGAAGCAGCACGGAAAATTTAGTATTAAATATAACAATAACAAAAAAATCTATTGTCCATATACGTTTGTAACTAATATTTCTATTGTAAGACCAATATGCAGTATTAATAACTCTGTTTAACGCTACACGATTTAACGACGAACTCTTTATATCGTTATAATTCTCATAATTTAATAGCACCTTTCAAAATCCCACAAAGTGCGCAGTTCCCTAACCATCGCTATATAGAATTTACACCCTGTATAGAATAACACGTCCGTACACTTCAGACCACCTATCAGTAGACGTTGACGCAGTCGATCTGATGCGAAGGTACACGAACGATGTCATCGCTTCGACTTGCTTCGGGCTCGAAATCAACTCTATAGCGGACAAGGAGAACGATTTTTACAAGTTCGGGCAAACGCTCTTCGATTTCACATTAGGCCAAAGGATTGGTTTGTTCATGCACGTACAGTTCCCTAACTTCTCGAAGGTAAATATTGAAATACATATGTAATAAAATATTGATGTAAAGTGATAGTAATGCAATAAAGATAGTTTGACTTGTTATGTAGAAACTCATAAACGCAAATCTAGTGTTTCTTGTTACCTTGAGTGAACAATTTCTTTTATATAGTTAAGGTTTAGCGTTACGTCGACTATCTCACCTGATGTTAAGTGATGATGGACACCATAAGCCTAACGGACATACAATTGTATACATTTTTACAATAATATCGCTATCTTTTTGAAATCTCAATATAAATAAGGTTTCTTAGGTTTACGCGAATATTATTCATTGAAATAAAACTAATTTAAACGGATTTTATCGCGGTTATTTATTAAATTTTGATCCCGACGTTTCGAAAGCTTATCAGCCTTCATTCAACATGGATTGAGGTTATACAAAGTTTTTTTTTATAGTTAAGGTCGGTCATAATCTCACCTGATCTTAAGTGACGATACGGCCCAAATTGGAGGCTAAGCTCAGCCTATTGGAAGGACCGACTCTCAAGTGCAACTGCCGGAACACATCTATTGATATTTGACGGAAGATGTTCAACTTGAGCGTCGCAGCTAGCTAGGCGGGCATTAAAAGAGGGCTATGGTTACCGCACGATGTTTTTCTTCACAGGAAGCTCAAGCTCATTGTAGTTGGATTCGAATTCACATCCCTTGACGCGAAGTCGTACACACAACCACTACGACTACCGCCAATATTCATTTTCATTTTCTATATTATACTTTCCACTCCTGTTCTGAGTCAATTAATCCTCAGATAGAAGCGACAGGGACACCATGTAATAGATAATTGTAAGAAATAAAAATTGAACAACCCCTGTTGTGCATCAGTAAAATATCTCTATCACAGTTCCCACATTGCTGATGATCGCAACCACGACATATAAGCAGTTACCAGTAAATTACAGATGATAGAAAACACGGTTCAAGTAGATAATCCAATATCTTTTTGCAATGTTACTGGAGAGTATCGGTGTTTACATGCCAAAATATACCGGTACAAATCATTCCTGCAAAATTTCCTAACTGATTTAAGTCTAGACTTGTTTTTTAGAATTTACTTGTATTAATGCGCACACATTTTTGAGTGAGGGTTGTGGTTTCAATGGAGTCTATTGGAACTTTGTTAGAACGATTTGTAAATGAGTCTACCCAAGATCCTAAGCACCTTGTGCTTAAGTTGAAGATTTAATTATTTTTTATCTGATTGATTTATAATTTTTTAAATATTTTTAACAGAAAATAGGTGTTAGGGTTGTTCCAGCGGAGTCAGAACACTTCTTTAATAATATTGTGGCTACAACAATTGATTATAGATTGAAAAATAACATTAATAGACCGGATATGATACAACTAATGATGGAAGTGTCTAAAGGTAATTGAGGCATTTAAGATAACAGTAATAATAGATTCGAATAGAAGAATTCGAAGCGATGATAGCTCAGTGGTAGTGTGTACGACGTAGCGTCAAGGGATGTGAGTTCGTATCCAAGCACCTACAATGAGGTTGAGCTTTCGATGAAGGAAAACATCGTGCGAAAACCATAGCATTGTGGTAGGGCTTTTTCTAATGCCAGCCTGGGTAGCTACCACCCTCAAGTTGTAAACCTGCCGCCAAATACCAATAGGTGTGTTCCGGCAGCAGCACTTGAGAGCCAGTTCCTCCACAGGTTTAGCGTGTCTACCAACTTGGGCCGTATCGTCACTTAAGATCAGGTGAGATTATAGCCATAATGCTAAACCTTGAGTATAAAAAAATATAATATTGTACATTGGCTATCAGTAGAAGCATGCAAATATCATTGGTGACAAAGAATTTGAAGGACAATAGATTCGCATTATGTAAGAGAAATGGGAATTCAATACCCATTATCTATAGCATTCTGGTAGGGCTTTTCTAAAGCCTGCTTGGCTACTTACCACCCTCAAGTTGTAAACCTGCCGCCAAATACCAATAGGTATGTTCCGGCAGCAGCACTTGAGAATCAGTCCCTCCAATAAAGGCTGGCAAGGCACCTGTGATTCCCCTGGAGTTGTGGGTGTCCATAGGCGGTGGCGATCACTTAACATCAGATGAAACACCCACTCTTTTACTACTACTTTTACTACTAGTAAAAATACTGCCTCAAGGGACTTGAAGTTTAAAAAAAAATGCAAAAATTAGACTATAGTTCGTCAAGAAATAAAAGTACTTTCATTAAATAAAAATGAGATTATTTATAATGTAATGTATATTGTAATACAAAAAAAAAACAAAAGTCATCAGTAAAGCATAGCTTCATAATTTGAATTGCAAGATAACGAAATTTTACCAAATTTTGTACAGTTTCTTTTACTCGAATATGGGTATTATTGAAGGGCTAACTAAGGTCGAGATTTCGTTATATTTGATAACATGAATACGAGATTGCATGAAAAGTTGTGACCGGGAGAAATTTGCAGTTGTTTAGACTATGTTTCATATAATATTTTGGCGCGTTATTTAGTATATCTTATAATTTCATGATATTATCATGTTAAATATGAACCTGACAATTGTTTTAATTAAATTGAAGTTGATAATTTATATGTTGTATGATTATTAGGTTCAGAAATTTTCAATGGCTCTCGAGCAGTATTTCTAAAACTATAATCCTAGTATATATTTGGTATTATTAATTACCAGGCCTTGGAGCATCCATTTTACACTGGCGCGAAAGGAAATTAACAAAAAAAAACTTAGAACTGCGTTCCACCGTTGTGTGTAACTAACATATTTTCTTTCTTTCTAAAGTTAGATTTTGCCTAGCTAATTAACAATTGTCATTAAAATTTATTAAGTGAAATAACTACTTAGCGTGGATGTAGGACACTATAATTATGTTCCATACTTGTGGCATACTTAAGCATATTGCGCCCCAAGGTGAGTGAACACACATCCAGTAATTATGCAAGGTTGTAACGACTTGTATACGAGTGGATCGCGACCGCCATGTCACAGTATCTTTTTTGTTTTGTACCCAAAGACTAAAATAAAATCGCGGGCCCTTCGTAACTCTCGATCCTGGGACTTCCCACCTCCTTTAAATACGAGTATGTTCAGGGTCCACCAATAATTGCGCCCGACTGAATGTATCGACTCACCGTCGGTGATGGTCTCTTGGTCTTGACGTATGTGACCGGATGCAGCACTGCAGTTTGTTATAATATTTGTGGCCACCGTTATCCGTATAATGCCGAAAGACTGTATGCCTCTGCTGGTCACTTGAAGGATCACAATAACGTCCGTAATAAACATAAAAGGTGAAAATACGATGGCTTGTTTCGATGCGGACATTCCGTTACCGATGGCGTATTCTAGGTGAGGTATGGCGCCCCCGAGCGTCAAACACAAAATTCCGATGTTGTCTGTTCAGCGTCAAATGAAACATAGTATTTTCTCTGCTTCACTTTACTCTAACAATGCTTTTAATTTTAATTTTGTCAACAGACTGGACTAACTATGAGTTGGCAGCTCAGGTGTTTATCTTCTTCGTCGCTGGATTCGAAACTACATCTAACGCTTTGATTATGTGTATACACGAATTAGCACTGAACCCTGACGTTCAAGAAAAATTGTACCAGGAAATCAAAGCTTACACAGAGAGCCAAAAGGATTTTCAATACGAAAATATTAACGAGATTAAATATTTAGATTGCGTTATAAATGGTTAGTAAACTCATCGTGGCTATTTGTTTCAGTAATCGAAATACTTTACTCGACGTTAATTGAATTTCTGATATCATTATAAATGACCAAGTTGAAGATTTACTTTTGCCAAATTTTTGCCAGTTTGCACAGGTTGATTATAATCTAGAATGTTCTACACTAATATCATGAAAATCGATAGAATAGTTACTTTAAACTCTATACCTAATACTTAGTCTCACCACTAATATGACACAATCGATTACACGTCTTTCGTCCCGTTACGGAGTATCCTCAGATCCGTGTTGACTCTTCCGATGCGAACGGGCGAGACTTACCCACCACATCCACACATTTAATCCAACCAACCACCAACCGTCAGCGGCCGGTCAATTCTAAACGGAAGTGCCAAGTAATATACACTTTAACATTTAATTCTGAGAGAGGTTTCTGTAATTTCCAGTTTAAACCAATGATAGATTAAATTACTTTAATTTTAGAAGCCGGAAGGAAATGGGCTGGAACGGTTGTAGTGGATAGAATTTGCACGAAGAGCTATGAACTTCCACCACTATATGCTGGAGGAAAGCCATATATAGTTAGTATATAATACGTTTATAGAATATATATTTTTGTATACACAGTATTCTAATACAAATAGGGCTTACTAAATTCAAAGTCTTTGGAGTAGACTTCAGATTGGGTGTTCATTGGTCTTTATGCTAAATCCATGTACAATTGTTTCGAAAAATGGATAACTTCAAACTATACACTAGTTAATGATGTAACCTGACGAATTGAAACCGGAAATTATGAGGGTAATAAGTTCTAGATATACAAAAACAAAACAAGTTTTCTTCTTGCATTGTAGTTTCTGCTCATGGAGTCTGTCAATTTACTATAAACTTTGTTTACATATTGAATACTTTTTTGAGGGATTTTATTATATACCGTTTGAAATTTCAAGGTGTACCCCGGTGACTTGGTCTACAATTCTGCCAACTCGATACATATGGATCCAAAATTTTATCCCAATCCGGAGTTATTCGAACCAGATAGATTCTTAGATGAGAACAAACATATGATTAAGACTGGAACCTTCATGCCTTACGGAATCGGGCCCCGAGTGTGTGTAGGTGAGATAAGTAGTCAAGCTTTTTAGTAGCACGTCACAGGGACTACATAATGCGTAATACTAAACCGAAGACAAATGCTGAGAACTTAGTAGTCGTTAATGATCACACCTGTAATGTTGATCTGAAATATTCTTGGCTACAGGATTTACAGGAGCTGACCCTGAAACGCAATAAACTATAAGAGTCATTGTGTCCTGTTGTATTTTGTATTTGTTTAATTTGTATGTAGCTTGCAACCTAGTTGATTAAATACGTACTTCCGAAGTACTTTACACTGAGTTCAAATCAAATCGAATCAAATCAAAAATCTTTATTCCATTTAGGCCCTAAGAAGGCACTTGTGAATGACCAACCTACTACGGGTTCGGAAAGTAACACAGTTATCGCGAAGAACCAGCAAGAAACTGGATCTGCATCTTTTTTTTTTAATTCTTTCTCTTATCATCCCACAATGCGATACCCCCATCCCCCCATGTCTGCGACTACGTGGGGTGTTACTCAATCTTGGTGCATGGTCTGCGATTCAATACAAATTTGAGATTAAGTGCTAACGATGGTCAAAATCTGCCGCCAAGTATCAATAGGTGTGTTCCGGCAGTTGCACTTGAGAGCCAGTTCCTTCACAGGTTTAGCGTGTCTACCAACTTGGACCGTATCGTCACTTCAGATCAGGTGATATTATGGCAATAACGCTAAGCTATAATAAAAAAATATATATATTGATATTGCCAGTTAGCAAAATATTTTACAAAAAAACTGTGCAAGGTTTTGTTTATTTGATTTTTTATAACAATATTCATATTTTTAAGCAAGCATCCACCTGCATAGTTTGTTAGTTAGTTTGACTATAATTGATACTTATATTAAACTTAAATTCATGAGTGTTTACTGTATAGAAAGACTTGGAAATTAAAACATAATTTCAAGTCAATTTCCAACTTTAGAAAACTATAGAAAAGGCAACAAAATATTTTATAGAAATAACGTCTCAGTACAAAAAAAATACTGCAAAATGTAAAATAACATCTCATTACAACAAAAAATCTTAACTGTAAAATGGACAGTAAATTTAACCAGATTTATGTACATACTGGCTGTGCCCGCGGTCCCACTTACGTAAAGTTCAAAACAGTTTGTTGGACGGTTTCGGTATAGTTTTGAAAGAAAACGTTCCGGCTTATTCCTTCTCGAAGTTTTATAACTTGGTCTTTATATCACCTAATCTAACAATATATATAGCGACCAGAGATCAGACAGAGCTACAGAAAGAGACGTTGTCTTTTATAATATCCTAGTTACCCGCTCCGGATTCGAACAGGTAACCTTTTTTTATGTATGTACTAGTGGGCAAACAAGCAAGCGTGTCACCAGATGCTAAGTGATTACCGCTGCCCACAGATCTTACAACACCAGGGAATCGCAGGTGCGTTACCGGCCTTTATTTTGGAGGAACTAGCTCTTAAGGGTTACTGCCGGAACACACCTATTGGTATTTGACGACAGAGTTTCAACATGAGGATGGTAGCTAGACAGGCGGGCATCAGAAAAAGCCCTACCACCATGCTCTAACGGTGTTAATCATAGTATATATAGACATATAGCGTCACTACAGTTTGATAAATCTTTCTAAAACGAATAATTAAGTAATCCGTTGCTTTCATATAACTGTAATAATTTATGCCACTTCCGGTAAAGCTACTGATAAAGCTTCCAGTAGACATGATTCGAACTTCTTTTCCAATCACCATCAGTCTTCAGCAAATTTGTACAAAAGCACAGTAAATCGTACACTTAAACCTACCTCATGAATCACTCTTTTTACTGGTGAAAACCGTACGAAAATCCTTTAGATATTTCTAGCTTATTACGTCTTAACAAACAGGGAGACGTAGCGCGATAAACTTCATTTTATCATTGGTAGTGATGTTAATATGGTTTCGTTTTTATTAATTTTAATTAGTTCTTTGATTCAATTCACCAGGAGCAAGATTGGCTGTCATTGAAATAAAAGTGTTATTATATCAGCTGGTATTGAATTACAAGATCCTAAAGTGCGAGAAGACAACAGACCCCCTAAGGCTGCAAACCTTTGATACGCTGATGAAAGCGCATGGAGGAACTTGGGTCAGGTTTGAAGGAAGATAATGTGCCATCGGAATTTATGTTGTAATAAAATTCAGGGTAAATAAACCATTGCGGAGTTCCTATATAGTGTAAATGTATTTTTTTCCTTAAACAATTGATATATTATGTTTTTTTTATTGTAAAGTAGGCAAACGAGCAAGCGTGTCATCTAGTGGTAAGTGATCACTGCCACCCATGAACAACCACATTATCAGGAGAATCGCGGGTGCGTTGACAGCCTTTGTTTTGGAGGAACAGGCCCTCAAGCACAACTGTTGTAAGAGACCTATCGGTATTTGGCGGCAGATTTCCTTCTTGATGATTTCCTTCATCGAAAGCTCAAGCTCATTGTAGGTGGTTGTTCGAACTGACGTCCCATGATGCGACGTACTTGCACACTACCACTGAGCTATCATCGCTTCAGATCCCTCCCGTAGGAAGTTACACTTTAGAAATTCAAACTTTTTTATTTTGTCAAAACCCTTAATTCAAGACAACTTTTAATTCATTAGTGTCCTATCAGTAATGACAATTTACAGATGTAGTTTACAGTTTACAGATTTATTATAAATACTGTTGTATTTCTTACAACGTTGTTCCACTTGGATGACAGATAGAATGGACGAGAGACATAATGCAATTTGGGTCTGCTTTATGTATACGCACGCCCAATAGGTACGAACTAATAAATTTACGACTTCCGTCCAGCTTATTCCCTTCTTCCTACTGCATGATGTACTTTAAATGTATCGTGAAATTTTAAGAGACATTCGAGTTGTTCATCAATATGTTGATGACCATCGATTGATTGTAGATTGATTGGTGGTCACCATTTTTTTAAGGTTAATGTTTAGCCTCATGACCTTAATCTCACCTGATGCTAATGGACGATGTGGTCCAAGTTGTTCAACACGTTAAACCTGCGGAGGGACTGGCTCTCAAGTTCAACTGCCGGAACACACCTATAGATGTTTGACGGCAGATTTTCAACCTGAGAGTGGTATAAGAAAAGGCCCTACCACCATGAAAATGCACCATTGAAATACACTATGCAACTGTATTGATGGACAAACTGTCAATGGGGACATTTCCAAATAAAATGATAATAGTTAAATACTAGCTGACTCGATAGACGTTGTCCTGTCCTAACTATGAATATTGAATAGAATGATGATAGATAGATAGATAGATGATATAATTAAAAACAAAAATATAATACAAAAACATTGTATAATTATTATAGTCATGCTCTATGATAACTGACAGTTATGTAAAATAATATTGACGTTAAGTTTTTATAAATTTTCTAATGTTCCACTCGACTTCCTTCATTTTCTCATTTATAAGAACCTTCTCCTGACAAAAGTTAACACAACAAAAGAAGAATTAGCGAAATTGTTCCATCCGTTCACGCGTGATGCGATGACCAAGGGATATAGAGATTAATTATTATTATTATAATATTTTTTTTATACTTAAGGTTTAGCGTTATGGCCATAATCTCACCTGATCTTAAGTGACGATATGGCCCAAGTTGGTAGACACGCTAAACCTGTGGAGGAACTGGCTCTCAAGTGCTGCTGCCGGAACACACCTATTGGTATTTGGCGGCAGGTTTACAACTTGAGGGTGGTAGCTACCCAGGCGGACATTAGAAAAAGCTCTACCACCATGCAACATGCCTACAGCATGGGAATGGAATTCACTACCCGCGTGTGTTTCCTTCATCTTTAAATCTGGGAGTCTTTAAGCAATGAGTGATTCGGTACTTACGAAGTAAGCGCGCTTCATCATAGGCTTCATCGTCACTTACCATCAGGTGAGATTGAGGTCAAGCGCTTACTTATAAACATTAAAAAAAAAAGTATAAAGTATAAACAAAACCTATTGATATACTTAATAATTAATACACTGCGCCATAAAGAAAGCGGGTAGGTAATAAAAAATGCGATAACTTTTAAATCATTTATCCAATTCATATAAAATAAAAACTAAATTAAAGTTTGTTTCATTGCAAATATAGAGAGAAGTAAATAATTTTTATTTCTTTATTGGTGATCGTATTAAAATCGTTAATAAAATTTTAATAAAAAATTCATAAACGTTTTTTTAGATTTGATGAACACGACGCACACATTCTATCTATTAACACTATGAAAATTCTACTTAACTATCTTTTTTTGTTTAAATACTCTCTTTTAGTATGCTAGTTTTGTTCACTTGTTCCAAGGTTCACTTCACTTCGCAATCTGAATTATCTGAGTCCTACTATGCAGTCAGCTCTCGTTCTCGGATGTTAACGCTACCTTATCAATCGATATCTCTTGGCATCCAAATATTTTTCAAATGGCTACTCTAGCAGTTCTAAAAGACTTTGATGATACTTTAACCGTACCTTGTCATACAACCACCTTTTTGAGGAACGTAAAAATTTACTTGACGAAAAATCGATTAAACTTAATTACGATAACACCGAATATGCGAAGCTGACAGAAAAACTTCGATCGGTTTGTCGTGGCATTAAAACGTTTAAATTTGGATCGTGATATAATTGTTCTCACAGAATGTCATCTAAGTATATACTCTGTGGTTAGATCTATTCCTGGAGTGGCCGTGGAGTGACCAGCGTGCAGCTCAAACTTGAACCCCATTGAACATGCCTGGGACGAGCTGGAACTACGTGTGCACCAGCGAAACTCCCATCCAAGCACGCTTCGTGAACTGAAAGAAGCACTGATAGAGGAATGGAAGAATATCACTCAGCATCGTCTCTGTGACCTGGTGGAAAGCACGCCAAACCGTATGACAGCTGTGTTAAAAGCTCGTGGTGGCAATACAAAATGTTTAAATTTTCCATATTCGAGATCGCACCATATTTGTGAAAATCTTTTTTTTTATACTTAAGGTTTTGTGTTATGGCCATAATCTCACCTGGTCTTAAGTGGCGATACGACCCAAGTTGGTAGACACGCTAAACCTGTGGAGAAACTGGCTCTCAAGTACAGCTGCCGGAACACATCTAAAGGTATTTGGCGGCAGGTTTACAACTTGAGGGTGGTAGCTAGCCAGGCTACTAGTTGAAAAAGCCCTACCACCAAGCTATGGTTTCCTCACGATGTTTTCTTTCACCGAAAGCTCAAGCTCATTGTAGGTGCTTGGATTCGAACTCACGTCCCTTGACGCGAAGTCGTACACACTACCACTGAGCTATCATCGCTTCAAAATCTACTGGATAATGGTCATTTTTACTTAGTTTACACTTATTCGAAATTAACTTCATACTCTTGGACTGGTATGAGT
The DNA here is from genome assembly GCA_039707435.1 of Actias luna. Classification (NCBI taxonomy): domain Eukaryota; kingdom Metazoa; phylum Arthropoda; class Insecta; order Lepidoptera; family Saturniidae; genus Actias; species Actias luna. Next base: position 15,928,736 of record JAZHAC010000003.1, on the reverse strand, counting down.
TTTGTTTAATCACTATAAGATTGTCTATAATACAGTTTTCTTTTCATACAGCTAGTTCCAATAATTTTGAAGGTATTGAGGGTTTCCTTACCGATCCGCTTTCTTTGCGGCCCAGTTTGCATATTAATACTAACTAGTGGCCGCCCGCTGTCCGAAATTCGACCATAATCAATTTATATTACAAGTTTGAACATTATTAAGGTTCTGTTATCAAAGACTATACTTGTATAATCACAAATTATATAGTACTAAATGAATTTATTACGGATATGTTTGACAATCAAATAAAGTTAAAGACAAACAATATTCATCTATATAATCTATTCTCAATGTGACAGACTTTTACAATAAATAAAATAGTATATATGGGTGCGTGCGTCAAATGCATGGTAGTGTGTGTAATTTTATTTTTTATTATTTTTTATGCGTAATTTGTAAGAATATTAGCATTTTCCACTCCTCTATATAAACTACAAGTGCGCGTACTTTCATACTCCTGCGACCGCCCAATTTTCGTAAAAAGGGGCACAAAGTTTTTGCTTTACGTATTAATATATATATAATAAAAATAATACCTTTTTATTTCCTATAAATCCAAGCATGCAGTTCTAATATATTTTTCATTTTCTATGTTAGTAACTCAAGTCTAATTTTTAATTTATGTTATAGAGACCCCTTAATAGGGGTCGCATCCAATTTCTTCTATTTTTATCGGTCCTGTGCAATTTTGCATACACATACGTACGTATATTAATATTTAAAACTGGTATAGTTTGTTTTAGCTCGCAAATCTTAGGAACTTTCAGTCTAATTTCAAACATCTTATTCTATTCGATACCATCTACTATAAATCGATCAAAGTTGTACTGAAACATGTTACAAAAACGAGCAAAAATTATTAAACAATTTCTAATTTCTCGCGAACGAACTCGCGGGCGTTGCTATCATTTATAAAAATAGAATTAGCATTTATATGGATATAAATGAACCTAATTTTTGTCAATATTTTTGAACATATCTATGTAGGATGCTGTGGCTTAAAACGGTGGACTGAACAAGCCTAGTGGTGGAAATGGCTTTCAAGTACAGCTTCCGTAACACACCTATAGATATTTGGTGATCAATTTTCAATTTGAGGTTAGTAGACTGATATAGCATTAGAATATAGTCTACTATGTGTTAGCTTGGTCGTTGATCGTCTCTTTATAATGTTAACTTTATCGTTGACTGTCTCTTTATATTAAATATCATATAAAAGGGTTTAAATATCTACACGTTTGATTAAAAATATCTTACGGATTGAAATTGTACTACGAGATTTTATAAAAAGTATTAATCTATTTTAAGTATTAGATTTATTGTTAATCGTCTCTTTATATTACAGGGTTTTAAATATTTACACGTTTGATTAAATATAACTTTATAAATTCTAATTGTAATGACAAGATTTATAAGAATTGTTTTAATAATCTATTTCAAGTAGTTCGCTTATAGCGTTTTTAGTTTCCGGCTGTGGCAATATAAATACGTGTGTCTTACAATACTGAGGCACCACAGTACAATCTTGCCTCGCCTGCCATGGCACAGTACAAACCAAAGCGAGTTGCTCAGATCCCGAAGGGTATCAGTTAGTTTCTATCTTACTATTTTCAATCAGGTAAAGGTCTCAGGCATTGCCAGATAGGTTTTTTTTAATGTACAATTTTTCGTGCCTTTACAATTACTCTTTTCTTAAGTAGCTAGTACCGCGTTCGATTTCCTCCTACGCGTTTCGGCAACAGCCCAAGCCGAGGTTCGGTCACTAGTGACACCCTTGTGCGAGTTGCCCCGCGGGCTCGAGCGCCCTCCGCACTCGCCCCTCTAGTACAGGTGAAGCTGTAAAAGCCCCTCAGGGTAACAGTGTAGGTCCCTTCGAGAAAAAAAAAATACTGAGGCAGTGATAGTGGAGCTCCAGAACGAATCAGTGGACTGAATTATTAGTGATGTAAAGAACCAAATAGTAGTTAAATGAGACGGTTAAGATGTAAGGATTTTTACACATGGTTTCATTATGATGTATTCCTTCATAAAAATTTCAGGGATTCGAACCATTGTTAAGAAAACACAAATTCCAAACACCACAGCAATTTTCGGTCAGCTTTCGTTGATCCGGATGTAAACAGTTTTATTAATTCAACAGACGCATCTTCGGACACCCCCCTTTTATAAAAGCGTAACAGTTCGAGGGCATATACATAATGGAATGATGAATATTCCGGTGGGGAGTCAGTTTTAATCTGCGCATCTCTCGAACCGCACATGCCATGTTGGTTGAAGTATTCATATTTATCGTAACATCTTTTATACTCTACTGCTTGTATGTATACAAGAAAATACATTACTTCTACGAGAAGCGGGGCATAAAGTATTTGCCTGGGGTTCCGCTTTTTGGAAATATTATGAATAGTTCATTGCTGAGGGCGCACATGTGGGAAGATTTCGACATTGTCTACAGATCTTTTCCTGATGAGAAGTAAGTTTTATTTTACCTCTACATAAGCATTTTACTTAGAAGACGTTTACTTTATTTTTGTTTATAGTTTAGGTTTAGCGTTATGGCTATAATCTCACCTGATGTAAAGTGTCGATATGGCCCAAGTTGGTAGACACGATAAACCCAACGTTACCTGAAAAAAGAAGATTTATTTTTATTGTAATCGTTCTTACAATTTTGGAGATAACTTACATTTTTATATATACACTAGCTACACCCGTGACTTCGTTTGCATGGAATTATTTTTTTTGTCCGTTTTTGTAACTTTTTTCGTGTTTTTGTTAGTGGCCTCTCGGAGGGGTACCCTAGCCGGCAAAATCATCCGTAACGTTAGCGTAAAAAGTTTATGTATAGTCTACGTATGATGGCTATACAGTGTCTAATGTGTAGTCTACGTGATCACTGTTATTATTATATATTTTTATAAATAATTGTAAACAAAATAAAAGAGTTAAGATAATTTTGTAAAGTAGTTTTTTTTACCGATAAAAAAATCTTAATAAATAATGCATAACCGAATAATTATTTTCTTTATATCTCGAATAGAACTTCAAATTAATATTTTTATAATAAGGAACTTCGTTCCTATCCAGTGTCCCACGACACCACTCGTTTTTTTTTATATATAGCTTTACTCCTGTTAGTGATAGTGTGATGTTATATAGCCTGAAGCATTCCTTATTGAGTGTTCCATCAAATACAAAAATAAAATCTGAAATCAGACTGGTAGTTGTTATGATAAGCGTGTTCAAACAAACAAACTTCATCGCTTTATGATATTATAATATAGATACAGAGTTATCTTGCGTCGTATAACAGATATTTCCAGTTAACTTATCAGCTATCGAACAGAGAAAATATCATGAACATTCACAAAGAAATTGTTACTGAAGAATTGTATATTTTATAACTTATCCCAAAAAAAAAAAACATTTGGGAATTGCTGGCTCAAGTGTTCCAGCCAAGTCCCGTGTACCCATATTGTAGATTTTTCAATAATAAGGATTTTTTAAGGACTATTTTGTTCGCGCAATTTTTTAAAATAACCTAACTCGATAATCGTCATACAATTTACTACGCGCGCACGAAATACATTTATGCATCCCCTCCCTGCCTGGGAAGACTGAGAGGGGTATGTGGGACTCACCCGGCGTTAACCGTCTAAAATAATTATAGAAATAAATGAAATTTTTTAATAATTCCATAAGTGAAAAATAATTACGCTTTTTAGTTTTTAGTGTAATGCCTAGTGTAAAGCTGTTTTAATGCCTAATAAATCACGCTTGCATAAAAAAGGCGTGGACCCAGAGAGTCGGTATATTGTGTATATACCAAAAAAAAAAAATGCGAATACCCACTAAAACTCCACAGCCGTCTGTCCCCTTCCTGGGGCAACGCGGGTCCGTGCATGCAATCACCGCGTCACCCCAGCAAAGAAAAGATAGCTTGTTGGGGCTGAACACTTTTCTTTTTTTTCCTCTCTTAAATGTTGTTTTGGTATACTAATTAACTATACGTACAATTTTTGGCATTGGCATTTATAAAATTCTGATAGTATAACAATTCCTTTTAAAAATTTTTAATGGAGTTAAGTCATACAAAACTTGTAATATTTACAGATATGTCGGTTTCATCGAAGGCACGTCAGCGACAATTTTAATCCGAGAACCGGACATTATAAAACGTGTTACCATAAAAGATTTCGATCACTTTGTCAACCATAAGAATTTTTTTCCCGACCAAATGTTTACTGATTCTCTACTTATGTTGAAAGGTATGTGATATAAAGGTCTCTTAACGAATAAATAGTGTTGTTGAACAATAAAATGCCATGGCTATTATAGAAATACCATCGATAAATGTTTGGGATCTATTTGTCGGTTACTATGACCAGGTTCTCATAACGTTATACTATACTAATAATTTATGGTGTAATATGTTGACATTTAAATTACTAGATTTTACGTGTTGCTTCGCTCAACAAACAGATCGGATGACGCAATAAAAAGTTTCCTACAAAGTTTGTCCCTCTTTTTACTCCATTTACAATAAGGTTTTCGCGAGGAAAAGTAACTTATCACCGCCTGCAGGTTCCCATCTATCACTATACCAAAATTCATTATAATCTATTCAGCGACTTAGAAATGAAAGTATATCAAGCATGGTGGTAGGGTTTTTTCTAATGCCCACCTGGGTAGCTACCACCCTCGAGTTAAAAACCTGCAGCCAAATACTAGTGGGTGTGTTCCGGCAGCTGCACTTAGGATCCAGTCCTCCACAGGTTTAGCGTGTCTACCTACTTGGGCCGTATCGTCACTTAAGATCATCACAAGCATAAAAAAATCCATTTCGCATTTATTATATTAGTATGGACCAACTACTATACAAGCTTACAGTCTCCTCTATCCGGTGGTATGTGTCAAAACGTCAACACTGAACACGTTCATTTTCAGAATTCAAATCTCATTCATTTCCTTTTATATTCATGGAACATTTAAAACGTTTAAATACAGAAAACTCTGCCCTAAACCCTTAGTTGAAATGGCAAGTAACTAAGGGCGCCAAAGTAGTCCAACATGTTCCAGTGAATCAATACTGTATAACAAAGTTATACTTACTCTAATAGAATGAGAGGCGTTAATGTCAAATATAAATAATTTATATAAAATTTGAGTTAATTTTTTAACGTTTTGCCCCAGTAATAACTTATATATACTTGTAGATGAGAAATGGCGCGATATGCGAACCACCCTGAGCCCGGCGTTCACCGGTTCCAAAATGAGGCTGATGGTTCCCTTTATGATGGAGATAAGTCACAATATTGTGGAATATTTGAAAGGTGAACTGTGATCATACAACTCATTAACTTAATATATTATTATGAGTGTAATAACATAAAGTAGTAAGTTATCTTATCAAGAATAATTTACTATTCGAAGGTCATTATACGTTAAATGGTTATATGAATACGTATGTGTCTTGAAGTTATTTCATCTCTGTACACGATGTTAACTATAGAAAATATAGTTATAATAGACTAAATATAATTCAATAGAATGCTTGTTTAGGAAAAGCAAAAATCTCCTTAAATATTAGAATGAAGTAAAAATAGAAACGTCATCTGAGACTTTACCTGATCCTATGTAATTTACACTTAAGTTGGGTAAATAGTAGTATAGAATTGGTTAATAATTCTACAGCTAAATCATATTGGCCTTCGCAGCTTTCAGTAAAAAAGTTTTAACAGTTTGCCCTTTATAACGATGATAGCTTAGTAGTGTGTACGGCCTCCGCGTCAATAGACGTGAGTTCGAACCCAACAACAATGATCTTGAGCTTACGGTGAAGGTAAACATCGTGATGAACCATAGCATGGTGGTAGGGCTTTTTCTGATGCACACCCTCAAGTTGAAAATATCTATATTGTCGCTAAATACCTACAGGTGTGTTCTGCCAGTTACCCTATTACATTTAGCGTGTCCCCTATCTTGAGCCAAATACCATAAGAATGCTAAACCTGTAAAGTATAAAACACATAAGAATTTAATAGAAATAAATTAATTTCTGTATTAAATATCTCGCAGATCATAAATCCGAAGATATCAATGTTAACGATGTGATGCAAAGATACACCAACGATGTCATCGCCTCAGCAGGCTTCGGGCTTCAAGTAGACTCCTTGAGGGACAAGAACAATGCGTTCTACCAATGCGGCCAGACTATTTTCAAATTTTCATTCATCCAGAGAATCGGTTTGATAGTGCATTCACAATTCCCTGGTTTGGTTGAGGTAAGCAACTGTGAGGGGGTCAGACATTTGTATATGATGGGCGTTTTTTGCAGTGTCAATATTAAAGTTATTCAAGCGGAACTTCTTATGGGAGGGCTTTGAAATTCTGATCTGCATCCTTTTTGTGTGACGCTCGTTCCGATAAAATGCGCTTGAGGATAGTAAGGGAGCTAAGGAAGAAGGGAAAGGGGATTAAGAGAGAGTGAGATTTGAGGATGTCTCACTTCTGTTGTATGTTCTTAAGTAAAACGCCGTATTTTAATTATAATTATTATTTATTGACTTCGAACCTGGGACTCAGAAAACAAAATGATTTTAAGGAAAAAAAAATCTACAGTTAGGTATTTCACCTTCTCCTTTTGTGAACATGTTATGTTACAGAAGGAGGCCGCGGAGAGAGCTCGTGAGACAGAACCCTACGGGTATCCTCTCCGCTGTAGACGAATAAGTGGTCGGAGGGGCCGGTATGCCTGTACTCTTCCGTTGCCTTAAACCGAACTTAGGGGGGCGGGTTGGGGGACCCACCTCCCAATACGTCAGTCTGGCTGACTGTGAGGGCAGCTTGCCAGGCTGCCCGTATGGGCACCGGCTTACCACCAGGCCGGGCCAGTCGCTGGAGTGACGCGGTGATTGCATGCACGGACCCGCGTCGCCCCAGGAAGGCGACAGATGGCCGTGGAGTGATTCCCACCCTCTCAGTCCCCCCGGGCTGGGAGGGAATGCATAAATACATTTCCCCACGTAAAAAAAAGTATTTCACCTTACGGTGACTCACCGTGTTCGAGAATCAGTTTTAATCTACCGATTTTGTTACTACCCACTCTCTTCAATCTCACTCGACATACAGCGGGAGGTACTACGTAAAATATATTTCGCAAATGAAGGCATAAAAGAAGTATGAACAATGACGTTGTGACCGTTTTCCAGAAAATTGGATTTAATTTGGTTCCCACTGCGACAAAGAACTTTTTCAGAGATATCGTAGCCACTACTATGGAATATAGGCTTAAAAATAACGTGGACAGACCAGATATGATACAATTGTTAATGGAAGCTTCTAGAGGTAAATCATTGATTTAATTACATCACTTAAACGTTCTTATAAATGTAACGTTATTAGCCTGTCTTTTGATGCACTGTCATCTTGAGATGGATGAAATTGGTTATAGGGAAAGAAGATTTTTTTTATACTTAAGGTTTAGCGTTATGACCTTAATCTCACCTGATCTTAAGTAAAGATATGGCCCACGTCGGTAGACACGCTAAACCTGTGGAGGAACTAGTTTTCAATTGCAATTGTCAGAACACACCTATTGATATTTGGCGGCAGATTTTCAACGTATGATTGGTTGCTAGCCAGGTGGGTATTAGAAAAACCTCTTCCACCATGCTATGGTTTTCTCACGATGTTTAACCTCACCAAAAGCTCAAGCTCATTGTAGGTGGTTGGATTCGAACTCACGTCCCTTGACGCGAACTCGTATACACTACCACTGAGCTACCATCGCTTTAGATATATTCAAGTAGTTTGTAAAGGTAAAATGAGCGTTTTTATAATTTTTCATGATGCCAATAAACATTCAGACAAAGTATATGTAGAGAAATGTGTTTCTTAACTTAAATTTAATTAGAAAATTTTATCTGTAATATTATCTGCTAGATAGAAGTTTCATTGTTAAAATACACAGATAGATATTTAAAACGATATAGATCTCTATATCAATCGGAAAGGAAACGTCGATTATAACTTAGAAAGGGCATTTAATGTACAGAGTTGGTTTTAATCTAAGTTTAATATACACTAGCGTACTTGGTAAACTTTGTATTATGTAGTTGGAAACATACGGCCCGCTAGCCTCTGTACTTCCGCTTATGAAATCTCTGATATCTTCTGAGATATCCATTTTAATGGAATGCTGTTGAGGGCACTTTTGATTTACATGAAATGTATAACACATGCTCTGTATTTCATTGGATGAAGAATAGTACCGTATTGTATAAAATAGCTCGGTAACACGTTTTTTTTTTCTGTAATATGTAAAAGATAACAATAGTTACTGTGGGTTGTCCTTAGGAGATAAATATATACCATCCCGGACTTTTTTATCGACCTTTTAAAGATATACAATGTCCTAATATACCATCAAAGTCAAACAAATAAGTTCTATCAAAATATACCAAATTGAATTCGCGTATTTTTACATGGATTCTCCACAGAATGGAGCGACAACGAACTGGCTGCTCAGGTCTTTATATTTTTCGCCGCCGGATTCGAAACTACATCCAATGCTTTGACAATCTGCATACACGAACTAGCGCTGAACGCCGACGTCCAGGAGAAATTGTACCAGGAAGTCAGAACTTACAATGAGGTCAACAATGGTATTAATTATGACGGTATCACAGAGCTCAAGTATTTGGACTGCGTGATAAATGGTTGGTACTCTACTCAGACCCTCGCTTCTTATCGTTCCCTTTTTTTATAGTTAAAGCTTAGCTTAATGGCCATAATCTCACCTGATCTTAAGCGATGATACGGCCCATGTTGGTAGACACGCTGAACCTGTGGAGGAAGTGGCTCTCAAGTGCAACTTCCGGAAAACACCTATTAGTGTTTAGCGGCAGATTTTCCACTTGAGGGTGGTAGCTAGTCATGCATTTATTAGGATAGTTTAAAAAGGAACTCTTCAATTGTGATAGTAGAATAAACTCCAATGATTTCAGTATTCCAGCAAAAACGGTGAATCCTTACATAGAGCTTTACAGTGCCTGCTTACGATATATCAGAATTTATTATTTGTATTTTATATATTTATTTAACAAGCAATTTTAGACAAAATACCATCAGTACCTACTGCAGAATATAAATGACTTAAACAAATAAATTTAAGAATAAAGATTACACACGAAAGGAGTAAGAATCTTTGTTTTTCTAAAATATTTTAACTCCGTTGAGACAATAAGGGTTTCTGCCAGTGTTAAAATGTAATAGAAACATTGTTAATTATGTTCGTGCGTAATACGATTTGTTTCTATTTCTAGAAGCGTCTAGGAAATGGAGTGCCGCTGTGGTCATAGACAGAATTTGCACGAAGAGTTATGATTTACCACCGCCGCGTGACGGCGGCAAGCCTTATAGAGTAAGTATATGTAATTCAGATGGTGAATTCCTTACACTCTTGGTTGAAATATGTTGGGCAGTTTCTGATAGTCGTTGCTTCAATGATGTATTTTAGGGAATCATACGTTTTGACAAATACTCGTTATTCACAACGGAGTCAGCACCTTACAATTTGTAATACTAACTTTTACCCTCGGCTTTGTTCTTGTTAATGTTGATTCCGCAAACAAATCGGATGTCGCATTAAAAAGTTTCCGTACAACGTTTATCCTTATTTTTACCCAAATTTCAATATATTTTTGAGAGAAAAAATACCCTATCACCGTCTCCAAGGATTTATCTATCTCTACATAAAAATTTAACATAATCGGTACAGCAGTTTAGCTGTGAAAGCGTAACAAACAAAAAGACTCACGTTCCTATTTATAACATTAGTAAGGATGTGAATTGCACGGTTGGTATAGTGGTATAAGCGGTCGGTGTCACCGCGCTAAGTGCTCTGTATTCGAACCCTGTGCAGGACAATTATTTGCCTGGTTCAAATATAATTAAACTCAATCTAAGTATGACTTTGTACCCGTTAATTGCATTTTTGTAAAGCCCCGCGGAATACAAGGCTGAATACTTAGTTCGGGAGTTGTTTGTTTTTTTTTTTTTTTTTTTTTCGAAAGGACCTACACTGTTAGCCTTAGGGGCTTTTACAGCTTCACCTGAACTAGTGGGGCGAGCGCGGAAGGCGCTCAAACCCGCGGGGCAACTCGCACAAGGGTGTCACTAGTGACCGAACCTCGGCTTGGGCTGTTGCCGAATCGCGTATGAGAGAAAACGAACGCGGTACTATCTATTATGAGAGAACGTTATAGTAATAAGAAATAAAAGAATAAAAGACCACGGGCGGTCCCTCACAGAACCGTGTACGTACTGTGTGAGTGTGCACGAATGTGACATGCAGTGTAATGATGTGGGTTCAGTGAGTGTGGAGTGTCACTGTATCGCGCGAGCGGGTTAGCTCGAGGGCTCCATTCCGAAGGATCGACCTAGGCTCGAGCGTCCGCAGAAGGGGGCCGCGGCGGGTGTGCGGGAGCGAAGTTAACCGACCGCCCTCGGCGGCGAGGACGACGGTTTCGCGGTCTAGCGCGCGCGTATGCGCGATTCGGAATAGAGACGGACGGAAAAGACGCGGTATGTCGCGTGAATTTATCCGGCGGATCGAGGAAGATGTGACGAGGGCGGCGTTTGTATCCGCTATCGTTCGGGTTCGGATCGTATTTCACAGAATTCACTACTAGAGGATTCGGATGTGCCTCCGCTCTCTCGAAGTGAGTCTTGGTGAGGTCACGAATGTATGCCCTAATAGAGGGCATTTCGAGGTCTTTGTGCAGATCAACATCTCGTACGTACCAGGGGGCTCCGGTAATCGCACGCAGATATTTGTTCTGCAACACTTGCAGAGGTCTGAGAGTGGGTTTCGAGGCACGAGCAAAGGCTGGACAGCCGTATGTTAGGATCGGACGGATACATGTCTTGTATAAAGTAAGCTTACAGCTCAGTGACATTTTACTTTTCGAATTATAAAGAGGGCGAAGGTGGACTAAGGCTATAGTAGCTTTTCTTTTCACCCTCTTGATATGGGAGCTGAAAATGAGCTTCGAATCTAAATCGACACCTAAGTACCTGACCACTGAGGCCCAGGGAATATCTCTCGAATAAAGTTTGAGAGGAGCGTATGGAGGAATTCTACTTTTCCGAATAGGATCGAACATAACGGCGGCACTCTTTTCCGGGTTAAGTGCGATACACCATTTACTACACCAGTCGCCAAAAGTGACTACAGCTCTTTGGACATAACTGATGAGTTTGACGTGGTTCCTAAGACTACCGAATATGACTGTATCATCAGCGTAAAATCCGAACTGAATTCCTTTTTCGAGGGAGGGGATATCGCTGATGAACAGGTTAAAAAGCAGAGGCGCCAGGATAGAACCTTGGGGAACTCCCGCTCTTATCGGGTGTGGAGATGAGAGTGCTCCTTCTACTCGATAGCAGAAGGAGCGCTCGGAGAGATAATTGAGTAGTATCCGGACTAGATTGTCCGGAATTTCTGCTTGATTGAGCTTATATATAAGCCCCGAGTGCCAAACCTTATCGAATGCTTTGGCTACATCAAAGAAAATTGCAAGGGTGCGATATGGAGATTTTTTAAAACCAGGGATATTGAATTTAGAGAGGACGTGCTCCGTGAGGCGGAGTACTTGGTCCGTGCATGAGTGTCTGGCTCTAAAGCCAAACTGCGCATCAGGTAGGATCTTTTTGCTGGTTACAGCGGACTCGAGACGACTCAGAAGGAGTCTCTCATAGATTTTACCTAAAGTGTTTAGGAGGCTGATAGGTCTGTAACTATCAGGAGAATTTGACTCTTTCCCTGGTTTGTGAATACCTATGACATGTGCCCTTTTCCATACTGCTGGAAAATGACAATGTGACATGGCCGCATTGAAGATGCAGACCAGAAGAGCAATCAGATGGTCAGGAAGACGTTTGAGGACTTCATTCCTGATGCCGTCTGGACCTGGAGATTTCCTTAGCTTGAGGCTTTTGATAACCGCCCGGACTTCGTCCGTTGAGATGGGATCCAGCGGAGCCGCAGGAGGAGATAACAGGAATGATTTTACTGAGGACTCGACCATGCTCATATGAATAGGGTCTGAGCCTTGATTTGGGGAACACTGCGCTTCTAGCGAGTCGGCGAGACATTCCGCCTTTTCGTCGCAGTCAAAAGCGGGAGGTATCCCGGGGCCTCTGCTTAGAGGGGGCATCGGAGTGTGATTGTTAGCCTTCAAGGCCTTAATGACCTTCCAGTAGGCAAGGTGAGTTGGTTCAAGCTCTCCTAAGAAAGCGTCCCATCTGCTTGTACGGATTTCGGCCATGCGAGCTTTCACCTCTCTCTGGAGGGCTCGAAGACGGGAGCGATTATCCTCAGAAGGATAAGAGTCATGCGCACGCATCGCCGCATTCTTTTCCGTGATCAAAGCCCGCATGTCGGGAGGGAGTATAAAACGGCGATCATTCGCCGCTTTCACCTCTTTCGAGGTCACCCTCACGGCAGTTTGCAGGTGTTCAACCAGGGAATCGATCGCAAGGTCAGCATCCGCAGCGGACTCTACTACGTTCGGGATCTTATCCAGACTTGGTGACGAAGGGTTATCGATAAGATACCTGCTTAGCCTCGCGTAATCAGCCACTTGGACGGAAGAGGGGCCGGAATCATCGGGCTGACCTAACTGTAAAATGACCGGACGATGGTCTGAGAGAAGTTCGCTCACAACTCTTATGTCGCGAACAGGAAGTGCGATTCCCTTGAGGAGGGCTACATCTAGTACGGACGGGCGAGTGTTGCTTCGAATAGCGTAGTGAGTTGGCTCAGAGGGAGCTACTACATCGAAAGAAAGCTCACTCTCAAGCTCTGCAAGAATAGTACCATTTCGAGAAGTGTATGAACTATTATACATTTCGTGACCACTGTTAAGGTCGCCGGCGATAATCACTGAGTTACCTAGTGAAAATAGAGTAGCGAGATCCTTTTTCGTGAGGCGTTTACTCGGGCTTAAATAAGCGGAGACTATGTAAATCGAGGGATGTCCTGACATACCTATCCTACAAATCGAGACTTCGATGTTATCGAGTTTAGGAGGATCTATTGGAGTACAATAGAGAGATTTTTTATAGTATATCATCGTGCCTCCACCGCTGGTGTATGTACGATCATTTCTTACTATAGAGTAGTTTGCGATTCTCGGATCGCGCGTACTAGGTTTTAGAAATGTTTCTTGGATAAGAAACACATCCACCTGGTGGTCTTGAAGATACTTAGCCACCAGGTCGCGTTGGTTTCCAAAGGTAAATGCATTATAAAAGGATAAAGTCAAACCGCGGGGCTTGATTTTATCCATCTAACTATAGACTACGTAAAATTAAAAAAAAAAAACTAAGTTTTTATTTGGAATTTGATTGATAGAAACATTGCAGTGAAGCTGCAACGTTTGGGAACGATGAGATAATTCCCATCTGTTTCAGCGGGTCCGAGGTGCGTTTAATCGCGTCGTTGAACGCGATGATTTCACTCAGACTGAGCTTCCTCAGGATTTGCTCGAGAGTGATAAAATTACCCCCTTGGAAAAGATCCTCCGGGAGCTTATGCTCCTGAGCTGGAGCGGAGGCCTTTTGCGGCTTAGATTTTTGGGCCCACGCCGTCTGAGGGACTCGTGCGGGCTTGGAGGGTTCAGGTGCATATGCACCAGAGGAGGTTTTAAGCTGAGGATACGCCTCAGCAGACATAAGCGGTGGGGGCTGGGGCCGGGGGGCCGCAGTGGGAGCCCGGCGAGTTGGTCTCGGGTGGCGCGGGCGCCTCGTACGAGGCGCACACTCACACCCGCGGTAATTGGCGGGGTGCCCTGCCTTTTTGCAGAGCACACAGCTGGGCGGAGCAGCTGTCTCAGGGGTGCGGGTGCACTCCTTGGTGGAATGGTCCCCTAGGCACTTAACGCACCGGGGGCGAAGGTGGCATCCGCTCGCTGAGTGACCATAATTTTGGCAGTTATGGCACTGCGATGGGATGTGAGATTTGCGGGGGGGCTCAACAGCGACCCCGGATAGTCCGCAGACAGACTTGAGGGAAAATATAGCTTTCCCTTCAGATGTGCGGTCCAGGAGGACCGTGACCATATCGTATGGCCTTTTGGATTGCCTGTGATACATGCGGAAAACTTCCCGCACCGGGAATCCTTGAGCTCGCAGGGAAGCTGCGACCTCAGGAAGAGGGAGTTCCTTGGGAACTCGCCTAATGACTACTCGAAGGAGGCGTTCCTCCTCGAGTGTATATGTGTAGTAGGGCTGTTTGGCGGCGGTGAGAAATTCCGTCAGTTTTCTATGCATTTCGGAATTCTGCACTTTAATTTGAATGCCCGCGGGCGTGCTTGTCGCGTGCGTGAAGTTAATGCTCCGTGAGTGAAGCTCAGCGGAGATTCGGGTCCAGGCGGATTTGTCCTGCATAATTACAGGCGGAGGAGCGCGTAGCTTCGGCTGAGCCTGGCCAGCCGAGGCCGAGAGGCCGGAAGCGGGGGCGCGAGTCGCGGGCGCGGGTGCGGCATGTGACGCGGGCGCTACGCGGGGCGCGGGAGCCTTTTTAGGGCGGCTCTCACCATCAGGGCTTAGATATACCCTACTGGAGTCAGATTCTGACTCCTGGGGAGATCGGAACGCGGATATGGAGGGTGCGGGGGTGACCGCACGACTGCCCTCACCATCAGGGATGGCGTAGCGCTTTCCAGCACCCGAGTCAGAGTCCGGGCGCTTTGTGCGTTTGCGCTTTGTACGTCTAGTGCGAGATTGAACGACCTCGAAGTCGTTTTCAGTTAGCGTGCTCCCTTCGGAGCTGAGTTGATCGCCCTCCATGCTGATCGGGCTCGCGCACGATGCACGCGAGACCGGCCTTACGCATGGATGGCGATCGTTGCTGTCTTCCGGTGACAGCGGCGAGAACATATTGTTCAGCTGAATGGAGCACGCGGCGCCGGTCGGTGCTTCCGGTGCGCGCGTGTTTGCTCGTGCTGGGAGTGGTCGTAGCGCGTACGACGACATTTTTTCAAAATCACCCCTAGTGGGTGATGATGGCTTTGTGGTAGCGGACCTAACCGGAATCGTGGCAGGAGCAGAAGGCTCGACTGCCACGGTCGATTTCGTGGGCCCTTCCATGGCGCGCATCGAACTGTCCGATGCGTTTATATTGCGGGCTGGTTTTCTTATATGCGGTTGCATCGGGTGCAACTCCCTGTAAGCCCTATAGAGCTCCGGGTGTCCTTTGAGGAACTGGGACATACGCTCATATTCGAGCTCCCTATCTTTGGCTGCTAAAGCCATTTCGATGATGGATTGGAGAATGGATAAATAAAGTGAATAATAATAACGTACAGGGAAATTATATATATGTATATACAATGTTAAATATGTCTTGTGGATAAATAAATAAATAAATAAACCTCCCTACCTGAAGGGCAGGGGGGCGAGGAGGTAAATAAAAGAAAAACAAATAATTATATAATGATAACAATGAATATACTTAAAATTTAAAATTCCTGTTGTTTAATGTAAGCTATATATATATGTGATTATTAAATGATATATATATATTTTTTTTTTTATTTGCAAAGACCTCCCTGCCGGAAGGGCAGGGGGGCGCGGCTGGTGAGAGTTTTGACAAACAATCCCGGGTTTGTCAAAACAACATCGGATTATGTCCACTGCACGTGCAAAATTAAAATAAAAGAAAGACAAAAAGAACAATGAACAATATCTGGGGCCTGGCCCGTAATAAAAGGCTTAGGAAAATTAAAATTTTACCTTTTATGGCGGCCGGTGACCGGCGAACTTACAGTGGCGGCACTATAAACACTGCACTGATTCACAATAACTAACCAATATTTGGGAATTACACTAAACACCGAGACAATAAGAACTTTAACACAATACCCAAACAATATGGTTGGGATTTAACAGAATTAATTTCTGTACCGCGAACTGGCAGCAATAAACGGATTACTGCCGACGACACGAATAAAAATACAAAAGAACAAAGGGCGGCGCAGCAAGGCGCAGCGATCAGGAGAACAGCGAGAGCTTACGGACACGTCCGTTCGCAACCGCGTATCTGACTCGAATCGAAAAAACGAGTTGTTTGTGGGAATGATGTGTTATGTAAAGGTCCTAGCCTGATAATAAATAGCTCATTATCACCTTTCTGAATAATTAGGTTGTCAAATAGAAAGAAATAACACTTGATCCGACAGATGGCTGCTAAGATTAGAGTGTTCAGACAAATTCTTCAGTTTGTTATGTGTCATTTGAAAAATAACTGGTTCGATTTCGAAGCGATGATAGCTCAGTTGCTAGTATGTACGAATGCCGCATCACGGGACGGGAGTTCTAATCAACCTACAATGAGCTTGAGCTTTCAGTAAAAGGCAAAACATCGTCATGAAACCATAGCATGGTGGTAGAGCTTTTTCCGCCCTGGCTAACTACCACCGTCAAGTTGAAACTTCGCTAAAAAATACCTATTAATTTGCTCCGACAGGCGCACTTGAGAGGCTGTCTGTTTACTAGGTTTAGCATGCCAACCATTTTGAGCGTCTTCGCCACTTAACATCATGTGAGATTGAGGTCATAACGCTAAACCTTAACTATAAATAAAAATACCCGTAAATGTGTTACTAAATTAACCATGTATTTCCTATTTATATTAAAGACACAGTGTATGAGGGATTCACTTTTAGGCCAGGGATAAACTAGGGGTCGAATGTCCTGCGACACGTGTCGCGGGTGAAGTGGTGATGTTGCCCGACTTCGCTCGACATGTCGCCAACACATGTCGCGGGACATTTGCCCCCCAGTGTATTCCAGGCTTTAAAATTTTCAGCTGCAGCCCGGAGACCTGGTTTACAGCGCTGCAAACTCGATCCACATGGACCCGAAGTACTTCCCTGATCCGGAAAGGTTCGATCCGGAAAGATTCTCTGACGATAACAGACATAAGATAAAATCCGGCACCTTTTTACCATTCGGTATCGGACCTAGAAACTGTGTTGGTGAGTTTCAGTACCCATAGAATTCTACATTAAAGTTGCATGCATGGAAGTAATATACGTGTATGAAGCCATGCTATATCCTTTTGACGTCTAACTTCTGACAATGAACGAGACGATGTGCAGAAGTTATGGTCTCAACATATGTACTTTAAGATCCACTCGGTCGGTTCTCAGTTGGTAGCGTGATAAACGTTGCGACAATGGACGTGTGTTCAAATTCCTGCAATGAGCTGTAGCCTTTGGTCAAGAAAACCATCGTTATGAAATCATAGCATATTGGTAACCTTTTTCTAATGTCCACGTGGCTAGCTACCACCGACAAGTTGAAAAATTTGCCATCAAATACGTGTTGGTGTGTTCCGGCAGTTGCTCTTTAGAGCCAATCCCTCCACTAGGCTTGACCACCGTCTCTGGTCACATCAACACTTAATATCAAGTGAGATTGTGACCATAAACCTTAACCATAAAGAAATGAATTTATTAAACCATTCGTTCGGTTCTTAGTTGGTAGCATGTACGGACGCTGCGACAATGGACGTGAGTTGAATTTCAGCAATGAGCTTGAGTCTCCAGTGAAGGTAAACATGGTGATAAAACCATAGGAGGGGGTATGAATAAAACCGTAGGGCTTTTTCTAATGCCGACTTGGCTACCGAACAAATAACTATAAGAAAGCACTTGAGAGCCTGTCCCTTCACTAGGCTTAATCTCTCCAGCATCTCGGGCCACTACATCACTTAACATCCGGTAAGATTATGGCCATAAATCTTTAAAGTATATACTTTTTGTTATCTCTTTATGATTTCCTTGAACAAAAATGGCTTGCAAAGTCTGAAAAATGGCTGTAGATTCCTCAGTATTTATAAAGGCCAATATATCGTAGATGAGTGTATTATTAAAATGCCTTTGTTGGCACTGGATCATTCACGCTTTGCTGTCATTATACGTAGTATCTGTTCTCCAGGAGCAAGATTCGCTATGCTGGAAATCAAAGTACTGATCTATCACTTAGTTCACAAGTTTAAGATCGTCAAATGCGAGAAGACCACAGACCCGATCAGACTGCAGCCGAAGGATTTTAACATGATAGCGTTGGGAGGTACCTGGGCCAAGTTCGTGCCAAGAGAGTTATCTTTACATTAGAATTAGATTAATAAGCATATATTCGTCTAATTTTAATCATTTACTAAATTCAAATGTTAATAACTAGTTCTCTCCCTCTAATCTAATACGTTCACGCATAACTTGGAAATCTCTATGAAAAATAAATATATGGATAAATTTTCACGATTTTTTTATATTTATTACAAGGAAAACTAACAGCTAACACAAAGAAGTTTAATTAAAAACAAACAAAAGGCTAGGCTATTTACAAGTTTTCCCAAATATATGATATATATATATATATATATTACAATAGACAGATTTTGTTAGAGGTGTTTTAATTCATGCTACCTATAATCGGTGTTCTTTAGCCTTGCTGAACCTCAACATATATTTAATTTTCTTGTATACAAACCTTGTCCTGACAATTACGAATACAATAAAAAAAGAATTTACCAGATTAGTGCTGCCGAGCGGAAGTTATGCGCGTAAATACGTGTTTGCGATTCATTTATCGATATCTTCTCTTGATAGAGTGAATCGATTGCGATGAAGCAGAAAACGAAGTAATACTCGAAGTTGCGTACAATTTTTACGTAAAAAAGTTATCTTCACTGGTTTTGTACGTTTTACGTGACGCGTGCAGGGACAAACAGTTGAACAGACAGACACTAATTTCAGAAATGCTGGAAATTTGATAGCCATTTCTTTTGAAAATATTTTATATTTACCAAAATCACATTTCTACACATTTATTATACGTATAGATTTTCAAAACAACAAATTTTACCAAAATCCGTCTTGTAGCTTCAGAGTAATCCATGTGTACAGACGGGCAAAAATTAAAAAAAATATTTAATAAACTTTTTTGTCTAATATGCGTATCAAAATACACCATAATTGTAATTTCCAATAAACATTTGATATACAGACTTTTTATTATTTCCAGTAGAACCTCGATAAGTCGAACATCAAGGAAGACGCCAAAAAATTCGAGTTATAGAGTTTTCGACTTATAGAGAATGGAAGGAGGAGGATGTTTGAAACGAAGGGAAAAATATTTTTTCGAGATTTGGAGGTCTCAACTTATTGAGTTAGACTTAACATGGTTCTACTATATATGTATTTGTATATCAGCTGGTGCACCCGTCTTTGTTCGCATTTTTTTCCCGTAAATCCCGCGTGTTCGTAAAACCCGCTCTTAGTTCTACATCGCGAAAAATTTTTTTTGCCCAATTACAAGTCCATAAATCTATGCTAATTAAGTAAAAAGCTATGCGAATGAGACGAACTTAGCAAATCATGAAATGTGAATCATCTATCATGTGGCAGGAGTGGCAACTCTGACGTAGCGTCCGAGACTTGCGACACGGATGTAGGTTCCTCTTTCGGCAATAGTCAACACTCACCTTCACCACACGTGTTGACCTCCCTGTCTAGCTAAATTTAATAGCAGTCTACTAGCGCAGCTTTAAATGCTCGTTTTAGTATAGAGCTTTCTACAGTCTTAGACAGACTGAGATCTTTTAAAAGATTATAGCGAGAATAACCTCAAATAACCTAATTAACATCAACAAGGGAAGGATATATTACAAAAGATTGTATTGTGATAGAACAACATTTTTCTTATCATACAATATTTCTTTTCCCTCGCATCTCCAAAGGTTATAAAACTATAATAATATAAATACGGCCGCATAAAATATATATAGAAGTCGAATACATCACAGAAAGAATACAAGAAACCACGAGAGAGATGCAATCATAAAACGAACTCTCGTAAAAATAAAATGCTAGCGACAATATGCTCAGAGGAAATCAAGGATAACGCCACGGAACCTTCTTATTTACGTTT
Organism: Actias luna; assembly: GCA_039707435.1. Classification (NCBI taxonomy): domain Eukaryota; kingdom Metazoa; phylum Arthropoda; class Insecta; order Lepidoptera; family Saturniidae; genus Actias; species Actias luna. The sequence goes on along the minus strand of JAZHAC010000003.1, from coordinate 15,908,693 downwards.
TATTAAACTTTAGTTTAAACCTCTGTAAGCTCGCAGAGGGATCTCAGACGTACCTACAACAATAACACTGCAATGCCATAATAATAGTATAATAAAATGAGATATAGCGAAACACTAGACGTCGTGTGTGGCCATTCAATACGCGGCTTCCATTACAATCTAAAGATTAATAATCACTAAACATTTACTTGTATATTCTATTTTGTGTTTGAGGAACACTGGCTGTTTTTGGTGTTACATTTATTATTTACAACTCAACTAAAACGTTTGTTTATTTGTTATGAAGCGATGATAGCTCAGTGGTAGTGTGTACGACTCCGCATCAGGGGACGTGAGTTCAAATCCATCTACAATGAGCTTGAGCTTTCGGTGATGGAAAATATCACGAGGAAACTATAGCATGGTGGTAGGGCTTTTTCTGATACTCGCCTGGCTAGCTGCCAGCCTCAAGTTGAAAATCTGCCGCCAAATACCAATAGGTGTGTTCCGGCAGTTTCACTTGACAGCCAGTACCTCCAAAGGTTTAGCGTGTCCACCAACTTGGGCCGTATCGTTACTTTAGATCAGGTGAGGTTATGGCCATTACGTTAAGTCGAATTTCAAAAAAATATATTTATATTGGGTAGCGAAATCAATGAGGAAAGTTTAAGTTAGAAGCAAAAACGAGAAATGGACAATACTAAGCTTTTTTATTATGGCTTTTATCTTTGTAGGAAATTTCACCAATGTCAAGTGAAAATAACTATACAATAGGGTGGGCTAAAAACAATTTTTAATCATTTTTTTTCTTTAATTACAATGAAAATATCGTCCGAGAAGACGAAAAAAAACCTGGTAAAGTGTGAGTTCTGAACCATAATACTAAGAGAAGACTTATCATGATTTTTAATTTTCCATTTAAATAACACGGGATACTTTTTATTTGGAATATTAATGTCCTCAAACGAATTATCGTCCAGTGAAACGTAATATACTTCTAGGGAATTCAACAAACTACAAAAAATATTTGATATGATTACTTGTTTAAACTTGAGTGTTATTTGAAAATTTTAATTTAATTGCAAAGTTAATTATCACAAAATTATGCAATAATACAAAACAGGAACAGAGTAAAAGGATGTCGTGCATTAACCTTTAATATCCTTTCACGCTTATCCAGGCACTCGAGACTCATGTACAGCCGCCGGGAAACTTGAAAATACGCAAGGTATTTTGGGGATGGGGGGAAAGATAATAATTACTGTGCTCACCACAATTGCGAGAGCGCGAGCAGAAGAAGCGAAGATCAATGGTGCATGTATTGCGAGGGTGTTACAATAGCCGTGTTAGTACACGACATGGAGGGGGTGGGGGATGGAAGGGTAGGTACTAGAAGAAGTGTAGAGCTGTCCTAAGCTGTCCCTGGTCCCAGGCTACAAGGGAGTTTGAAGTGTCACCGAGGTGTATTTTAGTTGGTAGGGTATTTTGTTATAGTTTATAGGTTTTAGCGTTATGGCCTTAATCTTGCCTGATCTTAAGGATGATAGGCACCAAGTTGGTGGAAGCTAGCCAGGCGGCATTAGAAAAAGGATCACCACCATGCTATGCTTTCATAACTATGTTTTCCTTCAATGAAAGCTGAAGCTCATTGTAGGTAAAATCGAACTCACGTCCCTTGACGTGTTGCAATACCATTGTAGTGTTGGGTTATTAGCACCCGATGAGTCACCACAAACCCCCTTGCCTTGGCCTGAGCCCAAGCAAAGCGTTTACGCGTTCCGATGAGGAATTCCGTACATAATAGAATTTTAAATACCAAGTTAATAAAAACAAGGGTATCGGAATAAAACTAATTTAAACGGATTTTATTGCGGTTATTTATTACTTTTGATTCCAAAAGCTTTTCAGCTTCGTAGTCACGGGGTGGACTGAGGTGTAGGTTGTCCAGAAAAGTTCATGTTACTGTGTCTATCTTTGATTTAATCTTTGTTATTGATAGTTTTCCGTTCTACGCAGAAAGAGATCACAATGTCTTGAGGGTCTGGCAATTGGTCTTTTGGGTTCCGATTTAATTAAATGTATAATTGGATCCCAAGCTTCTACTAGCTTCCAACCATATTCTCTATTGAAATTTGGATGTTTTTTAATTTCAGTAGCCTCACGAATCATCCTAGGTTCCTACCTCGGTGTTCTTTGGCAAGGATTTGTGGTTTGTCGAATCTAAGATAATGTTTGGAGCCTTCTTCTGAATGTTCAGCAACTGCAGACTTCGTAGGAACAAGGGTAGTTGGAGTACATGGTGTTAAAATATTTTGTTTTGTATTTTTTCAAATAAATACAGGATCGCTGTTTGCGAAGCCCAACGTTACACCATCTAAATATACAATATAAATTTAGGGTCGGGTCAACGGCCACGACACGGCTCTCCGACCTTACGAACCTCACTTTCTTCGTCACAACTGACTGTTTTTACATAAGTTTGACGTTGATTTAACCGTGTTTTTATCTCGCAAGATATTCGTCGACAACTGTAGGCCTTTATCTACAGATGTATAGATAGCTGTCTGTTAATATAATAATATTAGGGGCTGTATACACTATATAATTTAGTAGCTATTAACGAGCTTTAACTACTTGAAGGAAAACATATTGAGTAAACCCTAGTATGGTGGTAAGGCTATTTCTAATGTCCGCCTGGCTAGCAACCACCATCAAGTAGAAAATTCGCCACCCAATACCAATAGGTGTGTTCCGGAAGTTGCATTTGAGAGCCAGTCCCTCCGCAGGTTTATCGTGTCTAACAACTTGAACAGTATAGTCACTTAAGATCAGGTGAGATTATGGCCATAACGGTAAACCTTAACTATAAAAAAATATATATATAAAAACCGTTTTTAATTTAAAAAAAAACCTCATCACGGGATGCCCGTCTCATATTAATATAAGAATTCATTACATATTAACTCAAAAACAATAAATAAACTATGCTATATAATAATAATAGTCTGAAGTTCATAGTAAGAAACAACGAAGTTGATATCTAAAGTGAGATGGCGTAGAGAAGGAATGACAGCATAAGCCAGCGTCGTGCCACTTTCCGTCGCGCTAACGAATCGATTTTACCGCCATTGCACGCATATGTATGTTTCACATTAATTATACTTATTTTGCACCAATTTGGATCGGGTTTATTATGTTTTAGCTTTACCTACGACTTTTTTTGCGTGTAACCAAAAAAAATTAATAGTTTTTGCCAGTTTTTGTAACTTTTTTCTATACCGAGTTTGCCGACTCTTACCATTGTCGCACCGTGAGATTGTGGAACCGTCTTCCTGTCAGCGTTTTCCCTCCTTCCTATGATACTGGGTCCTTCAAAAGAGGCGTGAAGAGGTACCTAAGCAGGCCAGCATGACAGCCGCGACTGACAGTGAATTCTGTTCGGTGTCTGTCGCATCTGATATGGATTGTACAGTATTTACCATCAGGTCCAAGGCAGTCACTTTGCAGTGCAACATAAAAAAAATACATCTTTGCTTCTATTTGTGGCCTCGTGATGTTAAATAGCCTAGCCTTCCTCGATGATTACATATATTTCAACCGATTTATATCTTATAAAATGGACGCTCGGTCGATTGCTTTAACGTGCGACTTAAAAATCACGCGTAAGCAAGGTCGTAGGTACCAAGCTTCAACATATGGATAACGATTATTATTTCTTCTACATGGTATAAGTAGCTAGAGATTATTAGAATTATTCCAAAGCCATGATTGTATGTATATTACTATTGGTAGATAAATGTTATCATTTCCAAGTGTATTTTGTTTTGATTACACTCGCGCATTCCTTCACTTTGACAAACTTCTAAACTTAATGCATTATTACCTTCTCGTTATATGTTATACCTCGGTGTCGGCTAATATATAAGAGTTACCACAAGCTTTTAGCTTTTATTCCCGGTGTGACGGCGCCCGGGTGCCATTAAACCGACCTTAACTGGCGAGTGTAATGTTTTAAGCTGCGAAACCTTACCACCATTAGCGCAGACGAGGCAACCGAAGAGTTGTCGCTTGGTTGTGTAGAATAAACCTTATTTCTTAGACTTAGACAAATTATAGTTTTAGAAAGCTCTACTGCACTTTTTACGCATGAGAGCCAGTCCCTTTATAGCGTACTCACCAACTTGGCCCACATCGTCACTTAAAACCAGGTGAGATTGTGGCCATAACGCAAAAAGTTGCCAGTAAAAAAAATTACAAAAAAAAAACGGCTTGTTATTAACACCATACGACAGGAGTGAGACAACACTATATATCTCTCGCTCACTTAACCGCCTCGAACCGACTTTACCCGAGGTTGATGATCACGATTTCAAAGTCGAAAGTTTCACTTCCAAAAATCGTGTGCTTGTTTGTACGTTACTTATACTGCTTTCGTGTGACGAAGCAAAAATAGCTTTAGGTGTTTCACAGCACTGAGACGCAGCCATTTTGAAATGGATTGTTTTTTTTTAAATGTAATCAAACTTCGTGGTTTTTAAAATTACTCTCATCTGGTTCCCATAAATATGCGTAGGAAGTTTAATTCCAGAAAAACGTTTTAAAACCAGTGTAATTAAAAATACATTTTTTCACTCTCAAACTTACAAGGTCCACGCCGAAAAGTTCTTAAACGGAATTAATGACGCCACAATTGTAATGTTATGTACAAATTAAGCTTGGTGATTTTCATTTATCCCGATGATACTGGTCCCTCGACCCTTAGTAATACCCTAAAACCCGTATTAGCGATGACAGCTCTGTCGGTAGTATATACGGACGTCGCGTCAATGGACGGGAGTTCGAATTCATCTGCAATGAGCTCGAGCTTTCGGTGAAGGAAAACGGTGTAATGAAACCGTAAGCCTGGTGGTAGGGCTTTTTCTAATGCCCGCCTGGCTAGCTACCACCCTCAAGTTGAAAATTTTACCGCCAAATACCATTAGGTGTGTTCCGTCAGTTTCACTTGACAGCCAGTACCTCCATAGGTTTAGCGTGTCCACCAACTTGGACCGTATCGTCACTTAAGATCAGGTGAGATTATGGCCATTACGTTAAGCCTTAACTATAAATTAAAAGAGTAAAGATAAGTAACAAAATAACTTTACATCATTTTTGGAAATCTCTGTTTGTGTGTCTGTGCACGCATCACTGCTAAAGTACAACGTTTATGATAAAATGTCACCAAATAGATTTAATCTAAATTTAAAGCGAGTTCACGAGTGACATTTAGTCTTTGTTTCATTAAAATCAGTTGACTCTATCAAAAGTGATTGAAATTTGAATGACGTCGGGAGGTTAAATTACTTGAAATTCACGCGAACAAAGTCGCAGGCACAATTAGTGTAAATTATTTATTTATTCTAAGTTATTAAACTTACACTATCAGCGACGAGTTAAAATTAAAATAAATATATGTGTTATCATAAAAACAGTCGCATAATCTCTGCAGACCACAATGTTTCAGACACAAATGTTGTTTATTAAAGGTAATGTGTTCCGTAACCCGGTGTTGCCAGGTTACCGCATTATTTGTGACCCCTCCGAGACATATACACGGAGCGTGTGGCAACACGGAAATGTCACCTGTCATATCGTTTGCACTGTATATAATAACATCAGCTCCGGTAATCTAAATATTCTATAGTATGTCTTCTATTCTCCTCTATGGCATTTGTCACTTTGGCAAATGGTACATCCAGTATACGGCTGTTTCAGTGCATTTAGCCAGAATTATTGTGCTTACCAATTAAACTGTAAAATAAAACCTTATAACGAACGAATGATGACAATTAAAAAAGAAATCGTTCTGAAATCATCATTTTCAATTTTTATGGAGTAGCATTTACATAACAATTTATACTAAAACTAGCTTTCACCTGTGGCTTCGCTCGCGTTAATATTGATTCAGTCAAACAAATCGGATAGCGTAATAAAAACATTCATATAAAGTTTATGCCTTTCTTTACCCCCACTTAAAATAAGTTTTTCTCGAGAAAAAGTAGCCTACTACCCTGAGTATTCTCCAGTCTACTGCTAAGTAGTCTCCAGGTACCCATCTATCTCTATACGAAATATCATAATAATCGATTCAGCGGTTTAGGCGTAAACGTGTAACAAACAGACAAACTCACTTTCGCATTTATAATAAGTAAGGATCATAGAAAATGCGCCATTTTACAAGAAATAAATAAATATCGAACAAGCGAAAGCTGAAATTAGAAAATTCGATAAACAACAATATGAATTTATTGATATAGATAGATAGTTAGATATATAAATATAGATATTAGTATTAAAAAGGTACTCCCCTTTTATTTATCCGGGCGTAAATTACACCGCCGTTTCCACCAATATATAATCTAATCTATAATAATTTATGTTCACGGCGTTCTCCCCGGGGGGTGGCCATAATAATAGTAAAAGATTATGCGGCAGCGGCGGTCGTGACAGCGGAAATTTATACTCCGCGACCTAAAACGAGGCCGCTGAGATGTTATTAACGAATAAAATAATTCGGGAAAATTTCTAAATAATTCTATGCAGAACAGAATAGATAACTTATGCCGTCACTTACTTTACACCAGCCAGTAGTTTATCATTTAACTTAATTGTTATATTTGATTTTCATTTATTTTTAAGCTCTATTAATATATTAACAATAACGTCGAAGGCTTCGCTCACGTAAATATTGTCATTGTCAAACAGATTGGATGACGTAATAAAAAGTTTCATACAACGTATACTCCTTTCTCTTCTCTTTACCCACTTCCGATATGTTTCTTTACCGAGAAAGAGTAGCCTATAGCCATCTCCAAATGCCCGTCTATCTCTATATCAAAATACATCGTAATCTATTCAGCTGTGTAGGCGTGACAGTAAGAGTAACAAACGAACAAACAAACTCACTTTCGCATCCATAATAATATCAAGGATTACTTAATCATATAAAATTATTTCGTAGTTATTATAGAACAAAACTATTATAAGGTTCATTGATAGGTATATTTCACATAATAGACCTTAGTTTCACGGTAACTTTAGGGATATTTCCATAAAGTCAATAATTCAATAACTTAAACAGAAGGAAATGCGGATATTAAAAACTCATAAATAATAACTCGGTGGTTCACAGACACGTGAGGAAGTCTCGTTCCCGGCTAGTCCTGAAAAAATGATTGTATTGTTAGCTTTTTTTTACTATTAAGGTTTAGCCTTGTGGCCATAATTTCACCTGATCTCTGTGGAGGAACTGGCGCTCAAGTGCAGCTGCCGGAACCCACCTATTGGTATTTGGTGGAAAATTTTCAACTTGAGGGTGGTAGCTAGCCAAGCAGGCATTAGAAAAAGCCCTACCATCATGCTATGATTTCCTCACGATGTTTTCCTTCACCGAAGCTCAAGCTCATTGTAGGTAGTTGGATTCGAACTCACGTCCCTTGACGCGAAGTCGTATACATTAGCACTGAGCTATCAGCTTGGTCTTTGATCGCCTCTTTATATTCAATATCATATTACAGGGGTTTAAATATTTATTTATTATTTAGACGTTTGATCAATAACAACTTTATGGTCTGGAGTTTATATTTACATGTTTGGCTAAAAAACCTTTATAAATTTAAATTGTAATGACAAGATTTTATAAAAATTGTTTTAATAATCTATTTCAAGTATTAAGTATTAAGTAAGTATTCGTCACTGACATGCTTCCGCCACAAGAGACTATACAAAGAAAATAGTGTTGACATGTAAATAGACGTGCTAAGTACTTGTACGTATACTAAATATATGCTACGCTTATGTGGCCCATCTTAAGGATTTTATAGGTTCTTACGAAATAGGGGATTTTTTTATTACTAATTATACTTTTTTGTACGTCATTGTTAACGTTATTATGAAATGTGGATGTACTTAAACAGTTATCTAAACGTATGTGACAGAAATATTTCCAGAAGTAACAACACCATATCCATATATAAACTTGGAAAATAGATCCTAATATTATGAGAAACATAATTCAAACCGAGAACAAAATCTATTAGAACATTAAAACAACATTTATAAGGTATCTGAAGACCTAGAATTGACTGCGTAGATGATTCTGTTTAAGCGACACACTGGTAACACCTTCCGGGACGAAATCGAGTGAAGATGTAAAATAAATATGATTACTTCTGCTTAGATGGGACCCGTATCCAGGTGCTACCGGTCGTTTTTATGTTTAATTTATTGGCCTTCAAACGTATGACCCAGTTAAATAAAAAATAGTATTTTAAGATAAAATAATACAGTACCTCTAGTAACACAGTTCATATATGGGAGTTCATTCATCGATTCGTAAGTTAACATTTCGTTACGGCCAGCATCTATAACCGTCACGTTACTGTTATTATATGAATAGCGATGATAGCTCAGTGGTAGTGTGTAAGGGACGTGAGTTCGAATCCAAGCACCTACAATGAGCTTGAGCTTTCGGTGAAGGAAAACATCGTGAAGAAACCATAGCACGGTGGTAGGGCTTTTTCTAATGCCCGCTTGGGTAGCTATCACCCTCAACTTGTAAACCTGCCGCCAAATACCAATAGGTGTGTTCCGACAGCTGCACTTGAGAGCCAGTTTCTCCACAGGTTTAGCGTGTCTACCAATTTGGGCCGTATTGTCACTTAAGATCAGCTGAGATTATAGCCATAACGCTAAAAACCATAAGTATAAAAAAAACATTTTTGGAACAAATTTCTTTATCGCACGGTACGCATGGAAGCTAGACAAATCAAAATATAAGATTTTTCCATCACAACCCGTCTTTAGTGTGTTCTAAATTGCACTATATTTTTACAGTGTAGACGGTTATCCACAGCGCGTATGCTATTAGCTGTGCCCAGTTATAGGTGCGCGCTGATTGGTTCAACACTGCCAGTAAGTTCTCAACGGCTATGCAGATATAGTTTGTCATAGTCGTCAACTGTTTTGTAACGTATTGTAATGAATTAGATGAATTGAATGACGTACAATAAAATGTTTATGGACATAAACTTAAAAAAATATATTAATTACGAAATATTCTACCATTTCTTAAATCAATTAGTTACCCCTGGTTTCATTAGTTGTTCTCAGACGTCAGTAATTCATTTATTTGTATTTGTTAATCAATAATATAACACGGTTATAATAAATAAGATACTATATAAGGAAGTTCGTCCAACCGAGTGTTCCACGACACTCACGTATTTTTACAACATGCTGTATATGACTCACTTAATAATATTCAGACTTGTCGGCCTAATTAGCGTATGTTCTATACTATAACTATTTTTCATATATATTCTAATGTAAATATTTGGATATATTTTCGTACATAAAAATACACATTAAATATTGGTATATATTTGTATGGGACAAGTTTATATTTGGGATTCAATAATTGTTTGCTATTGTATCGCGGCCACTATACATAGAGCGATGATCCTTAAATACTGACGTTCTTTATATTGTCATGTTTCGAATATTAGAACAGGTCCAGGCTTGCGTCTTGATATACAGTTTATAGGTTTAGTATTATGGGCATAATCTCACCGGATGTTAAATAACGATGAGGCTAAATACGGGATAGATTTCTAGTAATAAATAATTTGACAGGTAATAAAGATTTCTATCAAGATAAAACTAATTTAAATGGATTTTATTGTGGTTATTTATTAATTTTGATCCCGACGATTCGAAAGCTTCTCAGCCTTCGTGGTCTCGGAGTGGACTGAGGTGTAGATTGTCCAGAAAAGTACATGTTACAGTGTCTACCTTCAGTTTAGAATAATTTTAATTTTAAATTTTGTCAGTGGTCCGATTTACGATCTACGATAAAGATTTCTATTTTATATGTCTTATAATATCCAAGTGAATTGTGTTGACAAATGTAGGTCTTTGTAAAATACATCTTCCTTATAAAATTATTATATATATTTTCCTTATGTTTAGTTACTTATTGTGTACCATGATCATGAATTGTTATATTTTTTTAATACCAAGTCAATTTCCTGTACAACAGGAAGTATATTACTACTGTACCCGTGATAATGTCCGTGTGGACCTGAATTATCTTTCGTGTTATTTAAAATGATAATTCCCAAATTTCCTCTCATGGTTTTATCCTGCTGACTATAACTGTTAATTTGAAGCTTAATCCAATATTATATCGCACCGGAAAGTTCTTTGGGCCGTTAATTTTATTTCCTATCCCGGAGAAACCCTTTCATTTTATAATAAGCATCCCTGATATTAATTTTCACTATTAGTTATGTTTACGACGCTTTGATTTTTATTTTTACATAAAATCCTGCTTGCCACTTAAGAGATTCGTCTGAGCCAGTCGGCCTATTCCAGCTCTTCACGCTTTGAATTTTATTTTTACATAAAATCCTGCTTGCAACTTAAGAGATTCGTCTGAGCCAGTCGGCCTATTCCAGCTCTTCACGCTTTGAATTTTATTTTTACATAAAATCCTGCTTGCCACTTAAGTGATTCGTCTGAGCCAGTCGGCCTATTCCAGCTCTTCACGCTTTGAATTTTATTTTTACATAAAATCCTGCTTGCCACTTGAGAGATTCGTCTGAGCCAGTCGGCCTATTCCAGCTCTTCACGCTTTGAATTTTATTTTTACATAAAATCCTGCTTGCCACTTAAGAGATTCGTCTGAGCCAGTCGGCCTATTCCAGCTCTTCACGCTTTGAATTTTATTTTTACATAAAATCCTGCTTGCCACTTAAGAGATTCGTATGAGCCTGTCGATCTATTTCAGCTCTTGGAGTGGTACGTAAACTGACACTATGATACTTTGTCACTCTACATACATATATATATCTGTCTTTATTTAAACGTATGGAAATGTTTTCTGTAGCCATGAGAAAATATATAGTAACAATTTGGAAATTGCATCGCATTAAACTTGTTACAAGTGAAATTGAGAACCTGTCACTCGAGAGTTTGAGTCGGCGGGTTTGGTAAATACGCAATTTCTTGTTTGGTATTTGGGATTTGATCATGATGGATATAATATATTAATGTGCTCTTTATGGAATAGGGGGTAAACGTGCGAGCGTGTCACCTGATGGTAAGTATCACCGCCACCCACTGACACCCACAATACCAGAGGAATCGCAGCTGCTTTGCCGGCCTTTATAAGAGGGACTGGCTCTCAAATTCCGGCCACTGCTGGAACACACCTATTGGTATTTGGCGACAGATTTTCAACTTGAGGGTGGTAGCGGGCAAAAGCAAAATAAACCCTACCACCAGCCATCCTTTCCGCCCTTTATCTATTATTTATATATCTGTTTTCATCGAATCCCCGTATCCGTAAGATCAAGTTAACATTGCGCCAAAATTAACAAAAATTAAAGTTTTGCGCGTACAGATAGATAGAAAGGCGGATACAAAGAAATATACAGATGAAAGATAAAGATACAGATGAGATTTATTATACAGATAGATAGAAAGGGGATAGATAGAAAATCAATATGAAGTATAGTTGTTCCATATCCTGGATATAATTTTAATATATATATATATATATATATATGTAACGTGTAGATTCTGCTTAGTTACAGTTTTACTAAATCTATTATACTAACGGTGCCGGCGGCTCCGTTCGCGTCGAGCTAAAATCTATTTAATTTTTTTTTCACGCGTTATAGTAACTTTTTTTCAATTCAGCTTTGCCCCTATTGGTGGTAGCGCAAGTTTAATTAGCCTAAAGCCTGCCTCAATTATTGCTTTTCTATATAGTTTAGGCTTAGCTTTATGGCCATAATCCCACCTGATCTTAAGGGACGATACGGCCCAAGTTGGTAGACACGCTAAACCTGTGGAGGAACTGACTCTCAAGTGCAGCTGCCGGAACACGCCTATTGGTATTTGGCGGCAGATTTTCAACTTGAGGGCATAATGTTAAAATCTATAAACTATAAAAAAAACACACTACCAATTAAAATACACCTCGGTGACAGTTCAAACTCCCGTGTTGCCTGAGACCATGTCATGTAGCGATGATAGCTCAGTGGTAGTGTGCACGACTTCGCGTCAAGGGACGTGGGTTCGAACCCTAGCACCTACAATGAGCTTGAGCTTTCGGTGAAGGAAAACATCGTGAGGAAACCATAGCATGGTGGTAGGGCTTTTTCTAATGCCCGCCTGGCTAGCTACCACCCTCAAATTGTGAACCTGCCGCCAAATATCAATAGGCGTGTTCCGGCAGCAGCACTTGAGAGCCAGTCCCTCCACAGGTTTAGCGTGTCTACCAACTTGGGCCGTATCGTCACTTAAGATCAGGTGAGATTAGGCCATAACGGTAAACCTTAAATATAAAAAAAAGACCAGAGACAGCGCCTACACTTCTTCTAGTACCTACCCTTCCATCCCCCACCCCCTCCATGTAGTGTACTACCACGGCTATTGTAACACCCTCGCAATACATGCAACATCGATCTTCGCGTCTTCCGCTCGCGCTATCGCAATTGTGGTGAGGACAGTAATTATTATTTTTCCCCGCATTCCCAATATACCTTGAGTATTTTCAAATTTCCAGGCGGCTGTACGTGAGTCTCAAGTGTCTGGGCGCGAAAGGATATTAAAGAGTAGTGCAAGACATCCTTTAACTCCGTTCTTTTTTATACACATTACCAGGTTCACGGCGGACATTATTTTGCCCATAATTTTGTGATGAAATATGAATTATATTAGTCATGTTTTACCGTTTGACGATAAACTTTAACCTAGAATAACTTTCAAAGGAGTCGCCTAAGCAAGTAATCATTTCAGATATCTTTTGTAGATTGTTGAATTCCCTGGAAGTTTATTACGTTTCACTGGACGTTAATTCGTTCGAGGACATTAATATTCGAAATAAAAAATATGCCGTGTTATTTAAATGGAAAATTAAAAATCACGATAAGTCGTCTCTTAGTATTCATGTTCAGAATTCAAACTTTAACAGTTTTTTTTTTCATCTTCTCAGACGAAATTTTCATGGTAACTAATGAAAAAATTATAAATGTTGTTGTAGAGTTACTTTCACTTGACATTGGCGAAATTCCCTATAAAGATTAAAGCCATAATAAAAAAGCTATGTACTAAGGGACACTTTCTCGTTTTTGCTTCTTCAACTTTCTTCAATACTGCTTTGATACAATCAGTGATAATGTGATGTTAAATAACTTAAACTTTCCTCATTGATTTCGCTATCAAATATAACTATAATTTGTGAAATTCGACCGGTAGTTCCAAAGATTAGGGCGTATTTTTTTTATAGTTAAGGTTTATCATTATGGCTTTAATCTCACCAGATCTTAAGAGACGATACGACCCAAGTTAGTAGAGACGCTAAACCTGTGAAGGAACCGGCTCTCAAGTGCAGCTCCCGGAACCAACCTATTGATATTTGGCGGCAGATTTTCAACTTGAGGCTGGTAGCTAGCCAGGCGGGCATCAGAAAAAGCCCTACCACCAAGCTATAGTTTCCTCACGATGTTTTCCTTCACCGAAAGCTCAAGCTCATTGTAGGTGCTTGGGTTCGAACCCACGTCCCTTGACGCAAAGTTAATCACCAGTATTACCAGTCATTTATAGGGAGAGCAATAACGAAACGTTGCTTGTCATATATCTTATAGTTCATAACAATTATTATTAAGTAAATAAAACAAATTACAACATATATATATAGGCACGAATATAGGTGTTAAAAATAATTAACAGATTCATAAACGTTGTATAATTACATCAGTTCTGTAGAGCGAGAAAGTTCATAAGACGTTTTTGGGAAAACTAGGGAAACTAAAATTGTTTTCGTTTTTTTTTTAAAGCTGATAAGACATAGATTGACCTAAAGTTAATTGACAGACAATAATTTTAGATATGATTTATTTTACCAATGTACTCCACGACAGCCTTATATTATGTATAGGTATTATTGGTGTTTTTACGTGTACGTGTACGTTTTTATATGTCGAACATATTTAATTTCTTAACCTAACAATTAACGTTTTGAAATATCACATATTACGTTGTCTCTCACGGAACTGAACCCACGTGCCGCCTAAAGCTTTGATGTTGAAATCCTTCGGCGCCAGCCTGATGGGGTCCGGTGTCTTCTTGGTTTTGATGATCTCGTAGTTCAGGATGATGTAGTAAATCAGTACTTTCAGCTCGAGTAAAGCGAATCTCGAACCTGGAAAGCGATTGACTGATCATTTCTCTATTGTCTCTATTTATCATATATATTGCATTTGTAAAAATTATATACACATACATATCAAGAAAAAAACACTATTTTTAACGTTTATGACATTTTTATTATTTAAACTAGTTAAAAAACTGTTTAAAGAAGTTCTGTTTTGGACGTCCGCGTGTCTGTATGTGCGGATCCTGTATGTTATCACGATAACGACCGAAATACGTAAAGTTCGGTGAAGCTGTCAAAGCCCTTACGGCTAACAGCGTATGTCAATTAAAAAAAAAATATACTAAAGATATACTTTACTAATTGTGCCTTTATTTTCTTACGCTTCAGTATAATTAGGAATAGAACTCTATTACTTTTCACGGTCTGATTCGATGTGGTTTTATTGTTATTAAATATACAAAATAAAAAAATAGTTTAACTACTATTAACTTAAATCTATGTCATTCAATTATAATTACGTTATGAAGCGTGCACTCTTGGATTTTCTAAACTAGTTTTAAATGTTGTATGAAACACGTTTTTATTTCACCACAAAACAACTATACGTGATTCATTCGATGCGTTTTATGTTTCTGATCCGTAGAATGCATTTAACTCAAATAAATAAAATCAAATAATTTCCTGGACATTTTTCACTTACCAATGCAATTCCTAGGGCCAACACCAAAGGGCATAAACGTAAACGGTTTGATGTTATGTTTGTTGTCATCTGAAAATCTCTCAGGATCGAACTTATCCGGTTCCGGAAAGTACTTTGGATCCATATGTAGGGAGTTGACTAAGTTATAGACCAAATCCCCCCTCTTCACCTACAATATAGGAATATTATACACATTGTTATCAAATCATTCTATAACTATGATTAGAAAACATTTTGCCATAAACATGTTACACATATGATTTACCCGAGAATTTCTAATGCCCTCCTGGCTAGCTACCACCCTCAAGTTGAAAATTTGCCTCCAAATACCAATAGGTGTATTCCGGCAGTTGCACTTGAGAGCCAGTTCCTCCACAGGTTTAGCGTGTCTACCAACATAAGCCGTATCGTCATTTAAGATCAGGTGAAATTATGGCCGTAACGCTATACCTCAACTTTAAAAAAAGTACTTATAAGTGGGTCAAAGACTTAAACTTCCTTAAGTTGTCGGAACACTCAGGCCGGATGTGAACTAAAAATACTTATATACCTTTTCTTATAAATTAAGTTTTCATAAATGTAGGGCCATCAAAATTGCCAATATTCCTCAACCATTAACATTAATATCGACAATTAATAGGATAATAGCAAAAAAATAATACACCGTAGATAAATACTCTCTTTTTCCATATTGATTACATAATCTTGTGGTTGTGATGAGAAGTAAATATGAGTTTTTCTATATTAATAATATTAGTTTTTACCTGTTTCCACTAAGTGTATCCTCAGGTGTTATAAAGGAAAATAATATATTTCATGGAAATGGAAAATAAAAGTACGTAATATGCATACTCTGTAAGGTTTTCCGCCTTCCCTCGGTGGAGGCAGTTCGAAGTCCCTTGTGCAAACTCTGTCTAGCATGATAGCAGCTGACCATTTTCTTGAAGTTTCTAGAAAACATTTTATTTTTATTTTTCTAAAATATCTCATAATTCTCTTAAATGGTTTCGATCTCTTGCCACTTTTTATAGTCAAGATAATTATCGATGCCAAAATGGGACAATGAAATAGTTTTTTATTTTTTTTACAAATATTGTAAAGTGTGTTAATGGTTATGTTTAACTATTCAATAGTTTGTTATGGATTTTTTAATGCAATGGAGCAATTACAAGCATACTGACGAATACGTTTAAACATTTGAAGATATATGTAAGCCCATTACCGTTCAAAACGCAATCCAGATACTTCAACTCTCCTATGTTCTCGTAGGCGATGTGTTGATTTGTCTCCTTGAATTCTTTGATCTCCTGGTAAAGTTTGTTCTGCACGTCAGGGTTCAAGGCGAGCTCGTGGATGCACATCACCAACATTGTTGCGGAACTCTCGAAACCGGCCACAAAGAATATGAACACTTGACTAGTGAGCTCATCTTGCGTCCATGCTTAAACATTGGAACAGAAATGGCACATAATTAAATCCGATACTTTTTCTTTGTTATTTTGTACATTTAGTATTATTGTGACCACAATCGCAGCTGATATTAAACGAGAAATTGACCCAAGACAGTAGACACGTTAAGTCCAGTGGAGCGATGATAGCTCAGTGGTAGTGTGTTCGACTTCGCGTCAAGGGCCGTGAGTTCGAATCCAAGCACCTACAATGGGCTTGAGCTTTCGGTGAACGAAAACATCGTGAGGACATCATAGCATGGTGGTAGGTTTTGTTCTAATGCCCGCCTGGGTAGCTACCACCCTCAAGTTGTAAACCTGCCGCCAAATACCAATAGGGGTGTTCCGGCAGCTGCACTTGAGAGCCGGTTCCTCCACAGGTTTAGCGTGTCTACCAATTTGTGCCGTATCATCACTTAAGATCAGGTGAGATTATGGCCATAACGCTAAACCTTAAGTATAAAAAAAAACTGGCTTTCAAGCTCTCAGACTCATTGCAGAGCTTCGCACTGACGTCCATTGACGTAGCATCCGTTCATACTACAAAGTATCAATAAGCTACTTACAACTTGAATGTATGGAACTTTTTTACTTACAATGTACAATATTTGTTACTTACAATGGTAACTTTTTTGTCACAATATTATCACAATTAAAATGTCTTTTGAAATTAAGCTCGTCAGTTTTCATTCCGTCACGACCATTTATAAATATCCCTAATTAATTAATTGTCTCATTGTTGCGATCATTAATTCATTTAGCCGTTACTTCTTCGATTAATAAATCTACCTAATTATTCATTATTTTATTCATATTAACACTATCTATATTAAGAGTTATCTCACTTATTTTCCCATTTCTGATTTATTGTATTATTGACATGTTTATTTTATTACCATTGACCTTTGGTATTTTCGATAACATACCGAACCACGACGATAAGTGTTTAATTATAAAAAAAACATTCTCACTATAATGTGTAATAATTATTAACGTTACACGAATTTCGAAATTGTGCAAATATACGTGATTTCAATATTGACTTACTTCTAACCGGTTTCTTGTACTCCAGCACTTCATTTACTGTGGCGAAACCGACGTCATGATGATTATCATTATTCGGCATATGTTTTAATGTACCTATAAAATATAATAATGGTCATTTTAATATTTGTGAGTTTTGATTCGAAAACGATTGAGTTTTATTTAGTTTGCATATTTCAAAGATTACTGCCAATTATATTAAAAGTGAAGATGTTTAAAATTATTGCTAGTGTTATGAATATTTGTGTAACGATCATTTAGAATATAAATATATATATAGAATATCTACAAACATAGCGCGATTGATTTGCTAAGCTGTGAGGAAATTGACACCTGTTTTCCAGATACTTTGTAATTGTTTTTGTCTTTCATTTCAGGGGAAAATAAATGGTTTTCTCTCATCCAAACAGAAAACCGGAATAACAGGTTTGTACTTAGCTTAAAACTCTGATATAATCATTATCTATTGCAACTTTGAAGTCAGTAATTAAAGTGACGTACAACGTATTCACACAGTTCTATTTTAAGTTCTGTTTATTGGTGTGTATTTGTTATTCTAAATTTATATTTATAGTTGTTTTGTTTAGTCTTTGAATTTGTAGTTACAGTTGCTATAACTACTTAATGTCATCATCTGTGACGTGTTTGTTATGTGTGTCTGTGTTATTTGTTTGTTTGCATGATTTTTAATTCTTTACTGTAACATATGACCAACTGAGACTACGTTTATCATCATATGAAAACCAGCGTTGTAGTATTGCTGTTATATGTTATATGTTTGTCAATTGTTGGACATATCTTTTTTTTCTTTTCTTTTTTCAAATGTATCAACTGTTTTTTCTAATGTGTTTGTGTTATTTTATTTAATCTGTATTGTTGTTTCAATAATAAAGTATTTCTTTCTCTTTACTTTCTACTTGGTTACAATGTGTTTGTAAAGATTGATTATCAACTAAATCTAAAAACTCAGTATTATTATCAGTATTATATGCACCTTAGATATTTTAACCATATACGGATAAAACACATTCCTGGTAGACAATATATATTTCTATGTTATACTTTAGAAATAATGTTTGCCTTTACCTTTAGACGCTTCCATTAAGAGTTGAATCATATCCGGTCGTTCCACGTGATTCTCTTCCCTATACTTCATAGTACACTGAACAATTTCCTTGAAGAACTTTGTAGTGGACTCAGGAAAAATATTAATGTGGACTACCTAACAGTAAATACAATCTATGATATATATCACTAATAATTGTGAAATTTTTCGTTTTTAAAACAATAACAAACCGATCATTAAGAAACACAATGTATTTCACTGCACTCGAAAATCGGCGTCACAGTTTTTAAACATTTTGAAATGATAAACGTATAATTTTCAATAATGCGGACCAAAGTAAATAAACATTACCTTAGCGAAACGTGGAAACTGGGTTACTAAAAAAAACTTCGCCCTTTGCAATACGGTGAATTGAAAGAGGCTTTGTCCGGTCTTGTAGAACTGATTGTTTTTATCCCTCAAAGAGTTTACTTGGAGGCCGTAGCCAGCGGAGGCAATGACATCGTTTGTGTACCGACGCATTAATTCGTCTACGTCAATGTCCTCGAATTGATGATCTAGGTTGAAATGAAATTGCTAAATTTAGTTAAGCATTCGCAAATGAAATCGAAAATAAATTTGAACTAGTTTGTCTATATTAAGGGTCTATATTAACTACTGCGATACTAAATTATTCCCAAAACATGTATAAAGACGAGAGAGAGCGGCGCACTAATAAAACTCTTAGAACTTATGTTTTTTTATAGTTCATAGGTTTTGCGTTATGACCATAATCTTACCTGATCTTAAGTGACGATATGACCCAAGTTGGTAGACACGCTAAACCAATGGCGGAACTGGCTCTCAACACTGCCGGAACACACCTATTGGTTTTAGGCGGCAGGTTTACAACTTGAGGGTGGTAGCTAGCCAGGCGGACATTAGAAATAGCCCTACCACCATGCTATGGTTTCCTCACGATGTTTTCCTTCACCGAAAGCTCAAGCTCATTGTAGGTGCTTGGATTCGAACTCACGTCCCTTGACGCGAAGTTGTACACAGTAACATTGAGCTATCATCGCTTCGAGGTAGACGGAGGGCATTAGAAAATGCCCTAGTACTATGAAAGTATAAGTATTTGACAGTAAATTTAACAGAATATCATACTGTAGTTTTTGTGGCAATGTTTTCCGTCAAGGAAAGGTTGCCCTTAATATTTCGAGTGTATGCCGATCGATGCTGTGGCTGAGTACCCTTACCACTGAAACAACATCTCTTCACATAATCAACGCATCTGCCGTTAATTGGTAATACGTTTGAAAAAGAATATTGTTTATCAATCAGCAACACGATAGGTATTTGATGATAACATTAATTATATAATTACTGCATCAACATTTCTGAGCGTTCTTTGATAGCGAAGCATTTTAGAGTTGAATAATAATCTTTAATTTCAAGTGTTTCAAATAGTGAATTTATTTGGTATGTAATATCGCTTACCTCTTAAGTATTCAACTATGTTATTGCTTATTTCTATCATGAAGGGTAGCATTAGTCTCATCTTGGATCCGGTGAATGCAGGGCTTAGAGTAGTTCTCATATCGCGCCATTTATCATCTGGATATGGAAGAGGAAATGTAGTGTTACTTTAGCAATACATTAAATATAGAAAGAAGAAGAAAGAAAGAAAGAATAACACCAAGATAAAATAAAAATAATAAGGAACCTAATTATACCTAATTAAAACTAAATATCAACTTAGTCATATTCCTAACATTAAAAGAAAAGTCTTAGTAATGGGTAAACCAATAGAACGAGTCTCTGAGGCACGGAACCTCGGTCTAGTTATGGATACAGAATTAAGGTTTGAAACACATATTGCTGAATGTGTTCGTAACTGTTTCTATCGTCTGAAGGTGTTATATAAAATTAAGCCATTTCTAAGTGAAGAGTTACGATTACAGCTGGTAGAATCATTGATTTTATCAAAATTAAATTATGCTGATATAGTATATGGTCCTCGATTACTAGCTAGAACATCCCGTTTGATACAAAGGGTTCAAAATGCTTGTTCGCGCTTTTGCTTCACTATATTACCAAGAAGTCATGTGACACCAATAATTAATAAACATCTATTATTAAAAATGAAAGCAAGGCGTAAACTTCATCTGGCTTGTCTTCTTTTTGGGGTTATTAACTTAGGAATACCATCATACCTGTACAAGAAAATTGGTTGGGTAGGTAGTCAGAGATCATCTGAGCGACGAACTGCATCGAAACAGTTATTAACTCCACGTCACTGTACCGCTGCTTTCAGAAGTAGTTTTCGATACAACGCCAGTAAATGTTGGAACAATATCCCACCGCCAATAAGATCTGCATCTACCTTGATTAGTTTTAAAAATAAACTCAAGAGGGTTTTGTTAGTTTCCCAGGCGAGTTTCGAAAACTATAATTTAGATGTTTCAGCTATTTAGTTCTCTTCTCCTTTATTATAATTTTGCTTTGATTCTCTATTTAATACTTACTATTATCTATTATATAATTTGAGTATATGTAATATAGTGTAATTATTTTATTGTATTATTAATACTTAACTGGTACGTAACTGAGTATATTATGTATGTGTGTATATATGTATCTGTATGTATATATTTACATGTAGACATATTTTTTATCAGTGTTTAATATAATTTTAGAATAATTGCTTTGCTTTTTGTATTATTATTTTTTTGTATAAACCCACTTGGCCACAACCGAAAATCAGCGCTGGGCCTGCCTATTATGGTGACTCAGATTATGCTGAGTTGTGCGCCTTTTACAGTGGCACTGCGGCGCACGGCGGATTATAACATTTTATTATTATTTTTTTTTAGATTATGTGTAATGTTTTTTTTTTTATGATTGTAATGTTAATTAATTTTCATGTATTTTTTAACTTTATCCGTGTAGCCTTGTGTCTTGTAAATAAATTTATTTTCTTTCTTTCTTTTCTTCTTAATGTGTGGATAAATTGGTACCAGTCTCAGCATAACAGCTACACTGATATAGTGCAGCGCTGATATTCTGACTGGACCCTCTGAAGACGACGTCGCAGACATCAGTAGAAATTCTTCAAAATATGTATAATAGGCACAGCATATAGTACTTACCAGTATTTGTGACACATGGGAATGATGCAATAATTGTGCAACACAAAAATACAAAAAAAAGTAAAGGATGAATATATAAATGATGGTGAAGAAATATAGTGTCATGATTAAATTTATTGAGCTGCGAAATATATTTCAAAAATTTAGAAGCTACAAGCATATTAACAAATATGAAAATTACGATATAAAAAGTTGTTGAGGTGTGATTCTTTGACGGTCTATATGTTTGTCATGGGCTGAAGAGAAAATCCTTGTGTGCTTACATGTTTATAATTAAATGTTTATAGTAAGAAATCCAATTAGAGATATATATATATATATATATACAATATTATGCGGGTTAGTGCGACCCCGGCCGGTCAGTTTAACACTAGTAACTTCCGGGACGGTCAAACAGAAGCTTAATTAATAAACGACATTGTCAGTACAATGACGCACAGACGAACGCTTCTCAGATTTCTGCGTAAGCAATATTGTCGCTACGATTTTCCATTATATATACCTTTCATCATCAGAAGACTCGCACCGAACAAAGGTTCGACGTCCTCACCGAAGAATTGATTGTGATTGACGAAATGATCGAATTCTTTAACCGTTATGTTTTTAATGATCTCAGGGTCCTTGATAAGGAGTATTGGAGTGGTGCCTTCCACGTAACCGACATATCTGAAAGAAATGGTCTTCTTATAGAACACTATTATAATTACCGATTACATTTCCATTGAAAACAGTAGGTAACGAATATCGTTAATTAAAATTATGAAAATTAGTCTCGCTTTCACATCTGATGTTACCATGAACTAAAATTACCTTTGCATAGTTCATACTTTTACTTCCGCGTATTATCCTGCTTCTAATGAGGCTGCAGAAGAAGCGGTTAAACTGTGCAAGAGGGCGATTACAAAAGCCATGAAGGATAGAGTAGATGTAAATATAGCCTTGCAAACATATCTAATGGCATACAGAGACACTGTACATAGTACGACTGGATCTTTCCAGTAAGTAATTTGAAATCTAGATTGGACCTTTTACGTATTGGTTCGAGATCTCTCCAAAACAGTCCAATTAGCTCAAACACATACAGGTAAGAAACGCAGTGGGTACCCTACCTAATTTGAATGAAGGGGACCCAGTATGGACGCGTGATTTCAGTGTTGCGGGAAAATGGATTCCAGGTAGTATTAATAAGGTTAGAACTCGCAACGTTTTGATAGATGGAGAAGATGGTTTACAAATGAAAAGGTATGTGTACTAGGTTAGGTCTAAAACGGCGGCATCAGTATCCTAGTGCGATAGATTACTGGGGATGGGGTTGGGGGGATGGTGATACTCTTCCATCGCCATCGGTTTCGTAAGACTGGTCTCAATAAACGATTTAATGTTAATATAGAATTATTGTTTATTTATTTATTACTGCTAATTGTTAATTGTTTAGGTTTGTTCTTAGAATTAGTGTTGGGCTGTGATTTATGTCATATAAATGTTGTATTCCTGACTCGAGGAATAGGGAAGTTCGATTAAAATAAACACCAGAAATATTACATCGACTGTTACGTAATGTATTTATTGCAGAACTTATTGACACATTCTATCTTCTTAAATTACTGGCCAGGCGTATGTCATAGATTTGAAATTCTGCCTTCATATGCGGGTAGGTTTATTCCTGCAGTTGCACTTGAGAGCCGGTTCCTACATTAGGCTAAGTGGGTCCACCATATGCGGCCACATCGTCACTTAACATCCGCTGAAATTGTGACCTGAATTATAACGTTTAAAACAAGTTTAATTTTCATTAGAATTCTCTGCGATCGTATCACATGACGTAACCATAAAAGGGACGCAACCTTGAAGATATTGTAGCTACCAAACTGAAAGACATCTGCAGAAGTTTTGATATAAGAAACGACAATATAAGTGAGATTGTTTGTACTAATTTGAACAAATTGTTATCACGGCCAACGCTTGTTACAGACGTCAGGACGTCCGAGATTATTATACTGAGGTCGAATGACTTTATAATCGATAAATAATAGTTGTTTACAATTGTTTCAACGTTGAGCAATCATTATTAATGTATAAATTTCTATAGTTATTATATCGAGAGATATCGTTCCAGTATTCAAATACTGAACCACAGCGTTATTTATAACTTTAGGGAACTAAAAAGTTTGCTTATTTATATTTTTGTAGTAACTTGGAGCTATGTGGAACCGACTTCCCGTTAGCATTTTCCCACCTTCCTACGACAGAGGGTCCTTCAAAAGAGGCGTTAGATAACTAACGCAGTCAGCATGACAGCGGTGACTGACAGTGTATGTTAGTTCAACTTCAGTCGCTGCTGATTTGGACTGTCCTGTACTTAACATCATGTGACTCAAAACCTTACGCCAAAAAAAGTAAACATTTACGCATTGTCCCAATACAAAAATTTCATGCTATAACTTTCGAAGTATTTGCCTAACGTTAATCATATGGTAAAAACGTTTTGAATTCCAGAACATATAAATCACTTACTTTTCATCCGGAAACGCTCTGTATATCGCATCGAGGTCCTCAAACAAATGACTCTTCAGGAACGTACTCTTCAGTATGTTTCCGAATATCGGTACACCGGGTAAATACTTAATGCCGTTCTTGTCAAACGTATAATGAGCTCTTTTGTATACGTATAGATAATACGCGATCAAAGTCGTAACGAAAAATATTAATATCTCTACGAACATTATTGAACGCACGGATGCTTTTGTCGGGTCTTACAAATCGACTGGCCACAAACAGGAAAACGGTTATCATGTATAGTCTATTTGCTACTACAGGGACGGACTCTGGAGTTTGTTTTGTGGTACTTAAAACTTGAGGAGATTTTAAATTTGGGAGGTGGGAACTAATGAAAGTTCAGTGGTACTGTATACGGGCGTCACGTTGAACGTGTTCACATTCAAATCAAATCAAACCAAAATTTTTTTATTCAATTTAGGCTTTAGGAAGGCGCTTATGAACGTCAAGAATTACTAATTACTATCGGTTCGGAAAGTAACGCAGTCATTGAGAAGAACCGGCAAGAAACTCGATCTGCAACTTTTTTTATAAGTCCTATTCTTATCCTTATAATCAATAATGTAATGTGTTTCAGTAGTTATTACCGGATGTACAGAGAGGGGCGTCAATTCCAGACATCACGATCGCTCACATATTGATCCACCCTATAATAGCCTTTTGACATCGAAACCCGTTTGACATGGTTCTTGAACCTACTGTCTAGCAATTGAAGTAATGTGCTTTGGGACTTTATTATAAAACCTGACTCTATTACCTAAATAACTGTTACTTGTCTTACTCAGTCTAAAAAAGGGAGTGACCAGTTTATCGCGATTTCTAGTATTCAAATTATGGCGGTCTTTAATGAAATCTAGCTTTTGTAAGTTTTCGCGGACATACATTAAATTATCTAGAATATATTGGGAGGGCAAAGTTAAAATACCAAATTCTGAAAACTTGTCCTTTAATGATTCTCGAGGTCTCATATTGTAAATGGCTTTTTCACTTAACATTGTCACTTAACATCAAGTGAGACCATAACGCTTAACCTTAATAAAAAAAAAAAACTCCCTAGCGACGCCATGTTAATCTTCGGCTTCTATTTAGTAGACACAAATGTGAAACGAGTTATTAAATTTTTAATTATTTTTTTTGATACTGTAAAAATATATGGACCTCCCATATAAACGTTACAGGGAAGTACAAATAACTTAGTAACATTATCCTCCTTACCTTTGAGAAGTATGAATCACACAGTGTTTACGGGTTTGACATAACCATAGCACGTATTTCGTCATGTTCAAGTAGACAAATAAGAAACGAGAACATTGAATTATTAAAGATTTTGATTTTTTGAAATAAAACTAATTTAAACGGATTTTATCGCGGTTATTTATTAAATTTTGATCCCGACGTTTCGAAAGCTTTTCAGCCTTCGTGGTCACGGGGCGGACTGAGGTGTAGGTTGTCCAGAAAAGTTTATGTTACTGTGTCTACCTTCAATTTAGTTTTTATTAGATCGTAGTAGATTTAGTAGATCGGAACACTATAAATAATAAAAATTAAATCGAAGGTAGACACAGTAACATAAACTTTTCTGGACAACCTACACCTCAGTCCGCCCCGTGACCACGAAGGCTGAAAAGCTTTCGAAACGTCGGGATCAAAATTTAATAAATAACCGCGATAAAATCCGTTTAAATTAGTTTTATTTCAATGAATAATATTCGCGTAAACCTAAGAAATCATTATGATTTTGATTTTATCATCTGCAAATTATTTATATAATTATTTTTTAATATTATTACTATTATTTAATATAAGTGTTAGTATATAAGTGAGTAGTATGACATAATAAGTAATATACATTTATATTCATTATACATGGTGTATTTACATGAATGCCAATTAAAATAATTTTTCAAGATTAGTTTGTATGCATCTCGTGTCACAAGTATAAGGGTGATACGACCTTTGCACCTACATAAATATGTGCCAGTATCGGCTGTATTATTTCTAACTTAATATCTTTAGCTATGTAATTGCCGTTTTATAGGAAAGAAATAATACGAATTCATTTCTACGTTTTCTTTTTATTAATAAAAATAATGACCTATGTAATCGATGCACCTTTATCAGCGCTATGGCATTGTTTAATGCTGTTTATGAAGAAATCAGCTGGAGGTAACAATTGCTTCAAAGGCATTCTGTACTGCTTCTCGGGTAATAGATTTTTTCCCGTTAAGAAGTTATCCAAAATTTAGGAAAAGTAGAAGTCGGTAGGTGCTAGGTCTGGTGAATACGGTGGATAACAGAAAGCTTCCAACCCCAGTTCTTGAAAATGGGAGACCGTCTGCTCTGTAGTATGAGGTCGCTCGTTGTCGTGAAGGGGCAGCGGAGAAGGTTGTTTGACCAAACCTGTTTGGAGATTTGCGAGCTGCTCCATCATAGTGTTCAGTTTTTTTTGTTATATACTTAAGGTTTAGCATTATGGCCATAATCCCACCTGATCTTAAGTGACGATACGGCCCGAGTTGGTAGACACGCTAAACCTGTGGAGGATCTGGCTCTCAAGTGCAGTTGCCGGAACACACCTATTGGTATTTGGTGGCAGGTTTACAACTTGAGGGTGGTAGCTACCCAGGCGCGCATTAGAAAAAACCCTACCACCATGCTATGGTTTCCGAACGATGTTTTCCTTCACCGAAAGCTCAAGCTCATTGTAGGTGCTTGGATTTGAACTCACGTCCCTTGACGCGAAGTCGTACACACTACCACTGAGCTATCATCGCTTTGCAGTTTACTTTTTTCACAGTACACGCATGCAGCAATGCTCATCCAGCTTGGTAAGAGACCACAAAACACACAAGACACAGTGACTATCAATTTCTACCGGTAGGTAATCGTTTAAGACACTCTTTAGATGATGAACCAAGACCTAAGCATCTTGCGATTCTCAAACAGAATTAAAACAAAAAATTAATTCGATTCGAAATGACCAGTACTGCAAAACGGGAATTTCATAGGTAAAAAAACCCAATAGTATAGGTATATACGAAAATATATGTATATATATAGATAAATAAAAAAAAATGTATTAAAAGTGCATAATTTAATATTAAAAGAAAGATCGTTCTAAATACGAAATTATATAAACAACTCTCTCTATCTCGCATTCTGTTTGTTTATTATTGTTATTAATCAAACAATAGATAAGTGAAAAAAAAGTATAAAATATTAAAAACATTGTACATCTCTATTTATTCGGTACGAATTAATAAAATAAAATTGTCATTAATTACCTCTTTATTGTAAACAATAATTTTATTACACAGTGACAAGCGTTTAATTATCAGCCACTAACTTTTGCACTCGTATAACTTCTTGATAAAGAGTTTACAGATAAACAGGTTGCATGGAACTAAAAAAATGTTCTATCTCTCGGGAAAATTATGCGATGATATCTCAGTTAGTAGTGTCTACGGACGTCGTGTAAAGTGACCTGACTTCGAATCCATCTCCAACGAGCTTGGGTTTCCGGTAAAGGCAAACATCGTGATGATACCATAGCATGAATATAGGAATTTGTCTAATGCCATCCTGGCTAGTTACCACAATTGTTTTTAACATAGTGTTTAAAATCCTTCTATTTACAGACTTCCTTATCCCGACGCGCATGCGCATTGCCCAGGCTCAGGCCATGGCAACAGGGGCATGCGTTATAAGACAAACCGTGAATTGTTAAAAGACACAAAACGTAGATGGCAGCTCGTACAATAAGTATTGTTCGTGGTTGTGCATAGTGTCCCGACGCGCATGCGCATTGCCCAGGCTCAGGCCATGGCAACACGGGCATGCGTTAAGCCCCTTCGGGTGATAAACACCGAACGTTATCACTAAGACGCGCCACGACGACAATACAAACTCCAGTGTTGCCAGAGATCAGAGACAGCTTTTGCACTTGTTGTAGTTTATGGTGGGAATGGCTAGCTACCGCCCTCAAGTTGAAAATCCGTCACCGAATACCTGTACGTGTGTTCCTGCATTTGCACTTGAGATCCAATCACCCATTAAGCTTAGCATATCCATCATCTTAGGACACATCGTCATCGAATATCAGTTGCGGTTGTGGCCATTTTCTATGTTCAATATTTAATTTCACTTTGTTTGAATATTAGTATTGTAATCTCTTCTTACTTCAATGAGTCTTGATTATTACTTTCTTTCCTTCTAAGCACTGTCATTCCAGTAGACTAGCTCGTTCCTTAGCTTGAGGTTATCTGCCTCAGTATTGTAAAACACACGTAATAATAAAAAATATATTGCCATAACCGTAAACTATAAACGATAAAAGCAATCTACTGTGAATATGATTATTAAAATATTTTTTATAAAATCTCGTCTACAATTTGAATTTATAAAGTTATTTTTAACCAAACATGTAAATATCGATTTCCGATTCATAAAGTTATATTTAATCAAACGTGTAAATATTTAAAGCCCTGTAATATCATATTTATTATAAAGAGGCGATGAATGATAAAGCTAACGCTAAAAAAGGTTATTAAAACAATTTATATAAAACCTCTTCCTTACAATTTGAATTTATAAAGTTAAATATAATCAAATGTAAATATTAATTTAAATCCATGAAGTTACTTTGAACTAACGTGTGAATATTGAAAACCCCGGCTATATGACATTTAAAGTAAACAGAAGATCAACGATAAAGCTAAAAAATAAAGAGGCGACCAATGATAAAGCTAACTATATAGCTATATGTATAAATGAGACATTTTATATACTTTTGTTTATAAAATAAAAAAAATCCTCATACTTCTTGAGAGTAATTAAATTTTATTCATCATTCCAACGTATATTTACCTTGACTTACGAAGTAATTGAATTCGAGTTCGTAATGAGTCCACGTAATACCTGTATAAACCAAGGCATATAATAGTGAGCCACCGCACACATTTGGTACAGTGTAAAGTAATAAATTTGCGGCTTGACGACAGATGGCGTCTCAGAGCTCCCGCTTATTATTTACAACGCATAGTTTATAAGAGGTTCTGCCATATTTCTGTAAGTCACTACCATGGGTTACTCTCACCTGATTTATCTACCAGCTTTTTGCCCCGCTCTTTCCCATACACTATAGCTTGTCCTTAGAACCAACTGTAGTACAACCAACTGTATAATACCCGTGGAGATGGCCGTGTGTGAAATCAACCAGCAATAAGCTTGAGCTTTCGATGAAGGAAAACATCGTGATGAAACTATGACATGATGGTTGGATTTTTTATACTCCCCTATCGTACTATCGTTGGCCACACAATCACTTAAGATCTGGTGAGATGATGGGAATAACGCTAAACATCAATTAGCTATAAAAAATGAATACAATCGATTTCTTATGTTTACGCGAATATTATCCATTGAAATAAAACTAATATAAACGGATTTTATCGCGGTTATTTATTAATTTTGATCCCGACGTTTCGAAAGCTTTTCAGCCTTCGTGGTCACGGGGCGGACAGAGGTGTAGGTTGTCCAGAAAAGTTCATGTTAAAAGGTTATGAAGGTAGACTCAGTTTTATTTCAATGAATGAATACAATCCTTGACTATTAAAAACTATATGTATATAGCAGTTTTCATGGATATTGGATGGAAGTTTAGAGATTTCAAAGGTACACATGTTTAACGTGTCGACCAAATTGGGCCGTATTATCATTCAAGATCAGGTGTGACTATGGCCATAATGCTAAACCTTATGTACAAAACAAAAAAACACATCCATTTATTTACATATATACATATTTTTGCAGGTAACAGTTCGAAGAGTTTTAGTTATGTGATTTGATATTATTCGTTATGCTGTCAGCGAATGGTCAGAGAAGACCGTTTCAAAATGCGAGAGGAAGTGAAATCACTAAAAAATTTTAATATTTGTTTCTTTTTGTTTTCGTTATATGGGGTAAAAGTATTTTTTATGTTGTGCAGCAAAGTGACTGCACTGTACTTGATGTTCAGTCCAGTACAATCCAAATCAGTGGCGACTGACAATGAACCGCAACTCACTGTCAGTATACACTGTCATGCTGGCCTGATGCTTTGACGTGTATATAGATTGCAAAATACACCCTAATTTTAATTTTCGAAACCAGTACCAAGATAACTTAGATGAGATCCGAGATGGGGACAAAAATTTATCACACACCATATTCGAGTTTCGATCGAGAATCGATAGTAAAGAGGTCGACACTTTGCATTTATAACCAAAAACGTGTTTAATGCTACGTCTATATTAAAATTCAAAATAAAACCTTGTTTTGTGTGTACTTGAATAAATTGCTATTTAAATGAGCGAGCCCAAAGCACTCGGCGGGTCTGCGTGAACGCGCCATTAAACTGATAATGTTAAAGATTCCTCTCTTACCTACCCCAACAATGGATATTTTGAATTCATAAGTGGCTGTTTTGAAAAACAAATTAACGTCTGGTTATTATTATATTCAGTGGTTTTTATCTATTAACTGGCTGTGCCCGCGATTTCGTTCGCGTGGAAGTTAAAATTATTTAACCATTTTTGTAACTTCTTTATTTTGCCTCCTATTTATAGTACGTTGATATTAAATAAAAGCCTTAAAATAAGCCTTCCTCAATTATTGGTCTATAAAATACACAAAGAGTTTCTTATTTCGTTCTTAAGATTAGGACGTTTAAACAAACAAAACAAACAAACTTAACGACCGCTTTGTAATATTTATATAGATTCGTTTTCGCGAAACCAGAAGGTCTCAATGAGATTTTACAGATTTCGAGATAGTAAATGATATTTTTGATCGTAGTATATTTATGGTAGAGCTTCCCTCTTACGAATGATTTTTTAATAATCATCATTAGCAAGAATGATTCGACTTTCATCGAAGTCGATATATTTCTTTCCTCAAACTTTCCATAGTTTGTTTTTATTTATCAATGCATATTTTGGTATAAATAAACTCTACTGTTGTGTTATTACTATAATATCAAATACTTGCAAGGTATTTTAAACAAATTAATAGGTTTTTAGCTTTATTACTACAATCTCACCTATGTTAAGTGGCGGTATAGCTCACGATGGTTATCGTGGAAGGTTATGGTGGAAGAACACGTTCCCAAGTGCCACTGCCAGAACAAACCTATAGGTATTTGACGGCGGATTTTCAACTTGATGGCTGTAACTAGCCAGTCGGCCATTAGAAGCGACTCACCATGTTGTAATTTTATCACGATGTTTTCCTTCACCGAAAGCTCAAGATCTTTGCAGATGAATACCAACTCACATCCGTTGACGCAGCGTCTGTACATTTTACCAACATATTTTCTCGGCACAACATATTTTCCTTTTCCAGAGTTATAATCCCGGTGTACTTTGCAATCAATATCAATGTATTTGGCAATACATTTTGTATGACAGTATGTAAATTATAGTACATATATAAATAGCAATATACAATATTATCTTAGCTATAGGAGTCGAGTAGCTTTGAATAAGCCCTCGACAATTCCTTACGGTTCAATTTATCCATCTCCCGCGGCACGAGCAGCAATTAAATAAATCAACCCCCATCGCCTCTTTCGTCTTATTATTATTCATGCTTTTCGTTTGTTTTCTTAACTAACTTCCTTATTTATGTTTGTGGGCGAGCGATTTCTCTGTTATAGATTACAAAATTACCGCAGACCTGACATTTGAGGCGCTATATCGCGAGTATTGTTTGATTTAATTTTGTCGCAGAAGTGTACCTTCTTTCATTGATGCAGAGTTTAATGCTGAAGGTTAATAGAGAATACACGTATTAACCGGTATAAGAAAAAAAAAAGGGTATGTAGTTCATACGCGACAGAAGTGAAACCTTCAAAAAGAAATTCATAATTGGAAGTGCGTACACACACTCATACTAAAATAACGTAGAACTCTATAAGAAACACTAAACAATGATTTCTATATCATTCTCCCACACGCTATATCCTATAAATGTATGTGGTTGTCTCTTTTTACTGTCGCGTTTACGTTTCATCGACTTTCAAATCACAACGATGCTAAAAAAGTTTACTCTTCAAAATCAATGGAAAAACCTTTTCATATGTTTATAAACGTTTCCTCTATGTAACGGAATCTTTAAAATAACGAAGACACTACAATCATTTTATAAGTATTACCTACTATCCTGTTAAGGATCACCAGCGTATCTCTTTCTCTTCTTCCTAGAGTTATCCCGGCCTAGTGCCAAGGTCCGCTTTTCGGATTAAACTCCCCGACCTTGACCGGTCTTTAGCATTCTGTTGTGAGAAGTCTTTCTCTTTCATATCAGCTTTCACGACGTCCAACTAGCGTTTTTTGGACCTACCGCGACCTCTAGGGTACTAACAATATAAAAACCGGTGTTATAGTTTACCTACGTATAGTCTTGTCGATAGTGTCGATAAATGGTTTCATTATTTCACTTCATTGAAAATGACGATGCGGCCTAAGTTAGTGGACACACCAAATCTTTGGAAGACTGGCTCTCAAGCGCAACTGCCGGAATACATCTATTAGTATTTGCCGGCAGATTTGTAACTTGATGGTGGTAGTTCGCCAGGCGGACATTACAAAAAACTTTACCACCATGCTATGGTTTCCCCACGATATTTTCCATCACCGAAAGCTCGAGCTCATTGTAAGTGGATTCGAACTCACGTCACTTGTCGTGGCATCCGTACATAACCATTGAGCTATCACCGCTTCCATTATAAATGATACAACAGAAACCATTAAGCTAGTCTAATGACTTATTTTTTTTATAATACTTTTGTGTTTAAACAACTCAACTAATTTTACGTAAGTCAATTCTGTTTTGAATTATTGTTTGATCTATGTATAATAGGTCTCATTTCGTATCGGATTTTTTTATCATTGACAAATGCTCCGACAGTAGCGATGAGGGGCTTCGTTAAGGGATTTATTCAGAGCTCCGCGTGCGATCGTTTTATCAAAGCGAACTCTTTGTACAGATGTGCAATTATGTATTTTTTTTTTTTTATTTGTCTGCAAGGCGATTCGTCGAAATCATCTGAATGTTTTTCATACGGTTTTATGTTATAATATCTGTTACCGCGACATCGTTTGTAAGAACTTTATCACCTATTTTTTAACTATTTAGAAGAAGTGTTATTATTAGTCTAAATGTTTTTAGTCCCATTTCACGAAATCACACCCACAGATTGCAGGAAAGCAACAGTAGGGGTAAAGTGTTAGTTTTTTATTTATTTTTTATTTAGAATCTCGAGAATAAACAATTTCAGGAATTTAATATCTCAACTTTGCCCAATGTTGTCGACAGTCGAATGTACGTTTGCACTACCTTAATAAAATTTCGTATATGAAATGTATATTTGAGGAATATACCGGGACGGTGGAAGATTGTCTCCGAATGAGGGACCTCGGACTTATGGTGATAATGACGTCAGTCTGTACGTTTTGGGGTTAGATATAAAGATATTCAATATAAAATTTTATTGATCACGATAATGATGACAAAGGACATACAAATAGGTGATTTTTTTTTATTAGTTGTTAATAAATGTTAAATTTTTAGACGCTCTTTATTAGTTTCACTTGTATGTTTGTAACCGACTACTTTAGACTTGAATTTGACCGAGTTCAAACTGTCAGATTTTACTTAAATTTCGTAGACTTATCGAGAACCGATGACAGTACATTAATTTGATAAGATTATTCCACGATTTCCTTTGCGGAATAAGTTTTTGTATTTTATATAACTTTCACCTATAGTCGATAAGACAGGAATTGATGTTAATTATAATTTTCAATCATTGTATTTAACCGATATATATCTAATAATAACAAATTTTTGAATTCCGAAGATAATTTTAATTCGCCAATATAAGCAAGAATTTAAATTTACAATTTTGGAGGAACAAGCCTTGTTTATAATGAATGATGATTGAGCGACCGAATTACTTTTGCTTTATTAAAAATCATAGTTTAAAAAAAAAAACCGTTTTTATAGAAAACCAAAGTAAAAAATAGTAAATAAAATTTTTAATAAGAATAGTTTTTTATATAGTAGAATATTTATTTTATAAATACAAATTAATCAGAGTGTAAATAAGAAAAAATGTATTTTGTTAAAAAACAAAGTGGGAGGTGCATGGTGTTAATAGTTATAAATATTTTATTGACAGATATGAGTAAAAAGAAGTATTATTATTTCTATAATATCTTAAAAAGCACACCACCCTTTTTATTTAATAAAATATATTTTTTTCTAATTTATACTATAATTAATTTATATTTATTTAAAACAAAATACACTGTTCTTAATTCAATTTTTTTTTAAATTTATTATCTATCTTTAAATTTGTATTTTCTTTCTATTAAATCGTGTTGTTTTTTTTTTTTAACTATTATTTATTTTCAATCCAGCTTTGTGCCTTTGTCGGTAGCGTCTTTCTTCAATAATTGCTTTATCAACTACTCTGGTTTATCATATTTAATATAGGTATATAGATATATAAATTCGTTTCAGTTACAGACTATTTATTATTTATATGTGTAGATATTTAGTTTCCTCGTTGGTAGGTTAGGCCTTTAAAATGACAGTATAAAGAAATATTTTGTACGCAACTAAGTACAAATAACTTTTTCTCTGTAACTTCGCAACACATAATATTCGAACCACATATAAAATGTAATAATCTCCTCTCCCGGGGTTTTTTTACTAAAATATTTCAATAAAAATCATCAAAACTTGTACCCGTTCACCCCTCAAAGTACCAGGGAGATATGAAAGAGAAATGTTTTCTAACACCGGAAATACACGGCTACTATTCGAATCACGCCGTCCGTTCCAAACTTGACGACCGATTCATCGTGGTCTAGTTCGCAGCGATTTAACACGTCAACACAGGTCTGAGGAAATTGGACAAGTGGCGACGATTTTCGAATACCTCGTCGGGAATAAAAAAAATAAAAAAAAACTATTGAGCAGTTTTGCACTTTCAGTAATTTTATAGCGGTTTGTGTCGTCGAATATTTTCTGTTTCCGCAAACGAAAACTTCATATTTTTATACAATTTTAATAGAATATTCATATACTCATTTATGTATCTACATGAGTAAATAAATTTGTGGACCTGTCTATACAAAGTTGCCTCCAAAATTTTTTTGGGGTAATGTAATAGCGGGCAAACGAGTAAGCATGTCACCTGATGGTAAGTGATCACCGCCGCCCATGGACACGCACAACTAGGGGAATCGCAGATTTTCAATTTAAGGGTGGTAGCTAAGCCAAACCGGCATCAGAAAAAGTCCTACCACCCTGCTATGGTTTCCTCGCGATGTTTTCCTTCACCAAAGGCACAAGCTCATTGTAGGTGGATTTGAATTCGTTTCCCTTGACGCGGTGTCCATGCACACCACCACTGAGCTATCATCGCTTCGTTGAATATTTTTATAAAAAATGGTTGTATGGTACAGAGATGCGCGAAGACTGAAATATATGGAGGCGTCACAGATATACAGAAGCGGTTCGTGAGACACTTCTTGCTGAAGGAACACGACGCTCAATATTGATGGATTCGAACTAACATTGTAAATTAACGGCATAGTACCTAACGGTAAGCATAGAAACATAACAACAGCCAACAAGAAATCAGTAATACCACGTTAATCTATTACTTGAAACCATTCAATTAATGTAATTTCTATATAAAAAAAATGAGTTAACATTACAGCAATGCTATTATTATCATCAGAAAATTGTTTTCATATCTGCAAAAGGATGGTCCGGTAATTACCGGACAAGAACGAGCATCTGTTTTCTATTAACTTCAATCTAACGACTGTAGGTGGGAATAATAGAGATAAACCGCGTCGCCATAAATTTGGTACAAGTTACGAGACATTAACGATTTTGCATACCATTTTCTATCACAAATTTTTAGTTGGTTGCAATAATTGGGAATCATTTTCAACCAATTAATCCGAGTCACTGCAATTTTGCAAAGGCGGGCAGAAAAAGGTTCATTGGGCAGAAAAAGGTAACGATTTCGACTTAACGCTTGTATTAATTCCATTTCTCATAACATTTCCATTCCAGATACCACATGTAAAAAACAGACTCATAAGGAGTAAGCTCCAAAAGTCAAGATGGCGATTTTCAAAATTGGCGCCATATAAGATTAAAGGTAATAATCGGATCAAGTAAAGCCTAGATGGTAAAGAAAATACTTTTAACATTGTTAATTTCAAAATGGCCACCGTGCCAATCGAAGAAAGAATATCCGGTCATGTTGATATTGGACTACAGTTTTTACTTTTTGCACGCTTCATACTACTGTGAAGAGGGTGAGGTACTGTTATACTCTCGACGAGTGAAGATCAAGCAATTTTTTCTCTTAAACTGCACCTAAATTACATTCATTACATTTTGAAGCGATGATAAGGGATGGATGGATGATGGTAGTATGCGCGACTTCGCGTCAAGGGACGTGAGTTCGAACCCAAGCACCTACAATGAGCTTGAGCTTTCGGTGAAGAAAAATATCCTGAGGAAACCATAGCATGGTGGTAGGGCTTTTTCTAATGCCCGCCTGGGTAGCTACCACCCTCAAGTTGTAAACCTGCCGCCAAATACCAATAGGTGTGTTCCGGCAGCTGCACTTGAGAGCCAGTTCCTCCACAGGTTTAGCGTGTCTACCAACTTGGGCCGTATTAAGATCAGGTGTGAATATGGCCATAACGCTAAACCTTAAGCATAAAAAAAAAAAACATTTACATTTACATTAATATATTGATTAATTACACTAACTAATTTGTATTTATAAGAAATGAGTATAATATGTTTATGAGTAGAGGTAACAATTATACGTAGCAGAGATGAGAATTCTACGACGGATGTGTGGAGTGACTAGAATGGAGAAGATTAGGAATGAATATATACGAGAAAGCGTGAAGCTGGCGCCAGTGAGAGACAAATTAAGGAGTAATAGGTTAGCGTGATATGGGTAAGTTATTTGAAGGGATAAAAAGCCATATAACTAGAAAA
Source organism: Actias luna (assembly GCA_039707435.1). Taxonomy (NCBI): domain Eukaryota; kingdom Metazoa; phylum Arthropoda; class Insecta; order Lepidoptera; family Saturniidae; genus Actias; species Actias luna. Next base: position 15,871,480 of record JAZHAC010000003.1, on the reverse strand, counting down.
ATGTTAATTATAAAGGTGAACGGATGTGGGAGAAGAGGAAGACCGAAGAAGATATGAATGGACCGTGTGAGAAATGATATGTGTATAAAAAGAGTAAATACTGAGTTGACGGCTGATAGAGGTGAGTGGAAAAGGAAAACATATTGTGCCGACCCTACCTACGTGGAATAAGCGCTAAGAAGAAGTTACTATAATACGAGTAGATGTATTTCAAGGAAACACCTAAAATAATCTATCACAAATTTTGCAAAAAGAAAAACAATTTATTTTGCTAAATCGAAAAAAAAAAACTGTTTACAAAGAAATGGACAACCGGAATTTTTATACGAGGTGGTCAAGATAACTAAGGTAGTCCGGGCACCACGGATTCAAGGTTTATATTTCTAGCTTCGGGTAGTTTCGGCTATGTGATCATAAGGTAGTCAACCAGATTGTTTTAATAGCAAAGTCTCGTTACACACATAATGCAGATAAAGTCGAGAAAAAGTTTGGTGCTGTTTTTCTTTGATTCCTACTGTTATCCGTGCGTACCTGGTGATCAGTTATGTATTTCGATTTATTGTACTATTAATATATACCACTAAGTGATGAGTTCAAGCGATGATAGTTCATGTGATGGTATGTACGGAAGCTAGCTTTCGGTGAAGGAAAACATTGTATCGAAACCATAGCATAATGGTAGAGCTCTTTCTAATGTCCTGGCTTGCTATCACACTCAAGTGTTTTGGCAATTGCACTTGAGATCCAGTCCATCTACTAACTAGGCTTAAAGTGCCCACCATCTTAGGCTACATTTATAGTGTATGTGTTAAACCTATCAACTATATAAAAAGGATTTTCGATAATGGACGCTAGTTCTTATGTCTTGTACCATACAGGAGACGTTCGGCTACGCTCGCCAGCTATCAGGACCTCTGGAGAACAATTTGAGCCACTAGCTTTTAAGTTTCGCTCTACGTTTTGACTTCTACTCTAAGTGCCCGAAAGTGCAATCTTTTTGGTTCATTCCACTTGGTCCTTTGTATTGCCATTTCTTTTTAAATTACGAATAATTGTAAACAGCGAGCTGATTTCAACTCAGGATATTAGTATATATGTCAGATATTTCATTAATGTAGGCTTTACTCCGCCGGTTCGCATCGGAAGAGTTATAATTGATCTGAGGAGGCTCCGTGACGGGGCGAAATATGTAATCGATTGTGCCACCTACCCACATTTGATTCACGAGCCGCTTACGTCGGGTCAACCGGAAACCAATTGCGTCAGCGGTCAATCAATTCAGAGCGGAAGTACATAGTAATATACTCGTAAACTATTAGTCTATGTTAAGTTTACGTTTCTTTTTTGTTACAACTCGATAAAATGACGGCACGTGCTTGATTGTAAGCAAAGTACAATTAAAAAACTATGAGCAATATTTCGGCGATTATCATAATCGCTTTGGCTTGAAAGACTATTCGCAGCTTCGAGGTTTGAGGTTTGGTATGAATCTGTTTTGTCAAGGTCACGATCACGTACATTTCGTGATAAGCCAGTAATAGTGACTCTACTTTCGTCTGTCACACTTCAAGGTCTAGCAAAACATTGGCTATCTGCTTATGCATTTATTTTTTATTTTTAAGGTGTTACCGTTATGGTCATAATCTCACCTAATTTTAAATGACGATAAGGCTCAAGTTGATAGACGTTTTCAAGCGCAACTGCCGGAACACACGTAATGGTATTTGGCCACAGATGTTCAACTTGGAGGTGGTTGCTAGCCAGGTGGGCATTAGAAAAAGTGCTACCACCATCCTATGGCTTCCTCACGATGTTTTCCTTTACTGAAAACTCAAGCTCATTGTAGGTTGTCTGAGAACACACTGAGAGCCAGTCCTTCCACATAAACCATAAAAAAAAATACGACCAACCAGATATTCAACACTAAGCCCTTCCACTAAGTTCTGGAAAATATAACTGTAACAGAGTCTATTCTCTAACTTGGTAAATATTATATAGGGCCATATCGTTACTTGATATTAGAAATGGTTGTTGCATATAAAAAAAAATATATTTTCAAAAGACCGATACGGAACAGACTCCCAGAGACTCTCGAGTCTACGGTACTTTTATGTGGACATTCAGTTGACGCTCGGGCGCAATTAGAAAATGGGTTTCTTACGTACTGACTTAAGTATTTGAAAGTATGTTGTTTGGTAATAAAAAATTAACTGACAATACAATTATATTTGGTCAAGCGATGATAGCTTAGTGGTAGTGTGTACGACTTTGCGTCAAGGGACGTGAGTTCGAATCCAAGAACCAACAATGAGCTTGAGCTTTCGGTGAAGGAAAACATCGTGATAAACCATAGCATGGTGGTAGGGCTTTTTCTAATGCCCGCCTGGCTAGCTACTATCCTCAGGTTGTAAACCTGCCGCCAAATCCAATAGGTGTGTTCCGGCAGCTGCACTTGAGAGCCAGTTCCTCCACAGGTTTAGCGTGTCTACCAACTTGGGTCGTATCGTCACTTAAGATCAGGTGAGAATATGGCCATAACGCTAAACCTTTAGTATAAAAAAAAACGTTTTAAAATACTGGAGTCTACTCTCCATTACTGATTTATGTAATCCACCATTGAGCTCACGGAAAAACTATTAAATCTAAAACAATCTATTTACTGCGTCCTTTGGAAAAAACGCCGCATTTGAAATGAACGTTGAATAACAACATGTTTAAAATATAATTTAGAAAAGGAAAACTCAATTTTTTATAGGTTTTGCAATATGGCTACAATCTTACGTGGTGTTTAATGATTATGTGCCCCAAAATTATGAGACGCTAAGCCTAGTGGAAGCACTTCAAGTTTAGTTTCTTCACGAGTTTCTTTGGTTTTAAATGTATTACAATCTTCGTGTAATTCAGGATTACTAAATAGTAAATATATAAAGGATTCAAATATCAAGGTAATAAGAAGTAACCACGGCCCAGCGTTTATTTCCTTCGACAATGTATTCAGTTTGCGTGTTGCAAACATTACGAGGTTAGAGTAAACAATACTAGAAAATACAAGAGCCTAAGCTAAGTGTACAGTGCGATGCTGTCAATGGACGTCAGTTCGAATCTCTGCAAAGGAGCATGAGGCGCCGTTGAAGGGAAACATTGAGATAACACCATAGGATAGTTTAGACTATTCATTTCTGAAGAGTTGTTGTTGTTTTTTTAGATTATACTTTGTTTCCTTAAGTTAGTTTGTTTACTCAAGTGGCAGTGGGCTGGGGACATTGCTCGGAAAACCGATGCCCGATGGGGCCAAGCGGTTCTCGAATGGCTACCACGTACCGGTGAAGGTCGCGGGAATCCGTTGGATGCGGGCGGCGCACGACCGGTCGTCGTGGAGATCTTTGGGGGAGACCCATGTCCAGCAGTGGACGTCTTTTGGTTGAATGGATGGATGGATGGATAGGCTAGGCTTAATATTTAGCATACTTTCTATAGTTTCTAATTTCATAGTATAAACCTATACTGTAAACAAATGTTTTTCTCATGCAAGGTTGACGGGAATTTGATTACCAAAATCACGGTGATCAACAAAATGTACTGGTACAAATGAGACAAAGCAATATTTCCTTTTTCTAGTAAGTACAAATTTCGTACAACCAAGAAATTTACAGAACAAAAATTCGTACAAAGGTATGTCTGTTTGAAATATAGTCTTCGATCGACTTTTTTTTCCGTCAGGTATACTGTTTTATTTTAGCTATGGGTTCTGTCTGTGTAGGCACTTTTACCAATGTCAATTTAGAAAGCTATATATATATAAATGAATCTCTATTTCATATGGTCATTGCATCACGCGTGAACGGATGGAACAAATTCGCTATTTTTTTTTTTGCTGCGTTAATTATTGTCAGGAGAAAGTTCTTATGAAAGATAAAATTAAGAAAGTTGAGCGGGACATTAGAAAATTTTAAAAATCTTAACGACAATATTAACTTCACATAACTGTCGGTTATCATAGAGCATTATAATAACACTATATTTTTGAATAATATTTTTTTTTATAAATTACACCAATTCGAATTCAATATTCATAGTTAAGACGAGACAACGTCTGACGGGACAGCTAGTATATGATAACCACAATTAACAAACGCCAAGCTATAACCAAAGTCATACCAATTATTTGTGGGCGACTCTAATAATTGTCCAGTGCGGAACTCAAACCCATAGGACCTTTACGCGGTGGTTGCAGTGAGGTAACCTTTAACTGCCGGGCCGACCGTGCTGTCAAACAATGTACTTCCTTTGTTGGGTTATTATACAAAATAAAATACATTTTTTTAAATATATGTATTGAGATTTATTACTATCTACGTACAGCAGATTAATATGACATTTCCTTGACTAGAATTTCATCGCAATTATTTAACCTTTTTTTTTATTTTACAGATTTTAAGTTGACCTGTGACACATTTTCTTAAAGAATTAAAAAAAAAATTGGGTCAATTCGTTTATTCATGATATCGTTACATATAGTCAGAAAAAAACTTGAAATAATAATATATTAAGAAATCTATAGCTATATTAATAGTATAAAGTAGGAAATGTTTGTTTGTCTATTAGGAAGCACTATTCTTAGGAACTACCCTTCGGATTTCAAAAGTTATTTTTTCATTTTAAAGAATAATCATTGAGAAAGAGTTTTGGCAATTACCATCACGCTATCACCAATAGGTGCAAAGCAATATTGAATAAAGTTACAAAGTCAGGCAAAAATTATGAATTTTGAATATACGCAGAAGTAAAGATTTATTAATAAACATATTAACAAACATATCTCAGTGCACGTTATTCTTAACAGAACTGCATTGTACAGTCTAGATACAGTACACATGTATAGAAGAGATGGCCGCAATGCTCCGGATGTATTTCTATTTTATGTGAATGCTACGTTGGATGACAGTGCTACCAAGCTTCTGGGCGTTTACTGCTCTGCGAATAGAAAATAGTATTGTTAGGTATTATTTGCCTATATTCATGACGTCACGTAAAAAGAAAGCGCGGTTGAGTTTATTTATTTTTAATCTATACATATAATAAATGTGTAAAAAGGTCGTTTTTGTACATCGAAAGGAATAGCTAGGTTGTTAAGGGATATATCCAACAGAACCCATTTTCAGTATTTTCAGCATCACGTAAAATCTACGAAATCAATGTAGATAACTGTTATACATTAAATTTGTACGCAACTTGAAGTATTACTTAGTTTCTGTTTCATCGTAATCGGTTCACTCTATCAAGAGACATTAGATAATACAAATTTAAATTGTTCTAACGCACCCAATTCAGTTACTTCCAACGCCAAAACAGGACTAAAGTTGACAGTTGAACTCCATATTCTATAGATGGCGTTGTGCATATGACGTCATCCATGTAACACGGATATGGACTGTACTCTTATCTAAGCGACACGATTTGGTTTTCGGAAACCACGCAAACGAAGTCGCGGGCACAGACAGTACTTTATAAGATTTAGCCTTATGTGACCCAAGCTGGTGGCACGGTAAACCTAGTGGAAGGACTGCCACTCAAGCGTAGCCGCCGAAATACTCGAGTAGGTAAATACCTACTGGGCCAAATACCAAATGGACGTATTTCTCAACTTGTCGGTAGTAGCAAGTCAAGCGGGTATCAGAAAAATTCCTACCACCATGCTATGGTTTCATCACGATGTTTTCCTTCACCAAAAGCTTCAAGCTCATTGCAGGGATTCAAACTCACGTTCATTGACGCGACGTCCGTACACTCTACCAATGAGCTGTCATCGCTTCAGTTTGTTCTTTGGCCTGTATTCAGGCATTTTTTTCTTTTTATAAACATTTTAACCGCTTATATATAAATATTTTGTGTCACGTTGTTTGACCGCGATTAAATCGTAAACTAATGAACCGATTTGAATCAAATTTCGCAAACTGTGAGCAGTTTGATGCAACTTGAGAGATAGAATTACTTTTTATGTCAATTAGTGATCATAACGCGATAGATGCCGCTGTAGTCGATGTGATTGACTACTAGAAAAGGCAGAACAAGATATGCTAGATCAGTTAGTAAATTATAAAAACAAATTTGAGTCAATAAGGGAAACCAGATTTTCAATCTGTTAGAATTTTTTACCTTAATAATACTAATACTAATTTTCTTCTAACTTCATGATGTTTTATTTATATTAATATTAACGTACGTAATTCCTTATAAAAAAATGTAAATATTGAAGGATCATAAAAAAAAAACTATATTATAAAAATGAATCTCCATTTTTACCTTGATCATCACATCACGCGTGAACGGGTGAAACAAGTTCGTTAATAATTTTTTGGTTGGGTTAATTATCGTCAGGACAAGGTTCTTATGAAAAAAAAAATAATAATTAAGGAAGTTGACCGGAATATTGAATAATTTCTGAAAATTTTAAAAACGATAATATCAATTTACATAACTAGCTGTCAGATTGAAATAAAACTAATTTAAACGGATTTTATCGCGGTTATTTATTAATTTTGATCCCGACGTTTCGAAAGCTTTTCAGTCTTCGCGGTCACGGGGCGGACTGACGTGTAGGTTGTCCAGAAAAGTTCATGTTACCGTGCGTCTGTATGTCAGATGTCATAGAGCGTCGCTGGGGTGACGCGGTGATTGCATGCACGGACCCGCGTCGCCCCAGGAAGGTGACAGACGGCCGTGGGGTTTTAGTGAGTATTCCTGGCTTAACGCTGGGTGGGTCCCACATACCCCTCTCAGTCGCCCCGGGCTGGGAGGGGATGCAAAATTACATTTCTCCACGTAAAAAAGGGGTCATAGGAGTATTACAATAATAATATATTTGTTGAATATATTTTTTTACTAATTATATATCAATTCAAATTCAATATTCATAGGTTCTGACTGATAACGTCTGTCGGGGTCAGCTAGTTTTTCAATAAAAATAATGGACCGAAAATTACGCTGCACCAGTGAAATAGGCTTTCCAAAAGTACCAGGCGAGCATAATACAAAGCCGGTGTTATTAGCGAACGGAGATTCAATTCCACAGAGTTATACGGCGACGCGTCTTTGTGTCGCTGCAACGCGTGATTATGACAGGAATTGATGAAGTCGCTATCCCACAGAACGAACACTGCACGAAGCGGGAAATGCGTTCATTGTTCATGTAGACAAAAAAAAAGTTTTACTAATTTCCAATCTTTTATTGTCTACTTTTCAATCCGTTATAAACATTGTGCATTAATATCGTATTTTCATTTAAATTAATTATTAGTATATTCTGTTCATCTGTCATTTAAATTTGAGCTACATTCAAGTATCGAGAAGTTAGTTATAAATCAATTATGAATGTTTATCGATTAAAAAAAACATATTATTATTACATTTCCATGCATTATTATCCACTTCTGATCTATGGTCCAAATTTCAAGTATCTAACTTATCGAGAAGTTATTCAAAATTTCATCCGGACAGCAGGGTTGTAAATTCATGTATAAATAATTACTATGAGTTCACAAAAACTACATCGATACGATAGTGTTAAATATTGCTTTGATGCCGAAACGTTTAATGCATCCACGAAACAGCACTTTACCAAAGTTAAGAATATAAAGAACTATTTATTACAGGCAGACTCGGACGTGAGTGCATTACGACCCGACCAATAATAAATTATTTAAGCCGGGAAAATAAAGTCCGATACGCAATGGAAGTTTAAAAACGTTGGGTTACATAGAACGTAATGGATTAGATTTATTGGAGAGGATGAATATATATTGGATTATTTTGTTGTTACATCAAATTAAAAAACTGTATTCAGTTTAGGCCTCGAGAAAGCGCTTTTGAACGTCAAATCTGCCACCTGTTCGGTAAATAGCCCAGTTATCGAGAAGTTCTGGCAAGAAACTCGATGTGTTTGTGTCTTTTCAATAGTTAGTAGTAGATGTATAGAGAGGGGTGTTTTTTTTTACATATTTAAGGTTTAGCATTATTGCCATAATCTCACCTGATCTTAAGTGACAATACGGCCCAAGTTGGTAGACACGCTAAACCAGTCGAGGAACTGGCTCTCAAGTGCAGCTGCCGGAACACACCTATTGGTATTTGGCGTCAGGTTTACAACTTAAGGGTGGTAGCTACCTGGGCGGGCATTAGAAAAAGCCCTACCACCATGCTACGGTTTCCTCACGATGTTTTCCTTCACCGAAAGCTCAAGCTCATTGTAGGTGCTTGGATTCGAACTCACGTCCCTTGACGCGAAGTCGTACACACTACCACTGAGCTATCATCGCTCCACACACCACTATCGTGCACATATTAATACAGCCTTCAATAGCCTTTTAACATCAAAGCCCGCTTGGTACTTGAACTTACTGCCCGGCAAATTGATTTTGTTAAAAACTCTTGTTTCATTATTAACATGTGTTCGAGTGAGAGAAGAAAAACCATAGAACGGTGGTAGGGCTTTTTCTAATGCCCGTCTGGCTAGCTGCCACCCTCACGTTCCAAATGGCTGGCAAATACCAAAAGTGTGTTCCGGCAGTTTTTGAACGATAGTCTCTCCGCAAGTTTAGCGTGTCTACCATCTTGGGCCATATCGTCACTTTAGATCAGGTGAGATTACCGCCATAACGTTATAACTTATAACAGAAAAAAAATGTAACCTATCTTTCTAAATTATCTATATTAATCCCTACTAATATTACAAATGTGAATGTAAGTTTGTTTGTTACGCTTTCACGCGAAAACTACTTAACCGATCATCATGAAACTTTGTACACACATATTCTTGGAGGTATTACAACGTACGTACAACGTAGATTACCTTTTATTGAAAAAAAAAAAAAAAATATTCGAAAGATAAAAAAATTGTTTGCTTATTGCAGAGAAGTTCAAAAACGGGCAAAACTGGTTGTATAAATTTTAGCTCCACGCGAATGAAGTCGCGGGCACAACTAGTAATATTATAAAAGGGACACGTTGGTTAGTTTGAACGCGGTGATCTTAGGAACTATCTGTCGTATTTTTTTAATTAATTTACCAATGCGGCCGGTCAATGATTAGTAATCTATACTTATATTATAAAGAGGACAACACGAGAACAACTGCACCCATTTTAAAAAATTTTCACCATGAGAATGATGCCCTGAGTAACATAGGCTATAAATATATATATATATATTATTTTTTTTGTGGAATAGGGGATAAGCTATTTTGAAGCGATGATAGCTCAGTGGTAGCGTGTGCGACTTCGCGTCAAGGGACGTGAGTTCGAATCCAAGCACCTACAATGAGCTTGAGCTTCCGGTGAAGGAAAACATCGTGAGGAAACCATAGCATGGTGGTAGGGCTTTTTCTAATGCCCGTCTGGGTAGCTACCACCCTCAAGTTGTAAACCTGCCGCCAAATACCAATAGGTGTGTTCCGGCAGCTGCACTTGAGAGCCAGTTCCTCCATAGGTTTAGCGTGTCTACCAACTTGGGCCGTATCGTCACTTAAGATCAGGTGAGATTATGACCATAGCGCTAATCCTTAAGTATAAAAAAAGTCTCTTCTGATGGAAAGTGATCACCGCCGCCCATGAACACCTGCAACACCGGAGGGCTTGCAAATGCGTCGCCGGCTTTTAGGGAAAGAATACGCTCTCTTCTAGAAGGTTCCCAAGTCGTAACGGTCCGGAAAGACCGCCGGCGACAGCTGGTTCCACAGAGTGGCTGTGCGAGGTAGGAAGTGTCTTACAAATCCCGCTGTCGTGATACTCTGGGCATCGATGTGGTGTGGGTGAGATTTTTTGTTCTGGCGCGATGTCCAATGGTGAAATTCAGCGGCCGGGATCGATCCAAACAATTCCTCAGAACACAGTGAATGCGGTAGAAGATGCAGAGTTGCCCAACATCTCTACGCAGAGCCACAGGATAAAGCCGACCGGAAAGAGCTTGATCGTCGATAATCCGAACCGCCCTACGTTGAATGCGGTCAAACGGAAGTAAGTATCTGGTATATCTTTTTATCTATATTTTTTTGTAAATAAGAATGAATAAATATAATTTTAGCTCACGCGAACGGAGTCACGGTCAATGCTAGTTAAGAACAAAATACACTCGTTATATATCTAAAGTTTAAAAGGAAAGGGGTTAAAATTAAGTTTCATGTTTCTTTAAGCTACGGAATTTCCGTCGAACTACCAGGAATCCATAAACGCGTTAGTGATCACTTTGATCGCTTCCACGTCAGTTTGTCTCTGTCCGCGCAACCGTCGCAAACGTGAATTCCACGAATGCGAAATATTTCAAATTTACCAATTTAACCAACGAAACGACATTAAGCGGCTTGTTATTTATTATGAAAGGAATATTATGTACAGCCTCGAATACTGAACGTGACAGGCGGAAATAAACCGTCGCTGGTTTGAGACGCGGGAGGCGTGGTGTATCCGACGTCATGCCGAGGTTTACCATAACGATCGTCTCTACGATGTATATATTATGATGTTATACCTTTATTGTTAAGGTATTATATGACTGTCCGTGCATTTAAAATAGTTATTAGCGGACCCTATAATATTAATAACAATAATATTTCTTATTGCCGGTCACAAAAGTTTTAGAAATACATATATTTAAGCTTGTTACAAAGGGAGAAACTTAGCAAATGCTGTGAGGCATAACTGCACCACACAGCGCTGGTTTTGGCTTTTAGCACCCTTTTAACATTAAAAACCTGTTTGACATTGTGCTAGAATTTGCTGTCATGCAAATCGACAATTTTGCTTTGGGATTTTGCAACCCTAACACTGCTACCCAAAGAACTGTTATCAGATAAATCTCACCATATGTACGCATATCTCACTTAACATCGGCTGGTACCTATATCCACTGCAACAGGAAGTCTAAAATAAGAGGTGTTCTAGTGAATTTATATTTATTGTGTCGTGGTAACCAATTCTGTGTTGAAACGTTGACAGTGTTACATCCTATAGGGATGTTAGAGAGTTGGTGCTAAGGCTATATAACCTAGAGCCGTCGGGCGAGCAACATGACGTCGGCAGCTGTGGTGACAAAGCGAGGTTATGTAACATACAAACCGAGCAAGGAATTTTCATATAGTGTTTCTTTTTGCAGATACGTACCAGTATAATTATTTATATGGATAATTTTTGAAAATTTTTGTATCTTTTTTAAACTACTGGCGGTAGCGTAATGTAAAACAGCCTAAAGAATTCCTCGATGATAGTTTTTTTTTATATATATAGTTAAGGTGTAGCGTTGAGGCCATAATCTCACCGGATCTTAAGTGACGATACGGCCCAAGTTGGTAGACACGCTAAACCTGTGGAGGAACTGGCTCTCAATTGCAGCTGCCGGAACACACCTATTGGTATTTGGCGGCAGGTTTACAACTTGAGGGTGGTAGCTAGCCAGGCGGGGGTTAGAAAAGGCCCTACCACCATGCGCAATTTAACAAATACAAAAATATATTTTGAAATTCGACTGGTAGTTCCTAAGATGAGTGCGTTTAAACAAACAAACATACTTTTCCTCTTCATAATGTTATGTGGAACTGGAAATTATTGAATATATTTTTACCATTTTTGATACATTTTTCAAATACAATTTTGGTTCTATTGGCGGTAGCTCGATGTTAAATTGTTTACAGTATGTCTAATTACATCAACTTTTTTTTTGAAATCTAAGTAGTTCCTAAGATCAGCTCGTACAAACAAACTAACTTTTCCTCTTTATAATATTAATTCTTACACACTGTTGTTCGCTATGGTATTAATATTGAAGGTAGTACACAATCCCAGTAGTTATAGTTAAATATTTTGTGATACCATGTAAAACTATCGATCACTTTTTATAAGGTGTATTTTGAGAAATCGAAATAAGAAGTTGATAAACCCTTCAGTTAATTGATATGGTATTAATGAAGAATAAACAAATTATTTCCGTAAGCAATTTAATTTTCACAGTACTGAAAATGCAATAAAAAAACTAAGTTTGTACTGTATATATTAAAAACGAATCATCATTATATTGTACCCAATAAATGTATTTGATGAAAACTACAATGTATTTTTAGACAAATGTCTTTTTTGTATTGTGATGCTTAATTGAATTATCTTTACTAAATACCGATGATAGCTCAGTGGTAGCGTGCACGACTTCATGTCAAGAGACGTGAGTTCGTATCCACCTACAATGAGCTTGAGCTTTCGCTGAAGGAATGTTGTGAGGAAACCATAACATGGTGGTAGGCCTTTTTCTAATGCTCGCCTGGCTAGCTATCACCCTCAAATCGAAAATCTGCCGCCAAATACCAATAGGTGCGTTAGGCAATTGCATTTGAGAGCCAGTTCCTCGACAGGTTTAGTGTGTCTACCATCTTGGACCGTTTCGTCACTTAGGATCAGGTGACGTTATTTATGGCCATAACATTAGACCTTAAAAATAGAAACGCGGATTTGAGGTTGTTTCGCTTCCACGTCTCATGCGCTGAATCGATTAAGCTAAATTTTGGTATAAAAATAGATGGTAACTTGGAGACGGTGATAGGCTACCTTTTCTCACTAAAAATATATTGGAAGTTTAGTTTCGAACACAGGGATAAACTTTGTATTAAACTTGTTATTGCGTCATCCGGTTTGATTGACAAAATAAATATTAACGCGAGTGAAGCCGCGGGTAAACGCGTGTGCATATGTATTTTGCTGCATGGGTGTGAGTAAACACAATTTACGTGAATGCGTATAAATCGTATCGTAATTTTATAACACAATATGTGATATATTGTATATTGTCTAACTTGGTTTCATTTCCTGACTTGCGGCATGTCTTATAGCTCCGGCTACGAACGCCCATCCGTTGCTTTCCAACCATTGGTATGTTCCACTTTCAACTCGAATATGCTTACCGTTTAAGTAAGAGATAAGTTGTTAGTCTCGAGGACTAAGTAGATATGCGTTATTGAATACCTGTTAGTAAAATTTCGAAAAACATGGCTCATGAAAGGAAACTTCGACTGTGGTGATTTATTGTGAACTGTATATCTTTCGATATCGTTTACGTGAGAAAGGCTATTTATATATTTATTAAAATCTAGGCAGCGTATTATAGCTGACTAACAAAGGCTAACTGAGGCAAGAAAAACATTTACTAGAAAAATATTATAGCCTTTGTCGAGTGGATTATTAAATTTAGTTTAGAAGGTATGATATTAAATGTAATGAAATGAGAATGTAAAATAATAAATACATATATTATCGAAGGCTTTTTATAATAAAATATATAAAAATTAGAACTTCTATAAACCTGGTACGTAAGTCAATGAAAGGTCCTCTCCGACAAGACACTCATCCGGTACAGAGTATGTTCTACTACCGGTAGGCACAATTAAGAGAAGCCTTCATTTATTAATTTCCATATTTTATGACACCATGGTGTGCAGTAGCGTCCTCGACATTCATGATATATTATACTGATAAAATTAGTGTAAGTTGCAGTTCTGTATGATATTCTAAGGCTGCAGTGTGTTTTGAACTTCGATACTAAAATTTTATTTTCACAAGTCCTTCTATCCCGGACTTCTGAATTTGAATGAAATGCCCCTATTTTTTTTTGTCGATATTTATGTGGTTAAAAGCTGCGCTCCAACTATAGTTTAAAAAACGTTGCTTCATATATGGCCGCCTCATTGAATCCAGTAGTAACTCTCTTGTGTCCAATATCTCTCAGAACGCATGCGATAAAATATTCTATATAATTTTATTACACTTGACAAAATAAATAGTACAGTAGAATAAAGGCTTCCGGTTTTCCCTGTAAAATAAATTAATGAAGTATAAATAATAATAATATTTATAAATAATCTATTACGATAAGATAAATTAGTAAACACCGCCCTCTCAGTTCAATGTTTGCGACGCTGTCCAAAGTAAATTTGCTTTAGATACACTATTTTTTAGGAGTTCGTTATCGTAGAAAGATAACACGTAAATTACATGTTTAGTATATTTTTACACTTTATAGGTGTAGTGTTATGGTCACATTCTTATCTGATGTTAAGTGATACTGTGGCCCAGAATGGCGGTAATACTAACCCATCTACTATACAAAAAACCCAGAATTGATTTTCTACGGATTTTTCTTTCAACAAGCGTTTATTTTATTTTTTTATATAAAAAAACAGTCTATTACAATCAAATTAACGTTTTGTTTATACAGTCATTACCTAATTTACAAAGTAAACAATTTAAATCTATTGGCGTGGTTTGTTTGGCCGGTCAACATTGAATTTACTCCCGAATCTATTATCGAAAGATTACATAAATAATTGTTTACGTTCCATATACGTAATCAGTTTTGCCACGGATATTAAATGGATGAGTTAATACGTTTATATTAAAACTTATCCCTGCTCTGAGCTTAATGGGCTTACCACTTCAGTTTGTGTCATCTACATAATATCAAGAAGGCGTGTGATCAACTATAAACTTGTAAAGCTGACAACATTATATTCTAAATATCATACTTTTGTTTGTTTCTAAGATTTTAATCTAGACTCTAAACTTAGAAATAACTACAGTCATTACTATTTATGTTCTAAAGTAAAAAAAAACTTTCACATCCAACTATTAAAATTGACATAAAGATGCGTTGCGAATCATGTATCAGTTTTATTACAGTGTTATGGTTGGATCGCAATGTGTTTCTTCACCACATACTTGAGCTGATAGTATGGTCTCACTTCCTTGATTGACGCAATGTCTTAAAGCATTTCTCGTTTTTTTTTTTAGTCCTGGGTCAGTTTTATGGCCATAATCTCACCTGATCTTAAGTGATGATACGGCCCAAGTCGGTAGACACGCTAAACCTGTGGATGAACTGGCTCTCAAGTGCAATTGATGGGACACACCTATAGGTATTTTATGAGCAGATTTTCAACTTGAGGGTGGTAGCTAGCTAGACTGGTATTAGAAAAAGTCCTACAACCATACATATTGTTTAACACAAACTAATTGAATACATATCCTATGTTATATCCAAATTAAACTGTATTTAACTGCATTACAAGTAACACACACATGGTACTGAATTTGTTTCACTGGTTCTTTTTCGGAGCCTCACGTTTTCGTATCAACCAGTGTACATATAACTACCACGATATTTACAAGTCCACGGTGCCAGCGGTGACCACTAGATTACTACTACAATCCGTCTGCAGTAGTCGAAGCGATGATAGCTCAGTGGTAGTGTGTACGGACGCCGCGTCAAAGGACGTGAGTTCGAATCCACCTACAATGAGCTTAAGTTTTCGGTGAAGGAAAACATCGTGAGGAAACCATATCATCGTGGCTTTTGTAATGCCCACCTGGCTAGCTACCATATTCAAGTTGAAAATCCGCTGCCAAATGCCAATAGGTGGACGGGCAGTTGCACTTGTATTATCACTTAAGATCAGGTCAGATTATGGCCATAATGCTAAATACTATAAAAAAAATCGCTGCTGTTATAAAATCGTACTATACTTGAAATATTGGGACAATTCAAAAAGTCCAAAGCGGAACAAACCATTACGAGCCGAGTATAATTTCGTTGTGATATGTTGTATTATATGTATTGAGTGGGTTTTTGTTGGAGTATCCATTTCTTGCTACGTGTTTGTGGTTACGACATCAGTTGATTATCTGTAAAAGAGAATATTTTTGTTTTGAAAACGGTTCCAACTCGCTCTGCGGTACGTCAAAGTAAAACAGCCTTTTTATAGCTAGGCTTTAGCTGTATGGCCACATTCTCAGCTGATGTAAGGTGGCCCAAGATAGTGGTTATGTCAAGCCTAGCAGAGGAACTGGCTCTAAAGTGCAACTGCCGGAACACGCCTAAAGGTATTTGGTGGTAGATTTTCAACTTGAGGATGGTAGGTAACCAGGTAGAGGACGCACAAATTACAATAGTAAGGGGTAATAAAGTAAACCGAAAATCCCTCCACTAGGCTTATCACGTCCACCAACTTGGGCCATATCATCACCTAACATCAGATGCGATTGTGGCCGTAACGCTAAAACTATAAAGTATAAAAAATATTTCCTAAGATTCCCATTTTCTGGACATTGGTTTTTGGATAAAGTTGAACTATATTATAATTTTTTAACTGTACAATTCTACTACAAATGAGACGTTATCTTGGTGGAGGTATAGGTAAGAATAGTACAAAAATCGATTAGAGCACAGCTTTGACACTGGCAAATATTTCTCCGACGCCAAAGGGAATAAAAACAAGCGTCATAAAAAGTAATTTGTGGATTTCCACTTACGTTACAGTATAAATGGGATTTCTTTTTTATTTCCGTCTCTTGTCGTAGCACAATAAATTGTCTAAACAAGCAATAATATGATGTCATCCAAACGCATATTGTATCCGCTAAACGGAATAACATGGCTAGCAATTTTTTGATAACGCGACAGTTCTCATAAATCAGGGGAATTAACTGGTGTCCCCCCGGAGTGTCCCACAAAAGACCGGGGTCATTTCTGGCCTGTCGCCGACAACGCACAGGGATGTATTCGAACACGTGGGCCCCATTCATACGATACCTTTCTCTGACTGTATTACTTTACCCCAAGCGTAAGAATGGTCCTATGCTTATCTATGTCTATATTCAGTTGACGGAAGAATCAAAGGCTCATCTGATGCTAAGTGACGATGTGGCTAAAGATGATGGACACGCTAAGCCAAGTCGAGAGACTGGCTCTAAAGTGCAACTTTTGAAGCGATGATAGCTCATTGGTAGTGTGTACGACTTTGCGTCAAAGGACGTGAGTTCGATTCCAACCACCTACACCTACAGCTTTCGGTGAAGGAAAACATCGTGAGGAAACCATAGCTTGGTGGTAAGGCTTTTTCTTATGCCCCCCTGGGTGGCTACCACCCTCAAGTTGAAAATCTGCCGCCAAATACCGATAGGTGTGTTCCGGCAGTTGCACTTGAGAGCCGGTTCCTCCAAAGGATTAGCGTGTCTACCAACTTGGGCCGTATCGTTACTTATGATCAGGTGAGATTATGGCCATAATGTTAAGCCTTCACTATTAAAAAAAAACTGTTGGAACACACCTGTAGGTATTTGGCGACAGATTTTCAACTTGAGGGTGGAAGCTAGCCCGGCAGGCATTGGAAAGTATCCTACCACCATGCAAACCCGTCTCTGGAAGCAGTGTACTATTGTTATTTTACCCCCTATTTTTTTAATTGCTGTTTGCTAATTATAAATTCTAATATTTACTTTTTTTTTCAATATGGCATCTGCTTATCATGACTATCATCGTATTGAATTTGATCAAAATGTCTGCAGTACTTTGAAAGATATACGCAATAGAAGACAGACACATAACAGTTTAAAATAAAAAAAGTCCAACACCATTTTCAAAAACAATTCAATGTTCAAATTTAATTCTTTTACGGATTTATTATCAGTATAAATTACAAATTAAAATGACGCTTGAATTTTTTTTTTAATGTTATAAAATTATACCCGTAGGAAAAATGCCACAAATTGTAGCCTGCACTTTTTACACAACGAAATTAATTATTTTGTTCACCACTCTATTTATATTTTAAACTTTTTTAGGGTTATTTTTTACTTTTTAATATGTATGGTCTTCTATTGAAGCATGTTTTTTAGGATTTCAAACTATTATTTATATCTTAAATAAAAAACGTGATAAATTGTATAAACTAAAGCTGGTTATGTATTTCAAATAAATGCTTATTTTGACTGTATCATTTACATTTTACATATGTGACACAATCTAATATAATATACAATCTAGCCGTCACATTTTTTTCTAATTTGAAGCTCAAAAGTTAAGGTTTAGCGTTATGGTCATAATATCACCTGGTCGTAAGTGATTATACGGCCCAAGTTGGTAGACACATTAAAACTGTGGAGGAACTGGCTCTCAAGTGCAGCTGCCGGAACACACCTCTTGGTATTTGGCGGCAGAATTTCAACTTAAGCGCAGTAGCTAGCTAGGCGGGCATTAGAAAAACCCTACCACCACGCTATGGTTTCCTCACGATATTTTCCTTTACCGGAAGCTCAAGCTGATTGTGATCCGTGGAGTCAAACACACGTCCCTTGACGCGAAGTCGTACACACTACCACTGAGCTATCATCGCTTCGCACTGAATTATCCTTAATCCTATGCTTAATCAAGGACTACTGGGACTTATTAAAATTACTAGAGTCCGGTTCTGTACTGAGGTCATCGGCGGCTGTCCCTACGGACGGGTACAGATGGTACGATGTCACCCCTTACAACCGCCTGGTTATCAATCAGAGACAGAATTAACGGAACGCGTACTCCAAGATGAAATTGGGCCGTAAATTGGACCATTCCTTTCCCAGCAACATCGTCTTGGCAACGAAAGACAATTTCCACTTCAATTGTGTACGTTTAATCCGAGGAAAATTGCTTTGTCTCGTCCACTTGTCCACATTAAGTATGTGTGAATTAATCGATCTCAATTCTGTGTTGTAATGTTTATTTTCTGAAGTGGTGATGGCTCAGTTCGTAGTGTGTACAGACGTCGCTTCAATGGACCTGAGTTCCGGTGTAGGCTTATAAAGTCACATCATAGTGGTAGAGCTTTTTCTAGCCCCCCTAGCCACAAAACACTAAATAGATTTAGTTAAAAAAAATCGCCTATTATTCCAAAAATAAATGAAAAAACACTATATTTTTTTTTCGAACGAATATTATAGTCTGAATCTGAAACTACAGATCTGATGTCTATGAATTGCTAAATAAAGTTCAACTAATTAAAAGAAATTTGTATCACATAACATAAAAAAGTCTCTCTTAGATAGGGAACAAAATTAAAAAAAAATTGTAGTAATTTAACTACTTCAAAGATTTTGATGAAATTTATTTTATTCGGTAGCTGACGAAATTTACTAAACGAACGAACGACGAAATTTACGAAAGAGAACGTTACTAAAAATTTAAATGTAAGTTTTTATTATTTTCTGGTAATGAAAAATAATATACGTAGATTAGAAGAATTATATATATTTGACTCAAATTTCAAACCGGGACTGTTGTTGAAGACTTTAAATATTTGTTAACTTATTTTAAAACATCTATTTTCTGATACATGCCCTGTAGTAAATTAGTAGAATTTCTGACAGCCACTGGTTGATAGCCTATATAAATAAATAAATAACCTTTAATAATAATAACTTCACCTAGCTTAATAATACAATGTTAGGAAACTTAGAAAATGTGTTCTAAAACTATTCTAAATGACATTGGCTCGCGAATGAAGTCGCTAAAAATATATAGCTAATATAAGCTAAATAAAGCTAACAAGTATGTTTGTTCGTTTGTTTAAACGTCGAAATAAAACTAATTTAAACATATAGCTGACGTTTAACACCGATGCTCTACGAAGTCTGCAGTTGCAGAACATTCAGAAGAAGGCTCCAAACATTATCTTAGATTCGACAAGCCACAAATCCTTGGCAAAGAACACCGATTCCTACCTAGGATGATTCGTGAGGCAATTGAAATTAAAAAACATCCAAATTTCAATAGAGAAGATGGTTGGAAGCTAGCACAAGCCTGCGATCCGATTATACATTTAATTAAATCGGAACCCAAAAGACTATTTGCCAGACCTCAAGACACTGTGAGCTCTTTCTGCGTAGATCAGAATACTATCAATATCAAAAATTAAATTGAAGGTAAATACAGTGACATGAACTTTTCTGGACAACCTAGCCCTCAGTCCGCCCCGCGACCACGCAGGCTGAAAAGCTTTCGAAACGTCGGGATCAAAATAAATAAATAACCGCGATAAAATCCGTTTAAATTAGTTTTGTTTCGATGAATAATATTCGCGTAAACATAAGAAATCATTGTTTAAACGTACTAATCGCTGGAATTACCAGTCGGATTCTGAAAATTCTGCATGTGTCTCCCAAGGGATAGGAAAATAACATTAATTCCACAAGAATGAAGTCGCGTGCAGAGCTAGTGTAGAACAGAACCCAGAGGACGTAATTTCAACTCGACATTGTCGTATGCGAACTAACACAAAACATTATAATAACATGTGAGTAGATTTTAAAACGTATTCCGTTATAGAAAACAATGAATACGAAAACTGTTCACAGTTTAATATATTTTAGTTCGCTAACAAGAAACAAAAAAAAAAAACATTTAACTTTGAAAACGACGTGACAACTGAAAAACGTAACTACCGGACACGAAATAAATAAAAAAAACACGACTCCCGATTTCGTTGCGAATTCAAACGAAGCGGCTGCAAACGAAAAACAAAACGGACGAAGGGATCCCGGCCGTGCTTTTGACAAGTGGAAAATGAAAATTGTAGTTAGGTGTACCTCGTACACGTGTGCGAAATGTAGTAGTCGATAACAAGTGACGATACTATACGTGTGGTGCAAGCTGTGAGCTCCGGCGCTGGTGACCGTCGTTCGAGTTGATATTTACTACAATTTCAATAGGAAACATACGAACTCATACCTGCAGCTGGATTCCATTACCGTACAACGCGCCACGCACATAAATTTCATCCCCACCATATGGATGAATGGTGTTCCACGATGGTACGTTTCGCGTGAATTTTATTTCACGACTGCCTTATGGAACCAACTTGCATTGACGGTGTTCCCGGACGGATTCGACATGGGAACCTTCAAGAAGAGAGCTTACTCTTTTGTTTAAACCGGCAACGCACCTGCGATTCCTCTGGTGTTATGGGTGCCCATGGGCGGCGATGATCACTTACCATCAGGAGACACGTTTGTCGTTTGCCCCGTGTGCTATAAAAATAATGTTTCGACATCAATACTACTGGTCAGCTGGAAACAATTGCCTTACGGCATTAAGCTCGGCAATGTACAAGTGTTCACACGTTAATTCATTATAATCCACGTGAAAATATGAGAAAATACGTTTTAAAAAGGATAACAATGAATTGTGCTTACAATAAATATAAGCCACGTTGAAATGACAAGCGGAGATTAAATGGAGCGTGCTCAGCGGACACCACTACCGGCAACCGAGCCTTGCAATTTCAAACGATAATCTGATTAAATTCTAGATTACTACTATGAATAAACGCTTAATAGAAATAACAACTCCGATATAATAATTCATATATATACAGATTTTAAACTCCATCTAATAACAAAGTTCCAAAATGTTAATTTATAAAAATTCTATTTACTGTCGCGTTTTCGTTACATCGTGTTTTAAATCATAGCGATTCCATGGAAGTTATCACTTCTAAAAGATTAGTTTGAAATGATTTGTTAATAATTGAAAATATAATTTGTCAAATGATGTTCAAATGAGCTTTGAACAAGAATAAGACATGATGTTCTCACAAAAACACTTCTCAGAAGTAAAGTGTAAACTGTATACAGATGCATGTGTCGGCCTGCGTATTGAGAGTTCTCGTTAATTGAAGTGATCTTTTATTCCCGCTTTGTAAGTTCAGCGTTATGGCCACTATCTCACGTGGTATTAAGTGACGATGTGGCCCGAGATAGTGGACAAGGTAACTCTAGTGGAGGGACTGGCTCTCAAGAACAACTACACGAGTAGGTATGCGGCAGTAGATTTTCTCGTGACTGTGGTAGCTAGCATATGGGCATTAGAAAAGCTGGTCATACGGCTTTTTATTCACTAACCAAAAAATAATAAAATCGATTAACAAACAAAGAATAAAAAGGTACGGAACCGTATTGTCTTTGTATATTTATTTATTCATAACAATGTAAAAAAAAGGCCACACGCTTTCTCACAACATGGTTATGCCCAAAAACCGGTATCAATGTTCTGTTTACATACGACAATAATCTATTTCATAATTATTTTTATACAATTATATATGTATATTTTTTATTGCTAAGGTTTGGCGTTACGGCCATAATCTCACCAGATATTAAGTAACGTTATAGCCTAAGTAGGAATACACCCTAAGCCTGTGGAGGAACTGGCTCTCAAGTGCAACTGCCGGAACACACCTATTGGAATTTGGCGGCAGATTTTCAACTTGCTACTGTACTAGCCAGGCGGACATTAGAAAATAACCTACCACCATGATATGGTTTCATCACGATGTTTCCCTTCACCGAAAGCTCAAGCTCATTGTAGGTGGATTCGAACTCACGTCCCGCGAAGTCAGACACACTACCACTTAGCTATCATCACTTTAAGCCCTTCGTTGATAACTTAAGTTGCTATCGAGATATTTTGTCTAGTGTGATGTTAACCAAAGTTATGTATGGTTTATTAAAACTTTCAGGCAACTCAAACTCCGTATTCCGTTTTGTTGTTTCGATTGAACTTCACTCGTATGTAATAAACAATTCCTTTTCCTTGTATAGTAGTAACAATGATATTGTAAGTAAAACTGTGTAAATACGATATATGCGCTCTGAAATTGGCGCTCTGGTTTGTACCAGTTAGCACACTAAAACCTCAGTATCGCTTTGGCGTTCAAAGAAGCATGTCGTGTACTGATTACCCTAAAAAATAGAAAATACCGTCGCATGTAATGCGGTATTGTAGATACCAAACAAACAATACTTCTAAAAGACATGGGATTACACTTAATTAGTATTTTTTAACAATTTTCATTAAATAAAACTAATTTTAACGGATTTTATCGCGATTATTTATTAAATTTTGATCCCGACGTTTCGAAAGCTTTTCAGCCTTCGTGGTCACGGGGCGGACTGAGGTGTAGGTTGTCCAGAAAAGTTCATGTCACTGTGTTTACCGTCAATTTAATTTTTATTCTTGATTGTATTCCGATCTACGCAGAAAGAGCTCACAGTGTCTTGAGGTCTGGCAATTGGTCTTTTGGGTTCCGATTTAATTAAATGTATAATCGGATCCCAGGCTTGTGCTAGCTTCCAACCATCTTCTCTATTGAAATTTGGATGTTTTTTTAATTTCAATAGCCTCACGAATAATCCTAGGTAGGAATCGGTGTTCTTTGGCAAGGATTTGTGGCTTGTCGAATCTAAGATAATGTTTGGAGCCTTCTTCTGAATGCTCAGCAACTGCAGACTTCGTAGAGCGTCGGCGTTTAACATCTTTTCATTAACAGTCTGATGTATTTATAAGATACAATAAATTCAATCGACAATTTTTTTGTTTCAAAAAGATCGTTTATAGTTTACTAGTTGATCCGGTGAAGTTCGTATCACCTTAAATTGATGTTCTTCATTCTCGCTAAAACTAGAAAACTGTTTGACCAATTTGTTTCTTTTTTTTTTTACTTTTCCTCGCGTTATTTATAGGCACACGCCGCTGGTCACGCGGCCGGTAGAACCGTAATCGCTATGTCACTGCATTTCAAATCTGTAACATCTTCAACAATGTTCATTTAAATTACATACTGTAAAGGGCCATATTGATCTATATTAAATGCACAATGTCTTTAAAGTACTTAATTGGATAAGAATCAAAGCTGTATTCTTTGAAATCGCTCCGCAAACAAGCCATAATTTCTCGTGAAAAGTAAAGGATAATAAATGGTTATTGTGGGTTATCCCTAATAGATAGACATATACCATTGCGGACTTGTTTGTAGACCTTTTTAAGGTGTATAATACTGTAGTACATTATTTTGATCTATCTCGTAGGGTTCAACCGGCGTTTGTAATGTAAGCGCAAAAAAATGTGTTTATTTACGACATGACATTAGAAACCTCTAAAATTATCAGTGTTTCTCTACTATATTATGCATGTATTATACATAGAAACCGTCCTATTGAATCACTTTATCTACTTAATACCGCAACAAAATCCGTTACGTAGTTATAAATATCTAAGCATACATAGGAACAGACAGACAGCGGGACCCGACTTTGTTTTATCCTATGTAGTGATTTAGACAATGCATAGAAAATATGTATGTCTCTTTTTCGCACACGGTTTAAAAACATACTCTCTTACTTCCTCGTTAATTGTATTATTACTATATGTTCATAAGTCTGCCGTTTGGTTCAGACAAATACTATTATGAAGGTAAGATACCTTCATACTTTTATAATATCACTGAGTAGTACCATTTGTGTCATTTTTTTTTAATGGGGAATAGGGGGCAAACAAGTAAACTTGTCACCTTATGGTAAATGATCACCGCCACCTATGGACACCTACAACACCAGAGAAATCGCAGGTGCGTTGCCAGCCTTTAAGGTATGTTTAAGCTCGGCTCTTGAATGTTCCCGAGTAGTTCCGGTCTGGAAACACCGAAGACGCAAGTTGGTTCCACAATATGGTCGTGCGGGGAAAGAAATTGAATATTCCGTTCAATTGCTTATTCGTTTAACGGGGGATGGTAAGAGACAGGAATCGTGCGTGCCTGGATTATTATTATCAGACAGTACGTATGAGACCGGCGACTTACCGAGGATATGATATACTTATATGTTTGATGGCAGGAATTGATAATATATCCTTAGAACATAACCACAATAACAAATATTATATTAGCAAGCAACGAATTCAACGACTAAGCGAGATTGTTTTGAGAACTTTTCCTACACAAGTCCTACCCATCATTTTCACCATTGGATTGAATTATGCTGTAATAATAATTCTTATTCACTTTTTTATTAACATATAATTTCTTATTGTCCATCCAAATCTTCTTCAGTCTTTCTCTTCTCTCAATGTCCTTAAAACGATAAATATTACTTGAAACTTAAGTAATCAATATGTATATGTTAGTGACGTACATGACCGAAGATGGAAGGTCACAGAATGAACATCGGATGAAAACGAGCAACGAACAGTCGAAAGAAATGACATTTATCTAATTACGAGATCGCGATAAGGGCGCGCGGGTATCGAAGCTCGAAAGGGTCGGCGGGAGGGGGATGCTGGGTTACAGTACCGCAGTCGGATGAAGAAAGCCGTTCGGTAGAGCCGCGCGTACCTTGTGCCGGTTGTAGAGACGAGAAAACATATCGCCGGTTTTCGTATACGGATGTCCCCATGATATGTGACATGTTCAGTGAATCATTTTGTTTATGTGTAACGTTTTAAGTTTTCGACATGGCCGTTCTTCTGGTTTTGGGATTTTTCGTTGGTGAGTGTGTAGCACATTCGTAATTTGTTTTTGTATATGAAGTTTTAGTTTTTCGCTAAGTCTAACTACGGAACCGTTAAATAAGTTGTTTAAGGCGAAGCCGTGAGTTTTGTAGTCGCGTTTGAGAATAAACTCTGTTTTGGGATGAACCTGTAATTTATGGTGGCATCGACAATTAACATCTGGTGAGATTGTCGTCAGTATATCATCTATGATAATACAATAAAGCGGATTTTTTTTGTTTGGACGCGATAATCTTAGGAACTATCAATTGGATATTAAAAATTATTTTTGTTTTTGATAGAGTATTTATTGGGAAGGCTTTGAGCTATTTAACATTACGCTACCACTGATAGGGGATGAGCTGTATGGAAAAAAGTTACTAAAACGGGCAAAATGATTGAGTGATTTTTTGTTGCACGCGAAGAAAGTCGCGTACCGCAGCTGGTAAAATTTATAAATTAGTGAATTATTAGATACTTACCGGATTTATATTTTATTTCGTATATTTATTAATATATTTTACAACTATACCGATGTGCTATTATTGTGCTAAGTATGGGTTTTATTATATTTTACCTACTTCACTGTAACTTTCTTATACGGAATTATTGTAAATTAGTTGAATCTATTAGTAACACGAATTTTTATCTCTATTTAAACTCAATATTGTTATATACACAATAATTGATTAAATATTTTTCATATCTTACATGTGAGAAACCCATGCGTTTTATATGATTAGAATTTCTTGGAAGGTAATCTATAATATTAATTATTATTAAGTTTTTCGTAGCTCTACATGTATTCTTATATATATGGAGACATACAGATAGATAAAAACTCAAAAGGATACCTCTATTTTTGACGTAGATATCAATAAAAGAGAACATATGTTTATAATTTATTGTCTAATCTTGTACAATTATTATCTCGTTTGTACTGCATATAAATAAATAATTATAATTAAAACTAAATTAAAATATTACAGATACTTGGCTTATGGCTTTGTAGGTAGATAAATACTAGCATCTACCCGCTGCTTCGTACACGTATTCTATACGATGTGAACAGTTACATTATTCTAATAGAATTTATATTTATTTATTTCATTAGTTACGAACATCCATCCTTATTAATAATATAAATGCGTGAGTGAGTTTGTTTGTTACGCTTTCACGCCTAAACCGCTTCATCGATTGTGATGAATTTTGGCGTACAGATAGATGGGATCCTGGATACGGAGATAGGATACTTTTTCTTGCTAAAAACTTACCGGAAGTGAGGTAGAGGGAGGGACAAACTTTTTATGAGATTTTTATTACGTCGTCCAATTAGTTTAACAAAATCAATATTAAAGTGACCAAAAAAGCGCACGTAATACTTACTTCATATATAACTGCTGATACAGACCTTAACACTATGAATTTTAAAATCGACATATGTTAAGTTTATATTTTTTCAAAATAAATACTACGTAATGATTTCTTAGGTTTACGCGAATATTATTCATTGAAATAAAACTAATTTAAACGGATATTATCGCGGTTATTAATTAAATTTTGATCCCGACGTTTCGAAAGCTTTTCAGCCTTCGTGGTCACGGAGCGGACTGAGGTGTAAGTTGTCCAGAAAAGTTTATTTTACTGTGTCTACCTTAAGACAATGTGAGCTCTTACTGCGTAGATCGGAACACTATCAATAATAAAAATTAACTTGAAGGTAGACACAGTAACATAAACTTTTCTGGACAACCTACACCTCAGTCCGCCCCATGACCACGAAGGCTGAAAAGCTTTCGAAACGTCGGGATCAAAATTTAATAAATAACCGCGATAAAATCTGTTTAAATTAGTTTTATTTCAATAAATACTACGTTTAAAATTAGGTGATGTTGAAATAAATGATATTATATACAAGCTTAGACATTCTCTGAGAGGTTTATTTCAAGAAACTTCTATTACGACAACCTTTATTATGTTTTACGTTTGCATAATACTCTAAATGTAAATTTCTCCTTTCAACAATTTGTACTCTGCGTATATTTTTTTTACAAGTCACAGCGATGTGACCGGACTCTGTCTGACAGTGAACCGGAAACACAATTGTTATCAGTTTATCATTATGTGTATGTTGTTTGCGATCCAATGAAGCACAGATCAAGTGATGTTAGCTCGTTCGCTTCCTAAATATGCGCTCGCTAAACATAAATACTGCCCGATTTCATACCTTCCGACGCAGAATCTCTTCATACCTTCCGACGCAGAATCTCTTTTCTAGGATTTCTAATCTATACTAATACGCTCATGGGCACATTTAACCGCCCATCTACATTTTGTCAACAATATTACATCGAATGAACGTTTACATGAAACCTATTTAAGTTGTGAAATTGTTTATTTAGAAAAACATAATATATAAGGCACAGTTTTCTTACAAAAACAAAAAGTAGGAGTATGCCAATTTAAATGCTCTTTGTAATGAGATAATAATGTTCATTTCCTCCTCTGGTTGCAATGACCTCTTATATATATATATATACGAACATAATTGCCCGTACGAAACTGGAGTCGGTTGTTAGGTATGTATAATTGACACTCTTATAAGACTGTAGTAGAAAAACATATGTATGAAAGAGTGTATCATTGCCTACAAGTTGATATCAATTACTATAATGATGTGTCATGTATAGACCGGGTTCGGTATTCAAGTAAGCCCGTAATGGTGTGTTGAACGAACATGTTTCATATTAACTAATTGGCTCCATTCGACTACCCAGTATCAATAGAACCTCCGCGAGTATAGTACGAGGACTCCAATGATATCGTCTGATGTACGACAATAAAATTAGCAACACATTCATTGATTACAACACGCTTGGCTTCTCTCGTTTGGATCAAATAGTGGATATACTGCCTCCAGAGATATCAAAAGGTGCATGGAATCGACGCGAATGTACGAAATATTGTATAAAAAATATGTATATAGTAAATGCTTCTCCATCGATATCACTAATCGAGGACGTCAAATCAAATGAAAAATCTTTATTCAATTCCGGCCCTAAGTAAGCTCTTATGAACCTCACAACTACCACCGGTTCGGAAAATAACCCAGTTGTCGAGAAGAACCTTCCAGACACTCGATGTGTTTAAATGTTTTTTAATTAATATTGATGTAATGTCTACATTTACAATAGTTATTAGCGGATGCATAGAGAGTTGTTGATTCCAGACATCACAATGGCTTACATTTTGATCCAACCTATAAATACGAATATGAGATAGATACATATATAGTGCATATGGTTGTTCTGAACTCCAAGTGATTTGTGCTTATTATGATCCTTGTTTGTGCTTAAGGCCAGTACATAGATTTTAATGAAGCGATGACAGCTCAGTGGCAGTGTGTACGACTTTGCGTCAAGGGACGTGAGTTCGCATCTAACCACATACAATGAGCTTGAGCTTTGTGATGGAAAACGTCGTGAGGAAATTATAGTATGATGGTAGGGCTTTTCTGATACCCGCCTGGCTAGCTACCACCCTCAAGTTTTAAACCTGCCGCCAAATACCAATAGGTGTGTTCCGGCAGCTGCACTTGAGAGTCAGTTCCTCGACAGGTTTAGCATGTCTACCAACTAGGGCCGTATCGTCAGTTAAGATCAGGTGAGATTATGGCCATAACGCTAAACCTTAAGTATAAAAAAATATATATTGCTATCGCTTTTCGATTACAAAATACTTAATAAGAGCGCGGCAGAGTTACAACTACTGTATGTCAAGTTTAACAACCACTATAGTGACTTGGTTAGGTTGTCCATTTCTAATACCAACCAATGTATATCCAGCAATTATTGTGGTGGTGGAAACTTGTAACCGACTGGGTCCCAATTACCATATGCTTGCTGATAAGCCCTAGACGTTATCAGAGTAACAGCTCATATACCTACTCTAAGGCTTTCTCTTTGTTTGTGTGCGGTGGGGTACCCTAGCTGGCAAAAACTTCCATAACGTTATTTTTATCAATAGTCTATGTATGATGGCTATACAGTGTCTAATGTATAGTCTATGTGATGACTGTTATTATTATATATTTTCATTAATCATCGTAAAGAAAATATATAGTGCCGATACGACCCAAGTTGGGAGTCACGCTATACCTGGGGAGGAACTGGCTCATAAGTGCACCTGCTGGAATACAACTATTTGTATTTGGCCGCAGATTTTCAACTGACAGGCTTAAAAAAGAGCTAACACCATTCGATCACATCGTGTTTGGGTTGTACTGTAAAGAACATAAAATATATTGGCTTCATTCTATTGTGAGACGAGTAAAATATTATCAGCTATCGTTTCTTTAGTATACATATAAAATGCGTTAACAATGAGGGAGTTAGTTAGAAATATGTATACTTGGCATCTAAATATTGAAGCGACAAAGCATTCCACGGACGTTTAAGCATTGCTTGTGTAAACATGTTAACATTTACAAGCATTATGGCGTAAATTATAAACAATTTTCAGAGTTACGCCCTATGTCTTACAATTTCTAGATTTATATATACAATATAGCCTTCAGCTATTTCCACGACATTCTTTGCGTGGTACTAAAACTTATATTTTGATCCCTTAAAGACAGTATTTTCTCTCTGGTTATAAGGTATTCATTGTCCTTTTCTATACGCCAATAATCTACTGTGTCGCATCGCATCACTCGACCTTGCAACCTGCGTGAAGTGATGATAGCATAGTGAGTACGACTTCGCATCAAGGGACATGAGTTTGAATCCACCTACAATGAGCTTGAGTTTTCAGTGAAGGAAAATATAGCGAGGAAACCATAGCATGGTGGTAGGGCCTTTTCTAATGGCTAGCTACCACCTTCCAGTTTAAAATCTGCCGCCAAATACCAATTAGCGTGTTCCGGCAATTGCATTTGAGAGCCAGCCCTTCCACAGATGTAGTGTGTATACCCAATTGGGCCGTATCGACACGTAACCATAAAAAAAACTTCATCCTTCCCAATAAGCATTCTTTTTGCTTACTTCTAAGGGTCGTCGCGTGACGTTAGCACTCCTCAAAAGTCATCCTCGATTGCCAAAGCAAAAAAAAAAAAAATTAAATCCCACTGGTAATCCCTATAATGAGATTGTTCAAACAAACGAATTCTTCACATTTCTTATATTAGTATAGACATAGTTTTATTTTTGTATTTCCGAGATTAATCTTTTTAATAATGAAAAGTAATTTACCTTTTTCTTAATTGGGCTCATTTATGAAACCGTGTATTGTTTCTTGTAATATTTACTGTAACGTCTAATTAAAAATCAATTCTAATGTACATCTGCCGCCAAATACCAATAGGTGTGTTTCGCCAGTTGTAATTGAGAGCCAGTTTCAAATTTGAATGTTATTTAATTTCAATAGCCTCGCGAATCATTCTTGGTAGGAATCGGTGTTCCTTGGCAAAGATTTGTGGCTTGTCAAATCTAAAATAATGTTTGGAGCCTTCTTCTGAATGTTCAGCAACTGCAGACTTCGTAGAGCGTCGGTGTTTAACGTCAGCTATATGTTCTTATACGCAGGAACCTATATTTCTTTTAGTTAGGCCGATATAGGAGAGGCCACAGTCACATTCGATTTTATATACGCCCTGTTCTTGTAGAGGTATATGACACTTGACAGCTGGTAAAAATTGACTAATCTTCTTGGGCGGCTTGAAGTAAGTTTTGATTGAAGCACGCTTCAGTACATAGCCAATTTTGTCTGTGACCCCTCTTGCTAAAGGTAACACAAAAGGTACACGTTCTACTGTGGCTGGTTTCACTCGGTTTCCGTGACGGCGGCGTGGAATTTGGAGCTTGTTATCTCGCAGTACTTGCTTGACATGTCGCAGCTCAGCAGCCAGATGTTCCTCAGACACTCCTTGTGCTCTCTGAAACAATAAATATCCACTCACACACCCACATCACCGGCAAATTGCAGGTGCTTTACCAGCCTTTTGATAGGAAAGCCTGGCTCTCAAGTGTCACCGCCTGAACAGACCGTTTTGTGTTTGGTGACAGATTTTCGAGAGCTTTTCGAAGCTAGGCGGACATTACAAAAAGCCCTACCACTATACTATGGTTTCCCCATGATACTTTCCTTCAACGAAAGCTCAAGCACATTGTAGGTGGATTCGAACTCACGACTCATGACGCGGCGTTCCTACACGCTACCACTGAGCTATCATCGCTTTTTGCTAGCTTTTTCTTGTTTCTCCTATTGTACTCGTATAACCTTCAGAAAACCTTTTGATGACATGGAAATTACTTACACTATTGGTTAGTTGTTCCAGCGACTTCGTTCACGTGAAACTAAAAGTTTTTTTTAATTTATGTGGAACTGTACTTACACTATTAAAGTACAATATATTATTTTTCTGAATCTGAAATAAAGAATTTTGTTATATGGTTGTTTCGGAAATTAGTGCTTTACAACAAACAAAAGAACCAGTTTAGGTTTATTTTGTCAATAATATATTTACGATATCTACATGTTATGACATAGAAGGAAATAAAAAAAAAAAATAACATTTTGTTATAAATTAATCCATTTAAATGAAACTCATTTATACGGATTTTATCGCGGTTTTTTATTAATTTTGATCTCGACGTTTCGAAACCTTTCAAAGTTAATAACCAAACCGCGACAAAATCCGTTTAAATTAGTTTTTCGCGTAAACATAAGAAATCGTTAAATGAACCCATTGTTTAATTTTAACCCGACTTTCTCTGTTTAGTAGCTGATAACTAAAAACCAAAGCTACGTTTCATCTCCCTATGTTATTAAACTGCTACGAAATAACTTATAGAAAAGTTTGGAAAATCCAAAAGCGCACGCCTCTTAATCTCATTATCTTTTTTTGTTTATTTAATAACAATTAAATCACAAATCAGACCGTGAAAAGTAATTCCTAATTATACTGAAGCGTAAGAAAAAAAAAGACATGATTAGTAAAGTATTTCGGTCGTTATCGTGATAACATACAGAATCCGCACATACAGACACACGGACGTTCTAGAGAGAACTACCTACAGACACACGGACGTCCAAGAAAGAACTGTTTTAAACAGTTTTTTAACTAGTTTAAATAAAAAAAATGACATCAAAATATCATTATAGTCAAAAATAGTGTTTTTTCTTGATATATGTGTATATATATTATTTAATAAGTGTAATATATGATACATAGAGATATTTTAAGTTTGAAAAATCAATTGTTTTGCGTGAAGTGACAGTAGTACCCACCTCAACGCTTCACTTATGAGGCACGAAAAATATTATTTTTAAGCTGTGTTACGAACTCTGTGGTGTCACTTTCGCAAACATGGTACATAAATTCCATCTCTCTTTTCTTCTTTCTTGATTTGAAATATTCGTTAGTTGCTTTTAATGTTTCAATACCTATTTTGTGATAACACGTGCACTAAATCGACGAGCAAAATTAGTAAACAAATATAGAAATCACTACTGTGTTAAGTTTTTAGACGTTAAGTTTTTTGATATCCTTTCTGCTATGGAATAATTTTCAATGGCATGTATTGAGATATTCCATTCAGTTATACGGTCTATAACCTTCGAAGGTAGGCTTTATGATATAGCTATATAGTATAGTATAGCATGGTAATAGTGGATTTGTTAGTAGATAAATTCCTAGCTCAAAACAAGGATTAACTAAAACACGACGTAGGCGTTCGTCGACAACTTGAAGCTTTAATGTCTCCATGATATTAGAACTTGGTTTTATCCCTACACCCTATCGTAAGCGACACTTTTATTTGATAGATGAAACATTTCACTATTAAGAATTTCCGTAGTACATACATATTTATAATGACCTGTGTCCGGGATTCCGTTTCGTGTTGCTGGATATTAATTACAATATTTATGTATCTAATTAGCTTTTACCTGCCTTTTATACATCTCCATTTATGGATTTATTTAGGGTATAGAGTTGTCTCTGGTGGTATTAATACACTAGCTGGCGTCCCCCAACTTCGTTCGTATTTTCCTCGTCAACCTTGAGTGATCGTGGAATCCGTTCTTAGGAGATGTCGACTTCGTAAAAAGAACAACCGTGCCGACCTTTAAGTTTATAGATCTGGTGGTTTTGGATATATCGTGATGAGTTTCTATAAGCCACAAAACTAGTGATAGGTTACATTATTCTGCAATCGTATAAATAATGCTATATTTAAAATAACAAATGTGATTTTGTATACATATCGAATAAATAATTGGCATGTACTAGATCCGCTCTTGAGTTGAGTTCTTATAGCATAACGTTATGGTTACAATCTTACTTGATGTTATGTGACGATGTGACCAAAGATGTTTGGCACGCTAAGCTTAGTGGAGCGACTGGCACTAAAGTGTAACTTCCGGAACATAGCTAAAAGTATTATGCGGCAGATTTTCAACTTAAGGGTAGCAGTTAGCCAGGTGGGTATTAGAAGAAGCTCTACTACCATGGCATGGCTTTATCAGGATATGTTCCTTCACCGAAAGCTCAAACTCATTGCAGGGATTCGAACTCAGGTCTGTCGCCATCTGAACCAACTGAGCCATCTTCGATCCTAAAATTCAGTTCATAATATAAAAGCGGTACTACATATCGTTAAATATCTGCTTTGATATAAAGTAAGTTTGTATTACGCACCGGAAGGTTATGTATGACATATGATTAGAAATTGCTATTTTAAAGCTAATATTAGCATTGAAATAAAACTAATTTAAACGGATTTTATCGCGGTTATTTATTAAATTTTGATCCCGACGTTTCGAAAGCTTTTCAGCCTTCGTGATCACGGGGCGGACTGAGGTGTAGGTTGTCCAGAAAAGTTTATGTTATGTTTATGTACTCTGGACAACCTACACCTCAGTCCGCCCCGTGACCACGAAGGCTGAAAAGCTTTCGAAACGTCGGGATCAAAATTTAATAAATAACCGCGATAAAATCCGTTTAAATTAGTTTTATTTCAATGAATAATATTCGCGTAAACCTAAGAAATCACTAATATTAGCATTTACTGTTATCGATTCACTGGTGCAAATACGTAATTATCGTAAGCCAATTTATTGTAAGACGGTGACTATCGAAAATACTCCAAAAGACTTCGCGTCAAGAGACGTAGGTTTGATTACAACCACCTACAACGAACTTGAGCTTTCGGTGAAGGAAAACATCGTGAGGCAACCATAGCGTGGCGGTAGTGTTTTTCTAAGCTAGCTACCGCCATCAAGTTGAAGTTCTGCCGCCAAATATCAATAGGTTTGTTCCGGCAATTGCATTTAAAAACCAGTTCCTCCGCAGGTTTAGCGTGTCAACCGACTTGGGCCGTATCGTCTCTTAAGTTCAGGTGAGATTATGGACATAACGCTAAACCTTAACTGTATATTATAGCCAACGATATACCGAGTTATAATGTTTATTAATAGAAATTATAGCAAAGTATACTACGGTATATTTTCTATAGTAATTGGCGAGAGGCCACAGACGCAGCAACTTATAATTTTGATGCTTCACCAAAATATATCGAGATTTTGATAAATTTCAAGAACAACAGGTTGTGATTTTTCGTCACACTCCATTCGTGTGCGTTGTGTACATAACTAGCTAGATCCATTATACGATATTTAAAATTAGAACATTATTAAGAATTTTGCACAAATACGTGCTCATGCAACGACGGCCACAGAGCTAATGAGTGTAAAATATACATTACAGCGTAGCCACCGTTTGTGACAGCTTGCTATATCGTAATATATAATTAACTATATTAATAAATATTATAGATCTGTATGTTGTGGGCTTTACACTATGCAGATGTTTACGCAATTATCGTGCATCGACCTTTGTCGCTTCAGGTTTGGAGCGCGCGGAACAAGCACCACTTATCCACTTGGTACTGCGACAGCCGACTACCGTGATGTAATGAAGTGATGATTATAATCAATCAAACACATCCTTATTCACAAGCAGCTTTACCGACTTATAACTCGGTTCTTTTAGGAAACTGTAGTGTTAGATAGCAGAATTATCACATTCCATTTTTTATACATACAATAAAACTGTAATCGTAGAAAATCTGTACATTCAATATTTAAAAAAAATATTGAATTGGGAGTCTATTTAGTATAAAGGTCGAAAATATGTTCTTTAGAATTTTTATCTTTAATCTTTAGAATATTATTAAATTTGACAGGATGCTAGCTAATATTACGGATCAATATTTAGAATCCTTTCTATTCCATAAAACGATAAGGTTCCTGCAGGATAAGAGATAAAAGTTGAAAATTAGAACTAAACGAAACTCTGCACTGATTTTGTTACAAGTAAATTTGTTCGCTTTTTTTTTCTACTATCGTATATTTGTATTTTGCTACCAATACAGCTTTATTTTTTCTAAATGTAAGTGTAATTATCAAATTCCTAAATTTATCAATAGATAATAATAACAATAATAATACTTAACCTTTATTACTGTTATA
Source organism: Actias luna (assembly GCA_039707435.1). NCBI lineage: Eukaryota > Metazoa > Arthropoda > Insecta > Lepidoptera > Saturniidae > Actias > Actias luna. The sequence continues at coordinate 15,835,787 of JAZHAC010000003.1, read as the reverse complement.
GTTTATTATTTCCACAAATATACTTGTTTTAAAAACTATTAACTTAAACTAAATTCTATTCTCCGCATTCCTCTGATCTCAGCTTTAACAGCTTGTCTTTCGACAAAGGTCTCCTCTAAAGCTTTCCACTTATTTCTCTCCTTTGCTGTAAGTAGCCATTCTGATCCAGCTACTTTTTTTAAATCGTCTTCCCATCGCTTTGTCTGTCGTCCTCTGCTTCTTTTACTTTCTCTTGGATACCATTCAGTACTTATTCCAGTCCATTTCTCTTTCTTTTCTCTCAACATATGTCCGGTCCAGCGCCATTTTAATTTTCTGCATGTTGATTGAACTTTCTGAACTTAGTTCTTCCTTTGATCTTTTGTAACTGTCAATAGAAGCCAGATATTAAATGCTGAATAACGGGAGATGTGACGGATTTTTAACTATAAATATTAACAAAAATGATATGGTATCAAAAAACTTCGATACTAGCTGATAGATGGTAATGTATACGAATTATTTAAGCTAAAAAGTACGGAATGTGCGCCGGATATTGAAATATTTGAAATATACCTACCAGTTTCATATAATTTTAGGATAAATAATTACTCTATTAAATCTGATGTTTATGTTAACTGAACCGCAATTTTAATCAGTGTGTAATCAGTGCAAAAGTAAAGATTTTTAATAATTATATCACTTATCTATATCTAACACTTTTAAGTGACGAATTATTGTATACACATTTTCCGTACCTCGGAAACTGCTCTAAGGATTTCTATGAAATTTTGTAGTTAGATGGATTTTTGCTTTTTGATTTTATACAAAAATAAAACGATAAAAAATTAAAAAAAATAATAGTTTAGTAAACTTTTTTTAGAACAATCTTTTAGTATTAATCTAAAATATTTTATAAGACGGCGCTATATGACATTTCTATTTATTTGACACGCTATATGACATTGTTTAATTACTTTACGGTCCATTTATTATTTGTAGTATTATCGCGAATGATTTATTCTGGGCAGGGAGAGAAATACGAATAGTAGAGTGCTGACAATTAGTAAAACGGGGCCCCCTTAAATCTAAATTAGTGTTGCAAGTCTCGGACGCTATTTCGGAGTTTTCTCTCTCTGCCACACGATAGACCCGGCACCCGCACGGTGAACCCGTGGTCTGCTAAGAAGTTCGTATCTCATGCTGTCATTATTATTGATCCGAATTTTTAAGCGACTTTATGATCTCTAGTATTATAAATACAGTTGACATTTGAGTAATTACAATTGTTTTAAAACCCAAACACAGCATTCAGTTTATTGACAGTTTTCTGAGTGCTCGCGAGTTAGACGAGCAAAGGTCCATACAGCATCTGCAAATTTTAAAATCAATCATTATTCATCATGGAATATAACAGTATATAGTATAGTATATAACATTATACAGGTCAGCAGTTTGGGGTCATTGTAAACTGATCATTAAATACATGGCCAGACGGCGTTACGAATATTTAAATTCAAGCGATTTCATTATTTAAAGAATATTATCTAAACTTCATAATGAAATAAGTTACAAAGTGAACTGTACTTAAACATTCCCTTTAACGCCGATAAAAGTTATAAATACCTATGATGGTTTGGGGAAAATGTCTTTTAAGTTCTTTTTTTGTTACCGAATGACTCCCATTGGAAGGAAAATCGGAGGCCGTTTTCTTTGACTTAATTGTACTTTATCCGTAACTTAGCAGTTTTGTTTAAATACATCATTTAAAAAAAGGTTGCTAAGAAGTCATTGTTGATCGAACGTTTATATAAAAAACTTAAGTTTATTTCTATTTTATATTATTTGATAATTACTACCCATAAATGAGCTGAAAATGCTGTATCAAGGAGAGAGGCCGTAAAGAAATCTCTTGAAATATTTCTTAACGTTATGGCTACAGCCTCAACTGATGTTAAGTGACAATGTGGCCCAACATAGGGTAAAAGCTTAGTCTATCTTTGTACCAAATTCAATCAGAATCGGTTAAGTGGTTTAGGCGTGACAGCGTAACCAGACCGACAGTACAAGTATTTTCTATCCCGCGAGAGCAATACGTTTTTTCTGGTTGCAAAGTATCCCTTACATCTCAGGTATCCGACTATCCCAAAAGCAAAGCAAATTATTTTCTCAGAACCAACTCGGAGAAAAGCGAGTTAAAACAATCAATATACAAGGATAATAATAGAAAATTATACTGACGTTTATGTCATAGAAATTTTGCTGGTAATAAAACAAAATTAAACTCATCCATCACTTTAGTTTTCCAGCGCAGACGAGAATAATCCGATTCTTCGAGATATATCCCGACATATTTGATTGCGAAAATATGTTAATACATTGAACGGAACAGTGAAGGAAAAAAAAGAACGAGAATTTATGATTATTGCCGGTCTCTGAGGAGTCAACAGATGGCGTGGAAGAAAATCGAGTAGAACTTGTTATTGTAAAATCTCGCCCCCTTTTTTGTTCTTCCATTACCATCGTAAACAGGGCGCATCTGACGTAATTCGCATTGATGAGGATAATTTGCTAAATACCCTAGCCTTCTTTGTTTATTTCCGGTAATCTAAGTGAAATAGCGTAAATTAATAGAATTATATAACTTTTCTTAAGTTTTCAAAACAAATGTTTTTAATTTTAATTTAATTATTATATAAACGTAAATAAGTGCGTATTACAAGAAGAGATTGTGAAAAAGTTAAATGGATAATGAAAAAGAGGATAAAAACCAGCATTTCAGATCCAGTCCACAGGTTTAGTGTGTCTTCTAACTTGGGTCGTATCGTCACTTTAGATTAAGTGAGATTGATATTTGAGCTGAATTCTTATATGTCTTCGTAGACTTTAGTTTTAGTAGGAGACGGTTATGTCTGTAACAACTTTTAATGAATTGTAGATCCCGACGCGTTCATATTTTTTTACAGTTTAGTTTTAGCGTTGTGGACATAATCTCACCTGATCTTAAGTGACGATACGGCGCAAGTTGGTAGACATGTTAAACCTATTAGACTAACTAAATTATTGTCTTTAGATTGCATTGCACTCATGGTAAGGTACAGATCCGTCATTTTGTTTCTGTACGATAAACAAAAGTGTATGTTTATAAATGGATTACAAGAACACGATTAAAGAAAAAAGACCTATGTATACAGTTTGAAAAGAAACGTTGTATATTAATATTTCGGTAAAGAAAAATAATTCGCGCTAAAATTAGTCGCTTGTACTTTACAACACATATTATTATTGAATTATTCAAAGAAATTCTTGTAAATGTGATAAAAATCGCTTAATATTTTTTTACCGATAGCTCTTAAATTCGCTTTTAGGCCTGTAATCCGAAAAACGGGTAATGAAATTACAATTAAATTTAATTTTCGAACAGAGAAGAAAATGTTTTGATATCTCTTATATACGTATTGAAAAGTAAATAAGTATAGAATATAGATGCAGGTTTTGAAAAGTAACGTAGATACTAAAGTTATTCTCGTTTTGATTTATTTACAGGTTATAGGCGTTATGGCCATAATCTCGCCTGATGTTAAGTAACACGATATGGCCCAAGGTGGTGAACACACTAAGCCTGTGGACAGACTGCCTCTTGAAGTGCGATTGACGAAACACATCTATAGGTATTTGGTGGCCTTTAGAAGAAACCCTACTACTCTGCTATGGTTTCATCACGATATTTTCCTCCACAAAAGCTCAAGTCGTTGTAAATGGATTCGGATTCACGTCCTTTGACGCGGCAACCGTACGCACTACCACTGAGCTATCATAATCACATATTTTTTTATGATTAATGTTTTAGCGTTATGACTAGCATATTATATGTGGTATACATATCAGGTGAGGTTATTCTCACCTGATCTTAAGTGACGATACGGCCCAAGTTGGTAGACACGCTACAGCAGTGGTGGAACTGGCTCTCAAGTGTAGCTGCCGGAACACACCTATTGGTATTTAGCGGCAGGTTTTTAACCTGAGAGTGGTAGCTAGCCAGGCGGGCATTAGAAAAACTATCATCACGCTATGGTTTCATCATGATGTTTCCCTACACCACAAGCTCAAGTTATTGTCGGTGGATTCAAACTCACGTACTTTGCCGCGGCGTCCGTACCCGCTACCACTGAGCTATCATCGCTTCATTTATACACAAAAACTTAAAAAAAAATCCGTAAGATAATTGTAATTAATCCTCATAAATTACAATTAAGTTGGGATTGGTTGATGCCTCAATTCGACTTTAGCTTCCATCAAGTATCGTACAGTGAAGGGGCCTTTCGTAAATTATACTAAGGCTTACCATACATAAATGAGATGCCAAGTCCTTCATCTCAAGATTCGCAAACAACGTCATAAAGTCAATCTTCAGACGCGTCGGCAGATTTTATTACAGAAATATGTTAATCATTTCAACGAGGCAATAAAGAATACAAAAAGAAAAATAAAAAAAACGAATTCATTAATATCGAAATCTGATTGAATGTAGTTTAGCTACAAACATATTAATTTAAGTTTCTAGGAAAACACAACGTTGACGTAATATATTTAGATTACATTTTCTGTATAAAGCATGTATTACGCTGTGTAATCTTGATTATTTAGTCCTGATGTCATTTGGTCTAGATTTTGGTCTAGATAGAAAAAAAAATCAATGAATATCATCTCCCAATTCTTGTACCGGTATTAATATTGGCTGAACGGCTGAACGGAAAGGAGCTTATTCCAAGCTTTCGGTGATGGAAGACATTATGATGAAACCATAGCATGATGATAGGCTTTATGCCCGCCGGTCTAATAGCTACCACCTTCAAGTTGAAAATCTACCGCCTTTAGATGTGTTCCGGTAGATGCACCTGAGAGCCAGTCCCTTCACAGGTTTTGCATACCAGCTTAGACCACATTGTACCTTGTATTGTAACACGTTACCTTAACTACAAAAATATGTGACAATCTTAGAAAATAGGGATTCGTCCACTACGTTATATTACATCGGATTTAAAACAAAATTTTATTTGCTACAGCAATCACAGAAAATGTCTTCCGGCTATTTAACATCACGCTACCACTAAGATATTAGTGGTAAGATAAAATTTTAGATACACGCGAACGAACACGCAGACATAGCTAGTCTTGTTTTATAGACGAAGAAATATCACAGAGTAAGGCATATACTAGAATAATATAAATACGTTACTAATAAAGAATTTCACTCCATAACCAAGAGAGCCTTAACGTTTTCGCGGAAACATAAACTGCTTACAAAAGGCCGTGAGATCTCCCGGGTCGAACCTTATTCGTTAATCTTAGGGTCACGTCGGAGTAAATCTTATTCCATAAGTCGGGGAACGCTTTCTAGCCGTCTTACGAAGGGTCAAATATGAGGTCAGAGTTATGTTTCTTTTAGATCCTGCTTAACGTTTTACCGCGTCGTAGTTTTTGGGTAGGCTTTATTTATGTACATTTATCAGTTAGGTATCAATTCAGTGCGATAGGGAAGAATGGGGAAAGGTTTTATGGGCATATTGTCCATAATGCTACGTAAATATTACAACAAACCAATAGCCAGCACGTGTTCCTGATTGAACAGAATAGAACTGATTATGCCGATACTGAGTCTGAAGACATAATTCATTAGAATTGGAATCATTATTTTAATATATTATTATTGAATATTTCTCTTTTTTTTGTATATTTCGCATCACTGCACTGCATCTGGTGTGAAGTTCAGTACAAACCAAATCAACGCTGATTGACATTGATCCAAAATTCACTATCAGTCATCGCTGCCATGCTGGACTGCTGAGATAGCTTCTCATGCCTCTTTTTTATAGAATCTTTTAATTTTTTTCTTTTTAAACGATACTAGCTCAATGGTAGTGCGTACGACTTTCCGTCAAGGGACCTGAGTTCGAATCCAAGCACCTACAATGAGCTTGAGCTTTCGGTGAAGGAAAACATCGTGGGGAAACCATAGCATGGTGGTAGGGCTTTTTCTAATGCCCGCCTGGCTAGCTACCACCCTCAAGTTGTAAACCTGCCGCGCCAAATACCAATAGGTGTGTTCCGGCAGCTGCACTTGAGAGGCAGTTCCTTCACAGGTTTAGCGTGTCTACCAACTTTGGCCGTATTGTCACTTAAGATCAGGTGAGATCATGGCCATTAAGCTAAATCTTAAGTATAAAAAAAACCTGTGATGTAATTTTGAATAATGTGAAATTCTATAACCAACGTATCTTGTGCGCACTGAAAATGGACAATAAACCATCCAAAAAACATTGGACTACTGGTAATTTTTGACTCTCTAATATTACATATAATCTGTTATTTATTCAGGTATATAAATAAGTGAAAAAATGATTTAAAATAAAAGTACATACATTAATTCAGACAACCTTTATGACCCTTATCAAAAAGAAGCAAATAAATGGGATAAGAATATATGGTAATTTGAAGATCATATATGTTGACGTCACTGTCTAGCCGACGTAATAAGACAAGCAACAGTTTTTAGGAACGTATCCATTAATAGGCAAGAACGAAACAATATAGTACCTTTCTCTCCTTTGTTTGTCTTTTCTATTTAAAGATCTTTTGTGTGATTACGAAAAAAAAATATACTCACCCTCTCTATAACGATTATGGGTTGGAATTCGACCACTAGTCAGACAATTGGTATATTGACTTAGATAAAACAGTTACTGCTGTCAATTCACCCATACCTTTGTTCTTGCGCGGTAAAAGTGGAAGCGACAGGTATACCAGCCAAATCTGTCCATAATCTACTAAAAGATCTTAGCCTGCTTAGTACTACAGTAAGTTCCATACTAGAAAGGGCCTTATAAGCTGCGCTAGCATGCTCTGACCAAGTTTGGCTGGACAGGAAGAGAAACAGGAGTTGTGAAGGTGAGTGTTGACGAGCGTGGGAAAGGGCCGCTTTAAACTTACACCTGTGTTAAAGTCGAGACAAGTGCTCGAAGTTATCTCTCTGCCACACGATAGACCCGGCATCCGGATGGTAATTCAAAGGACAGCTAAGAAGTTAGTCTTATTAATCTAACTAACAGACAAAACTTACGTTTCTGAATTATTCTGTAAATAGAAAAAAAGTTGCCCAATAACTCTTCCATAAATAAAAATATGCGAATAACGAGAAAACGTTCTGCACTCACTTACCTCTGTTGTTCAAGCAATTTCCTTTTCATTTTTTGTTCGCTAACTATTGACGGGCTTTAATGTTATCTCTAGGAAAAGTTTCCTTTCATAAGAGTTTAGTAGAGTTTCAGTAATAATTATGATGGAATTTCAAGCACCAAGAGAAATCTAGTCCTCATAAGTATTATATGAAACTAAATTAACTAATATCGTATATACTACATTATTATTATTATTGAAAACGGATTACATTTAGTTTATTTTGAATATCGTCTATTTTCCTTTAGGCATTTCCAGCATTTAAAGTAATCATGGTAAAGTGCAGTTATTAGAGAGAACCAAATTTTTAGCTTTCTGTGGATTCAGTGTGTGGGTGCTGGACACAGAGGTACATGTAAGGGGCCCCTTTCTGACGCGCGTCAACACTCACATTCACTACTCGTGTTTCTCTTCCTGCCCAGACAAATATGATAAGAATCTGCTAGCGCAGCTTTAGGTATACATTCTAATATAGAACTGACTGCAGCCCTAGACTGGCCAGAATCTTTTAGTACATTACAGAGAGCTTTTGCTGGTACACCAATCGCTCCCACTTCGACCGCATATAAATTACAAGACAAACGCATTTTTTTATAGCTAACAATTTACTGCCCAAGTTGGTAGACACGCTAAACCAGTGGAGGAACTGGCTCTCAAGTGCAGCTACCGGAACACACGTATTGGTATTTTGCGGCAGGTTTTCAACTGGAGATTGGTTGTTAGCCAGGCGGGCATTAGAAAAAGCCCTACCACCATGCTTTGGTTTCCTCACGATGTCTTCCTTCACCATGCTCATTGTAGGTAGTTGGATTCGAACTCACGTCCCTTGACGCGTAGTCGTACACACTACCACTGAGCTATCATCGCTTCAAAATTCATACAATTTATCATATCAATATTGTTTAGAGTTGGTTCTCGTCTCTTAACAAGTCAAGTTCCATAAATTTATTTAACTTTACCAACGAAACTTCAAAGATACTAAATTTTCCACTTCGCTCGTCTATCTTATCGTCTACGTCGTATATCAAAAGGAGATTCATTATTTTATTACAAGGTACGGTGACTTAATAAAGTAGTACCAACAAAATTGATACATATATTAATATTTAACACAACACTTAACCGCTCCCCGCAGATAACGACGCACTTAGGGCGAAGTTATTAAGTACTAAGTAACCACTCACCACTGAACGTTTCGTTATAAAATATTCATAAGCACTTGTTAGGCAGAAATTGCCTTCTTTGTCATTGAGAGTTATGATTTCGCTCTTACACATAATGACAAATAAAAGGGCTCCCTGTTATTATACTCGACTAAGATTCCGCCACGCGTTTCTATTTTTCCTTTGACAAAGCTTTTACACGTAAGTGTGTGCCAGCCCTATTCTTTATTCTCCTGTAAAATTATCTATAAGATATTCATACATTCATTTATAAAGGAATCAACAACTGTTAAATGTATTCTACATATATAATTATTAACTTATTACTAAGGCCAATAGAAATTTTAATCGCATGATATAAATGCATTCAAACCTACAGCATTCTTAAATTGTAATGAAGAAATTTTAAGGTAACCAATAATATGAACAAACAACCCGTTTAAAGATAAAGTAAAATAAGGCGACGATAGCTCAATGATAGGGTATAAGACCGCCGCGTCATGGGACGTAAGTTCGAATCCAACCATCTACAATGAGCTTGAGCTTTCGGTGAAAGAAAACATCGTAAGGAAACCATAGCATGGTGGTAGGGCTTTTTCTGATGCCCGCTTGACTAGCTACCACACTCAAGTTGAAAATCTGCCGCCAAATACCAATAGGTGTGTTCCGGTAGCTGCACTTGAGAGCCAGTTCCTCCACAGGTTTAGTGTGTCTACCAACTTGGGCCGTATCACTACTTAAGATCACGTGAGATTATGGCCATAACGCTAAGCCTTAACTATAAAAAAAAAACGAAGATAGCTCAATGATAGGGTATAGGACTACCGCGTCAGGGTACGTGAGTTCAAATACAACCATCTACAATGAGCTTGAGCTTTCGGTGAAAGAAAACATCGTGAGGAAACCATAGCATGGTGGTAGGGCTTTTTCTGATGCCCGTTTGGCTAGCTACCACACTCAGGTTGAAAATCTGCCGCTAAATAACAATAGGTGTGTTCAAGGCACCTACGATTCTTCTGGTGTTGTGAGTGTCCATAAGTGACGCTGGTCACTTACCATAGACAAGTGTATGTGTGGGAGAGTGCGTATGTGTGTATATGCGTGAGTTATAATACAATTGTAAATAGTTTTTTTTTTATTGATAAGGTTTAGCGTTATGGCCACAATCTCACCTGATCTTAAGTGATGATACGGCCCAAGTTGGTAGACACGTTAAACTTGTGAAGAAACTGGCTCTCAAGTGCAGCTGCCGGAAACCACTGTGGGTATTTGGCGGCAGTTTTTCAACTTGAAGGTGGTAGCTAGCCAGTCGGGCATCAGAAAAAACCCTACCACCATGCTATGGTTTCCTCACGATGTTTTCCTTCACCAAAAGCTCAAGCACATTGTAGGTGGTTAGATTCGAATAAACAATAGATTGTTACAATCATTGGTACGTATATAAAAAATTACTTTAAAAAATCAACCATTTTCATTTATATATATTCCTCCTTTTAATAATCGCTTTTGTAAGTTTTGGTAAAGAACTTGTTCAAATGAAATATTACAAAGCGAAACTATATTGCGTACATCAAGATCTGAAATTCAGAGCCAGACCTCTACAAAACTCATTCAATTTAGTACCTGAGACGTAATTTACGTACATCAAAGATCGTACTCTTATTTTAGAAAACATTTCATTATTCTAAATTATATTATAGAAAGTTTAATATTTACTACACATTTTCGTCTATTCATTCCCGTCTTTACTAATTTTTAAAGTTGATCGACATAATTGTCTAGTCCTTTGTAATTTACACTTTCTAAAAAACCAAACCTGTTATCCAAGTTTAAAATTTGCGAAGTCAGTAGTTTTAGTATTACGTCGTTCTTTCCTCAATCAGGGCATGTTACTTAAATTTGTGTTTAACTTATCCGTGATCAAATTAAGGTAATATAGCAATGGTAGTTACATAAAGATATCGAAGTACAGAAGCTTAGTTCACTAAGTTACGCGCTGCCGATCCTTGGTATTACTATTTAATGTCAGGAAAAAATATTTTACATCGAAATAAAACGAATTTAAACGGATTTTATCGCGGTTATTTATTAATTTTGATCCCAACGCTTGAACCACGTGGTCGAACTACGAAGGCAGAAGAGCTTTCGAAACGTCGGGATCGAAATTAATAAATAACCGCGATAGAATCCGTTTAAATTCGTTTTATTCCGATGAATAATATTCGCGTAAACGTAAGAAATCATAAATATTATACTCACAAACTCATGCACCATTCTAGAATAATAAAAGTAATAGCGCTTATATATTTTGAGGTTTTTTTCTATATTTTATAGTTTTTACGTTATAGCCGTTACGTTACTCACGTGAAGATGTAGCCCGAGATGGTTGACCAGCTGCCGGAACATACCTATAGGTATTTGACTGCAGTTTTTCACTTTAGATTGGTAGCTAGCCAGATGGGCATAAAAAAACCCTACTACCATGCTATGGTTTCGTCAGGATGTTTTCCTTCACAGAAAGCTCAAGCTCATAGCAGGTGGATTCGAACTCACGTCCCTTGTCGCGACAACCGTAGACACTACCAACTGAGCTATCATCGCTTCCTGCGGCTTATCCATACATTAAGCGTACATTAACATACATTAACCTTACATTAACTTACCTACAGAACATTAACTAATAACATACCTATCAGTATAACATACCAGGCGAGCATCGGAAAAAGCCCTACCACTATGCTATGGTTTCATCACGATGTTTTCCTTCACCGAAAGCTCAGGTTCATTGCAGGAATTCGAACTAAAGCCTATCATCGCTTTAAATTGGTTTCCATGTCGCCTTATAAATTTAATAAAACACCTTGATAAGCTTAATTAAATTCATCGGTGCTTCTTCACAATCATAACTCAGAAGCGATGTTAGCTCAGTGGTAGTGTGTACGACTTTGCGTCGAGGGACGTGAGTTCGAATTCAACCATCTACAATGAGCTTAAGCTTTCGGTGAAGGAAAATATCGTGAGGAAACCACAGCGTGGTGGCTTTTTCCGATGGCCGCCTGGGTAGCTACCACCCTCAAGTTAAAAATCTGCCGCCAAATGCCAATAGGTGTGTTCCGGAAGTTCCGCTTGAGAGCCAGTCCCTCCACAGGTTTAGCGTGTCTACCACCTTGGACCGTACCGTCATTAAGTCAGGTGAGATTATGGCCATAACTATAAAAAAAAAAAAAAATCGAGTTTCGAGTAAATGTAATTTTGAGATACAATATTAATAAATCGAGACGCCAATAATTAGAACGCATCGGTTTTAAAGTGGACAGTAACTACGAGTAAACGGAGATCTGCTCTTCGATTCTCGATAATAGCAGGAAAATTTATAGTTAGTCTGCCCTCGTTAGGACTTGGCAACTTATTCTCAGTTCTGTTGGTAAACGACTCAAGGAAAAAAACAAAGAGATAACCCACTGGGACTGTAAAATAATGAATGCGTCTTTCCCGTAACATTTTATGTTGGATTTAAAAAAAACTTTTTCTTTTAGTTTTTACTTATATAATAAAAGATTTACGTTTGAACTTTGCCCGTCTGCGCTCTGGGATTCGGGAAAATTTATACCACTGCAATTTTCTAAGCCCTCAAGAAATATTAGGAACATATGTATACACCTTCAGCTTGTATATATGCATTCAAACGTTTGAAATTTTAAAGCGTTTTAACACGCTGAATTGTAAAGCATGAATGTGTAATATAAAATGTAAATTATGTAGACCATCCAATCATGCTAGAGCTTGAACAAGGTAACGAAATGTATACTTGCCAGAGTAGTGGGGGTACTCTCAGAAAATAAGCCATTTTTATTCGTAAAACGACAACTACCTCCGAATGATCAGTCTCGCTTGCAAGTTTTTCACGATATATTGTAGCCACTTTTTTTTTTTCGAAAGACACGATGTTAACCCGAATGGTTTTCACAACTTTGCAGGACTTTGCGTAGCCTGCATTATGTAGGGCCTTTTTATAGTATATAGTGATAACGGGGAGCGCTCGTTAAAGTACTCTTAATGCACGAACATTCGTTGAAGTACTTTTAATCATTATTCGTTGATGTACTTTTATTGTATTTCCTGCCTATATAATATTTACGCCGATATACTCTTATATGAGGCTATACGTCTTTGTTGTCGGTTAGTTTGTTAGTTTAATAGCTTAGAGTAAGTACACTCAGTTATATATTGTTTTACCGTGTTTTTATTAATTCGCTATCTTGTATATCTGTCCGGGTGCAATTCTGTATTTGATTTTAAACTAACTTCTCGATGAGTTAAATGCTTGATATTTGGACCATAACTCAGAGGTAACTGACGATGCATAAAAATGTGATAAAAGAAAAAGGAGAAAGAGACGATAAAGATATACCAGATGAATGTATTTTAATACTGACGGATGAACAGAATATACCAAAATTGTAACATTTTCTTCGTCTAATATTTTCTCAACGTTAAACAAAAAAGAAAATAATTGAACCGTGGGTATATGGCACAATGGAATTTGTGTTTGTTTTTAATTTATTGTATTCAATAATATATGAAATTTGGTAAACATACCTTCATTTTACGTACGATGTACAATGTTATTCATGCAAGTTTGTTAACCGGATACGCATTTATAAAATATGCATAAAAGTGCACGCTAGCCTGAAGGTTTTGCCGACAACGCTGTTCGTTGATTAAAGTTTTTGGTCCAAAACTAGTTAACAGTTTTGGAAACTGCAAACAACGAGTAATAAATCGTTGAAATGTAAATTCAAACTTATATATTAGATTCTATGTATTACACATTACCGAATAAAGTGTTCATGGCTTATTTGGGAGTGTGTACGAACACGTACTAAGTGACTAAAAACTAGAAATTTTATATCAATTCATGATATACATGATAAAATAATTATACAATAATAAACAATTATTTATGTTATGTATTATTATAGTGTATGTAAACGCTCAGCGTCTTACTATGTAACTGTCTCCTACAATACATTTATTACTAAGGTGGAAGGCAGGGTTTCTTTATATGTGTACCTGTAACCTTTCGTATTGAAATAAAATTATTATTATAATACTGAAGTCAACAACAGTGTCATCAACTGAATCCAACACCATTTAAGAAACATACATGTGGCCACATGAATACAAAAAAAAAACTATAACAGGTCAATAACCGGAAATGACTGTCTCCGAATTCCGGAAGCCATAATTTACAGAAATACATTTTGCATTTTTTTTTCTATTTTACTTAAGCGTCTGCATTTTTCATTTTCCCCGTTTTTGTTGTCTAAACAAAAAAGCCTTGCATTGAATGGACTTTTCAGTAACTATTACAAGAAACAATACAGCGTCTCACAAAAGAACCCGGTTAAATTATTTTTCTTTAACTTTTATGTAACAACGATATTAGTAAAGAGTTTGGAAAATCCAAAAGTGCACGCCTTATAATCTATTTTTTTTTTGTTTCTTAATTCAATAAAAATTAAACCACATCGAATCAGACAGTGAAAAGTAATAGGGTTCTATTCCTAGCTATACTGAAAAAAATACTCGATTAGTAAAGTATTTCGGTCGTTATCGTGATAACATACAGGATCCGCACATACAGACACACGGACGTCTAAGACAGAACTTGTTTAAACAGTCTTTTAACTAGTTTAAATAACAAAAAAGGCATCAAAAATATCATGAGTGTTTAAAATAGTGTCTTTCTTGATATGTGTGAGTGTATATTATTTAACAAGTGCAATAGATGATAAATAGAGACATTTTAAGTTTGAGAAATCACTTGTTTTGCGTGAAGTGACAGTAGTACCCACCTCAACGCTTCACTTATGAGGCGTATAATACTATCTTAAGAAATACTATTCGTAACTTACACAACCATGGAGCATTAGAGTTCATGATGTCGCTGATAAGCTGCATGAAGCGTTGATAGCTCAGTTGGTAGTGTGTACGGATGCCGCGACAAGGGACTTGAGTTCGAATCCACCTGACAAGCTTGAGCTTTCGATATAGGAAAACATCGTGAGAAAACTATAGCATGGTGGTAGGTTGAAGCGATGATAGCTCAGTGGTAGTGTGTACGACTTCACGTCAAGGGACGTGAGTTCGAATCCAAGCACCTACAATGAGTTTGAGCTTCCGGTGAAGGAAAACATCGTGAGGAAACCATAGCATGGTGGTAGGGCTTTTTCGAATGCCCGCCTGGCTAGCAACCACCCTCAAGTTAAAAAATGCCGCCAAATACCAATAGGTGTATTCCGGCAGATGCACTTGAGAGCCAGTTCCTCCACAGGCTTAGCGTGCCTACCAACTCGGGCCGTATCGTCACTTAAGATCAAGTAAGATTATGACCATAACGCTAAACCTTAACTATAGAAAAAAGGACAGGATCTGCCTATCTGACCAACAACCACCTTCAAGTTGAAAATCTCCCGACAAATACCTTTAGGTGTGTTCCGGGAATAGCACTCGAGAGCAAGTTCCTCCATTACTGATCTAAATAATGTAATTATTTTATTTTCATGCGCTATTCTTGAAGCTTGGTTACGCGAACTTTCTGCCAAACTATGACCCTCTACACTCATACATGTATCATGATTTGTCGACGATCTGTAGTTTATTGAAATAAAACTAATTTAAACGGATTTTATCGCGGTTATTTATTAAATTTTGATCCCGACGTTTCGAAAGCTTTTCAGCCTTCGTGGTCACGGGGCGGACTGAGGTGTACGTTGTCCAGAAAAGTTTATGTTACTGTGTCTACCTTCAATTTAATTTTTAATATTTATAGTGTTCCGATCTACGCAGAAAGAGCTCACAGTGTCTTGAGGTCTGGCAATTGGTCTTTTGGGTTCCGATTTAATTAAATGTATAATTAGATCCCAGGCTTGTGCTAGCTTCCAACCATCTTCTCTATTGAAATTTGGATGTTTTTTAATTTCAATAGCCTCACGAATCATCCTAGGTAGGAATCGGTGTTCTTTGGCAAGGATTTGTGGCTTGTCGAATCGAAGATAATGTTTGGAGCCTTCTTCTGAATGTTCAGCAACTGCAGACTTCGTAGAGCGTCGGTGTTTAACATCAGCTATATGTTCTTTTACGCAGGTCCCTATATTTCTTTTTGTTTGTCCGATCTGTAGTTTGATATATAATTCATATATGTTATTCTGCCAACAGTCATCGCCACGGCGCACAACATAACTTTCCTGGAAGTGCCTCCATACGGGGACCCTCACAAGGAGGCACGTCTCATCTGCCACTATGTCAGTCAAGAGGACGAGCCTCCGCTGCACTCGGTGAAATGGTACCGGGGTAATAACGAGATATTCCGCTATACGCCTGGGCAACAGGTAAAGACGTTTGTTACTCTGTCACGCTTTCTCTATGCAACCGATTGTCACGAAATATTGCATGCACGTTTGCATGCACCAGCGTAAATGATACTTTTCCCGAGGGATAGTTAAATGACAAACTCATAATGAATATGTATAATGCGATCAACTATCTAAGGAAGGAAAGGAAGAAACTCGGAAGCGATGATAGCTCTGTGGTACTGTGTACGACTTCGCGTCAAGGGATGTGAGTTCGAATCCAAGCACCTACAATGAGCTTTCGGTGAAGGAAAACATCGTGAGGAAACCATAGCATGGTGGTAGAGTTTTTCTAGCGACCACCCTGAAGTTGAAAATCTGCCGGCAAATACCAATGTGTGTATTCTAGCAGATGCACTTGAAAGCCAGTCCCTCCACAGGTTAAGCGTGTTTATTGACTTGGTCCGTACCCTCACTTAAGATCAAGTGAGATTATGTCCATAATGCTAACCTTAACTATAAAAAAAGAATTTGAGTAGATGCCGGTCTACTAGAACCTGCGATACGAGGAATCTTTTTTTATTATGTAACTACAATGTGGAATTGTACTACTTTCTGCCATTTTTTTTAAGTGTATTAGTACACTAACAAGTTCATTACTACTTCTTGTAGCTGATCATAGATCTTTTGTGGAAATTCAAAATAAATAATTCCGATTATTATTTATTATCTACTTCACTT
This sequence comes from Actias luna, assembly GCA_039707435.1. Classification (NCBI taxonomy): domain Eukaryota; kingdom Metazoa; phylum Arthropoda; class Insecta; order Lepidoptera; family Saturniidae; genus Actias; species Actias luna. The sequence goes on along the minus strand of JAZHAC010000003.1, from coordinate 15,819,313 downwards.
GTAAACTATAATTAAGTTATTATATAGTGTCGTATAAGTTTCTGACTTAAACTCAGTTATAATCCTGCCAAGAACTCCCATAAACGTTCTTAAAGGGTGCGATAAAAGGGGCGTTAAGTGAAGAGAAACCTCCATTTGAATAAATAAATGACTTCCCATTCATTCCTTTTCAAAGAGCGTCGAAAATGCTTTTCCATTACTGTGGCTAAGACCATGGGCGTATATTGAAGAATTGTCGTTTGTCATCAGCCCTCGACTCGCATCTTCAACACGACAGCGGCGGGAGTAACCAGAGGCTCTTGTGACCTATTCAGTTGTGCGATAAACGTCGTTCTGCCCAAAATATACAACAAGCAACTATCGTTCACATGTGAGGTGTCAGCAGAAGGGCCGAGGTTCGCTGTTGTTAAACAAACGAAGAACCTAACAGTGGCTGGTTAGTATTTTCTTATTTTGGCATGATCATCGAAAGAATCTTCTTTATTTTTGTAAAAGGCAAGACTGTCTCTCGGTATCAAGTCTTGTCCAAAAACTGAATTAAAAGATGTATATTATAATTTAACTTCCAGATTTAGGACAGTAATATCTGTATCATACAAATATTTGTCCTGAGTGAGATTTGAACCCATACCAATTAACGTAGCTTCATCAGCTACAGGACCATAACATCGGGCATGCAGTATTTGCCTAGAAAAATATAGTTTGTATTTTATGCAATATGTAATTATTGTAATTTTTTTATCTTTTTGGCTACAAGTTAGCTTAGAATCTACAAATATATGAGTAAACAACTTTCTATATATCATAACCAGATATTGTTTTCCGATGCGTATACGTGTTCTTATAAGTTCAATAATACCGGTTTCCTTATACAGTTATAGGAATGCTTTACCAGCAATATAGAAATAACATTGTGCACAGAACCGAACTTGGTTTGTATTAATTTAAAATTGATTTTCATTGTTCGTAGTTTAGAAGTCTTTGTGCCAGTTAGAAATAAACCTTATGCTTATAACCATAACAGTGACTTTGAAAGAAGATCCGAAAATATTCGGCGTGCCAGGCAGCGTGCAGCTAGGCGAAGATTTGCTGTTAAACTGTACGACAAAGCCGGCGATGCCACCAGCAAACCTCATTTGGTTTGTAGACGAGAAACCTCAACAGGTACTTATACTAATTTGCTATAACTGTGTTACCCTTTTGCGTTTTGTTTAGTTTAGGCATCATTGGGAAAAACCCAAACTATGGTTTCACCAGGACACTTTGCTTCATCGAAATCTAAAACCTATTGCAGAGATTGGAATTCATCATCGTTGTAAGTTTTTAACACTGTTTCACTGTCAATACATTCCCTTTTATTTATATCTGACATATTATTACATTGGTGTATGAAATTTTCAATCTATATATTTTCATCAGAATCCGATTTATTGGAACCTGCCTCCGATCCTTTTGAAACGAGATTTTCAAAGGAAACACGAACTATATTGCATTCACAAGACGCGAATGGAATTTAATATAACACCTACTATTAAATTTCACGTATGTTAACACTTTCGTTCATGTGCCGTTCGTGAAATTACTTCGCAAATCGATTTAACCATACAAAAAAAATATCGTTTACATATGATCTTTACTGAGTCCGAATAACAGTGCACGATTCTTATGATCTCCATATATGAGTCAAGTTCTGGTATCAACTGATGTAATTCAGAAACCGAGAGGTGTGTGTGTGTGTAAAGATTCCACGTCAATAGTATTGAGTTTGAATCCTTGGAAAGAGCTTTAGCTTTTAAGAAAAACACAATACCGTACTGAAACCTTAGCATCTAATGTTCTTCTGACTACTTACTACCCTCAAGTTAATAATTTCCCCGCTAGTATCAAGGTATGTTCCTGCAGTTGCACTCGAGAATCAGTCCCTCTACTAACTAGGTTTAGCATGTGCACCATTTAAGCCACATCGTTACTACCTTAGGTGAAATCATGCCCATAACGCTAAATCTATAAATTATAAAAAAATATTCCAATGTATTATGATATAGGGGATTCTGGGTTGTTGTGGGGTTTTTAATAGGTTATTGCAAACTTATGTGTCTCCTTAGCCTGCCCGGCATAAAATGAGATATTTACATTCTGTTTTTTTTTGGGCATGATGCTAGCGGTTACTGATAATGAATTTCGGTTCAATGTCAGTCACCGCTGATTTAGATTCTACTATACTTAACACCAGTGGCAGTGCATTCAGTATGCTGCATAACATAAAAAAAGAAAGAATGTTTGAAAATGTATTTGATAACCTCAATCGTATTGAGTTAGTCAGTGAATATGCAGCTGACGATAGGTTTGCAGAATGGCTTGAGAACGATAATTCTGAAAAATATACGACTAATATCTTGGTAGTACAATTGTGTATTTTATTGTACTGCCCTTAACTAGGTAGTGCGGTTACTTGTCGTTCCACTTGAAAACAATGTTCGATTCCTTCTCCCTGGAATAATATGCAAAATATTGGGTCCCACAGACGATCTTAAATACACATCGAAATAAAACTAATTTAAACGGATTTTATCGCGGTTATTTATTGATCTTGATCCCGACGTTTCGAAAGCTTTTCAGCCTTCGTGGTCACGGGGCGGACTGAGGTGTAGGTTGTCCAGAAAAGTTAATGTCACTGTGTCTACCTTCAATTTAATTTTCGTTTAATCAAAATTTGTTGATCAATTAAAAATTTTACAAAATTGGTTTATTTTATAAAGTTAATATATTTTTTTATGAAAGTTGGCTAATAGATCCTGATTGTCACCCATTTTTTTTAGCGATTTTGTATAAATTACTTACCTCAGTAAATAAAATTCAGAATTGTTAAGTCGTTTCATTCTTAGCATACGTATCCTTTTGTGTTGTATTTCCAATCGTGATATAACTAGTGTGTGATATTTCAGATTTATACTATAACAATAATATTTTCGTGTATATAGATCGAACCCTGGACGGTGAATAATACTGATACCTCGGGCGCTAACGAACACGGCCTGCGATCGAGCTGGAGACACCTGTGGCTGAAGGTCGCTACAGCGAAGGGATACATCGCCCTCCGCTGTGAAGCGACACAGCCTACGTGGCCTCCGTACACGCGGTCCACAAACGTAAGCCTAATGGTCGCGTCGCCGCATTTATCAATGTTTACCGCGTCAGGTAATAGTAACTCTTATACATTTCTACTCTCCTAGTACTTGTACTGTGTTACACGTAAAACTATGATTAGCTAATGAGAAGTTCCTTGCGATAGAAACAATTATTTTTCTGTTCACTTAAATAGTTATCCAATCATCAACTCTTCAAATTAAGATACGTCAAATATTGACCAAAGTTTAGACATTTTCACCTTTTAATGTCATTTTTGGTGTTCAGAATTTCTATATCCAAATCAATAGTAGCAAACTATATAGCCAATTAATTTCGGACAATTTTATTACCAACAAGATGCTCCAGTAAATATTGTGTCTAACCTACACCTAGTACATCGAGTCCTTGTAACAGAATTGGGTTTAGTGACAGGACAATATACTGCTTTAAAAATAACTCTGAGGTCATTTTCATGATAATCAATCAGTACAACAATTTTAGGATTTATGATTCTCTAACACTTCGATCAACAGTTAATAGTGTTGATCGAAGCTCTAACTTATATTTTACCATTCATTTATAGTTATTTGTAACTTCGCAGTTCCGATCACGGCTAAACAATCTAAACTTCGATACGCTATATTTAGCAGTTTAAACAGATAAAGTTGAAACAAAATTCTTGAAGAAGTTGGTTCAGTATAAAATTTTATCCTTTATACTTTATTCTGGCGGAACTTTTGCATTTTATAAGATAGAAAGTACTCCATACTAAAATACGTAATGCTATTTAACCCGTATTAAATTTATATAACATCTATCCTATGGATTTAGAGTGATACAAGTACATGGAACCAACCACACTAAAATACAAAATAAAATAATTCGGTTTCTATTATAAATTTATATACCACAAAAAAAGTACACTCCTCCTATAATAGTTTAAAAAATGACTATCAATATGAAACCATGATGGCTCAGTTGGTAAAGCATACAGACATCGCGTCAATGGACGTGATTTCAGATCCCAGCAATGAGCCTGCGCTTTCAATGATGAAACCACAGCATTTTCTAATACCCATCCCGCCATTTATCAACTACAAGTTGAAAATCTGCCGCGAAATACCTACAGATGTGACACACAGTTGCACTAATAGAGCCAGACCTTCCATAAGGCTTGACGCGTCCACCATCTTGGCCCACACTGTCACTGAAAATCAGGTGAGATACTGATCATAACCTATAAAGAATGAAAAAAAGATTTCGTTCAGTTATAGTTATATTTTACGTATAGATTCTAACTTCAAGGGAAGAAAAATGCATTATTAATCTATAAAAGGAATCTCTGAATGTCCATTGTTGATTTAATTTCTAAGATAAACCCAATCGATCACAGTTCAAGTATAAAGCAGTGCCAAACTTTCCGAACACTCAAGTTATCGTATCCGGGATATAATAGCAAATAGTTTCTCTAATTTTATAAAGGATTCTAACTTGGAACAAAGTGCTCGGGGCTTTTGTAACTATTTCAAGTGTTTGATAGATTTAGAATACGCACTTCAGTTGATTTTCTTGCCGACTTCAAGGATGTTGTCGGGTAAGATTTAGTACTAACGATTTAGGACGGCTTATAGGAAGTTTCCGGGTCCGTATAAAGCCACCAATATCACCAACTTAGGCATAATTATTTACTTTCAATATTTTTACAGAACTATATTTATTAATTAATTTGAAAAACAATTTTTCAATATCTTTCTCTCCTCTTGTACGAGCAATACTCTGACGGTACCAGATTTTATTTGTTCAAATTTGACACGTTAATAACTGATATTATAGACATACAGGATACGTTTTATCCCGTAAAAGAAAGGTACCATCGGGAATATGGTATTGAACTTCCCCAACGTTCGACCAATCACCGTGAAAATTGAGACGCATACGAATTAATTCATGAAAAGGATTTTCATGAACGTGTTAGATTTAGCGCTGCGATAGAGTTATTGACTGTGTATGGAAAAGTACAAAAAAGGTGATCATACATTTCGACACTAATGTTTCAAATCCATCACGTCGAAACTTCCGGCGGTCCCGGAATGGGATGAATTCCGCTCGGTTAAGTAAAACGCTCCAAACCGCACACTGGTCATTTCACTAATTCGTCGAAGGGTTGTTTCGAAATAAGGGCTGTATTAAGAGCCAGATGTTTCCAGTTAAATAATTATGCCATAATTAATGGGATTATTTAGAACAGTTTTTGCTTTCCACTAGTCGGCAAGCTAATTTTATATACTTCGAAATGTTTTTTTACATTTTTTTTTTTTATATTTTATAGGTTAGTGTTATGGCCACACTTTTACCTAATGTTAAGTAATGGTATGACCAAAGATGGTAGACACACTAAACCTGTGGAGGGTTTAGCTCTCAAGTGCAATTGCCGGAACACACCTATTGGTATTTGGTAGCAGATTTTCAACTTTAGGGTGGTTGTAAGCCAGGCGGGCATTAGAAAAAGTTTTCCTTCACCGAAAGCTCAAGCTCATTGTAGTTGAATTCGAACTCACGCCCCTAGACGCGGAGTCCGTACACCATACCACTGCACTATCATCGCTTCGTTATCGCTTAATCACCAATAGATACAATACAAATACAAAAGAAACGGCACCTTGTCGTATCACTGTAACAAAGAAGGTGAAAAAATCATGATGAACCTATAACATGATGTTAGGGTGTTAAATGTCTGCCAGGTTAGTGACGACTGTCAAGTTTAAATTTGTTGCCAGATACCTATACTATGTTCCGGCACTTACACTTTAAGTTTAATAACTCAACTAGGCTTAGCTTATCACGATCTTGGGTCACATTCTCACTTAGCAAAGAGAAGGTTGTGCCCAAATGCTGAAACTTTGTTTGATTTCATTCTCTTCTTCGCAGGCTCAAGCCGGATCGCCTCACCGGTGCGTCTACTGTTCGCTGTGTGTATGTTGAACACGTTTTCTAAATATAGTGCCTTGAATGGGAGGGGTTGAGTGTGAATGTTGGTGAGTCGTTAAGGGATGGATAGTTAGGTATGAATTTTGTCACAAATGTCTTACACACTACTTCGAACGATTTCTTTTACATTTTAAATAGTCTGCGCTATTCTAACTATTACAATAAATGCTGAGTTTGATAGGCTTACACTGCTTAAGTAATGAATAGGTGGTTCTCAGGGATACAGAGGAGAACACAGAGATACTTTTCATATAGAAAAAAAGTACCGGCCTAGGTCGAAGTTAATGGAAAATAACTTTTAGTTCCTCGTGAGTCAAGTCGGAGGTACAGGATAGCTAGAATATAGAGAAGAATTTAATACAAATATTTTTTTTATATTCGTCCTTCCCATGCAGTGATCGCTAATAAATCAATGCTAAACGCTCAAAGTGGTCTGAATATATTCTTTTAAAGCTACTAATTAAAATAGAGGATTTAATTAAGTTTTATCAAAAATAAAAGCCCTATCTATAAACTGTAATTGGTTTACAAGGCACTTAGGAACATCAAAAATGTATTTCATCTCTCGAATTGAAATTATGGGTTTCAAAAGTTGAAACCATTTTGCTTTTCACGAACTCACGAAAATTAATAGATTTTATTGGATTTATAATTTTATAACATATAACAATTTGTTAGCTGATTCAATAAACTTGGCTTCTGAGTTCGTGATGTTATGAATTTGATTTGGGATTATATTATTGAATAAACGTTGAATTAAAAACCCTTTCTGTCAGTTTTTCCACGTAAATAAAATTTTAAGCAGTCTTTTTCAAGATAGCTAAATAAAAATGGTTGTTATAAACAATGATTATACCATAATAATAATTGATACTAATTTTAAGTGTTTTCTTGAAACACATCTACTCACATTATCGTGACATAAATGCAAAATGGTTGTGGTGAAAGTAGTTTAAGAGCAACAATTGCTGGTTTGTGATGTGTCGATAGTAAAGCACAACCACATCTCCTTCGTGCAATAAATATGTATGTTCGTTATTTAATCAACATTGACATTTTGTGGAATGACTACAATAAAACTCGTCATTATATACTAAACCAAAAATCGTTTGACAGAAATAAAGGGAAATGGTTCTGGATGCTTCTATCTTTACCTGTCTATGTATAGATCGGTAACTGCTAACACAGATTATTCCCTTTCATATAATCGTAGTATGTAGTGTGTAGTCATAACAGAGACATTGTGATATTCGCATTCTAGAAATCATATACAATCTGCCTTATGTATTTTATGTTATGTTATTTCTGCGGCGTTGAGAAAATATAAGTAATGAATTAGAAAAAATAAAGAATGCTTAAGTAGACGTATTTTTCTTTACTTAATACAATCGTGTACATAGGGACTTTGTTTTAAATGCAAACATTTTCTTTTGCTAAGCGAATATAACAATGAACTCGTGACATAAATGTAATGGAAGTGACAGAAACATATGAAAATATATGATTATTATTTATTACATACATACGTATAAATTAAATCAATTAAATTTTATGATATTATTATAGCAAGAGCACTGAATTTTGATCTATTGTGTGTCACGATGAATGAATTTGTAATTATAATATTTGTAATATGTCTGTGAAAAGTTTTAACTGCCTTACTTAGTAAACATTTATATAATTGTAAATAAATTTAAAACACAAAACGAATGTAATGCATTTAATAATAAAAGTCGATGCTGCACGGGCCGTGGTCACGACTCAACTGACGTCTTTCGGCGTTTTCGTAAGCGTAGACAATTTTTGTGACTACCCTCGTCTGATTATTGTCGTTAGGAATGTTTTCATCACTACAGTCACTACGTCCTTCGTTCATTTCCGGTATTTGAATTTTTCAGTCACTGAAAAATTCATCACGCCAAAAATCTTTTTATTCCGTTATCCTGTAAGAAAACTTTCCGTTTCTTAATTTCGATGGCTTCTTTTACTATCCCAGGATTGTAGATACGATAGAGAATTTAACGCTATACTAGTGTCAGTTCTGTAAACATTGAAACTTGTACATATATTTGTTTCCTGAATTATTTAAGGAGATATATTAAAATGTTTGCATTTGGTGGAAGTAAAGTTTCTCACCATTTATATATATATAAGCGACTTCTAAGTTTTATCAGATTCGTTTAATGTGAAGTTTGCAACCTCTTTATGGTGGAATTATATAATTTTTGTTAATACTTAAACTTTACCAGACACTCGTTTGCTTAAATTATCTAAGGTAGATTTATAAAAACGTTTGCATGTTATCAAAGTTAAGTTTCTCGCCACTTATGTATATAAGTAACTTCTTAACTTCAAAGTTTTATCAGATTCATTAAATATGAATTTTGTAACCTCTTTTCAATAGATTACTTTATTTATTACATAAATATATTGTATCGAAATTAACAAACATAAAATTTTACATAATTATACATCACGTACAATTGTTTTATTTCTTGCAGACGTTTTTTTTTAATTCAGGACCTATTTAACATTGAAATATAGAAGATTAGTTAGTGTTAGAATCTCAAGCAATTGTAATCCTCAATTGTGTATCTATTTGATTAAATGTATTACCTTTTAAGCTACTTGTCAATCAAGTAACCAATTACTATTTCTATTTCTATCTTGGGCGGCTTTGTCTTATACCTAATCCGAATATCCTTTTTAATAGGCCTATATATAAATATTTCTAAATCACTTAATTCAATGCCATTCTCAATAACTTCAATATATTCCTTTAATAACGTTAATTTTCGATAAACACATTGCTCCAAAAGATTTACAGTTTCGAGTAAAATCTAGGAAAATTATTCGGAAAATTTTAAGTTTTCTTTTTTATTAAAATTACGTAGCTTACTATACACATTTCTGATAGTAGGTAAATGAAAGTGATCGATTTAATTATTTATTTAAGTTTTAAAACTATTCAATGTCCTCAAAATCACCCTTTCTGAGTTATGTGAAACTAGTTCTAAATGTTTTACTAGGCAAGGCGGTGGACTTAGATGTTAAGATTAAAAAATTGTATAATAAATTTAACAATAAGTAAACTGTTGTTAAGATGAACGTTAAAAAGGATTTATCGTAAGTTATTTAGTTACATGCAACGAATTTGTAAATGTATTTTGTTTTTTTTTTTCGCATTTAGCAATTACTTCACTGCCTTCTTGTGGCGGTGATTGGGAATCTTTCGACATTCCTTCCATATATAGCTTAGGATTACTGGAGAGATAAAAGCATGTCACGTATTCTGTTTTGATCCATCACTGTCTTGTTTCCCGTAATTTTATTTGTTAATAATCTAATTGTCTCTTCGCTACCTTAGCATCTTTCCTCATTCGTATTATACCACTGGCCTGTAGTATTACTACTTTATATTTATATTTAAGGTTTATCGTTATGGCCATAACTTCACCTGATCCTAAGTAACGATACGGCCCAAGTTGGAAGACACGCTAAACCTATGGACGAACTGGCTCTCAAGTGCAGCTGCAGATTTTTAACTTGAGGCTGGTTGCTAGCCAGACGGGCATTAGAAAAAGCCCTACCACCATGCTATGGTTTCCTCGCGATGTTTTCCTTCACCGAAAGATCAAGCTCATTGTAGGTATCGGATTTTCGAACTTACGTCCCTTGATGCGAAGTCGTACGCAATACCACTGAGCTATCATCGCTTCAAGATAGATCCTTACTCGATAGCGGTAAATCGAAGAGTTAGTTCGTAACAAACAAAAATACTTTATTCAATTTAGGCAATGCTAAAACTGCCACTGAATAACGAGTATTAACATGAAATTCTGGAAGAACCGATATCGACTCATTTCCTTTTTTAAGCTAGATTTTCTTTATTATTCCTAAGTAGTAGATCGCTAATTCTATTTGCTACAGCTGATGTCTTGACAGTAATAAAAAATTATTCTTCAGTAGGTAAATATCAATCGATAAAAATGCCTTATCAGCTTGTTTCTTGTTAATCTTCTATTCTATTAATATCAATTTTTATAAAGTCTTGATTCTGATAGAAAATAACTTTCTTATCCTTTTTTGTTATTGTACTTGAAGAAATGTATTTATCCAACCCCTTCCAATCCGGGGGGACTGAGGGACATGTGGGACATACCCATCGTACCTTTCTTATCCCAACAAAATGCTACTATTAATTTCTGATCCCAATACCGTTGTCAACCAAATCGTAAAGTAAGGTTTAGCGTTATGCCCATAATCTCACCTCATCTTAAGTGACGATACGACCTAAGTTTGTAGACACGCTAAACCCGTGAAGACACTAGCTCTCAAGTGCAGCTCAAGTTCGAAGACACGCTAAACCTGTGGAGGGATTGGCTTTCAAACGCAGCTGCCGGAACACACATATATTGTAACTATATTGGAACCTTTTTCGTCTTATCAGATTCGATACAGGCGCAACCCATTAAACATGCCATCCTTTTATATTTAACAATGCCATTTATTCAAAAGTATATGGCCAGTACCAATTTCCAAAGTTAGAACAATCTTGTGTCTTCTCACAATAATATTTTCAAAGGAACGCACAGAACCTGGAGACGTATGTACTGCCCAGTTATAACACCTTCTATGGGATGCGTAGTTGGGCGTATAATACGTCACCTTTGGTATTAAAGACATTACCTGCCAGATGTGTTAATGAAATATTAAAGTGTGACATTAAAAGAGTTGGGTGAGATAAGGTAATATTTTTTAAATAGAAAACCTTTTTAAACTCGTTTAACTCTAATATGAACCTATATGAAGCGTTGATAGCTCAGTGGCAATGTGTACGACTTGGCGTCAAGGGACGTGTGTTCGAATACACATACAATGAGCTTGAGTTTTCGACGAAGGAAAACATCGTGAGGAGACCATAGCATGGCGGTAGGGCTTTGTCTAATGCCCGCCTGGTTCGAACTACCCTCAAATTAAAATTTTGCCGCCAAATATCAATAGGTATGTTCCGGCAGTGGCACTTGGGTGCCAGCTCCTTCACTAGACTAAACATATCCATCATCTTGGGCTGTATCGTCACTTAACACCAGGTGATATTGGGGTCATAACGCAAAACCTTAACTATAAAAACCATTGAAGATATTCAAATTCACATTGATTGACGCTATCACCGAGATATCATTGTAATAACTGAATTAAAATAAGTAAATAATACATTAATGTGAGAAGAGTATGTATTTTACAGATCCAGTGGTAATAAGCAGGTCTGTGGGATCTCCAGTAGACTATTTTAATAATTAAGTAAGTGATCCAACATTTGGTAGAAAAGTTCCCCGTTTCTGAACGAAATATTGCTTTCAAAGTTAACTATAACATATTATATTATATATATAAAATTTAAAGCTGAAAAAATTGTTAACTTTTCTAAATTAAATGCTTTATATGTTTTGTCATTGTTATGTTTTGTAACTTGAAGTTTTTAACTATGAAGTTTAGAATTATAAGTATGACGTATTGTTTTCTATATTGTTTTAAACTAAGAGCGTTGTGCTGTCGCTTGGATTTTTTAAAATATATATTCCTTGTGCCAAATTTATCGCGGTAAGTGTACGATGTAAATACTATTAAGGAACCGGACGGCTCAGTAAACATCTAAACTTGAATGTAAATTACGAGTAAGTAAATTTAAACTGCTTGAAAGACAAGATATGTGTTCTAATTTTAATTCTTAATAATATTTATTGTATGTCGAAGGTTATATGTATGGAAAAACATGAAAATTTCGTCTCACTTTAAAGAATACTTATGCATACTAATATTTATATGTGAAACTGAGTTTATCTGTTTGTTATGCTTTCACGCCCAAAGTAATAAATCGATTAAGACGAATTTTGATAAAGAGATTGATGGGAACCTGGAAAACCTATTACAGGTTACTTTTTCTCGCGAAAAACTTATTAAAGACAGAGGTTAACTTTGTATGAAACTTTTTATTATGTCATCCGATTTGTTTGACAAAATCGATGTAAACGGAAGCGAAGCCGCATATTTGCAATATTTTTCAGGACAAGTTTTCGGAAATCTACAATTTAACCCTATGTTTTATTCCGTTTTCCATTTTACATTAAAATTTCGAACTTTGCATTGACTGAATCAATAAAAACATGTTAAATACATTTGTAATTCAAACAATGCACATGACAGGCCGCCACTTTGAACGGACCAGTTAAAAATAACGCTTATAACTCCAGTGGAATAACGACGGTGCAAGCCGACACAAAATCGTACGTCAGTGTTTATTAGCGTTTCGAATAGTTCACGAGTGAAATGGAAATATTGGAAACCGGATGCGAGAGTTTACATTGTTCGAACCATCTGTTGTGACATGCGATCTATAGATATTTCCTGTAGATATGAATATATAAAAAAATGCGTGAGTGTCGTGGAACTGTCGATTGCAACAAATTTCCCTACGTAGCATATTATTATTTATAAATATATTATATTATTGATTAAAACATACAAATAAATGATTTACTAGCGTCTGAGAGCAATTAAATGGAACGCAGGGATAATTAATGAATTGAAGGAACGGTAGATAATTTCGTAAGAAATATATATTTTTATTTTATCGTTGTACTGAAATGTATGAACAGTAATGACGTTCTTGTCTTTCAAACGGTATCTTGTACAAAAAATAAATAAACTAATTATATAATAATATACGTGTTTGTATGTCTGTGTGTGTGTGTGTTTATTTATTTAATATTTTTATTCATCATTGTATCGTCCACATTGTAAAGAATATATGGTCAATTTCGTGCACTATCAAAATGTTCTGTGATACATGTGTTTATTAGTTTAATATCGCGTTATATGAAATGTATATATGATAATATATATATTATAGAAATAATGATATTGTCATTTTGGGTGTCATCTTATTATTAATGGCGATAAATAAACGTATATTAAATATTTCGTATGTTTTATTTATAAAAATCTATATGGTTTATTGTAAATTTTAATATATATTACAAATTGAAATTTCGCTTACATCTACGTGTATACACTTTCCCGTTTAGTGAAAAGCATGTGATGATTGGTATATTATAGAACCTTTTAGGCAGACGTCGTTCTATTACAGGTAAATCGGCAATGTATACGGAAAATTAATTAAAAAAAATTCCAACAATGAAAATATATATTCAAACATATGAATGATATGTAAATACATGATTTTTGTTCATTACATACAAACGAAAAAATAACAGAACTTTCATATATTCACGATAAAATAATTTGTAATTACTATATTTAAATGTCTGTGAAAAGTTGTAACTACGTCACTTAGAAAACATTTATATAATTTTCAATATATAAAAATAAAACCTATTTATTCTCATGAATTTAATATACATATACAGGGAACTGATTTCAGGGCTCTAAAAAGCCCTTCGAACTGAAACCCTCCTATTCATTTCACAACAGAACCACTCGGGCGGTGCGTCGGTGCCACAGTTTCATAGTGACACCTATAACATCAACATATAAGAAGTTTTCCATCGTGAAGTTACTTCTCTTAAGTATACTTTTTTATATTTAAGGTTTAGCGTTATGTCCATAATCTCACCTGATCTTAAGTAACGATACGGCCCAAGTTAGTAGACACGCTAAACCTGTGGAGGAACCGGCTCTCAAGTGCAACTGCCTGAACACACCTATTTGGTATTTGGCGAGAGGTTTCCAACTTTAGGGTGGTTGCTAACCAGGCGGGCATTATAAAAAGCCCTACCACCATGCACTTATGATATTGGTCATTCAAAAAAAACGTGAAGAGGTACTTAGTCAGGCAAGTATGACAGCGGCGACTGACAGTTTATTTTTCGATTCAATATCAGTCAAATAACATCAGGTACAGTGAAGTTTCTTTGCTGGGCAACATAAAAAAAAACTCTTCAGTATGATAGCGAGTGACAGCTCTTGACAGATCACTGATCTCCATGTTTATTTCCTCAGTCACTCTGCAGGAATTTTGCGTGACCAAAAAAGATTATCTAAGCATAAATAAAATCGCTATACATATATATGGATAACGTACAACGTCAAAGCCATTTATGGTGCAAAGTATTTCAATTTCATACTGTATGAACGTCGGCAAACGGCTCACAGCGCCACAGTACAGCGGTTCTGTAAATATGTAGTTAACTTTTTTATATTCTACCGGTAAATGGTTTTCGAAGCGGTTCTCGTTTCAGTATAGAATATTTACACGACATATCGCATATGAATCCGTTTCGACCGTACCTATAGAGGTATTCGATAGTGCAACTGTGTATATTTATTGCATTTCGGTGCGTTTATAGCAATATACTAGACCATTGAATGATCAACAATTTAATCTTGAACCTAAAATCTATTAAAGACTTCGAAACCGTTGAAAGGGCTTTGTGAGAGTTTTCATGCGAATTGGAATTTAGTCTAACCGGTGACCCTGCGAAGTTCGATAGCGATCAGATGAACAGAATATTTATATACTCGTGTATAAATGAATATAACTTCCAGTAACTTAACATCAGCTCTACAAGACTGCCTAATGAATTTGAAATGTTGTATGAATATTCTAAATTCGACGAAGATATAATCTGAAATTAAGAAGTCAACACCAGCTATCGCTATGTATATATATATATTTCTATATTAATATTATAATGCGGGAAAAATTGTTTGTTTAAAAACGCGTTAATCATTGGAGCTATCAATTAGTTTTAAAAAATTCGTTTTGGATTTGATAAAGCAATTGTTGCGGAAAGTTTTAAACTATTTAAGATCACGCCACTACCAACAGGTTCAAAGCTATATTGAAAAAAGTTACAAAAACGGACAAAAATCCTTACTAATATTATAAAGTGAGTTTGTTTGTTACGCTTTCACGTCCTAACTACTGCATCGATTATGATGAAACCAGGAGGCGGTGACAGGCTTTTTTTAAAGAGACGGATAAACTTCTGTAGTTGATATTTACATGTTTGGTTAAAAATAACTTTATACATTCAAATTGTAATCACAAGATTTTATAAAAATTGTTTTAATAATCTATTTCAAGTAGCTCGCTTTCAGCGCTTCTAAGTTTCCGGTTGAAGCATTATAAATAAGTGTGTCTTATAATATTGAGGCAGTGATAGTGGAGCTCCAGAACGAATCAGTGGACTGAAGTATTTGTGATGTAAAGACTATTAAAAACAAGACGGTTTTACACTAAGAATTTTACACTAGTATATATAAAAGCACATTACTATTGACTGACTCATGACGTTATCTCTGAAATTATAAACCTATATAGGCTAGGCTAGGTGGACCGACGACCTGTTGAAGGTTGCGGGAATCCACTGGCTGCGGGTGCCGTAAGACCGGTCGTCGTGGAGATTTTTGGAGGAGACCTATGTCCAGCAGTGGACTTCTTTCGATTGAATGGACGGATGGATGGATAGGCTAGGCTTAATATTTAGCATAGTTTCTAATTTCATAGGTAAAAACCCGTACTGTAAATGAATGTTTTTATCATGCAAGGTTGACGGGAATTTGATTACCAAAATCACGGTGATCAACAAATTGTACTGATACAAAAAAAGAGACAAAGCAATATTTCCTTTTTTTTAGTAAGTACAAATTTCGTACAACTACGATATTTACAGAACAAAAATTCGTACAAAGGTATGTCTGTTTGAAATATGTCTTATAACAATTCAATTCAGTCGAAAGATCCCGGATCGAACCTTGGACAGGCATGTTTTACGTGACATGGGCAAGATTATCCGTTCTTTGTTTCTGGGTATTTTAATATCTGCAGAAGCATTGATGGCTCAATTGGTAGTGCGTATAGTCGCCGCGTCAAAAGACGTGAGTTCGAATCTACCAGCTTGAGTTTTCACTGAAGGAAAACATTGCGATGAAACCATAGCATGAAGGGAGGGCTTTTACTAATGCCCGTCGAGCTAGCTATAATCCTCAAGTTGAAAATTTGCCACCAAATACTATAAGGTGTTTTCCGGTAGTTGCACTTGAGAGCCAGTTCCTCCTATAAAGGCCGGCAACGTACCTGCGATTCCTCTGGTCTTGTGGGTGGCAGCGGTGATCACTTACCGTCAGGTGTCATGCTCGCTCGTTTGCCTACTATTCCATTAAAAAAAATATCCATTTACACTTTATGCATAGCGCAATGGTCGACACACTATCACAGGCATTCTCTGACGGTTATAATGATGCGGAGATAAAAGATGGTAGGTGTATAGCGAACAACGAATAGACGGCGTTAAAACTGATTCAATATTAAAAGTAAATATAATTAATACAATTTAAAAAAAATATACATAATATTTGATTTAATATTATTCAATAAGTTCTTCAGTTACGTATCACTGTATAGATACCTAATTAAAAAAAAAAATACCTGAAGTAAAACTAAATTTTTGAAATTTACATTTTTACTCCATATATAAAAAAAATTATATATATATTATAATAATACATATAATATATACATATATGTTTATATATAATAAAATAAATAAATAAATAAAAAATATATAATAATAATAAATATATTATATATAATATAATAAATATATATAATATATAATATACGTAGAATTATGCAAAAATATATGAAATGTTACTAGGATCACAGAAACGATATGGAGAACGTCTTATTTGTGAATTCAATACGTCACAAAAAGCGCGGACAGCAAACGGGCCGCGTATTCAGAAGAAAGGGTGACCCCGGCAACGATTTACGGGTCGTGAGTTCCGAATGAGGCGCTTTTTTTATCGTCCCGGGTACGTAGTTTCACGTTCGCCCGGTATTTGTATGAACGACACACTCGGCGGAATTTTTAGGTTGCGCGATGGAATTTTTAACAGGAACGCGACCTAATCTACGCGGTTCAGAAGCGGGATTCTAAGTAACCGAACTGAGTTTTACAACGAATATGATAACCAAGATAGTTTTTAAGAAATGTATAATGTTATATATATAATATATACACATATGTAATGTGTTGTGTGGTAAAGATGATTAGGGTAACGAAACAATAAGCTTAATAGTTGCTCTGTAATAAATTGGATTTTATTATATTAAATACAATTGTTAGAGTAAAATATATGAACAACATAACTTCTTAATAACCTAACTTATTAATTACATATTATAATTTACGTACCTGTAATAAAGAGAAACAACATTTAAAGCTATTTCTTTACTTTATTTGTATCTTAATAATTATTATCTAATTGTTTCTTAATGTTTTCAATGTAATGACATGTCATAAAGTATTTTGACGTATACATTGTTTCATTAACAATTATCGAAAGTATAGATTTTAAAAAGAAAATTACATATTCTAAATAAGAAAGAGTTTATAAGCGTAGAGTTGAAATGAAGGTTTAAAGACAAGAATAAAACATTTCAGTACAGTTTTCTTTTCTGATTTTATATCTATAATTTTTTAACTGAATTTCTTGAGGCGTGCTGAACACATTATTTTATTAGGCAGTGAATGAGACTGCACCGTCACGCTCGGCTAAGTAACACTCGCTCGGGTAAAGTCGGCTCATATATACTAAGAAAATAAGAGAGATATAGTCAAGTCATAGCTACACTTATTCAGCGAGCGTTATATGAAAGAGCATGCTATATGAGTTGCATTCAGTATCGACATAAACACGGGGTCTTTTTTAAGGTTTAGCGTTATGGCCATAATCTCACCTGATCTTAAGTGACGATACGACCAAAGTTGCTAGACACGCTAAGCCTGTGGAGGAACTGGCTCTCAAGTGCAGCTGCCGGAACACACCCATTGATATTTGGCGGCAGATTTTCAACTTGAGGGTGGTTGCTAGCCAGGCGGCCATTAGAATAATTCCTACCACCATACAACTCGACACTGGTAGGTGCCGTGGCAATATGTTTTATTTAATACGTTTTAGTTATATCTTGTAGTATTATTCCCACCTTGATGAAATTTTCACTTGACTTGTATATTTAATCTCACACAGTTTTATTATATTATATTTTTTATAAGTTTATCGTTATGGCCACAATCCCACCTGATGTTAAGTGATGATACCCAGTTCTGAAGTGACATTACCTGAACACACCTGAAGGTATTTGACCGCTTCCTAGCCAAGTTGACAATAGAAAAAAGCCGTACTATGTTTTCAACTCGATATTTTTCCTTCAACGAAAGTTTATTTGACGGTTTCGAAATGCGCCATCATCGCTTCAAATAATATATTTTTTTTTACTTCACCAGCAAGGTTTATAGTAGAAAAACGTCGAGTTTCGAATCAGCTAATATTTATATGTCGATAATATATTCGTTTGCCATCGAAATCGTTTATGCGGTGTCCGTAATTTAATCTTTAATGAAATGTATTGATGTTTGGTTTTCAATACCGCCATTTTGTATTACGTGAGTCGCGGATGTATACAAAATAAGCTTTATGAAATGTAAAATGGACATATAAATAAATATTTATAATGCAAAACGTGTATTGAAAACGATAAATACTGCTGTATGATATTTGAAGTTATACGTAATTTCGGGCGCGCGTAATGAGATGTCAGATCAGTTCTGAAAACTTACTTCAATATAGGTCCTGAGAAGGCCTTTATGAACGTGAAAACTACCAGAGGTTAGGAAAATAGCCGAGAACTACCGACTAGAAATTCGATCTACTGATTTTAATTAATTTATTTATTTGCTGTGTGTTAAAACCCGCTTACACTTCGTAATGTACTTTGGAGCATTTTTGTAATATTTAACACTATTACGTAAAAAAACTAAAAAAACAAAGTTACCGGTCTTACCGAGTCTAAAATATGGGGATGACCAGTTTATCACGATTTCTAGGATTTAAATCATTCCGATCTTGATCCGGTGTGTACTACTTCGCGTCAAGGGACGTGAGTTCGAATCCACTGCACCTACAATGAGCTTGAGCTTTCGGTGAAGGAAAACATCATGAAAAAGCCATAGCATGGTGGTATGGTTTTTCTAACGTCCTCCCAGCTAGCAACCACTCTCAAGTTGAAAATCTGTAGCCAAATACCAATAGGTGTGTTCCGGGAGTTGCGCTTGAGAACCAGTTCCTCCACAGGTTTAGCGTGTCTATCAACTTGGGCCACTTAAGGTCAGGTGAGGTTATGACAATAACGCTAAACCCTAACTATATAAAAAAAATCGGAATTTTCAAGTTTTTCCGGACGTACATTTATTAATCATGGAAATTAATTGTCTGGAACATATTTTTGATTTTAATAGGTATTGCACAATGAAGTTAGTCAAAAGTTACTTACTTCTAATTTGATACTAGCTCTGTCCGTGTCTTTATTCGCGTTAGCTTTAATTTTTTTTGTTTCTTCAGGAACGGCACTTTATTCTGGTTGCGAAACGATAATGGCTAAGTTGGTAGTATGTACGGACGCCGCTTCAATGTACGTGAGATCAAATTCCTGCAATTATCATGAGCCTTCGGCGAAGGAAATATATATTTTCCGCTAGCTACGAGTCTCAAGATGCAAATCTGCCACCAAATATCTATAAGTGTGTTCCGGTAGTTACTCTTGAGTGCCAATTTCTCCACAAGACTTAGCGAGTCCACCACCTCGAGCTACATACTCAATTAAAATCAGGTGAGATTGTGCCCTAACGGTTAACCTGTAAAGTATAAAAAGTACCCTGTATCCTTCTATACCTCTGGTATTTTCCATTGCGTGATCTACCAGTAAACGTTCAGCTGTCGAAGACCTTGCAGATGGACACCTCGATGACAATTTGCTCGAAGATGACGCACTGCTAATGTCTCGATAGTCACTATTGTTGTTTGATTGTTCAACGGTCCTAGAAAAATTCGTTACAAAGTATAATATTAACAAGTGAGCGCACTTAACAGGGAGTGTGTTCAGAGCTTAATATTTTAAACCGCTATTACTGAAGTGTTTTTCCGCATTTTCACCATCAAACACTTTTAATAGTTCCGTGAGAGAGAGAGGTGGTTCCTCTCTTGGCCCGGAGCCAAAAATGACTAGAGCAAAGAGAGAAAATCCGATCCATGCATCTTCCTGCAGCGGGACCATAAATGGCCGTAACGCCGCAACAATGTCCGATTCATCATTTGATACAAAAGCCAATTGCTCGCTGCTCTTTGTGTCGCTGATGCCCTAGTAAAGATATGGTTTGAAATTAATTTCATTTGCTAAATTTAATTAACAATGGCCTCTAAGATCAATTTTATTTATATACACAAACGTCCTATAAAAGTGAGAATTTATATATAAAAAAAAAAACGATGTGATGACCATTAATAAATCTCTCGCACTCTCTGTCGCCTTGAGCTGAATTTACCTAAACGAGCGTCACACAAAAAGGTTGCGGATTAGAACTTCAAAGCTCTCTCAAAAGTTTCACTTTAATAATCTTTGTTTTTAATACATTTTACCATTACCGGAAGGGGAACAATTTTACTACCAAGGTACGGAAATAGATAGTTCACAACAACAAAAAAGTGCGTGAGTGTTGTGGGACACTCGGTTGGAACAAATTACCTTACGTAGTATATTATTATTGATAAACGTATAATATATTATTGATTAATAAATACAAATAAATGAAGTACTGGGGCAATAGGGTAATAAAATGAAAGCAGAGATAACTAATGCATTAAAGAAATGGTAGAAACATTTTTATATATATTTTTCTAGTTATGAAAATAATCACATTATTCACGTCATTCAATTTATCTAATTCATTATCAAAACAGTCGACATACATGATGTGTACAAACTATATCTGCGCAGCCGTTGAGAACTTACTGGCGGCTGTCTTGAACCAATAAGCACGCACCTATGACTGGCACAGCCAATAGCGTACACGCTATAGATAACCGCGAACATAACAGAACTATAGTGCAATATAGAACATACTAAAGTAGGGGACATCTCGGAAAACACCTTACATTTTGCATTTGTGTAGTTTTCATCCGTTTTATATCCAATAAAAAAGTTGGAAAAACGGATTTTTAATCCCCACGTGAACGTTAATACGTATAGAGATATAGGTTATATTTCAAGCTATTTAATAACGGAAAGAAATTTAGAACCGCTCGAGCGTAAAAAATGTTCCTCGGACGTCGAATAAAGTCTATAAAAAGGAGCTGTAAAGTGTAATATAATGTTATAACGGGTACTGTACATCATCCGACATAAAGAAGCGAGCTCGCGGTCCCTTTTTAATCTTGTTACCACGTTACGGTCATGCCGTGACGGCGTTATATATTCACTGTATTTGTGCACCGTCCGAGGTAAACTTGTAAATTTATCCGCCGCTAAACCATCTTTAAAATGTACAGTTTTCATATATTTTTAGAAATATCATTAAACTTCGACTTAATTTTTTTCAACACGGCTTTTCTCCTATTGGTGGTGCGTGATGTTACATACCTAATACCTTTCTCAATGATTCTTCTATCAAATATATTGAAGCGATGATAGCTCAGTTGTAGTGTGTACGACTTCGCGTCAAGGGACGTGAGTTCGAATCCAAGCACCTACAATGAGCTTGAGCTTTCGGTGAGGAAAAACATCGTGAGGGAACCATAGCATGGTGGTAGGGCTTTTCCTAATGCCCGCATGGCTAGCTACCACCCTCAAGTTGTAAACCTGACGCGAAATACCAATAGGTGTGTTCCGGCAGCTGCACTTGAGAGCCAGTACCGACACTTAAGATCAGGTGAAATTATGGCCATAATGCTAAACGTTAAGTATTAAAAAAAAAAAAAAACATATAGCTTGTTTAAAATGGTTATGTTCAAACAAACAAATGTTCCCTATTATAATATTAACATGATAAGTTTCCAACTATAATATTAAATAGTGAGGAAATTTAAACCACCTACACCGATGAAGATGAACGGAATCAGTTCTGAATAATAATGATACGACATACGGTGGGCTGGCCGAAAATCAGCGCCGTCGGAAGGTATGTTAACACAATACACGTTCTATACAAGCCGCAGCGATTTATAATAACTAAGCAATTAAGCGAATAGTAAATTGTAAGCCGTAAAATATTCTTTCATATATATATATATATATATATATATATATAATAAGTTACACGTGAAATCAGTACCTCCACTGTGCTTATCTGTATCTAGAGCCACAGCGTCTCTTAACATCAGGTGAGATTGTGGCAATAACGCTAAATCTTTAATATATATATTAATATTATAAAAGCGAACGAAAAATTTCGAAAAATGTTCTCTTTGTCGCACAGCGGAACTGTGGAACCGTCTTCCGGTCATGGTGTTCCCTATAATATTGGGTCTTTTAAACGAGGCGTGAAGAGATATTTATTGGAGCGCCAAGGCAGTTGCGACTGACGAAGGATATTTGCCCCTACGACAGTCATTACTGTCACTGGACGGTACTGAAGCTTACCATCAGTTGAAGCACAGTCATTTTGCCTAGCTGGGATAAAAAGAGTGATAAAATATATATAAGTATTTTATTAAATCCGTTTTTTTTATTTGGATTTAGCGTTATTACCACAATCTCACCTGATGTTAAGAGACGCTGTGACTCTAGATACAGATAAGCCTAGTAGAGGTACTGGTTTCAGGTGTAACTTCCGGTACACACAACCAGCTACTTGGCGGGAGATTTTCATCGTGGAGGTGATAGCTAACCGGACGCGCATTATAAAACCTTACCATCATACTATGGTAGGGTAATTTCTAATACTCATCATT
Source organism: Actias luna (assembly GCA_039707435.1). NCBI lineage: Eukaryota > Metazoa > Arthropoda > Insecta > Lepidoptera > Saturniidae > Actias > Actias luna. Next base: position 15,796,384 of record JAZHAC010000003.1, on the reverse strand, counting down.
GACGTGTCAGCCATTTGGGCCACATCGTGATTCAAGAGTGAGTGAGCCAGTGGCTAATGACTAAAACTGTGAAATTAAAAAAAAAACCGTAATTAGTGAGACTCGTTTAAGTGCCTCGTGGGAAAGTTTATAATCATAATACATATATACTGCCCCGTGACTTTGTTCGTGTGGAACTAAAAAAAATTTCCCTTTTTTGTGAACTTTTTTCAATACAGCTTTCAATACTCGTATTGGTGGTAGAGTGATGTTGAATAACCTAAAATCTCTCTCAGTGATCTCGATATTAAATACAAAAACAGATGTTTGTAATCCGAATGGTAGTTTTTAAGATAAGCGTGTTAAAATAAACAAATAAACAAACGTTATCTCGAAAGGTGAGATTTGCTGGAAACGAGTAACATCTCGGCTACCACTTAAATTTAAGTTACGGGAATTTAAGCAACGAACCGAAAAAAGATATTGATTGACATCTTCCTGAAAAGTTTTTCCTGAATTTATCTTCGCCAAATATCCGTCAATTAGACTAGACGTAACGCTAATAGGAAATAGTTTTTACGCGAATATGATTACTCATCGAAATAAAACTAATTTAAATGGATTATATCGCGCTTTTCTGGACAACCTACACCTCAGTCAGCCCCATGACCCGAAGGCTGAAAAGCCTTCGAAACGTCGGGATCAAAATTAATAAATAACCGCGATAAAATCCGTTTAAATTAGTTTTATTTCGATTAGTTTTTACTTAGACATTCGATTACATTTTGATACCTATGAGAAGTATCTGTGTAAATTATCTTATCCTTTAAAATTAATAGAATAATTAATATTATAAATACGAAGTAGTTTCCACCTAGTTGCTATATTTTAACACGTAAGCCGTTACTATTAATGTTTCGGTGATTGTTCCATAGACAAAGTTAAAAGATAGGCACAGGACTTTGTTGCGCAAATAAAACTTACTTTTTTACTTAAAATACTTGAAAATATTATAAAAAACGTTTTACCCTTAGTTTATTTAAAAAAAATCCTTTTTCCTTCTTCCTTATTCCTCGACTGTTGAACCAGAACTGACTACATCATCGACGATATTCAAAAGAGAAGAAAATGCATTTCCGGTGGCAGATAAATTGAGAGACTTAACAAATACAAAAGTGACAACCGGAAGTTCGCTGAAGTCCGTTCAACTCATTCGAATATCATTTTAATAAATTAGAATATTATAAAGACCATATTAAAATTATTTTCAAAAATAGAAATCACGGCAAAAAGGTAAAATACATCCAATTAGGTGTATGGAAATTTATGGTTAATAGGTAAGGAGACCATTATAGTGCAATAACGTAGCATAGCATAGTGTTAGTATAGTATAGTATAGCATATCCCAATATTTAGCGATATCTGCCTGGTTAACTGCCATTATTCAGTTAAAAATTTGTCACCAAATACCTATGTTAATAAATCAATCTTTCTACTACTGCAAGAGCTATTTTCATTTAATATGTTATTATCGAAGAACGAACCGAAACGCGGAACGTTACACGTCTCTTTGAGAGTAATCATTTTGCACGCCTCATAAGCGAAGCGTTGAGATGGTTACTACCGTCACTTCACGCGAAACAACTGATTTCTCAAACTTAAAATGTCTCTATTTATCATATATTGCATTTGTAAAATAATGTACACACACGCATATGAAGAAAAAACACTATTTGTAACACTTTTAATATTTTTTTTGTTTTTTTTTTGTTTAAACTAGTTAAAAGACTGTTTAAAAAAGTTCTGTCTTGGACGACCGTGTGTCTGTATGTGCGGATCCTGTATCTTATCACGATAACAACCGAAATACTTTACTAATTGTGTCTTTTTTTCGCTTCAGTACGCTTCAGTATAATTAGGAATAGAACCCTATTACTTTTCACGGTCTGATTCAATGTGGTTCAATTGTTATTAAATAAACAAATAAAAAAAATATGAGAATATGAGGCGTGCACTTTTGAATTTTCCAAACTATTTCTTACATCATTTCATTTTAAGCCTTAATTCTCATTCATCTTGCGTTACCTACAAAAACATCATACCATCGTTGTAAATAACCTAGTGTAATATTAAAGTTCGTTACAGTCAGTATTCTCGAAATTCTACAAAGCCAATGTGGCTACTAAAAATAAAGGAAACTGTAGGCGGAGTGCAAACCATATCGACGCACTCACCCTGATGATCAGACGCGGTTGTAGAGTACCGGATCAACGAAAAACGAAATATTAAATGCGGCTTAGTAACAATTTTCCTTTTTTTATAGTTAAAGTTTAGCGTTATGGCGATAATTCGCTGTGTGTATATATATATATATATATATGTGTATGTATATTTAGATTATTTATTTTGACTATATTTTGCTTACTTAATATGCTATTCGTCATGAGTTATTTATATTAGGTTATAGTATATTTATTATTACGCTCTCACTTCACCGATTATTGCACTATCTATAATGATAGTAATTATTTCTTACAACATTACTCCTTGTTAGCTGGAAGAAAATGCCTTGAGGCGTTAAGCTCGCCAGTGTACATATTTGAAGTGCAATAAAGAATTCATTCATTCGTTCATACATTCATAATCTTATCTGATCTTAAGTAACTATACGGTCCAAGTTGGTAGACACGCTTAACCTGTCGAGGAACCTCGCAGACTGACCAACTTAACATAATATATACAAATTACAAAATTGTAACTAACCAAATCAGTACGCACTTTGTTTACAATAGAGAGGTCAAAATTATACTTTATTTTTAAAATTTCTAACAGTTTCCGTGTATACGCATCACTTCCACACGACTGGATAGATTTCAATGAAATTTGACACGGTAATAATTGGCATTATAGTTCAAGGTATAGGATAGTATACTTTTAACCAATAAAATGAAAGGGTTAATACACCGAGTTCGTTAATTCTATGTTGGTAAAGCCCCGTACGAGAGTTGTATTTTAATAAAGGTTAAAATATAAGTAATGTTTGAATTACAATTATTATGTTTTCACGGCTTTATATAGAAGGATAATAGAAGATTTGCAAAACACAAGTGATAGATCTGATTCCAACGTTTTAATTGGTAAGTTGCTGGGACAGTTAATTACTAATTAGTTAATTAGCTTTTTGTCAGCACGAGCATATGTATAATATACCCATTGTATACATATGGTATATACATTATATAAATGAACTAATAAGGTACAAAAAATGAACGAGAAATGAAACTAGGTATATATGATACTAATAGTATGGGATTAAAGTTATGTATGTGGCTTGTCGACACAATTTCTCAATACAATATGAGTTTATGTTTGCAGGATAGGGTTAAATATTATTGAAAATTGACCTTTGATACCAATTGTAAAGACCATTTTTTAATATATCGATTGTGATATATTGAATTGAATGATGAAGCGATGATAGTTCAGTTGGTATTTTGTGCGGACGTCGCATCAAGGGACGTGAGTTTGAATCCACCGACAATGAACTTGAGCTTTCGGTGACGGAAAATATCAGTGATAAAAATATAGCATGGTGGTAGGGTATTATTTAATTCTCGTCTGGCTATCTACCACTCTGAAGTTGAAAATCTGTCTCCAAATACGTATCGGTATTTTCCGGAAATTGTATTTGAGAGGCAGTTTTCCACTAGGCTTAGCGTGTCCACCATTTTGGGCCACATCTTCATTTAATATCAGGTGAGATAAAGCATAACGTTAAGCCTTAAATAAAAAAAAATATCTATTTCTTAATTTATTTTCATTCTAACTTTTATACTCAAAACTTACTTACATTCATTACAATTGTACTATCGTACTAGTGTTATAAATGCGAAAGTAAGAATGTTTGTCTGTTTGTATGTTATGCTTTCTCGCCTACACCGCTGAATTGATTGTTATGAAAATTGCTGTAGAAATAGATAGAACCCAGATGACTTTCCTCGCAAAATCTTTATTGCGAGTGAGGTAAATAGAGGAATAAACATTTGTATGAAACTTTTATTGCGTTTTATTTATTTTTATTTTATAGTTAAGGTTATAAGGTTTTTAGTTGACCATAATCTCACCAGATCTTAAGTAACGATACGGCCCATGTTGGTATACACGCTAAACCTGTGCAGGAACTGGCTCTCAATTACTAGTGCCGGAACACACCTATTGGTATTTGGCCGTAGATTTTCAACTTGAAGGTGGTATCTAGCCGGACGGGCATCAGAAAAAGCCCAACCACCATGCTATGGTTTCCTCACGATGTTTTTCTCCACCGAAAACTCAAGCTCATTGTAGGTGGTTTTATTCGAACTCACATCCCTTGACGCAAAGTCTTATACACTACCACTGAGCTATCATCGTGTCAGATTATTCGGTTTGTTTGACAAAATCAATGGTATACCTATTTCTGCGTACACATTAACTATCAAGTTAACAATTTTCAATACCATATCCAACTGTAATGAATCTTGTATTTCTACTCGAGGCAAGTTACAAGTACGCCTGCATTGTAAATGTAGGCTCAAAGCATATTCTGATGAACACTGAATTCTCACTGACAGTGCAACGCTGTGTTTAACGTAGAATCGAAACCACACTGCCTCATCAGAGGTATTAAATCACATCCAATACGACCCAACCAATCACAATTTGAAGCGATGATAGCTTAGTAGTGGTGTGTAGGAACGCCGCGTCATGGGACGTGACTTCGAATCCGAGCACCTACAATGAGCTTGAGCTTTCGGTGAAGGATAACATCGCGAGGAAAACATAGGATGGTGGTAGGGCTTTTTCTGATGTCCCCCTGGCTAGCTGTCAAGCTCAAGTTAAAAATCTACCACCAAATACCATTTTTTTTTTTTATACTTAAGGTTTAGCGTTATGGCCATAATCTCACCTGATCTTAGTGACGATACGGCCCAAGTTGGTAGACACGCTAAACCTGTGGAGGAACTGGCTCTTAAGTGCTGCTGCCGGAACACACCTATTGGTATTTGGCGGCAGGTTTACAACTTGAGGGTGGTAGCTAGCCAGGCGGGCATTAGAAAAAGCCCTACCACCATGCTATGGTTTCCCCACGATGTTTTCCTTCACCGAAAGCTCAAGCTCATTGTAGGTACTTGGATTCGAACCCACGTCCCTTGACGCGAAGTCGTGCACACTACCACTGAGCTATCATCGCTTCATCGTATTAGGTGTTTCGGCAGAACTTTTGCGACCTCATCGGGATTTCTTGTGAAGGGAGAAGGAATTAATCCGAAATTATCAAAGGACGTAACGTGGACGCTTGTACAATCGTTTAAAACTGGGTCAAGATAAAGGTACGTACTTTCGAGAATACACTGAATTTATCGATATAACGTACCGTGAAATGTAAAAGAAGGTGGAAGTTACAAGGACTTACCTGTATTTTCAGAAGTTGTTCAATTGTTTAGGATTCTTGTAGTGATGTGGATAAATATGCCTATGTTTTTTTTATTTTTTTAATAGTGGACATACGAGCAATCTTATCACCTGATGGTAAGTGATCTACGCCGCCTATGGACACCCACAACACCAGAGATGTCGCAGGTGCGTTTCCGGTCTATATAGGTGGACCTAGTGGTATTTGGAGGCAGATTTTTTACTCGATTCTGGTAGCTAGCCAAGGGGCCATTAGAAAAAGCTCTGCCACCATGCTATGGTCTCCTCAAGATGTTCCCCTTCACCGAAAGCTCAAGCTCATTGTAGGTTGGATTCGAACCCACGTCACATGACGCGACGTTCCTACACGCTACCACTGAGCTGTTATCGGCTTATGTCTTTCTACGAATTCCTACGCTCGACGGAATGCCTTATGAATTTCCACGTAATATTTGTAGTGTTATCAGTTTTTCCAGTTGTTTCTTTACTATTTTTTTTTTAATTTTTATAAAATGTTGTTTAAAGTTTTCAGGATTTTAGCGTTAAGGTTGCAATCACACCTGATGTTGCCCAAGAGGATGGCACCACTGAGTTTAGTGGAAGACCTAGCTCTATGGGGCCATTCATAAAATACGATGGAGCGATGATAGCTCAGTGGTAGTGTGTACGGATTCCGCGTACAATGCACTTGAGCTTTCGATCATGGAAACATCGTGAGGAAACCATAACATGGTGGTTGGGCTTTTTCTAATACCCGCATGGCTAGCTACCAACGTCAAGTTAAAAAATCTGCCACCAAATACCTACAACTGTGTTCCGGCAGTTGCACTTGAGAGCCGGTCCATCTACAGGCTTAGTGTGTCTATCAACATGTACTATATCATCACTTTAGATCAAGTGAGATTATTGCCATAACGCTCAAACCTTGATTTTGAAAATAATAGTCATTCGCACTTGTGAAAACTAAGGGAGTCGTTTACTGTGTCGAAATGTCGAGGGTCTTAGATTAAACAGTTCTGTAAATTAGACATTTATTGATTTATTAAAGTTTTATTTTGCATAAAATAAAAATAAATAAAAATAAAAAAGCCTTTAATCTATAACTTATAAGTATGATTACGCATTCAAAATATAATATTATTTTTACTAATATGTGATAGTCGCCTCCCCGGCGTAGACCTCCCCATAACCGACCTTATTTCGCTATTCCTTGCTATGGTGGGCCAGCCTTTTTTTTTTTTTTTTTTTTTTTACGGGGGGAAAATCCTCATGGATACCCGGCCGCGCGGGGGCGCAACCGGGTTATGTCGGACTCCTACCGGCTAAAAACCCCCCGGTACTACCGCATCGTCTTCAGGAAGGGGGACTGGGAAAACCGGCCTAGCCTTAACTTCCAGTCCCCCGCCGACGTTCGCCCCGCCCCCCTGAAGCAGCGCAGAGGCTGGTCTTCAAGTGCTTGGACTGCCCCCGAGCTGAAGCCAACGGCGAGATGACCCTTAGCGAGGACAGCTTTGGCGGCGACGACTGGGCACTCAACACGAACTGTGCCCATGCCACCGCGGCCGGGCCTCATGGCTCGGGTCTTTACCGCTGCGGCGTCGCAGCCCCCTATTGCTGCGACCGCCGCTGCTACCTCCTCTTTGGTGACTGAATCGTCGAGGTCAGTCACCTCCAAGGTGGTAGCCTTGACGGGCCTGGCCACCTTGGCCGCATCCGCAATGACCTCTTGCAACTTGGCTGCAAAGAGGTCAGCGTTAGCGCTGCCCTGTGCCCCGGAGAACTCGAAGAGCCGAGCTCCGGCTTGGGTTCGGCGGCACGTCACTTTACCGATCTCAAGTTTTTCGGGATCGGCGTTGGTACGCGCCCGCATCATGACGGACGCGTACGTTTCCCCGCGCTCCTCGGCCTCCGCGGTGAGCGTCACCACAACGACCGCAGATTTCGGAGGAGCCAAGCTCTTCTTGGTGCCGGCGGGGGCCTTTTTTGCCGCGGGAGTAGCTGCGGCAGGCTTAGGGCAGGCTTGGCGGCAGGCTTGGGGGCGGACTTCTTGCCCTTACCCTTTCCCTTGCCTGCCGTCTGGGACGGGCCAGCTGAGGAGGGAGCAGGGACGGCAGGGGTGGCCGCCGCCTTTTTGGTGGCTCTTGCCTTTTTCTTTCCCACCACCTCTGTCCACCCTTGCTGGTTGGACGGGCCGGCAGGAGGCAAGGGCGCGTCTTCCCTCTGGGCAGACGGTTCCGGCTGTTGCTGCCGTTTGTTCGCCGCGAGGGGTGGCCTGACGCGCTTTTCGGGCAGGAGCCGATCCTCAATTCCCGCGAAACAGGCTCTCGTGAAGGCCCTCTCCTCCATGACAACCTTTCGGATAATTTCTTATCTTCTTTATTCTATAATAATATATTATATATTATAATTCGGATAATTTCTGATGCAGCTCGCTGACCTCTGACTGCAGGCGATCAACTCTCGCCTGCAGCTGCCGCGTCTCATCAGTGGCTGTGCGCTGCATCAGCTCCCGAATGATGCCGCGCATGCTCGCGGCTCGGCACTTGAGGGACTTTTGAAAGATCCCTTTCAGGTTGGAGGACTTCGAGGCGATCTCCACGATCTCCTCTTGGTCCTCCTGGGCCATCTGGTCCAACTCGGCCAGAGAGTGGTCCGAGTATAGGACCGTGGACGCGCCATAGCCGGACCTAGCCCGGGCGGCGCTGGTTCGCTGCTCTTTGGCGGCGACGCGCTCCTCCAGATCTTGCTGGACCTGCTCCCGCCGAGCCAGGTCCAGCTGGCGTTGTGCGCCCGCAAGGCCCACGTCGTGGGTATCTGCCACGGTCTTCTTGGCCGTGGACTTCTTCTTCGGCTTCGAAGAGTCCGAGGACCCATCGGACCCAACCTTCAGGAAGGCCCGCTTCCGCGATGCGAGACGGCTCGGTGTCGCCATCGAACCGTCCGATTCGAACACAATGGACTCATTGTCGGACTCCGACAATTCGCCCACTCCGCTAAAAAGGCTAGCCGCAGATGGTGCGCGGCTAGCCTCTGACGCTACCGCGTCATCGGGTTGGCCCTGAGAAGGGCCTTTGGGTTGGCCCTGAGAAGGGCCTTTGATGAAACGCCCGAAGGCATCTCTCATAGGCATTGGCATGACTGCCTCCGCGAATGTCGTAACAAACCGCAAGGTGATAGCTACGACGCACAGTGCACTTTAGCCGAACACCGGTCTGCCACTCCGTTACGGTGGTCAGAACCGGGTCGTTGCCCAGGGAACGCGACGAGGACGCAAGCACTGTGGGGGGTTCCCCATGGTGGGCCAGCCTGGGCCAACCTGGGCCAGCACACTCTCTAAAGATATCTTCCCACCTTCTAAACGGTCTGGCTCTTTTTCTCTGGCTACTTCTTATTATATACATCATATTAAAGGCCATATATTGTCATTGGGGGGGTTTATCATTTTGACTTATTTTATATACGTATATACGTTATTATGGCCATATATTTATGGCGATGCATGATAAGTCCTTACTAATATTATAAATGTGAAAGGGTGTTTGTTTATTTGTTACGATCTCACGATGAGTTACTTGTTCTCGCAAAAAACCTATTACGTCATTCGATTCCTTTTATAAAATCAATATTAACTCGAGCGATGCCGCAGGTAAAAGCTAGTAATTAATAATTGAAAACAACACAAACAAACGGCTGTGTTTTAAGCGATCCGCTTATACCAATATTATTTGTAGTAAGTTCAAAAGCCACACCGTTCCGGGCTGTACATAATCTGATCTCATCAATTCCTACGTTAATTGAATCCGCAGGCAGCGCGCGGTCCCGGCGCGTAAACACAGTATATCTCACTAAATACCTGAAAATTGTTTATTTTACATAACAAACAATCTCGTCTATAATCACTTAATATGTTCTTGAGGATTTGCTTAATATTTTAAATATGTCCGTGTTCATATAAAGCATGATGAAATCTAATTATGCACGTTTAAAATGAACTGTGGTTATTTCTGATGTAGTAACAAAATTACAAGGACCAAACTCACTGTAAACCATTCCCGATAGTGATTTACGGCATATACACCTTTTTTATAGTTAAAGTTTAATGTTATGGCCAAAATATCATGTGATACTTAGTGACGATCTGACTCAAGGTAGTGGACATGCTAAGGCTAGTGGAAGGACTAGCTTCCAAGTGTAACTGTTCGATCACATCTATAGGCAATTCGCGGCAGGTTTTCTATTTGAGTGAAAGCACTTTTGAAATCGGTTTAATCAGTTTAGTTTTTCATTACAAACAAAAGAACAAAAAATACAAAAATCTTTCATCTGTATAATATTCGACACGCGAAAGTGTCAGCGGGAAACCTTAATGACGCGGGTGAGAAAAAAAAAGAAAGAAGTCGATGGATTTCGTGCACTAATCTTTAAGATACTTTCTGCAGTATTCCAGACACTAAAACTCGAACGTGCAGCCGCCCGAAAACGCGTTGCGTGCGTTTTGATAACGGGACCACGGGATGGGGAGAAAATAAAGCTATAAGCAGCGAAGGTTGTAGTGAGTATGTCACGCGTGTTAGCGCTGGGCGAGTCCCACATACACCTCTCAGTAGCCACGGGCTGGGAAGGGATGCGTAAATACATTTCATAATGTCAAAAAAAAAAAGAAAAAAATTCTGAATAATAATATTCACAACAAAGGTAAATTATAGTAAAATAAATTAGGCATCTCTTACAAATATACGATAAACGTTGTGTGTAGGGGTATACATAAATAAATAGATAATAATTAGGGTACTATTCAAATATTTTACTTTACAATAACAGATCAGCATATTACTATACCAGATATTTTTTTTAAGTGACGCTTTTTTTTACTTCGCCCATTGTTTTTTGTCCATCTATTGCATGTCGCATTACGGCCGGTCGCGTGTAGGGGTAAAGTGAAAGGCGCTCGCCAGACCAGCCAAGGACAATATGGCGGCGTCTATTCTCACTTTTTCCGAATATTTTCAGTTAAATACGTACGATCAGCAAAAAAAGTTTCACTTGCATGTTGGTTTTATAAAACCGCACATTTTTTTCCCACATTTACATGGCAATAAAACTAATTTAAACGGATTTTATCGCGTTTATTTATTAATTTTTATCCAGACGTTTATAGGTTTGTGTAGGTTGTCCATAAAAGTTCATGTTACTGTGTCTACCTTCAATTTCATTTTTGTTATTTATAGTTTTTCGATCTACGCAGAAAGAGTTTACAGTGTCTTGAGGTCTGGCAATTGATCTTTTGGGTTCCGATTTAATTAAACGTATAATCGGATCCCAGGCTTGTGCTAGCATCCAACCATCTTATCTACTGAAATTTGAATGGTTTTTAATTTCAATAACCTCGCGAATCATCCTAGTTTTGTTCCCAAATTTATATGAATTACCACCGAATTTTCAGTAAAAATTACGATCAAATTTCGAGTACTAGACGAACATTATTCATAATGGCTATTTGTATATATATATAATTGTTTTAGTATGTTATATATAAGTAATATACTTAATTGAATCCGCGCGGGTAATGTGTTTGGACACAAGCCAGTATAGTGTAGCCTTAAATGGAAGCCGGGATGAAGAGTGATCGCTTTTAAACTTAAATGTTAAGTGTATTTATCTTGGAATGAGCTACGAGTTCATTACTTACCTACTATAGGAAAATGTTTAACAGAATTGATAAATAACGTGGCCCCTAGCTTTTATTTTTTAAATGCTTCTACTGAAATCGGAAATGAATATATATTGGGAATAAAAAATGTACACGCTCCAATAAGATTGACATCATCTTTTGTATTTTGTGACCGAAATAAAACAAACTATACTGTTTGACACCGGGATGTTAATAAATTTATTTTTTGTCAATGAATTTTGAAATGAATTGTGATTAATCTTATTTTCATAGAATTCTGCAACTACATAGATGTGCACGCATGTGACTTTAGTACATAGTCAATGTAGTGATATATGAGTCACTATAATAGGTTCATCACCATGAGAGTAATAGTTGAGATTTATTCGTTTTTTTATTTATACTTTAGGTTCAGCGTAATGGCCATAATCTGACCTGATCTTAAATGACGATACGGTCAAAGTTGGTAGACACGCTAAGCCTGTGGAGGAACTGGCTCTCAAGTGGCAAGCATGGTGGTACGATTTTTCTGATGCCCGCCCGGCTAGCTACCAACCTTAGGTTGAAAATCTGCCGCCAATACCAATAGGTGTGTTTCGGCAGTTGCATTTGAGAGCCAGTTCCTCCTAAATAAAGGTCGGCAACGCATTTGCGATTTCCCTGGTTTTGTGGGTGTCGTTGACAGCGTTGATCACTTACCATAAGATGACACGCCTGCTCCCTTGCTCGCTATTGCATAAAAAAGAAAGCTATTAACTTTAAACTAATTTCTATTATCGGCATTCCTATGAACTCTCCTTTTAACAGCTTGTCTTTCGACGAATGCTTTCTTTAAGGCTATCTCCTTATTTCTGTCCATTGCTGTACGTAGCCATTCTGGTCCAGCTTTCTTCTTTAAATCGTCTTCTCATCACTCTGTCTGTCTTCCTCTACTTCTTCTACTTCCTCTTGGATATCGTTGGCAGATAACACTAGCTAATAATAAATATCGAATGTATACGTGACCACATTGCAACTGTTATATATAAATGCTATTAAAGCGATACTGCATTGTAATATGTTAATATTAGTGTTTTGAAACTCCATTGCGATCTTGCATAGAACATTCCGAAGTTACTCCTTCTATAGTGTTTCCCCGGGCAAAGCGCACCCACAAATACAAACAACTTTACTTTAGCAAACTCGTACTGTGCATGTCGCAGTGTTTAAATATTGCGTTCTCACTATTATTTTAGACTCGCCATGCCCGCGGTTTCGTTTGTTAAGATTTTTACTGTGCTTTGATATAAAATTAACATCTAAGTTCTAGATTATTTCACTAGCATTTCGTTAAGGCTTTTTTTAATACGCACCTGGTTAGCTACCACGCTCAAGTTGAAAATGTTCCGTCAAATACCAATAGGTGTGTTCTGGCAGTTGCACTTGAGAGCCAGGCTCTCCTGTAAAGGTCGGCAACGCACTTTCGATTCCTCTGGTGTTGTGGGTGTCTATGGGCGGTGGTGATCACTTATCATCAGGTAAAACGCTTGCTCGTTTGCCAGCTGTTTCATAAAAAAACAAGAGGTACCTGGGTACGTATTTCTAGAACGTATTATTGGTATGGACCAGGATAGTCCAATATATCCCTCTCGTGGCCAGCACATTAAAAGCTGGAGGTCCTCGAATTGATTATACTGATGTTAAAATAACCTGTAGATGGTAGTTGGTAGTGCGTACCGATACTGTATCAATAGACGTAAGTTCGAATCCATGTAACGAGTCTAAGCTTTTGAATAAAGGGAAACATCATTATGCAACCAAAGCATGGTGAGAGGGCTTGTCTAATACTCATCTAGGTACCTATCACTCTTCAGTCGAGTCAATTCCTCCTTTAGATTTAGCGCGTCCACTACCTTGGGCCACTTCCGTCATTTAACATCCGGTAAGATTGTAGTCATAACGCAAAACCTACAATGTATAAAAGAAAACCTGATTTTTCATGAATAATATAGCAAGTACCGGAAATATTTTTCCCAAAATTATCACCCTAATATTATAATTAATATACATAAATAACGAAAACTGAGACGAAAAAATTAAGAAGCAAAGCATCACATTTTTTTTTATTTAAGCATACTTTAGTAAATGTTCTTTTTAATTCCGTTTCAATAGTTATAAGAATAATCTAAAAATGATAATAAAATATGAATACATTTCTTAAAAATTTTTTTTAATATCCGATCCTCGGGATATCCGGTCAAGATTTATTAGTAGTTTGGCAACGGTAAACTGATAATTGAATACCCTTAAATCTGTCAGTTAAGGTACAGATACGACCGTATCTTTATATCACCCATCTAACATTTTATGTTTATTTATGGTCGTTGAAAACACAATAAGTGATAATATATTTTTCATACTATAAACCGGAAAAGTTCGTTTGAACGCGCAAATCTTAAGATCTATAGTGGGATTTCAAAACCTCTTCGTGTATTTGATAATCATTGAGGAACTGTAAACGCTATTTAACACCACGCTATCACCAATAGGAGCTAAGCTGTGTTGAAAAAAATTACAAAAAGGGCAAAGATTGGAAAATTATTTTTAGTTGTCCGCGAAACGAAGACGTTAGAACAGAAATATTGTTGGAAATACTTTAAAAGAAGTTTCATGAAAATGTAATATTAAGTGTAAGTTGAAGCGATGATAGCGCAGTGGTAGTGTGTACGACTTCGCGTCAAGGGACGTGAGTTCGAATCCAACCAGCTAAAATGAGCTTGAGCTTTCAGTGAAGAAAAACATCGTGAGGAAACCAAAGCATGGTGGTAGGGTTTTTTCTGATGCCCGCCTAGCTAGCTACCACCCTCAAGTCGAAAATCTGCCGACAAATACCAATAGGTGTGTTCCGGCAGTTGCACTTGAGAGCCAGTTTCTCCACAGGTTTAGCGTGCTTACCAACTTGGGCCGTATCGTCACTTAAGATCAGATGAGATTATGGCCATTACGCTAAGCCTTAACTATATAATAAAAAAAAGTGAATAATGATTTCCCGTTGACAATACATGTACACTTTGATATTTTTTTTCAATGTTCTACAGCTCAGAAACATGCTATGATAGAATCTTGGTCAATGATAGGATTTCTTCAGAATTAAATGTTCTACAAAAGTCTCTATTGCGGTGTAGTACGGGTCATTAAATCCAATTTTTTCATGAAATACTTTTCTTTTCAGCCCTTTCAGTGGTAGTGTTTACGACTTCGCGTCAAGGGGCGTGAGTTCGAATTCTCGAGACTTGAGCTTACGGTGAAGGAAAACATCGTGAGAAACCACAGCTTGGGCTTTTTCTAGCTACTACCCTCAAGTTGAAAGTCTGCCGACAAATACCGATAGGTGTGTTCCGGCAGTTGCACTTGAGAGGCTTTCACAGGTTTAGCGTGGTCCGTAACTTGGTCCGTATCGTCTCTTAACATCACGTGAGATTACGACTATAACGCTAAACCTTGACTATATTATTTGTCATAAGAGCTATAGAAAAAATATGAATGATAAACAGGTTGGCAATTCAATTTCCTACAAAAAAAAAACCTCCAAAGCACCAAATTACTAACAATCGGTACTTTGGTTACTAATAATACGTATTTACATGTAGATTACTTTGAACTCATAAAACGAAAGAGTCCCACTGGGATAGAACATGGATTTTAAAATTTCATAACAAATGGAATTCTCTTCCATTATGAGGATGTGATTGAGCTTAAATAGAGATGTGAAAACTGCCCCAAGGCGATATTCATAATACGAAATAGGACCTTAACGTTAAGGCGTACTGAAGCACATACGATTAGAGCTAACTTTACCCGAACGAGAGTTACATAGCCAGCACAGTCTCGTTCAATACCTACAAATAAAGTGCTAAGCGAGACTAAAGAAGATTTCAGTTCGATAAAACATTTTCTCCGAATGGCAGTGAATGATACCAAGACATAATAGACTGAATCGAATCAAGATATGAAGTAATTAATTGAATTTGAATCAAAACCGGAACAATTTTTCTTTGTATGTCCTCAGTTTAATTAAAATCGGTTAACGTCCTCTTAGTTTTAAGAAATAAACTTTCCAACACAGGATAGACTTTAATAAGATAAAGGTTAATTCCAATTCTCCGTTGCATTGATCATCTATTAATTAACTAGAGAATGTGATAGAAAAATAATATTTAAAAAATCTTCCATTGGAAAAATAAGATTCATATAATGCGACAGATTTTCTTGAAATTTGATACGATGATAATTAATACTGTAGATTTATGTATAGAAACACATACAATGAAAGCGTGCCTCTGTAATAGTATTGGATAGGAATCTTTACAAATTTTAATGCGTATTTATCTATTGAATAGTTGATATTTTAACTTGAATTCTCAAGTATTTATCTACAGTTATTACATTATTAAAAATATTTTACTCGAAAAATTGTAATTTTTTATTTGGCTTATGGTAAGAATGGGTCAAATAAGCCACTTATGGAATTTTTCTTCCTTATACATCACCTAATGTTAAATGACGGTAAGACTCAAGTTGGTAGACAAACCTGTGGAGGGACTGGTTCTCAAGTACCACTGCTGGAACATAACTATTGGTATTTTGGCGGCAGATTTTCAACTTTGGGGTGGTAGCTAGCCAGACGGGCATTACAACAAACTCTACCACCATGCTATGGTTTCCTCACGATGTTTACCTTCACCGAAAACTCAAGCTCATTGTAGGTGTTTGCATTAGAACTCACGTCCCATGACAGTCCTACACATTACCACAGAGCTATCATCGTACCAAAAATTTGTTAGTTTGTTTGTTTTTAATCATAATTTTACGACCTAATATTATTTATATACCGCATCGGCTATGTTAGCTGAGGCGAGAGTCGATGATTATAACTTCATCATGCGTCAGCGATTTCCTTCGATGCTGGCGGGGATCAGGGGAAGTTCTAATAGCATTCGGGGCGTCCTAGCTATCATATTGAATATTACTTTAGTTATCCATAATAATTGAATAGTATAATTAAGTCACCAATAATACTAACACTCGATTAAGAATTTGTATAGTAACAATCAAAATATGTTATATGGGTATATTTTCGTTAGGTGGGTGTGCCATACTCGGCACGCCTGGGAAACGCAGTAGGCGGATTAAAGAGCGCTGCTATATGGCACTCTTACCGGAAGACAGATGGGAAAAGTGAACTAGGTGGGCATATTAATGTATTGACAGGAATTTTTGTGCTAGGTGGGAAATTGTTGGAAGGGTCTTGGAGGAAGCGATGATAGCTCAGTGGTAGTTTGTATTAACGCCGCATCATAGGACGTGAGTTTGAATCCAAGCACCTACAATAAGCTTAAGCCTTCGGTGAAGGAAAACATCGTGAGGAAACCATAGCATTGTGGTCGACCTTTTTCTAATGCGCGTCTGACTAGCAAACATTTTCATGTTGAAAATCTGCCGCCGGGTGTATTGCGGTAGTTGTATTTGAGAACCAGCCCTCGGTAAAGGCCGGCAACGGATGGTCACTCACTATCGGTGATACGTTTGCTCGTTTGTGGGGCATAGAAAAAAAATGGTCGGATGGGACTGGGAAAGGTGGCAGTAGTTGGTGAAGCCGGGGTCGCGTACCCATATATCAGGACCCCAGTCTCTCGAAAGGTGGGCTAGATTTATATGACTCCTGTAACAAGGTTATGAAATAGCCGGTCCGTAAACAACATATTCAGCACATAAAAGTCTGACTAACGCGATAGATAAATTGTATTTTTTATGAACTAAATTTTACCTGCGGCTTCGTTCGCGTTAACATTGATTTTCTCAAACAAATTACGACGAAATAAAAAGGTCATACAAAGTTTATCCCTGTCTGTACCGCACTTCTAATAAGTTTTTCGCAAGAAAAAGTAATCTATCACCATTTCACGGTACTCATCTTACTTTATACGGAAATTCATCATAATCGGTTTAGCGTCTTGGGTGTGAAAGATTAACAAACAAATTCACTTTCAGATTTGTAATATTAACTAACCGGCCCGGTGAACATCGTATCCACATTACCAATCCTTTAAATTTTTCGAATTATCGGTAGTATAATGTGTAAATGTTATACGTATAACCCTTCCTTATGAATCACTCTATCTATTGCTGAAAACTACATCAAAATCTGTTAAATAGTTTAGCAGATCCAAGCGAACAGACACCGGAAGCGACTCCATTTTATACTACGCAAAGATAGACATTTCGAAATATTACGTATGTAGGAAATCTGGTTTACCATATAATGCGGAACTATTAGTAAGTTGACATGTTGGACCCTTAAAATCGGGTTCCGAGGAAATCCCGCGGGTTCCGGATAAATAATTAGACGGACGTTAAGCCCACAACCCGGGCAGTAATTAAGTTCATAAATTGCAATACCGCATACAATCACGTCTAGAAGTACATATATATATGTGTAATATGTATGTATGTATGTAATATATGGACATACTGTACGAAACCTTTAAATATAGCAGGACGGCCCGAACAACAGCGATAACAGCTCAGTGGTAGTGTGTAGGAACGCCGCGTCATGGGGCTTGAGTTCTAATTCAATCACCTAAATGAGTTTGAGTTTTAGGTGAAGAAAAACATTGTGAGGAAGCTATAGCATGGTGGCAGGGCTCTTTCTGATTCCCGTCTGGCTAGCTACCACCCTCAAATTGAAAATCTGCCACCAAATACCGATAGGTGTGTTCCGACAGTGGCACTTGAGAGCCAGTTCATCAAAAATAAAGGCCGGCAACGCAGCTACAATTCCTCTTCTGTTGTGGGTGACCATGGGCGGCAGTGATCACTTACCATCAGGTGACACGTTTGCTTGTTTGCCCGCTATTACCTACATAAACAAATACAGTCTTGTCACTTTTTATCAAAATACGTTAATATATAACTACACTGTGCTTCAATAGTTACTCGTATCATTTTATTTTTATAATAAAGTACAGACTCTGGCAAATGAACCGATACACGAAGTCTTTTTTATGTACTTTAGGTGCAATACTAGACGCACTGGATTTTGTAGTCTGCCATAGCATGTACAACTAACAAACATAATTGTGAGGAATTACACCAAAAAAAAATGACACAAATTGAGTATACAATTGTTTTTTATGGTATAAGTGGCAATTGAGCAAGTGTCATCTGATGGTAAGTGATCACCTCTGCCCATGGACACCCACGACTCCAAAGCAATATAGATATACAAAAAAGTACTATTCACTGTTAACGACTAGGTTTCATGATACACCCGACACCCGCATGGTGATTCCGTGGTCTGCTAAAAAGATTATTATTGATCCGATTATCTTATGTTTCTATAAATACATACAAACAGTACAGACGACGCTCCGACATTATTAATATATCCATACTAGCTGTTTCCTCGACTTTTTTCGCATAAAAGAAAACATATTTCGCTATTACTCGAAGGTAATATTTCTCTGAGAAAAGTACTCTATGCCGATTATTTTACCCCTGGTAATATATATTAAAAATTTAACGACGATCGGTTGAATACTTGAACCGTAACGAACAAACTCACATTCGTATTTATTAGTTAGGATGCGGGTTAAGGGAAACGAGATGATGATACCAGAGATAATAATGATAATAGTCGACCACCCTTTCACGACAAATGCATATATATATATATAGGGCGTTATCTAAAAATACCCGAAGCTCAAAGCGGTCCATAATTCCCCCGGGGACTCTGTTCTATGACCTGACAAAGCTCGTATCGCCCGGTGAAGGCAAAATATGAATTTCTATTAATATAATAAAGGTTAACTGTGAAGTTTGCTAATTTACCCCGTATGTTGTGGAAGAGTGTTCTACCTTTGGGACTCGATTAGTATTAATGAGGGTCCAGCGAATATATTTTCGATATCACTACATTGGGTGTCGATGATAGAGATACCCCACGCATGAGTGTGGTCAATTTTGAATATCAATTATTAATTGGATTTCAACGACGTTTTAAATCGTAGGGCGTCCCGTTGAATGGCATTCCAAATGGTGAATGTCTTTTATAAGGTCAAAATAGGTATTTTCAATGAGACTATACTCAAAATTATTAATAATAAAAACTGGAAGAGGCAAATGTTCAGTGAGGGCATATAAATACTCCAACGTATGTTAAGAATGTTAACTTCTGTGTTATGCGTGCGAGGGAGTATATGTTACATTTGGTTCTAAATACAACATATAGCGATGATAGCTCAGTGGTAGTGTGTACGACTTTGCGTCAAGGGACGTGAGTTCGAATCTACAATGAGCTTGAGCTTTCGGTGAAGGTAAACATCGTGAGGCAACCTTGGAGTGGTACAGAGATTAAACAAAGTAAGTAAATAGATAACATATTACCTGTCCAATAATATAAATGAGATACAATACTACATATGTTCATACAAATAAATATATATGTGCATAGACATATTATAAATACATACATACATACATACATACATACATATCTATAAATAATTACTTATATACTATTTTTTCACCTCAGTTATATTATCTAAAAGTAATTCTAGATGAAGATTCTAGATCCGGTTATTTTCCGAACCGGTGGTAACTTTGACGTTTATAATCACTTTCCCAGCTGTCAACAAAGTTTTTTGATTTGATTTGATTTCTACTAGGCTGACTAAAAATAATGCGAAATTAGTTCCCAGGAACTTTGACAGTAAATTATTTGTGAGTTCCTCTTGATTTCCACATAATCCTCTCGTAGTCAGCTCATTGTGAGAGGTATATTTATTTCTACTTACGTTATAAAAATATTTATGATGATAAAGCTTACACAATTATAATGATTTTTTTTTAAAAGCTCTGCCTCTGTTACCCACTGAGCTTTCACAGGTTCACCAAATTTTGTGGGCGCTTAGCCCCTTTTTTTATTAATGTAGTGTTTAA
Source organism: Actias luna (assembly GCA_039707435.1). NCBI lineage: Eukaryota > Metazoa > Arthropoda > Insecta > Lepidoptera > Saturniidae > Actias > Actias luna. The sequence goes on along the minus strand of JAZHAC010000003.1, from coordinate 15,776,304 downwards.
AATCCCCGTTTTTACGGACTTCCTCGGCACAACACGCAAACGCGTTACCCGGGCTCAGGGGGCTTCGAACTTCCGTGTTGCCAGAAACCAGGTACAGCTTTCGCAATATTTATAGCCTAAGTGCGCTGACTGCGCTCAGACCCAAAGGGCAACTCGCGTAAGAACTGAACCTCGGTTTGGGCCGTTTCTGGGACGCGAATAAGAATCGATCTCAGTACTATTTTTTTTTTATCGTGGGGAAATGTATTTATGCATCCTCTCCCAGCCCGGGGGGACTGAGAGGGGATGTGAGACTCACCCAGGGGTAAGCGCCGAAAATACCCACTAAAACCCCACGGCCATCTGCCGTTTTCCTGACGTCACTCCAGCGACCGGCCCGTCCTCGTGGTAAGCCGAGCCCAAGTACTAACTAAATTTAAGAATAGAATTGTACTGTACCACAATGTTTTTTTTTTCGTCTTGACGTACACTATTAGTCTTAGGGGCATAGACAGCTTCACCGAACATTTTGCGGCGAGTGCTGAGGGCACTCAGCTCCGAGGCAGCGAGCGCAAGGGTGCCAGGATGGCGGAACCTCGGCTTGGGCTGCTGCCGGAAAGAGAACAAGGATTCTTAATCCTGACTAACCAACAGGTCCTAACTTACTAATTTTGTGATCCCATCATGACCTTATCGATAGTGTGGGGTACCACAATGGTGTGAGAGGATTGTAATATACACGCCTAACTGGCGGCGTCAAAGAAAGAAAGATAAACGCAAATAGTGATCTAAAAAGATCTAAACATTAACTAATACACACGAATGAGATCGCGAAACTGAGTATTCTAACTTGTTTTTTATACATTAAACAAGTAAGCGCTTGACCACAATCACACCTGATGGTAAGTGACGATGTGGTCTATGAAGGACCGCTTACTCAGCAAGTAACTGTTCACTCTCTGTTTGAAGACTCCCTGATTGTACGATATAGGAAAGACATATGCCGGTAGTGAATTCCACTCTCTTGCTAACTTAAACTCTAAAGCTTTAAAAAAGAAGCTGCAAACCCTTCAAAATGGGATACCCTTTTCTTCTATCGTGTTTCTACTCTACTCTCAACTCTAGTATACACGTGCTATTTATAATCGTTTTGAAAAGTTTTGAAAGACTTTTGTTCTTATTAAGGAATTAAATAAACTGATTTTATCGAAATAATGGGAGAAAGAAAATATGTTTATTAGTCACATACCCGTACATGTTTACAATAACAAAAGTTATATAAATAAAAACTAAAAATAAAATAAAAATAAATAACATGCTGTTAATAATATTAGTACAGCGAGAATTTAAGGTTTTACAATTACGTAGAGTTTTTTTTTTAATATTTCTATTATTATTATTACAGACAAATTGCAAATTTCCAGTGCCAAAGTTTTCATTAGATGTATCACTTTTCTTTAAAATCCAAATATACGTATATAGAGCCAAACAAATAATTTTTCATACCCTTTATTTTACCCACAATACACGTACGTACAAACACATACCTGCAGATTCCTCAGTTTAGATTAAACTCGATTTGATTCGATTAAATCAAATTCCACCCCGTATAGAAATTCTATACAATCAATTTGAAAAGCAATTCGCGAACTGCTAGTGTCAATTCGGCGTATGCTATATTTGTGATGAATAATGGATTGATCCGATTACGGCAGAATGAATTAATAAATGAAACGGACAGAGCATAATATTGACGTCGACTATTAAACATATTTGAATTGTTGATTGTTTGCGAGATTTTCATTCTCGTAATGGACATGTTTCCATTGACATGGCCTGATGATAATGCCTGGGGCTTGTTATCTATTATATGGATGGTAACTATAATAACGTTACTGGCTTTTATGTAATACTATCCGAGCCCACGACTTCAGTCACGTGGAAGTAAAAATTGATTAACCCATTTTTTTTAAATCAATATTCGTAAATACCGCCTTACAATATGAGCTATCTGCCAGATAAAGGCCCGTCGAAATCGGTGCAGCCGTTTCAGGGATTAGCGGGAACGAATAAACAGACAGACAGACAAAACTTATGAAAAATACTTTTTTATATAACCAAGTACACATATAGATGCTTGGTAGACAGAAAATTAGTATAAGAATGATAAAATATCGGTTGTAGGTTTAGTTTTATATTGATAATATAAATAAGAAAAGCGAATCGAAAAAAAATGACTTTAATTATTCGTACTTTTGTATCTCGATTTTTTAAACGATTCATTTGATATCGATTCGATTCGATTTAAGATTCGATCATTTTCAGAGAGAATCGTCATTTCTATTATGAGCGATCTCTAATAGATATAGAGTCTTAAAGAACGTATTTAACGACATCTGTGGAGTTCTATATCAAGATTGGGTACACTACATTGGTAAATATTGGTCCAATATCATTGGATATTGTGATCACTTGCAGCCGACCTCCGGCTTTCAACCTCATCAGATACGAGATTCGGAACATATGAACATGTTCTATACCAACTCGACGTCACACTTTTACTCCGCTGGGAAATCTATCTTACAACTCGTTATTATTTATATACCTTCGTGCTTCATGAGATGTGAGAGGCATATGAAAGATAAATTCTTCTAATATCGCAAACATGACTGGCATAATAACTTAGTACATTCTCCTGCAAGGAAATACAAGGAGTTTAAAACAGAAAAGGCAGTAATACTGTAAAATCAAATTTAAGAGTGTGGCCTTCAATCAAAATCAGCAAGGAACTACAAGGAATTGAAAATAGAAAAGACAATAATCAAATTTAAGAGTGTGGCCTTCAATAAAAACAGCAAGGAACTACAAGGAATTTAAAATAGAAAAGACAGTAATACTGTAAAATCAAATTTAAGAGTGTGGCCTTCAATCAAAATCAGCAAGGAACTACAAGGAATTTTAAATAGAAAAGATAGTAATATTGTAAAATCAAATTTAAGAGTGTGGCCTTCAATCAAAATCAGCAAGGAACTACAAGGAATTTAAAATAGAAAAGACAGTAATACTGTAAAATCAAATTTAAGAGTGTGGCCTTCAATCAAAATCAGCAAGGAACTACAAGGAATTTTAAATAGAAAAGATAGTAATACTGTAAAATCAAATTTAAGAGTGTGGCCTTCAATCAAAATCAGCAAGGAACTACAAGGAATTTAAAATAGAAAAGACAGATGATGGAATGCAAGGGTTCGGTGATAGAGGAAGTTAAAAGAAAACGTTAGTCTGAAACCATACTGATATGATATCTTATTTATCTTCTCTTATATATATATATCTTACTAATTATACGAAGGCCTATCTAGATGTGCCCAATACACAAAGGCTTCTCTGAATAGTACCCGATACCAGACGAGCGCCTTGCAAGAGAGGGCCTTACCTACCTACGTTACTTGGACTAAAATACCAGGTTTAGATTTGTAATAGCTTTTATATTTCTTAATGTAAAGAAACCTTCGGGTAATATATGTAATTTATCTCTTTATCGAATTTAGTTTCCTTTACCATTTATTAATGTACCTTTTATCTAAATTAAATTAATTGTCCGCGAAACTGCCCACAATTATTAAATATGATTAACTTTGACAGCAATGCCCCTGGTGGTGGAGCACCTAAATTATTTCATATACACTTTTACAAAATCTATGTCCCTTAAAACAACCCAATAGTCAGTATGCGTCCATCATTTAACAACTTCGAACTTTACAATACTGATTATGCCTCTACCGAGCCTATAGACATAATTCATTTAAATTTAAATCAATTTCGATGTGCAAATAAAAGATAAATGTCATAATTTTGATATTAAATTATTGAATATTTCAATTTTTATTTAGAAACTGATTAATATGAACTGAGTAATTTAATATACTGTTAGCAATTGTCCTCCACGACGACACAACTACCCTCATCACTGCTTATAATCACTGCCTATAAAAGGGCAGCTAGACCGCCGATGCATTCACTTAGTTCCGAGCGTTCGTCGCGTGCACATCAGTTGTGTTGCGTTAGCGTTAGGCCGTAGCAAAGTGGTTTCTTTATATTAAGAATTTCTGCTTCAGATTGATAAAATCAGAAGTGGGATAAGTAACTTCTAGCTCACAGAACCGAGTAGTTTTAGTAAATATGACTGGCGGATCCAGTCGTAGATCGCGACGTCGTTCTAGTAATAATAGGTCGCGGTATCGGTCACGTAGCCTAGCCGATCGAGTGTTTCAACGCGGAATTGTCGGTTACGGCGTCGTTCCTGTGACACTACACACCGGAACCCCAGACGTATTCCGGGCGGGGTCAGGGTCAGGTGAGGCCGAGCCCTCATAAGGTCGAGGCCTTTGTAAATTCACTGGTTCCTGAGAACGTTTAAATTCACCGGTTCCTGAGAACGTTCGGCAGAGTTGTGAAGGTTCTACCAAATGAAGAATATGAGCTTGAAACTGCATAGCGGCAGTTATGAAAAACTACACAAGCAGCGGCGCAGTATATGGTGTCTTGGCGTGGCGAGTGGTGCCCTGAGTTATGTGCAGTCTTCTTTGAGGGTATGTAAAAGCTTTTGTTATCGGAACTACAGGCTTATCTAGCCTTGGCGTTCACAATCTAAACTTCAGGCGTAAAGCCTTGGCGTTTATTATCTGAACTACAGGCGTAAAGCCTTGGCGTTCATTATCTGAACTACAGGCGTAAGGCCTTGGCGTTCAATTATCCGAACTTCGGGCATATTGCCCTGGCGTTCGTTGAACTACAGACCTAACATGGTCTTGGCGTTCTGAACTACAGGCTTTAAGCCTTGGCGTTCAATTATCCGAACTTCGGGCATATTGCCCTGGCGTTCGTTGAACTACAGACCTAACATGGTCTTGGCGTTCTGAACTACAGGCTTTAAGCCTTGGCGTTCATTATCTGAACTTCGGGCATATTGCCCTGGCGTTCGTTGAACTACAGACCTAACATGGTCTTGGCGTTCTGAACTACAGGCTTTAAGCCTTGGCGTTCATTATCTGAACTCCGGGCATATTGCCCTGGCGTTCGTTGAACTACAGACCTAACATGGTCTTGGCGTTCTGACCTACAGGCTTTAAGCCTTGGCGTTCATTATCTGAACTACAGGCGTAAGGCCTTGGCGTTCAATTATCCGAACTTCGGGCATATTGCCCTGGCGTTCGTTGAACTACAGACCTAACATGGTCTTGGCGTTCATTATCTGAACTACAGGCATAAGGCCTTGGCGTTCAATTATCCGAACTTCGGTCATATTTCCCTGGCGTTCGTTGAACTACAGACCTAACATGGTCTTGGCGTTCATTATCTGAACTACAGGCGTAAGGCCTTGGCGTTCCATTATCCGAATTTGGGCATATTGCCCTGGCGTTCGTTGAACTAAAGACCTAACATGGTCTTGGCGTTCTGGACTACAGGCTTTAAGCCTTGGCGTTCGTTATCTGAACTACAGGCGTAAGGCCTTGGCGTTCAATTATCCGAACTTCGGGCATATTGCCCTGGCGTTCGTTGAACTACAGACCTAACATGGTCTTGGCGTTCATTATCTGAACTACAGGCGTAAGGCCTTGGCGTTCAATTATCCGAATTCGGGCATATTGCCCTGGCGTTTGTTGAACTACAGACCTAACATGGTCTTGGCGTTCTGAACTACAGGCTTTAAGCCTTGGCGTTCATTATCTGAACTACAGGCGTAAGGCCTTGGCGTTCCATTATCCGAACTTCGGGCATATTGCCCTGGCGTTCGATGAACTACAGACCTAACATGATCTTGGCGTTTATTAGACTTCAGGCATATCTGCCTTGGCGTTTTACTTTCATACACAGCCTGGATGGTGGCAACGACTGGAAGCTCAGCTGGAATAAAAGCTCTGAATCCACGAAGAAAAATGCCTGGGCTTGATGAAAATACGGTTGCACACGAGCCACAGAATAGCGCATCACGCTTTGGGGCTGGTTACTCTGTGCCTTCCCTAAATGTAGACCAAGATCTTGGAGCTGCCGTTGTTGTCGGTCCAAGCAGTTTAATTCCAGGCTCAGGAATCACTGTCAGTGATTCACTGTCCACTGTCACTGGAGGCAAGGCACTTGGTCAGTCAATGAAAACGGCACCGGACCAGGCTTCAGCCACGGAGCTTGTGTCGAGGGCGACACTTGGTCAGGAGAGGCCGTGTTAGCAATTGTCCTCCACGACGACACAACTATCCTCATCACTGCTTATAATCACTGCCTATAAAAGGGCAGCTAGACCGCCGATGCATTCACTTAGTTCCGAGCGTTCGTCGCGTGCACATCAGTTGTGTTGCGTTAGCGTTAGGCCGTAGCAAAGTGGTTTCTTTTTATTAAGAATTTCTGCTTCTGATTGATAAAAATACTGTAAACTACTGCTAAATGAACTTGTATAAAAATATCATACTTCTCTTTAGTTTAGATTTTGTAATAGTTTATAATGTTAGCATAGAATTGCAGTAGGTTCTATACTAAAACCAACATCTAAAACTGCGCTAGCTGGCACCTGTAAAAATTATATTGGCAAGGAGAGAAGCATCCCGACAACAGCCCAAGCCGAGCTTCGGTCACTAGTGACACCCTAGCGCGAGTTGCTTTCGAACTCGAGCCCCCTCCGCGCTCGCTCTTAAGTCCAGTAAAGCAGTGAAAGCCTTCCAGGCTTACAGTGTAGGTCCCTTCTTAAAATAGGGAGAGAAGCATGATTAGTGAGGGGTCGGTATTGACGCGCATCAGAAAGAGGACCCTTAAACCTACATCCGTATCGCAAGTCTCGGGAAGGTCAGAGTTTCTCTCTCTGTCACACGATGGACTCGGGATACGTTCCGTGAATTCCTAGATTTATAAGAAGTTTGTCTCTTTGTTATATATTCGACGTCCTTCAGGAATTAAAATCTGATTTAGCCGACCATCCGAAGCTAAGGTTTTACTAATTGTTCGTGCGTAACATCTATTAGTGAGGCTGCTTATTAACTCATCTTTCACTAATACATCGAACAATTATCTTAGGCGACATGGCCTGCATCGTCGCTGTAACAAAGGAAAATAATATTGCACGCTGTAATAATCAGTTTCCAACCGTAACATGTTATTGAAACTGATACGCTTGTGATATCTCACGAGGTGGAATAATAAGGGAATTTTTATAATTGGGTTGTAAATTTCGAACTACTCACGGCATAGCACGTTCCTCAAAATTATAATATATATCACAATAATAATATACTAATATTAAATCTCACGTTAAAAATGTTGCAAGAATTTGTTTCTATCGGTATAAAATTATTTATTTGGTAGTTTCGCTTATTTTTTTCAAAATTTAATGTTTTTGACGTCGTGTATGGACCACAGCTGTTAGTGAAACAAGTAACTTAGTCCAATGCTTACAGAATGCCTGCGTTAGGTTGATATTCCTCCCAGAAGACGCATATATATATATTTTTTTATCAAATAATGTGAAAGTTAAATAGATGTTATGTTTACCTTGCTGCGGTTCCTTTAAGAATTATTAGAACAGAAAGAGCTCAATATCTTCATAAAAATTAAGACAGTCCAGCCGTACCAGATTGTCTCGCCTAATTATTCCAAAGTGTAGTACAAAAATTACTACAATCATACATACAATAATACGCAATGATAGCTCAGTGGTAGTGTATACGACTTTGCATCAAGGGACGGGAATTCGAACCCAACCACCTACAATGAGCTTGAGCTTTCGGTGAAGGAAAACGTCGAGAGGAAACTATAGCATGATGGTAGGGTTTTTACTGACGCCCCCCTGGCTAGCTACCACCCTCAAGTTGAAAATCTGCCGCCAAATACCAATAGGTGTGTTCCAGCAGTTGCACTTAAGAGCCAGTTCCTCCACAGGTTTAGCGTGTCTACCAACTTGGGCCGTATCGTCTCTTAAGATACAGGTGGTTTTAAGTATGTAGTGGCTAAAACCTGGAACAATATTCCACCATCCTTGCAAATCCAACCGATCAGTACGCACATTCAAAAACAAAGTAAGCGAATACGTGCTAGATTTAAAATTAAGTCACAGCATAAATCATATTTTTAAATATGTATTCTTTTTATTAACTTAATCTACCTACCGACTACATAACTACTTTAAAATATATGCATGAAAAAAAAACATATGATTGGCATGATACATTGTTGGAGTTCAAGAACACATTATATTGTAGAAACTACCTTTGTTCGATAAATGTCCGACCAACGGTAAATAGGTTTTGGTTAAAGGGCTTCAATATAGGTATTCGATTTCGAATGGTACACAGCATTATTGAACAGGCCTGCGGCGAGCTTAATTGACACAAACGGAGTATAACCGCGGGCGGAAGCTTATTTCTCTCCCTCTGATTTAGTGGCAACCTGTTCATACATAGTTATACCAATATCACATAGGTAGACTACACTATTGACATCAAAATTAACGCAGTCGCCTCTCTGTAAGCGCGGTACTGAAGTATTTGTATGGTCCACAAATAGTTATTCTAAATTTAGTTATTTCTTTGTGTATTCTATGGAAATTCTAAGCTTTAAAATGCTATATTACGCTTGACATTGGCGAAAGTGCGTACAGAGGCAGGCGCCATTATAAATAAAATATGTTGCAAGCCTTCACAGTTCATAAAACTACTAAAGAGGTTGGTATTCTCTTTTTAATATTGTCCAGAAAGATTTTGGGCTATCTGACTAACTATGCTCCAAGCTATTTACAATTAATTAGTTGTTTCCTCGACTTCATATGTATGGTACAGAAGCTTACAATCCTATACAATTTCTCAGAAATTCAATTATTAAATACAGAAAGACTGTCTCAATCCTTCCTGTATCAAAGACTTCCGGAGATTATTGCGTTTAATTTACAAACAAAAGCTTCTCAGCTGTATTATATTAGTATAGATTTCTTCATTGTTCAATAAAACATTATATATGACCGGTCACTTGCTCGGAAGTTGGCGCGGCAGATAGTTGTATTGTGAACCCTGTGAACTGTGTGTGTATACCTTCAGGATATTAAAAGAAGGTGCTTTAGTGCCTTTGAATACCCCAACAGCAACGTTGGCAGTATGTGAGCTTTCATCTCAGTTGTAGTTATACAATATTTAGCATTCATTTTATGAGATATCTACTACCAATCATACAGTCCACGTTAAACAAAAATCCTGAGTAGAATTTTACATCCGGTGTGGATGTGGTGGATGCCATCACAAACTTTATTACGCAAGATATCATCAATATTACATAGATATAAGACCAGATAAGGTATGTTGAATTCACATTAAATGGTATTATAAGTGAAAATGTGTACATAGGGGCTCCAAAAGTAGCGCGCTGGTTTCTTGTCAATTATAAGTTGTGTAGCGATTGCTATATCGTGTGCCCTGAAACAGCTGAAAATATGAAACTATATAAACAAATCTCAAAGTTGCTCAAAGGCGAATGGAGAGGGCTATGCTTGGTGTTTAACTGCATGATCGAATCAGGAATGAGGAGATCCGTTGAAGAACCAAAGTAACCGACATTGCTCGAAGAATTGCTAAACTTAAGTGGCAGTGGGCTGGGCACATTGCTCGCAGAACCGATGCCCGATGGGGTCAACGGGTTCTCGAATGGCTACCACGTACCGGAAGACGTAGCTTGGGTAGGCTCCTCACAAGGTGGGTCGAAGATCTGATGGTGCAAGACCGGTCGTCGTGGAGATCTTTGTGGGAGACCTATGTCCAGCAGTGGACGTCTTTCGGTTGAATAGATGGATGGATGGCTGGATATAAACAAACCTTCTAAAGGTTATGGGATCATATATAATTCGCAATTATTACTACTTTTAGTGATAATTTGATATTTTAAATGATCCATAGTATTGAGTACATGGCTCTATTATATCCGGTATAAAACACATACTGTCTTACTTCTGCGTTCATTGTAATATTACTATCCGCACGTTAATTTGCCATTTGTTTTGGGAAAATTCTATGAAGGAAAAGCGTCTATACTGTTGTATCATTGTTTAAATTGAAATAACAACTACAATACTTCGGAGCGTGTATTTTCTCAGTATTCGGCGGTTTATTGGATCGTTGGTGAAATCGTAATCAATTATATTTGACCAAAGATTTGACACACATTAATTCGAATTCGTTTTTGTATTCACTGAACTTGATTGGACGTGTTCTATCGTATATAGTTTGTTTATTTGTAATCTTTATAATAATAACATAACATTTACCGATGATTAAATGGATATATTATATGATTCGGTTATTTTCGAAAATTTTTGCGTATTGAAAATGCGTAATGTCGATTTGCGAATTATTTTAGAAAAGTGCCTATAAAATTTTATTATATTAACCAATATATCACTATTAAGTGGTTTCCTGTAGTGTTGTGGCAGCGGTGATTACCTTCTATCAGGTGACACGCTTGCTCGTTTGCCCCCTATTCCTGATGTTTTTTTTTATTTCGGAGTAAAGTGACTGCACTTAACCTGATGTTAAGTACAGTACAATCCAAATCAACAGTGACTGATAATAAATACAACTCACTGCCAGTCACCGTTGTCATACTGGTCTACTTAGGTACCTCTTCACGTGCTTTTGAAAGACCCAATATCATAGGAAGGAGGGAACTCGCTGACAGAAAGACGGGTCCACAAATTCCGAAGGCCGATCCAAATGTATTAACATAGATTACATCAACACACCATGATAAGTAAATAACCATTCATATTAATATTATTAATGTGAAAGTGAGTTTGTTTATAACGCTTTCACGCCTAAACCGCTGAATCGATTATGATGAATTTTGATATAGATATAGATGAGAACCTGGAGACGGTGACAGGCTACTTCTTCACCTGAAAATCTTATTGGAAGTGGGGTAAGGCAGGGATAAACTTTGTGTGAAACTTGTTATTGCGTCATCCGAATTTGTTTGAATATGAAAATTGATAATGAACATGAAAATATAAAAGAAACGATGTTTTCTAGTTCATGAAAAACGAGTCGCAAAGTAATGAAAGTTTATTCGATCGGATTAAAATTCCAAATCGTCGGACTCGATTTGATTTAATAACTTTACATCGGAATAAAATATATCCGATTCACAATCCAATTAGGAGGTATTTATGTATTTATCATTTATCGAAGCAATTATTTATATATAATTGTAATTCTACAACTTGCAATTCTATTTTTGCAATCGCAATTGTAATTCTACAATTCTACAACATTCTACAAACTTGCTTTGATAGCCTCAGTAGTTTAAAAGTTATAATCGTCAGATCGGTAATAATGTCAGGATGATATACCGAGTTTTTAGCAAACTACGGATTCACCGTAAGCGTGCCGGTAAATCGTGCAACCTAATCGTTGTGACAGAGAGAGGATAACACGAGACAGTGTTCGAGACTTGCGACTTAGATATAGGTTTAAGGGGGCCCCCTTTCTGTACCCAGTATAAACATTAAAACAGTGTCAATAATAGAGAAACCTTAAATCTTACGTCCATTCGGTAACGTTCCAGCTACGTACGATATCTCGCCTCGAGCGCTTCGCTTTGACTGAACCCAAAGCCGCGCTCGCATCGCGCTTTATACTAATCGGCGTTATAAACTACCCTGCTATAACTTGATTCTGCCATAAAATACCCACCCTATAACTACATCCCTATATGATATAATAGTATAGGATCCGAATTAACAACGACCTTCACTCGTTTGGTTATTCGAAGATGTTTATTTTTTTATCAAATTTATTATGTTAGAAAATACATCGCGAGTGGGTTGGTTAAAACAGTCCTGGTCTATACATTCCCCTCTGAGTCTCCACGGGCTGGGAGGGTATGCATTAATGCATTTTCCCATATTAAAAAAAACAGGTTATGTTCAGTTAAAAATTAAATAATGCCAATTGGCACTAAACATAACTAAGGAATCATACTAATATAATAAATGCGAATATCAGTTAGTTTGTCACGCTTTCACGCCTAACTGCTGAATCGATTGTGATACGTTTTGGTATTGAGATGGATGGGAACCTAGAGACGGTGATAGGCTACTCTTTCTCTCAAAAACTCATTAGAAGTGGAGTAAAGAGAGAGAGAGAGAGATAAACTTTGTAAGTAAAGTTTCTACTGCGTCATCCGATTTATTTGTTTGATAAAATCGATACTATCGCGAGAAAAGCCGCACGTAAAATCTATCAAATTAAATAATTAGATTTCAACAATATACATTCCAATACCTATTATAGTAGATGTGTACTGAATTACTTTATTTTAAACTATAAATATATCTCATTCTATTACAAGCGCTTTTATTAAAACTAAATTGAACAAGTAATTTACATTCCAACAATATTAGGTTCTTTCGGCCGTGAAGGCGATTTAGTGGCTTCAGTCGCGCCCTAAACGAGACTTAATATCATGCGATCGTAGTCTAGCATTTTTAAATTCTAAATATAGAATAAATTTCTTCAAAGTCACTCGTATCAAAGTAACGTGGAAATTTTCAAATATTACAAAGATTTTCACTGTTTTTCAATATGATTTATAATTTCGTTGTTTTCAAATAAAATGTAATATATATGCTAAATATTAAAATTAGATGTCGAAGAAGCGAAAGCAGTAATCTAATTTTTCGATATATCTAAGTTATAAGCGCTAAAAATGGTTGATTTTACTTAAAAATGTGTAGAATTCAGAGTGGCAATTTTGAATTTAGCTATACGCTCGTAGTTTTTCTCTGGGACACTATAGGATTTATATAAAATTATAATTATATAATTGTATACGAAAAATGTGTAGTTATTTGTTTAGAAATCTTCACAAAGGAATATCGTCGGTGTTTCCGGACCGATACGAAGGAATCTTCAAGAAGAAAACTTGATCGCTGGCAACGCACCTGTGATTTCCCTAGTATTTTTGGTGTCCGTCGGCGCTGATCACTTACTATCAGGTGACACGCAGATCGTTTGCCCGCTTTTCCGTAAAAAAATAAATAACATTCAGCTGTAATAGATATATAAAAAGTATTTAATAGACAACATTGTACTGAGCGTAATATGTACTATTATATTAAATTGCAGAGGTATTTTGTTTGTTTGCTTCAGGCCGGTCTACCTCTGAAACCATCCATCGGATTTGAAAAAAATCTTTTTGTGTATTATTTACCAGATTCATAGGGTTTTTAACGAGATTAAGCTCCTGTTCCCGAGAATTAGAAAAATAAGTAAATATTAGTCGAACACGGCCGAAGTCACGTGGATAATTAGTATATCATATAAGCTAAGTTCAATGAAAGGGTCCACGTGGAAGAAGGCACAGTGACAGGCAGTTATTAGCAGTAACTCAGATTAACTTGAAATTGGGCATGAATATTCCTTTCACGGCACGCAGTTAGCTACATTTCCAATCCCCACGCCAAAGGTTTTGCGCACCAGCCACGTATTTGCTTCTCCGACCCCGTCGATTAAATAACGAGATTGAACGCACTTCTCCCTGCCGTCTCCACCAATCGCACGTGTCCGCGCACACGCCCGCGTTACCGCCGTCCTCGCCGCCGAGGTCGAGCGGATAATTTCGCTCCCGCACACCCGCCGCGGTCTCCTTCCGCAGACGCCTGAGCCTAGGTTCGATCCTCTGGAAAGGAGCCCTCGAGTGACTCTGCTCGCGCTATACTTTGACACTCTACATCACTGAGAGTACACCATCACACCGCATACCATTTGTGCACACTCACACGTTAGGTACGCGGTTCTGTAAGGGACTACCCTCGCGGCCCATGTGCTGCTTACCTGATAACATCGTTTTTAGGATCACTAAATTCGTAAGACAGGACCTGTTGGTTAATCAGGATCGTGAATCTTTTTTAATTTACCGGCAGCAGCCCAAGCCGAGGTTCGGCCGTTCTGGCACCCTTGTACCCGCTGCAACGGAGCTGAGTGCCCTCAGCACTCGCCCTAAAAAGTTTGGTGAAGCTGTCAAAACCTTGGAGGTAACAGCTCATTTCGAAAAAAAAAATCCTTATACTGACTTTTGATAGGAAAATATGGACATAGTCGCAGGCACCAGCTAGTCATGGATAGATGATAGCTTTTACGAAAACCTTTTGTACGATTACGCTCACTTTTAAATTCTGATATTTTGTTAACAGAATTTCCTAACAAAACGCCTCGCTATGCCGCGCACGGGCTAAAAGCTTTTTCCTGTTGCCTTGTACAAGTACTGAGTCGATAATTGATTATGTTTTTTGTGTAATCTCTATTGGCAGAATAATCAGGGTTTATTACAAAAAAAAACTTAAAATTAATTTTCCTAACATTACATTGTCGAAAAAACAATATTTCGTAGAAGTTTTCTGACGGCATCTTAATCCCACATTTTTATAGTAGTTTTGGTGCTATAGCCATAATCTTCACCACCTGGCTAGCTACTTCCTTCTACTTGCATCGAGGTAGGCCTTTTTCTAACGGCCAACTGGCTAGATACCAGCCTCAAGTAGAAAATCTGCTATTCGATGTTTCTGAATTGTATGCAAACGTCATGTAGAATGGTGCATTGTCTTGCAAGTTATTCAAGTTCTAACAACGCTTAAATAAAGTAGCTGATCTTTTGATATAACTGTCCCAATCAAATATGCTGCAGTTCTTTTTATTATATCTATCTCTAATGCCCAATAATCAAACCATTTCGTCGACACTTCCACTAAACATGGGGCGAAATAACGTAAGTTTATGTATAAAAGGAAAACCTACAACTTGAAAATCAGCTGCCAGTTGCCTGTAAGTAAAGATGTGGCTCAAGATAGTGGATATGTTAAACGTATCAGGGGTACTGACTCTTAAAAGCAACTGCCGGATACATGTATAAGTATTTGGCAGCAGATTAGTATCTCGCCGGTTGGACATTAGAAGAAGCCCTACCACCATGCTATTATTTCCTCGCGATTTTTTCCTTCTGCGAAAAGTCAGACTCATTAAAGGTCTTTTATATACTTAAGGTTTAACATTATGGCCATAATCTCACCTGATCTTAACTGACGATACGGCCCAAGTTGGTAGACACGCTAAACCTGTGAAGGAACTGGCTCTCAAGTGCCGGAACTCACCTATTGGTATTTGGCGGCAGGTTTACAACTTGAGGGTGGTAGCTACCCAGTCGGGCATTAGAAAAAGCCCTACCACCACGCTATTATTTCCTCCCGATGTTTTCCTTCTGCGAAAACTCAGACTCATTGTAGGTCAATTTGAACTCACGTCGGCTGACGCGGCGTCCGAAAACACTGCCGACTAAGCCATCATCTCTTCAAAACCTTACTCTGTACCATCATTAAACGCACCAACCGGGATCAAACCAAAACGAGAGGGGCATGTGGGAGTCCCATTCGTACCACATGCATTGTCACTAAGGCGACACTCAAATCTCCCATACTTCCAGATACCTACCTCCAGCTTCGCACTTTCTCTGAGCGGATGTCACCGTGATCCAAACAGAAAGAATTATCGTATATTAACACCTCATAATTGTTATATTGTTGTCATTAATTATATCATTATAATAATATCAAGGGTTGATCTTTAATACATAAATAATTCAGGTGCTGTACAAAGTGACATCATAATTGTCAATTAACTCTGAAATGTTGTACTGAGTGGATTATTCTGTGAAATAGCCGTTTTCACCAGCGGAGTATTAATAGACTGGATAATTTGTGTAAAATTATTTGCTGTATGATTTTGTTCGGTTAAATTTAGTTATCACAGCGAAAATCTGCCCTTAAATACATATAGAGGTGTGTTCCGGCACTTGCTCTTGAGAGTCAGTCCGTTCGCTAGGATCAGTGTGCCCACCATCTTGGACTGCGTCGTCACTTAACATCAGGTGCGATTGTGGCCATTACGTTAAACCTATAAACCAAAAGAAGTCGCATGTTGGTAGGGATTTTTCTAATGCCCGCCTGGCTAGCTACCACCCTCAAGTTTAAACCTACCGCCAAATACCAATAGGTGTGTTCCGGCAGCTGCACTTGAGAGCCAGTTCCTCCAGAGGTTTAGCGTGTCTACCAACTTGGGCCGTATCGTCACTTAAGATCAGGTGAGATAATGGCCATAACGCTCAATCCTTAAGTATAAAAAAGCTATACCAGCAACTTTCCATGTTATAGATTATTAGTTGTGCCCATGACTTTGTTGAAACTGATTTTTTTTTATTTCTCGGAAACATTACTCATTTCTGAACGGAAAGTACTTTATTTCCTTCTCTTTGTCGCTGATTACGCGTATGCAGAATTTGATGATTATCGTTCAATAGGTTGAGCAAAAATTACAAAGAAATTCACCTTCGTATTTAATAATATCAGTTAAAATTTTATAATAAAATGTTCATTGATAATTAGAAATAAACATATACATATATGAAGATAAGTAGATAATTTAGTAATAATTGTACAGATTATAAAACAAGCGCTTCGAGACATAATATACAATCATTAAGAGTTACGAGAGGCTATCTTGACACAATTTGTTTATATACAAAATAATAAACAATTGTATTGACTCCTCTCCAGTGCTGGAACAAATTTAGTTTAAAGTTTACACCCCTTTATGTTGGACAAATTAATTCGAGAACTTATTTTTCCAACGCCTTTTTTTATTATTGTAACAAATTTCTTAACGACATATACACAGTTTGTTACAGCCTTTTAGCTTATAAAAAGAAAATTAGTGATGTGTTGTTTAAAGACACATATTAACAAATTATGTATTTTCTAAAGAAAAAATCTCCTGATATTTTTCCATAATTATTACCTTTTTTGTTAATTATACACATAGATTCCATTGTTACGATTTTAAATTTACGGTACTAAAGGTCTATTAGTCTATAGTGTTGTGATATATATTTATGTATTGGCTGTTTATTACGTAAATAAATAAATAAAAGTATAGAAATAAAGACTTCAGAATAAGAAAGAGTAAAAAATCTTACCTCCGCGACGTTGAAATGACTCCAGCTGGATTAAAAGTCGAACAGCTTCAATTGATATATGACAATTATGCTCGTTGTCAACTGTCCGGGGATAACTGTCAGTTTGCTTGTGATGTCTCGGTCACGTTCCTGATAACGAGTCAACCTTTTATCTATAGTTATACGAATGGGGTGTGCGGTCGGACCGATCGATATGGAATTTCGAGCACGGGCCATTTTGATTTACCATCGCCAATTGACGATTTGGGTTTCTTGTTGAATTTGAATTTACAGAATACGATTATGTATATCAAAATATTTACTTTTTGTCATTTAAAACTGTTACTTTGTTTAGTTACAATATTAACGAACCATAACACATATATTTGAGGTTTTATGAATAATGCTAATATTTGAAAAAATAGAAGAGAAAATATTAAGTGTTTGTCCTTCATTTATTTTATACTAGCTGACCCGAAAGTCGTTGTTGTGTCTTAACTATGAATATTGAATTCGAATTGGTATACTTAATAAAAAAATACATATTATTCCATGACATAGTGTTTATTATTGGAATACTCTATGATAACTGACACTTAGATAAGATTAATATTACCGTTAAGGTTTTTTAAACTTTCTTAAATTTTCTAATGTTCCGCTCAACTTCCTTAATTTTTTCTTTCGTAAGAAGCTTTTGACAGTAATTAAGACAACAGAAAAATGATTATCGAAATTGTTCCATCCGTTCACGCGTGATGCGATGACCTAGTAAAATAGAAATTCATTTTTATATATATAGATTTAAAGAATACTTCAAATAGAAAACTTTGTTTTAACAAAACATCCCAATTCGTCAATCTTTATTTCTAAATCAATTGAAAAAGAAAAAGACGTCATATCAAACGAGATCGTGTATAAATACGATCAAATTGATATGGAATATGACTGTATAAGAAAATCATATTTTTTTGTTTTCAAAATCAAATAATCAATAGGTAATAATACGTTTACAGTTATTAAAATCGCCTGGTAACTTAAAAACACTTAGGGATACTCACTGAATATCCCTAAATTGGCTCTATATGTATCTTGTGTTCCAAGAACTTGAAACTGTTTCTGTTCGGTCTAAGCAAACCGAACACGGTCTTGGGGGTAAAGTGATGAGTTGACGGAAACAATTGAACGTACTGTCGACAGGCGCTTCGATCAGTCGCACCTAAACAAGCACCTCGGGTACTGGTGAACGACAAAACAACTCACAATATATTATAAAAAAAGTATATAACATATAATAAAATTACTTGTAAACATTTGGTGTCTTAATCAATAATTCACTGCCAGCCAAACCAGCACAGTTTTGCATTATTCAACAAACAAACATCTAAGTTAATATGAAACAAATACAAGTTCACGCGAACGGAGCCAGTGGCGAAACTAGTAGTAAAATAAACTGTGTAGAGACACTTATTAAATCGATGGAAATTCAAGTAATGACTTGGACAGTAATTTTGACCTTTTATTTCCTAAATCTGGTGCCAAATAGAGTTTACAGTATAATTTTACATTTTCCCCCAACACACAACAACGCGAATTTAATAAAGCGTAGGAAGTGATAAATTAATCTTAGCGTGCAATACTTTTGCGTCACGCAGCGAGAACTTACTAAAACGACGTTTTATATTCAAAAATGAATATTTAATAGTAATAAAATGTCCATTTTAAAATTAAAGCTCGGTTAATGGAATATTCAGCATCGTGAAATATTGTAAAATGAATTTTGAGATGAAGGATTTAATGTAATATCTTATAGATATATACTTTTTTGTATTTTCTTTTTATAATTGGGGTTTGATCACCAATTGATCATGGCATCCCCGGTGATAAATTCCGAAGTAAAGTAGGTATCATCATATTTATACTGTCTATTTTCATCGATCCCGAATGTTACACATAAGAAGCCTGTAAAGCATGCTTGCTTCTCGGACGGATCTCTCCGATTTCTGTATTTTATTTTTCAGCGCAATTCTTGGAGCTTCGTTACGTGAGCTTTATTGGCGGCATAATTTTATTAAATACAAAAAAATGTTTATTATGTCCTGCACGTCGAAAGGAAATAATTATATCGAGTACCCGGTTCTGTAAGGGACTACCCCCGCGGCCTTAACGCGGCTTGCCCGATAAGGTCGTTGTTAGGATCACTAAATTAGCAAGTTAGGACCTTTTGTTTAGGCTCGGCAGTTTCCGGCAGCAGAAATCCGGCACCCTTGCGCCCGCTGCCTCGGTACTGTGTGTCCTCAGCACTTACCCTTAAAAGTCCGGTGACGCTGTCAAAGCCCATAAGGCTAACAGCGTATATCAGTTCGAACTATATATGCTTTAACTGCACCAGATTAAGTTGTAAGTTCAAGCACCGTGTCAAGCGGGTTTTGATGTCAATAGGTCATACTAGAGTTGGTCGATATGTGAACAATAGTGATACTTGGAATTAACATCTCTCTCTCTGTACATAGGCATTATTAATAAATGTGCACCTAAAGATATGAACAGATCAAGAAAACCTGCCGCCAAATACCAATAGGTGTGTTCCGGTAGCTGCACTTGAGAGCCAGTTCCTCCATAGGTGTAGCGTGTCTATCAACTTGGGCCGTATCATCACTTAAGATCAGGTGTGATTATGGCCATAACGCTAAAACTTTAACAAAAAAAAAAAAAAAAATTCGAGATTCTTGCCCGTTCTTTGACTGACTGAGTTATTTCCGAACCGGCAGTTTTGACGTTCATAAAAACTTTTTCCGAGCCTCAAGTCATCAAAATATTTTATGAAAATTTCATTGTTATATTATTGAATAAACGTTGTTCTGTCTTAACTATGAATATTAAATTCAAATTGGTATAATTTATATATATATATATATATATATAATGAGTATATATATATATATATATATATATTCAAAAACATAGTGGTTATTATTGTAATAAACTATGAATACTGACAGGTAGTTATGAAAAATTGATATTGGTGTTAAGTTTTTTAAATTTTCTTAAATTTCCTGAAATTCCGGTCAACTTCCTTAATTTTTCTTTCATAAGAACCTTATCCTGAAGATAATTAACTCAAGCAATAAAATAATTAGCGAAAATATTTCATCCGTTCACACGTGATGCGATGACCAAAGGAAATAGAGATTCTTTTATATATATTTGTCTTCTATATTTAATTATTGTCTGTATTTATTTATTGTATATAACTTATAATCTTTATTAATTACTACCTGTTTGTCGGTCAGTTTATACACTTACTACTCTGAATTTATTAGATAGATATTTATGTAATTTGTCACCGAAATCACAAATTATAAGGACCAATACATATAGATATGAAACGTTACAGAAATTTGCGATTTTGAGGCAAATATTGTGCATTTTTTTCTATCCTATTGCATTTGCGAGATACGTAATTATTACCCTATTCACACTTGACATTAACGAAATTTCTTACATAGGCAAATGAAAGAAGAAATACGATAAAAAATCAGTGAGGGTCGAATATACTTTTTTACGCGGTTTGTCTTGCAACGGTATACGTTGCCATACTGATCTCTCATTGTAATAGGTACATTGATCTATAGCGTATATCTACCTATATTGATCGAATCAAACTACTTAGTTACTGAGTAAACTGATAACGCGATAATAATGTACAATAATATTCCATGTAATCGTAACAATATTGTATAACACATCTGTACGTGACGTTAATTGGCAAACGAACCAATCATGTTAATGGGCCGAATGATCAAAGCCCGTAACGAAGGGCCGCAACCGACCCATGTCTTTAACATATTGAATGAAGGTGAAATTGAATTAATTCGTATAATACCAGCAACTCGCACCGTTCGCGCGATAACGGCCGTTATGATAAAGGATAGATCTACAGCATTACTACGTTTTCACAGATAGAGGAATAATAGTGGGTTGGCTTAGTTGGTGGCGGAAATCCTGTCTAAGCTAAAACCAGAAAGAACCTGATGAACATGTACCTTACTGACTAGACAACACGTTGAAGTTTTATTTTTTTATTTATATTTAAGTTTTAGTGTTAAGGCTATAATCTCACCTGATATTAATGACGATACGGCCCAAGTTGGTAGACACGCTGACCCGTGGAGGAACTGGCTCTCAAGTGCAACTGCCGGAACGCATCTATTGGTATTTGCCGGCAGATATTCAACTTGAGGGTGGTAGCTAGCCAGGCGAGCATCAGAAAAAGCCCTACAAAAATCTTTTACCTAAATACAAGGAAAACAAGGAAAGGTTTTTCATTCATAAAGGATTACGAGGACCCATCGTATTGGGTATTTGTAAAATCAATATTCATGCCACTTTTCCTGGAAGAAAACAAAAACAAACACCGCTTGTGTTTTCACACTTTAAATGCTCAGCCGCTAATCATGAAATTTTACATACACGTTGTCAGAATTAAAGAAAAACATAGAGCGATGTTTACTCAGAAAAAATGCAGATATTCTCAGTGTTCCGCAGGTCTTTTTGTACTAATCCGTTCCTCTTTATTCCACAACAGAACCACGCGAGCGGCTTCGGTGTCATAGCTTCACGGTGGCTTCCATTACATCGAGAATCAAAGAGTTTGCTGCCTCCTATTGCTGTCGTGCATTGGAATTGTGGAACCGTCTTCCTGTCTGCGAGTTCCTACGATATCAAGTCCTTCAAAAGACGCGAAAATGTACCTAATGGGGCTGGCATGACAGCGATGACTGGAAGTGAATTGTCAGTCGCCACTTATTTGGATTTTAATATATAACAATGTAATCACATTGTTGCGCGACATAAAAACATATTGTTTCAATTGATAACGCGAGTGAATCCACGGGCAAATGTTAAAAGCCCTTAAAACAATTAACAATGCAATCACTGTGTTGCGCGATATAAAAACATATTGTTTCAATTGATAACGCGAGTGAATCCACGGGCAAATGTTAGAGGCCGTTAAAACAATTAAACCACCGTTTACCCGAAGTTTCAAAGGTGAAAAAAGGCAAGAAGAGGTCATAATTCTAACCTTCATAATTTACGAGCACATAAAACATATTTTGCTGCTACCTACTGTAAATCGGGACCTATAATCTCGTTAGACCCCCACTCCGGTCACACCGCAGAGGCTTTATCAATAATGTACGTACGTATACCTGAAGCATAACACTTTTGTAAAAGAAATCGGCAATTTAATTTCGCCGGACAACCTACAATGTCAAAATAAATCACTTAAAGTACAATATACTGCTCTGTAGTCAACGATGTAAGTCTGGGTTAAGATATTTATTGTATACTAGTATTTTCTTACAGTTTCCTTCGTTTTAATGGACACTGTCAAACTAAAAATTCGTTTACAGATCTTTACTAATAACATAAACTAGATTTTATCTGCGGCTTCGATCCTGTTAATATTTTTGGTCGTACAAATCGGAACACGAAATAAAAAGTCCTGTGACCGACTGCAGGTTCCTATTTATCATTATCCCAAAATTCATCATAATCGATTTAGCGGTTAAGGCGGGAAAGCGTAACAAAGAAACTGAATCTCGCATCCTTAGTTAATAATAATAATAATTGACAATATTAATTGTTAATAATCCTTACTAGTATTATAAATGCGAAAGTGAGTTTGTTTGTACATTACTCTTTCACGTGTCAACCGTTAAATCGATTATGATTAATTTTGGTATAGAGATATACGGGAACATGGAAATGGTGGTAGGCTACTTTTTCTCGCGATAAACTTATCTTATCTTAATTGTATTTAATTACTTTAAGTTGAATTGTACACCTAAACACAAACCCCTGGAATTTGATAGCTCGGAATGTATATTTTTTGTATCTTTACTAATTGTAACGAATAGATTTATTAATTCGGCTTCCTTTGCGTTAATATTAATTATGTCAAACAAATCGTATGACATAATAAGAGGTTTAATTTTTTTTATCTCTGTCTTGATCTCACTTCCAACACGTTTTTGGCGATATACAATATATATATATATATATGTATAGGGATGTCGTGATAGGGTGGGTATTCTATGGTAGAATATAGTTATAGGAGGGTAGTTTATAACGCTGATTAGTATAAAGCGCGATGCAAGCGTGGCACTGGGTTCAGTGTAAGAGAGACGCTTGAGCCGTATTCATCGTACGTAGCTGAAACACTACCGAAGGGACGTAAGATTTAATGTTACTTTACTATTGACACTGTTTTGGTATATATGCTGTAAATCATTATCGGGAATGGTTTATACTGTGCGGAGAGAGGCACGAGCGGTGAAGGTGAGTGTCGACACTTGTCGAAAGGAGGCCTCCTTAAAACTACATCTGAGTCGCAAGTCTCAGACACTCTCGTGTTATCCTCTCTCTGCCACAATGACTAGGTTTCACGATGTACCCGTCACAATGAGAGAACGTTTACCCTACATATGTATATTTACTTTGTTTGTTTGTTTGTTTGAATGCAATAATCTTTAAAACAGCCAGGTGAACTTTAAAATTTATTGTTGGAATTGATAAAGCAAGAATTGAGGAAGGCTTTAAGGTATATTTTCACATTACCAGCAAAAGTAGCAATGCTGTATCGAAAAATATTACGAAAATGGGAAAAAATGATTAAATCGAATTTTATTTCGACGCTAACGAAGTCGCACGCACAGCTTCTAGTTTATATAACAAGCTACATACACCCTAGTTCATGTGTGTGTGTGTGTGTTTTTATGTAGTTAAGGCTTAGTGTTATGGCCATAATCTCAACTGACCTTAAGTGACGATATGACCCAAGTAGGTAGACACGCTATACCTGTGATGGGACTGGCTCTCAAGTGCAACTGCCGGAACACCCCTATTAGTATTTGACGGCAGATTTTCAACTCGAAAGTGGTACCTAGCCAGGTGGGCGTTAGAAAAAGCCCTACCACCATGCTATGGTGGTATATCGTGGTGGCATTGCAGGTGGTTGGATTTGAACTCACGTCCCTTGACGCGAAGTCGTACAAACTACCACTGAGCTATCATCGCTTCAAAATTCAATCCAAATTAATATTATTATGCGAAAAAGCTTGCTTGTTCGTTTGGACGTGCTAACCTTAAGAAATCCAAGTCTGTATACATTCATTTTTATTTGTTAGAGTAATCATTGAAAAAGGTATAGCGAGTCTATCCCGGAAAGCAAGCAAGTAGACAAACTCATTTAAACGCTCCTCCGCCAGATATGAAAAAGGTCCAAACAATGGACAAAGCCAGGTTTAGTTCAAATCCGCGCTGAAGCAGCCAATGGGTGGCGTCTGTAATTAACGGACTATACAAGGTCCGACGCAATATTATTAAGTTGTTTGCATAAATCGATCGCGAATGTATCGTCTTTCATTACATACCTTCCGAAGCACAAAAACATAAGTAAATTCATTTATATTAAAATAGATCGTGTATCATCTCACTATCACACCACCTACATACCTATCCCAAAAAAAGGTGAAAAAATTATTAGATATATTTAGTACCCCATGAACGGATGAGATACCAGCTATATTCAATATCGTAGAAGAATTATTCTCTCACATTAAAACTCGATCTATTCACGGCGAGACAGCGCATTTATTTAATTATTGTTTAAAAAATGAACAGAGCGAAATAAGCGTGCATGGAAAAAGAGGAAAACCCGCTGAGCTTATTTCTAATCTCGTTGCGTCAGTATCCGGTAAGGAAATTTACAAAACAGCTTAACCTTATAACGGAGATCAGACCGCGGTTTATAACTTCTCCGGATGTAATATTAACAACGGTTATAAGCCGTTATATGTGCCAATTATAACAGGCCAGGTTGTATTAAATGATTAGATGCCCCGGAGGACGTGTTTTGCCTTTTCCAGTAGTTAATCGATCGACCACAGCGCCATATATCGCTTCTAGAAAACATTGTCTGCGCCTTATCGTGTTGGGGTGTCAGCACTATATATATGTACGTGGACACAGTCCCAGTGTCACTGCGTTTGGCCTGATCATCACTCATCACGTCAGGGTCACCATTACGATGACATAGGATCCTACTATATTAATGCTGACACCATAGTGTAAAATCCTTATATCTTAACCGTCTCGTTTAATAGTCTGAAATTTGGTTCTTCATATCACTAATAATTCCGTCCACTGATTCGTTCTGGAGCTCCGCTATCACTTCCTCAGTATTGTAAGACACACGTATTAATATCGCCACAACCGGAAACTAAAAGCGCTAAAAGCTAACTATTTGAAATAGATTATTAAAACAATTCTTATAAAATCATGTCATTACAATTAGAATTTATAAAGTTGTTTTTAACCGAGCATGTAAATATCAATTCCAGACCATAGAGTTATTTTTAATCAAACGTTTAAAAATTTAAACCCCTGTAATTTGATATTTAATATAAAGAGACGATAAACGTTAAAGCTAATACTTAAAATAGATTAATATTTTAATAAAGTCTCGTGATTGCAATTTGAATTTATAAAGTTATTTTTAACCAAACATGTAAATATCAATTTCGATCCATAAAGATGTTTTTAATCAAACGTGTGAGATATTTAAACCCTTTTAAATTATATTTAATATAAAGAGATGATCAATGATAAAGTTAACATTACATAAAGACGTTCAACGACCAAGCTAACAATAGTGCCAATGATTGCATAGAAATTACTTTGTACTCTCTGGGCATTTGATGTAAATGTAAATGAATATGCGGGAGTATGGACAAAAGGGGCACGAAAGTAAATGCGCCATAGTTTGCGGCTCACCGCAGTCACATAGGGCTCGGTTTTGGTGTCTAAAGCCCCATTTAATATGTTGAAATTACCACGACCCACTTGACCATAGGAGCGAATGAAAAACTGGCGGCTGACAGAGATTTGTGGAAGAAAGAAACATATCACACCGACGTCACACGACGTGGAAATAGGACACGATTGCCAGAGAAAGTACCTTAGTATACTTTATCACTACGTAAACATAGAAAAGGTATTTTAATATTGCACTGTTCACGCATGATATAAATCAAAACATGCCCCATCTAAATGTCGATGTTTACAACAGTACAGCACATTCCGGTCGCACGGCGATTGGGCTGACCGCATAAATCGAATCCCATTAATTGAATGTAATTTCAATGGAACACGAGCGAATGTTAATCGGAATAACGTTTATAATTATTATCATAATTTATAATGCCGGTAGATGAATCGGTTTATATCCACGGTTTGAATTTATTCCTAGCATTAAAAACAAATACTCTTCTATTAAAACTCGCTTTAACCGCGAGTCCGTTCGCGCTGACTTGTTTTAAGTTTCATATAAGTAAATTTTTAGCATGGTGGTAGGGCTTTTTCTAATGCCCGCCTGGGTAGCTACCAGCCTTAAGTTGTAAACCTGCCGCCAAATTCCAATAGGTGTGTTCCGGCAGCTGCACTTGAGAACCAGTTCCTCCACAGGTTTAGCGTGTCTACCAATTTGGGCCATATCGTCACTTAAGATCAGGTGAGATTATGGCCATAACGCTAAACCTTATCCCTACTAATATTATAAATATGAATGTAAGTTTGTTTGTTACGCTTTCACGCCATAAATATTTAACCGATCGTCATGAAACTCTGTATACATATTCTTGGAAGTATTAGAAGTAACATAGGAGACTTTTATTGACAAAAAAAATACGAAATATAAAAAAAAATTGTTTATCCAAAATGTCAAAATCTAGCTACTTTAACGCCATCTAGCGTTCCAGAGTGTAGGTGATACGGGGTTAATCGCGTCAGCTAGTGTTATCATATTTAGTCTAAAAGGAAGTATATGCATTAAAACTTTTATTTAATCGGTTTAACGTTATGGCTACAATCTCACCTCATGTTGACTGACGATGTGTCCCAAGATGGTTGACACACTAAGCTGAAGGGACTGACTTACAACTACTACTGCCGGAACACGCCTGTGTTCCTACGTTTCGGCAGAGGCACTTGTGAGCCAGTCCCTCCTATAAAAAAGGCTAGCAAACCACCTGCGTTTCCTCTGGCTTTGTGGATGACCATTATCGGTGGTCATCACATACCATCAGGTGACACTCTTGCTCGATTTTTTTTTTTTTTTTTTATTTATTTATACTTAAGGTTTAGCGTTATGGCCATAATCTCACCTGATCTTAACTGACGATACGGCCCAAGTTGGTAGACACGCCAAACCTGTGGAGGAACTGGCTCTCAAGTGCTGCTGCCGGAACACACCTATTGGTATTCCGCGGCAGATTTTCAACTTGAGGGTGGTAGCTACCCAGGCGGGCTTTAGAAAAGGCCCTACCACCATGCTATGGTTTCCTCACGATGTTTTCCTTCACCGAAAGTTCAAGCTTACTGTAGGTAGATTCGAACTCGGGTCCATTGTTCATGTTCAAACAAGAAACCTCACATTTATTTATTTACTCATTGGAAGTCCAACAGCGTACATATACATAATAAGCGTACATATTTAAAAACACATAAGGCCAGGATTTTACAAATATTAATAGTATAGTACACTTTAAAATGGAACGTGGCAAATAAGTATAAATAAAAATAAAACCCAAAATGAAAATAAAAAGACAAGTTATACAATATTAATTATAAAAGAATCATGGCGCGCGATGTGTGCGTGCGTGTGCGTATTTGTGGGAGCGTGAGTGTGTGTGTATGTTTGTGTATGTTAGCGAGTGTGTGTATGTCTCTGCATGTGAAATGTATGTTCGCATATTATAATAAGGATTATTTACTTATGACGCAAGCAGAACCGCGGCCGTACCTAGTATGTGTATATAGGCAAATCCTGTGCAAGAAATGGAATTGGAAATAAGATAAATAGAAGCTTAACAAGATTTGTTATCTCATTTTTGTTTTCCACTAAAATCCGTGTATGTGTTTTTCATAGTACAAGTTAGGCATTTAGTAAATCCAAGCGGGACCCAAACGCGTTTGTAGTCACTATTAAACAATATATTTTTTTTAATGCTGATGGTCAGCTAATCGTAGCGTCAAATTTGGCAACCCAATGTGGGACCAACAATCGCCTGAACATCGTCAGTAACACGGCAGGGTGCACCGCGTGCAGATGAGTTCGTCTTGGGTATCTCAGATGGTATTTGATATCTCCGGTATTTGGTATCTGATGATAAGCACGGTACAATAAAAAATTACTGAGATCTTCGAGAGATAATGAACAAGAGTTTCTCAGTGATCGTCATTATAGTTCGATTGTGTATAGTGTATTTCCCCATATTTTCCATAGTCGGCGATAACCATTTACAATAAAGTGAGCCTTCTGCCAAAAAAGATAAAATACCAAAACTGTGTCCCACTCAAAAAAAAAACACCTTTATTTTTTTACACTTATTGGTATTAAAAAGAAAGAAAGAAAAAAGAAAGAAAGATAGTGTATAATATAAGTAATAAAATATACTATATTATTATTTATTAATACTTATGTAATAATATAAATACACAGATAAATAATAATAGTATATATCTAACTACTAGCATAGGGCGTCCAGCTGAGCATATGCTGAGGTGTCCGAAACACAGCGCTGATTTTCATCTGGAACCGATACTGTTATATGCAACATCTACTGCTTATTAATACAGAAACTTAATAATACTACATACTTTAAATTTATGAGAAGAAGTGTAGTTGATAACACAGATTACTATGTACGTGCGTTACGAGCGTGGCTATGGTTCAGTTCAGTTGAGTTACGTACGGACGGCTATTCGAAATATACATTATAGTAAGCTGAAGCTCTGCTGTAAGATATAACGATTGTAGAACGAGACTCCGAGTATGATTCGACGCAACCTCCACGGTCTGTACCATTAATTTAAATGCCCCCCACGAATTTATTCAATTACAACCCTGCATTACTATACTAAGTACACAAACCGTGTCAAAGAGGCTGCTAATTACAAACTAACGAGATGAGGACGGTCTAAAGATTAATGCTTTCTGCTTAATTAACACGCATTCTCTTTTGTCTCCATCAATATGTTTCTCTTACGTATTCATTAATGTTCCACTCAGTCTGTTTCCTTCTGGGAATATTCATAAATATCTTTATATAATGCAGTTTTGTACCATTCATAGAAAATGCCGGCTTCTGCTTTCACTGTGGGAATACTAATAAATACGTTTATTCAATTTACTTTTGTACTGTCGTCAGAAGATGCCGTTTCCGGTTTTATTGTCTAATTATAGTATAGACATTAAATGCGGGTCTAAAAAGTGACTTACTTTTTAATAATTGTTCGATAAACGTCGAGAATTTTTTTGAATTATATTATATATTATAAAAATATTTATATTCTATATTATAATGCATAAAATACGCGAAAGTTTACAAAGTGTTATTTTGTCTAATGTTAAGTGATAATGACTAGCTTACCACCAGGCCGGGCCAGTCGCTGGGGTGACGCGGTGATTGCATGCACGGACCCGCATAGTTCCAGGCAGGCGACAGACGGCCGTGGGGTTTTAGTGTGTATTCCCGGCGCTTAGCGCTGGGTGAGTCCCACATACCCCTCTCAGTCCACCCTGGCTGGGAGGGGATGGATACATACATTTCCCCAGGGAAAAAAAGTGATAATGACTTCAAAGATGGTTTAATAGGTTAAATTTAGTTAATAGGTTAATAGGGTTGTCGAGTTTTACAAAGACAAAACTTCTGATAAGGTTTGGCATCGTAGCAGTAAGAAAATGATTCAAGGCGCTTAAGCAAGTTTACTCTATGAAAATTACAACCCGTTCGTTGAAATTTAGAACAATCAGCATTATAGTTTCGTCGAATAAGATACTTAAGAAACTTCGTAAAGAGTTTTACTACGTTGTAAGTAAATATCAAAAATTTAATATTTATCTATTAAGCTTTGTACACAAGGTATACAGGCGGACTTTAATACCTAAGGCATTTTTCCCAGTCGACATTAGGGTGGTGGAAATCATGACTGAGGCAGGTGCATAATAGAATAAATATAATTTAACTAAACAATTACGCAAATGAATACATGGTTAATTGCATGATGGTAGGGCTTTTTCTAATGCCCGCCTGGCTAGCGACCACCCTCAAGTTGTAAACCTGCTTGTAAAAGTTGTAAACTTAAGATCAGGTGAGATTATGGCCATAATGCTAAATCTAGTATATAATATATATATATATATATATATATATATATATACATATATATATATATATATATAAAACAATTACATATATAACATATAAATAAATAATATATACACTAATATCTACTGTGGAAAATCTGCTACTTCAGTCAGCAATAATAGCCTAAGCCAATTAGTTAAAAGTTAGCCATATTGTGGACGTCCTGATTACGAGTGGGTTGATATTCATTTGTCCAACATATTTTATTAATATAATACAGCTTAGAGTTATTTGTTTTTTCTTTATACGAAACATACATTTTGTATATGATAGCTAAATATATGAGGAATAATCTAGAAAGATAACTTTTAATTACACGCTAACGAGGTATTACACATGTAGCGTGTCCGCTGTCGTATAATGCTACCAACTGCTGTGATCAGATAAGTGTATAAATGGTCTAAACATAACACTCTGGCTGTATTAACCGCGCCCCGTTTAGCTAATTAACCACTGGTTATATACAATTAATCGCTATACATAATAATATGCCTATGGTTCAATTTATAAGCAATCCGTTGGAAAGGACATTTTATAGGATAATGGTTTATTGTATTAAATCGGTAATAAAGTCAAAACTGTCCACAATTTTGTTTTAATTCCAATCGGAGTGTACTTTGTTGCCGATAAGCGTGAAAAATATTTTTCTGCCTGGATTACTGTGAAAGGACTGGAAAGATTTTGATTTATTTTCTTGCGTATCCATTAATAGGAAATTTATAACCTACATTCGTGTCACAAACCTCAGAAGTTGTTCGGAGTTTCCCTCTACCACACGATGGACCCGGATCTCGCACGGTAAATCCACAGTTTGCTAAGGAGTTCGCCTCTATGGAACAGAACGCAGGGGCTTCTCCGAAATGCGAGGTAAAACTAAAAATTTCATAGAAAAATGAACTTCCTGACTAATTTTGCTTTAATGGACACCTGAAAGAAAAACAGAAATAAGGAAAACAAAAAAAATAATAGACGCTTTAAAATATTCTCAAAAACAAAAATGTTATTGGGCGGGTCATGTTGCACGCATGGACAAGGAAAAATGGACACCAACCTGGCAAGGACCAACAAATAAAAGATTAAGAGGTAGACCAAAGGAAAAATGGATTGATGAAATAAAAAGAAAAGCTGCTGAAAACTGGATCATCAAAGCAAAAGACAGACAGATGTGGAGCAAAATGGAGGAGGCCTTTACCCGCAGTGGGGTCCATAATGATTTATAAAAATGAATTTTGGATTTTGATTCTTTTTATTTATTTATTTTTTAACATTTAAAATTTATACACATTCAAATTATTTATTATGATTGTAATTTAAATTTAATAATTTTAATAGTAATATTTAATTTTTTTTAATGCATGCACATATAACTAAATGACATACTTGTTTGATATATTTTTTTCATTATGGAAATAAAGAGGCTATTATAATAATAATAATAATAGACACCTGAAAGCAGAACTAAAATATAAGTTACGTTTAAATTTAATGTAGAAAAATGGATTTTTTGTATGCATTAAATCGAAAATATACAACATCGACTAATAATTATGAGAGACCAAAAGAGTCTGCCGAGGCAAAAACTTGTATATATGTAGAATAAGAAGATATGCTGAGTAATTTAAAAAGTTAATAGGAAGTAGTCGAAAGGTTAGAGTAATCGAATCAATAATAACGTCAGTATGAGATACGAACTTCTTAGCCAACCACGGATTCACCATACGGGTCCCGGGTGCATCGTGAAACCTAATAATTGTAGCAGAGAGAGGATAACACGAGACTTACGACTTCGGATATAGGTTTTAGGGTACTTCGATGATCATCAACACTCACCTTCATTACTTAATTAATAAAAGTTAAAACACGCTGACCTATAATTGTAATTATGACCTATACAAATTTCATTAAAATTTATGTACTTGTTTTACTACAATATAACACGTAAAAGGAGACATACAGACATAGCTAATTCTAATAAAAAATTATATAATAAAAGAAAACCTATTTCAGGTACTCAACAATTTTATCACAAAAGTACATATCCCTTTGTAGCTTAATCCATGACAAGAGACGTCTTCAAAAGTAAAAAAAAAAAAAAAAATTTGGATCGAATCCAATTCTTCGACAAAGCGCATAATGTATTCCGTTGTGTCAATTTGAAGGCAAATTTGGCCAATCGCGCGTCATAATATCTCTGTGATCGCTGCGATGCGTCCCTCGAGGCTCGGCTGGACGTCAAAATTTACATAACAAGTGAACCAAATAGATGGAAATGGATAAGTATCGAATCGTAATAAATGAAGACTAATGTCGAAAATATACGTAGCACAATATGTTATAGTATTAACATGACATAGGGATATTAATATTGATAACGTCAACCAAATCGGATGTCGAAATAAAAGTTGTCAATAAGTATTATTGCAAAAAAAAAATTGCCTATCAACGTCTCTAAGGTACCACTTATCTTTATACCAAAAGTAATCATAACCGGTTCAGCCGTTTAGGCGTAAACGCGTAACAAACAAACGAACAAACTCACTTTCACATTTCTAATAGTAGTATCGATTGAGCTCTGTAGAATTTTATATCGTTGAGTTGATTAATTATCGAGTTAATTAATTAGGTATCGACTATTGAAGCTCAGTTTGTGGTGTGTGCGGACTTCGCGTCAATAGACGGTCGGTGAAGGTAAACATCGTAATGAATGAATAATATGGAAGTAGGGCTTTTTCTAATACCCACTCGGATAGCTACCACCCTCAAGTTGAAGATATGCCGCCAAACACTTATAGGTTAACTTAAGGTTAACGTATCCATCACCTTGAACCACATCAAGTGGGATTGTGGCTTAACTTAAAAAATATAAAAAGAGAATTCAATAAAACAGGAGAGGCGTATAAATTTACAAATAACTGAGAGTACACGTTTAAATGTTACATATCTGATAACCGCTTCGGTCTCGTTATTGAGTGTTTCTTAGAAAAAAACAAAGCGATATCAATAACCGTCGAATATTAGCCTCGAAATGGCGAATTCATATTACGTATTTCATTTGTCAAGTTATTGTCGATTATTTTGCGACTTTTATGTTGGTCGTGTTTTTGCGAAATATGTTAAAATAAAAGAGGGTCGTTTCGATGTTCCACTTGCTATATATATATAAATCATAAACTGTTAGAGTTAGCAAAAACTCATAAGAGACCATTTTTGTAGAGCGTTAAATTTTCCACAAGAAATATTGTTTGCCGATACGATCTGTTTGTCCGTTCATGACGTAAAAAATTCCAAAGAAATAACAGATTTTTTCCCTCCCTGTTATTTCCATTTAAAAGTTTGGTTATGGGGGGGAGGACAGAGGGGTAAAAATTAAGAATGAATATGAATATGAATGAATTTATTTTAATACATTTAGAATTGATTTGGGACTGTCGTGAAAAAAAAAATCGGACAAGCCCTAAATAAGGACACCCCTAATATATAATATATATAAGCGATAATAGCTCAGTGGTAGTGTGTACGACTTCGCGTCAAGGGACGTGAGTTCGAATCCAAGCACCTACAATGACCTTGAGCTTTCGGTGAAAGAAAACATCTTGAGGAAACCATAGCATGGTGGTAGAGCTTTTTCTGATGCCCGCCTGGCTTGCTACCACCCTCAAGTTGAAAATCTGTCGCGAAATACCAATAGGTGTGTTCCGGCAGTTGCACTTGAGAGCTAGTTCCTCCTAAGGTTTAGCGTGTCTACCAACTTGGGCCGTATCGTCACTTAGGATCAGGTGAGATTATGACCATAACGACTTTGACTATAAAAAAAAAACAATTCCAAAGTGATGGCAGAAATTGCTGTACATTTACTTCGAAATTGTATACTAACCGTTGTGTAAGAAAAATTCTCTTAGTTTGTGAATTTAAATTCGATTATTTGCGAAGATTGCAGTCACCTTACTCTCGCTAAACACGTAATTAGTGCCAAGATCACTGGCACATAAGGAGAGAATATACAAAGGCTTTTTTTTAATCCAAGCTCGGCAAAATGACTGTATTCTTACTTGGTACTTATTGTACTGTACGGTTGGATTCGAACTCACGTCCCTTGACGCAAAGTCGTACACACTACCACTGAGTTATCATCGCTTCAAAGCTATGGCTTTATTTATCGCTTCAATGGTATTTTGTTTGTTAACGGGAAACGCATTCGCATTGCTCCCAATTTTTTGTATTACTTCCAATACTGATCTAACACTTAACATAAAATGGCACATTATACGGATCGCATTCTGACATCAGCTGGCAACATTCGACTAGGATTGTCAAAGAATCGACCGCCACACACATGGTGATAAACCACAATGCATA
This sequence comes from Actias luna, assembly GCA_039707435.1. Taxonomy (NCBI): domain Eukaryota; kingdom Metazoa; phylum Arthropoda; class Insecta; order Lepidoptera; family Saturniidae; genus Actias; species Actias luna. The sequence goes on along the minus strand of JAZHAC010000003.1, from coordinate 15,741,673 downwards.
AAGCACAGTGGCTCTCGAATACCGAACCATGATCACTAACTAATCCTATGTTAGTTATGTTTGTAGAGTGTATTCACTTAGTACTGATAAGATAAAAAAGTTAAAATTAGAGCCGTCACGGGCCGCTCAGCAGATCTGAAACATTTAATACAATATTATATAATTAATAGAAAAACAGTTAAATAAAAATAAAAAACGACTAAATATATGGTATACGCGTAACTACATTAAGAAACAGAGAAAAGTACGAGAGGGGGCATGATGGCATAAGCGTGCGTCATGCCGCTTACAGTCACGGCAAGTAGGCAAATCTTACTTCTAAGGCGCACCAATAGAGCTTTCACATCAAATACACGTGAATGATTAGAGATAACGTATACAAAGGTTCGCTGTTCGCGAAATTATATTACCTTTAATTTTATAAAAATTTGTTTTGAATTTCAAAAGTTTCAAGATCTCCGTCTGTTTCTAACTTATAATATACAGTTATTTACCGTTCCGAGAACACTCCGGGGAGCTTTGAATTCCAAGAGTTTTTGCTTGTTCGTCAAAATTTATTCTGTTTTATTATGACTTTTGTATTGTTTATAATAAGACCTTATTTTAATAGGCGAAAAGTGACTCGATGCTTTTCCCTTTATAATAATTTTATGTTAGTCTTCCCTGCGACTTCAGGTAACTTTGGAGATGGTAATTTTTGAGACGGTAATAAAAGGTTTTTTGCCCAAAAGATTTATATTACTATCATTAGCATATTTTTGGTATTAAACTCAGTTACAAAATTTAATTAAATATATTAAGTTGTAGTGATAATTAGAAATATACACAATGCATCACAAACGCTTTAATATTTGAATTTCTGTATAAATGGAAATAGAAAACATGACGACGAGTTGTTTAAAAGATAATCGGATCAATAATAATGGCAGGCTGAGATATGAACTTCTTAGCAAACCACGAATTCACCGTAATGGTGCTGGATACATCGTGAAACCTAATTATTGTGGCAGAGAGAGAATAACATTATTATAGGAAGTGGGGTAGACGTAGGGATAAACATTGTATGAAACATTTTATTACGTAATCCAATGTAAACGAAGCCGCAGGTAAAAGCCAGTGAATTTTGGAGATGGCATTGAATAAATTTATAGAACATTTCCTATGAAGGAAATGCAAATGACCCGTGACAGTTGCAGAAGACTTGGAGGTAACGCTGACGAATTATTTATTCCGAATACATTCTGTTTGCCACCACTAGCTGATTAACCGACGCCTAATTGAGTAACGAACTCTCCTCGACTTGCTAAATAGTCGACGGTACTAGGTGTTAGGGTGTGGATCATGGTATAAGCAACAGCGGATGTTTGTAAACACTTGTATGAAAATTATTAATAATTTCTGGGCGCTAATATAACGTATCAATCATATGGTTAAATAATACCTAGATTATACATATAAAAAAACTAATGTTTCCGCCCGCTTTTCCGGTCGAATATAATAGCTCAGTACTCAGAGAAAATGCCCGGCTTTTGTTTTTGTTGTCAGCAAAAATTTCCATACTAAAATGATGCAGGATTATTGGACTTCAAATTCCGAATAGCCGTAAACCGTCTACAAATAATTTCGCTAGGCCAATTAATTTTAAAATAAAATGCAAAAGCTGGTATATACGAAGGTTATCATAGCGTGAATTAAGTGAGACAACAACACAGCTTAAGAAATAAAATCTTAAAACGCTTGAACTATTTCTTCCTGATCACAAATTTAGAGAAAGACCCAAAAGATTTAGAAATTTGTAGTACTAAAGGGCATGTACTCCGTTGCAAGAAGGAGAAATGGAACAAACAGGTGACAATTTGACCCTAGGAATGGCGTTAGAAACCAAGGTTGCAAAGCAAGAAGATGGGAGGATGGAATGCCCTTAGGATTCCTTTAGATAAGAGTGACGGCAGATAGAAAACAGTGGAAGGAGTTGGAGGAGACCTTTGCTGTAAGGCACACCGAAATACGAGATATTCTGTAATACCTGTGCAGATTTTACAGTTATTTCTTTGCTCGATGTTTATTTTTTTTATATTTATATTATTTTTAGATTTTTATTTATGTGTGTAAAATGTTCCGCGAAATAAAGGCTGTAATATTATTATTATTAGCACTAAAGAAACTAGTGTAGGTAAGTGTATCCCACCATCATGTATTACACAAAACCGAGAAGAGAGAGGTATGAGTAGAAAGAATTCTGCCTGTGGAGGTACTGACTCTTAAGTGCAACTGCCGGAACACACCTATTGGTATTTGACGGCAGATTTTCAACTTGAGGATGTTAGATGATTGATTGAGGACATTAGAAAAAGCTCTACCAACATGGTATGGATTCCTCACGATATTTTCCTTGCTCAAGCTCATTGTAAGTAGATTTGAACTCACGTCTCTTGACGCGAATTCGTACACACTACCACTGAGCTATCATCGATTCAAAATAATACAATAGAACTTGAATAAGCGATTAGAGTTTGTATAGACAACCCGTTATTTCTCTAATTAGGGATACATCTAGGGACATATCTAACCTTTTGATAAGCGTTAAAGGTTCATATATTAGTAGAAATTATATTCTTTCTGAATGATTTCACTAAATTAAGTTAATACGAATGTAGTTGCAAGCATATGTAGTTGCTAAACAGATTAAAATGTTGTTTGTTTATTTTTGAGTTTCTCACCGTCTCATAACTTGTACCACGGATGGGACTCGACTATTCGCGACTGTGCAAATTCGTTATCACAGCTATTCTTGCTAAATATATTCCACTACTAATTGTGATTATGCTCCACACTAAAGTCAGACTTACATTTAACATAATTCACTTAATACGAGAGCCTTTCTCTTGTCGCTTTGTTCTAGCGTTAGTGTTATATTTATTTTTTTGATTAATATTTTTATAAATTGCTCTAATAATGGCTGCATTATTACAGTGATAATCTTATAGTGTAAAAACAAAATTAAATTATAAGGTACTTGAGAGAGAAATTAAAGGGTATACTAGTTTAGAATACTGCCTGATAGAGAGGCTGTAAACAAAGGTAGCTAATTATGGACGACATTATTCGGGATGGAGAAATTTTATGCCTGTTTGTCGATGTTTTCGAAGAATATTTAACAATATTCCGATGTTTGGAGTAGTAAGAATGATACGTTTTATTTCTTTTCGGGATTGAGAGGGGTATGTGGGACTTATTCAGCGCTAAGCGCCAGGAATACCCACAGCCATCTGTCGCCTTCCTTGGACTATGCGGGTCCGTGCATACAATCACCGCGTGTAAGAATGTTACTTGACTTAAACTTTGGTCTTATTTATAAGTATTAGAGCTCGCACAACGACGCAACCCTAATAAATTGAATTGTAAAGTTTTAACATTACTACGGGTTTTCGTTCAGGACAGTAACAGTTATTTGTATCTAACTCTAAAGATCAGAATTATAATTTTAAATTAATTTTCTTCCTTTATTTTCTTCTTTTAACATTAATTATATCAGCCCCTTAAAAACCTAATAATACTACAATCTAACTCTTTCGTATATACTAGGTCATACAATTATCTATCACTCATTCCATATAACATTTAACATATCTGACTCGAAGGATTTATTAAAATGCTACGAAATATGCTCATATCTGATTCATTTAAATCAAAACTCTAAATTAACTTAATACTAATAGTACTATTTTTAATACATTCCATAAGACAGTGGTGAACATCATACATTACTGCGTAGGTTGTAAAAAGCGGCGATAGACGATTCTGCGAAAAAAAATTTTTTCGTGACTATTTCTACCCCGTCAATTTGCTTGACAATAGACTGATGTATCTTACACACTGGCGATATGAATTTGATCAATAAACGTTATATTGTAATTAACTAAAATATTTGAGACACGTGTGAAATTAACTTTAAGCTCTCTGCAGTTTTTCTCACCCTACCACCCGTAAGTTGAAAATCTACCGCCAAATACCAATAGGTGTGTTCCGGCTGTGGCACTCGAGAGCCAGTTTCTCCTATAAAAGGCCAGTAACACACCTGCAATTACCCCGGTGTTGTGGATTCCCCTGGGTGGCAGTGATCACTTACCATCAGGTGACACGCTTGGTCGTTTGCCCGCAATTCATAAAAAAATGAAAAAGCCTTACCAACCCATTGTAGGTAGCTTCGAACTCACGTCCCTCGACGTGGCATCCGTACACACTATAATTGAGTTATCATCGCTTCAGTTTCTTTGTTTGCTACGTTTTGACGCCTAAGGGGCCGTTCAAGTAGTGCAATATGGGGCAAGGAGGGTCTGCTAATAAAACGTTATTTTATATTTACGTTATATTCCGTTATTTATGTTATTTTAGGAGTTTATTAGCAGAAAGAGGTAGACCATAGTTATGACTTTTAGGTAATAATCGACACTTGGGTGTTACGTAACCTTCAGGAAGATGGGGGTGGTACAGAAAAATGTTACGGTGCGTTACGTGGGGCGGGGGTTCAAAATTGCGATACGAACGGCCCCTAAGCCGCTGAATCGATTAGATGATTTTCGTATAGATATAGACAGGATGCTGGAGACGTTAATACGCTAATATTTCTCTCTAAAAAACTTATTGGAAGTGGGGTAAAGGGAGGGATAAATTTTGTATGAAACTTTTTATTGCGTCATCCGATTTGTTTGACATAATTAATATTAACGCGAGTGAAGCCGGAGATACAAGCTAGTAGAAGCTAAAAATAAAAAAAATTGAAGTATACTAATTTATTTTGGTGCCACGATAGTCCAATTTAGCTTCATTAGCTATATAAAAAGGCTGTGATAGTAAAAAGTTACAAAATGATATAGTACATGAGAGATCGGTAATGACCTACGAAGCCTTTGTAAAAAATTCACGTAGGTATTATTAAACACCTTGATTACTAATTAAACTGAGTACAAGTCAAAACACAGATTGCAGAGTGATACAAAGAGTTATAGATATGAGAGGAAAATATAAAAGAATTTCCGCTAAAGCCAAACACGACAATAATTCCAACAAACCGGATTTTAGTCAGTTCAGTGAATTTTCATTTGGACAGAATTAATCTGTTGTGTCGTTGATTATATAAATTTTATGGACGGAAGTAAAATGAAACTGAAATTATAAAACTTTGCAATGATTTTACTAGATTTATTAATGTAATTTGAATAGAAACTTGTTAATTGAGGGTACAACCAGAGGTGGCAGGTTAGGGTAGTTTTCTTAAACTTGCCAGTTAGATTTTCATCAGTTATGCATACGTTGAACCACTCCTAAACATGAGTCAGTATTCAAAATAGAGACACTATGAACAGTTCAACACAAACATTTTTTTTTAAAAACATGGTTTTCAAAATCCTATTCTTAACTGACTTCCTCATCGCATCATGCAAACGCAAGACCCTGATTCAGGCTAGGGCGAGATGGGCATATGGCAAGACCCAACTACTGATAAGCACTGGACACTACCCACCAAAACACACCACGGTGACACTTCAAACTCCCGTGTTGCCAGAATCAGAGACAGCATTCGCACATCTTCTAGTCGATACTATACATGTTGGTCGCAGATACCTACTACTCTGCTAGACTACGGAATATAACTACACCAGTTGACCCCACAATACGATATACTTTTTTTTTAAGTGGAATACCTTTATATGCCTTTTTGAGGTGAACATAAATCATGGAACTCGCGTCGTCGGCACCGAACGCTACCAACTTTAATAAAGTTTTTTGCTTTGCAGAGAAGTGTTAGTGACCCATTTAAAGATTAATCCTTGATCATAAATACTTCTTTACAAGACAAACCTAATTCGTAAATAATAATCTATTATCTCGACGATACAATTAACAAGTCGCTTAGTTTTCACTTTTATTGCCAGTCCCAAAATACTACCCTGTTTGGTTTTTTTTTTATTAACGTGATGTTAAAATCCTTTTTACAGACTTCTTCACCGCAACACGCAAACGTATTACCTGGGCTCAGGCCAATATGAGAGGGGCGTCTGGCAAGATTCATCGGGTGGTAAGCACCGCCGAACTACCTACTAAAAAGATCCACGCCAATGTGTAACCAGAATTAGATCTTCTTACATATCTTAGTTCGTGTAATTATAACACCATTTCTATTGAAACATGTAAAATTATTTTGCGAAATACAGTCTCATACAAATCTTGGTCATTTTTCTCCGTTTATCATACTAATACGACGTTATAATGTTGCATCTAAGGATAAGACAAGGCCCTCGAGTATTCCTACTGCCGCTATACAGTCGCACTGCTCAGATCACTGGAGATTCATAACCACGCTGCATTTCACATTTGCACATTCACACGTTAGATACACGGTTCTGTGAGAGGCCGCCATGGCCTTGAATGTGTTGTTGTGTGAAGTGTGTGTTGTTGTGTGTTAAATGTGTTGAAGCCTTGTTATGATCATAGTAAGCCTTGCTTTAGTTCACGATTGTAATTCGTGGTGACCCTATTTGGGATTAGTCAAGACTGCGGTATCTTTTTTGTATGTCCGTCAACAGACCAGGACGAAGTTCGGCCACTTCATGGCTCCCTTCCGCTCGTTACCTCGGGCTAAGTGCCTTAGTGCTCACCCCAAAAGCTCGGTGAAGCTTTAAAAGCCCATAAGGCTAAAAGGGGGAAGGTTGACATTTTCTTTGACACACTCGCTACAATTAAAAAATCACGTTTTACTTAAACACAAATACTTTAAATTATTATATTTTTAAATGAAGAACGTTTTTTTTTATACTTTTTATATTATATAAAACTGTTTTTGAACCTTGTCATAATTTGTATTTATTGATATTATTAACATCACAATTGCTACACCTATACTAATAATATTATAACGAAGAAAGATTTGTATTTTTGTTTGTAACGAATAAACTCAGGAACTACTGGGCCGATTTCGATAATTCTGTCACCACTAGAATCATAAATTAGCCCCGAGTAATAATATTTTATAGGAAAATGATTAAATAAAATTATAGTTCCACACAAACGGAGTCACGGACATAGTTAGTTTATTATATTAAAGTAACTTTAATTTAACTATGTCATCTATAATTAGGGTTACATATAAGATTTTTTTTAACTGTATAACTAACTAACTGTTTATGCTAATATATCAATGTGTCGATGTAAAATCTATTGGTGGCATGTATAAATAAATAAAATAAAAACAATTAAACACAGCCATCGCTCCGCAAACAAATGCATGGAATAAAAATCCATTCAGATCTGTGAAATTCATCGAATGTGGTATTACGATACGAATCCCCTTACAGCGTGTTGCTTCCACCATGGGCCCTATAAATCAAGTTCCAACTCGAGAGGACGCTTTTTTGTCTCGCATTGTTTCATCCGCCCGCAAACGGATGTGACCGTCGCCTCGCAATTTATCACCGCTTTAAGAGTTTGGATGTTGCCAGGGGAAAAAAAGGGAATGAACGCATTGGTGCAACTCGGATTGTGTTGTTTTATTTACGCTAACCGGTGCTTGTCCAATGGCGTTATCTTTGCGACTCGGCTTCTTGATATCTCGGTCTTGTAGACGTGAACTATGTATAGAATACTTTTAAACCCTATTTCCTATCTTTCTACATGATAGACTTGGTATTATTTGCTAAGTACAATACATTTTTTTTATACTTAAGGTTTTAGCGTTATCGCCGTAATCTTACCTGATCTTAAGTGACGATACGGCCCAAGTTGGCAGACGCGCTAAGCCTGTGGAGGAACTGGCTCTCAAGAGCAGCTGCCGGAACACACCTATTGGTATTTGGCGGCAGGTTTACAACTTGAGGGTGGTAGCTAGCCAGGCGGGCATTAGAAAAAGCCACCATACTATGGTTTCCTTACAATGTTTTCCTTCACCGAAAGCTCAAGCTCATTGTAGGTGCTTGGATTCGAACTCACGTCCCTTGACGCGAAGTCGTACACACTACAACTGAGCTATCATCGCTTCAACAATTGTTACTGTCACAGTTTTTTGTAAAACAATCAAATCATATCACAATACTTCATCCATATAGACCATGAGAAGGCGCTTAGGCCGTTTTAGAAAATAACCTAGTCATCGAGAAAAACCTGTAAAAATGTCGATAAGGTTATATATTTTTATGTCCTCAACGCTAGTGTGTACGACTTTGCGTCAAGTGACGTGAGTTCGAATCCAACCGCCTACAATGAGCTTGAGCTTTCGGTGTAGGAAAACATCGAAAGGAAACCATAGCACGGTGGTAGGGCTTTTTCTGATGCTGCCTGACTAGCTACCACCCTCAAGTTGAAAGTCTGCTTCTAAATACCAATAGCTGTGTTCCGGCAGTTACACTTGAGAGCCAGTTCTTCCAAAGGTTTAGCGTGTCTAACAACTTGGGCCGCACTCTAAGCCTTACATATAAAATAATAATAATAATAATAGTAGTTGGAATGGTTTTAGCGAATGCACACAGAAGGGTGTTAATTCCTAACGTCACTATCATTTACAAATTGGTTCACCTTATAATTAGTATAGCCAATGGCAATGTACGATTGCAGAGATCCTGAAGGTTTTAAGCAGTCATTCTCAAAAGTCTTACACAACATACAATTTTACAGCGTGATCAAACGAAAAAAGATTAAAAATGAACCGGATGATAACGTACTAGTGTATTGCCGTAAATTTTTTGTCCCAAAATAGATATTTTCGGAGTAGATTCCGATGCCTACGCGTAATTCGATACTTGAAACAATGGACGAAGACTTACAAAGGGCAAACAACAGAAACATAAGATACAACGAGCCCCTGAAATTACCCCAAAAGGCCCAAACCGCTGCCTTATTGTACTGGAATGATTATGAACCGGGCATCTTTCTGGTAACCAATAACTAATCTAACTTAACAAAGCATCGTAATTAAAACTTTGGTTCTTTGAAGGGACTCGCTCGAGGCGTTTGAAGTGCTAATCAATCTATCTAAATATTAATATGGACTTTATTGTGTTTTATGTAAATGCTAGATTGGGTTGTAATTAGATCGAGTAGTCAAGCAGAGTTGAATACAAAGAAGGTATCTACTTCCCTGACATTTATTGTTTTTATACCTGATATCTGATAAGGAATACAGTTCAATCTAAAATCGACTGTAACCGTCTAGACTTAAGCAATCTTATAAAAGACATTGATGTCATATGGTGCTGTAAAGCTCTTCGCAGTTGGATAAACACATCGTCGTTTTAATGGCAGCGTGTAAGCCTTTTGGTAGCTCGGTGTAATCAAATCAAAATACATTATTCAATCTAAAGAAGAAATAATTTCAATTTGAGATGGTGTTTATAAACGTAAAAACTACCCCCAGTTCAGAAATTATTCAGCCATCGAGAAGAACGTGAGTTCGAATCCGACCACCTACAATGAGCTTGAGGAAACATCGTGAGGAAACCATAGCATAATGGTAGGTCCTTTTCTACTGCCCGCCTGGTTAGCTACCACCTTCAAGTTGAAAATCTACCACCAAATATCAATAGGTGTGTTCCAGCAGTGGCACTTGAGAGCAAGTCGCTCCTATAAAGGCCGGTAACGCACCTGCGATTCCTCTGGTGTTGTGGGTGTCTATTGACAGCGGTGATCACTTACTATGAGGTGACAGGCTTCTTCATTTACCCCCTATTCCATAAAAAAAGAACCGGCATGAAACTCTTATTATCTTTTTAGACACATATTTAACCGAGAAAAACTGTAATACATTGACAATAGTTTTAGCGGATGCTAGAAAGAGGTGTTAGTTGCAGATGTCCATTTCGTTCACTTATTGATCCACTCTGTAATAGCCTTTTGATGACAAGGTCCTTGAACTTACTATTTGGCAAATCGGTAATATGCTTTGGGACTTCGTTATAAAATCACCGGTTACTGCTCTTACCGAGTCTAAAGTATCGAGTGACCAGTTTGACACGATTTCTAGTATTAAAGTCGTGTCGGTCTTTAACACAATCCAGCTTTTCCAAGTTTCTGCGGACAAATTCGTATATTAAATTGAAAAAAAAAGTACTGAGAGGGCTGAGTTAAGATACCGAATTCCGGAAACTGAGCATTTGATGATTCTCGAGGTCCCATATTGTAAAATCTAGTTGATCTAGATAGACATAATACAAGATAATCAAATTTATATTTTTATCATCGTGTACACGACTGTTGCTACCCAGTTGGGTCTCCGCCATGCGGGTTGATTACTTTAAGTCTCGGTTAAGTTTCTAAAGCAAAAATCATTTGTTCCCAAGCCACTTACTCTTTGTGTATTTCATTTTTTTGATGTAATTGAGAGCAAATGAGCCGGCGTGTCATCTGATGGTAAGTGATCACTGCCGCCCATGAACATCCACGACACCAGAGAAAACGCAGGTGCGTTGCCGGCATTTATAGGAGCAACTGGCTTTCAAGTTACCGGAACACACCTATATAGACTTTCAACATGAGGGTGGTAGCCGATCAAGTGGGCATTAGAAAAAGCCCTACTACCATGTTATGGTTCCATCACGATGTTTTCCTTCACCGAAATCTCAAGCTGGTAGATGGTTGAATTCGAACTCACATCATTTCACACGGCGTCCATACACATTACTACTAAGCTATCATCGCTTCAAAATCTTGTCCCACTCCAAGCTGATTACAAAAGCCCTATATATTTTAGCGTATACTTGACATTAAGTTGTCAAGACGTTTTCTTATTGTCTTGTCATAAAAATGAACGAAAGCTGTATGGTGTATTTTAGTAGGTTATTTTATTAATGGAACGCGAACGAAGTTTACTTTGGCTTGTCATCTCATTATGTAGCCTGTTAGTGAAATTACAACTCTAGGGAACAACAGTGGAGTGTGATTCAGTAGTTTTAGGCTTTAAAAATGTATTGTCATCATTTATACGGTATCTCAGAGGTACTTTTGTGGCAACGTAATGTTTTTTTTTTTAGTTATTTCTCAAAATTATTTTTTTATACATCAGTAGTTGTATCGGAGACTCCGTCCTCGTGGAAGTAAAATTTTATTTAATTAAATAAATGTTATGTATCCTATGTGATATAGGGGTAATGTAGCATTATAATGGTGTAAGAATTTTTGAAATCGGTTATGTAGTTTTTGAGTTTATTCATTACAAACAAAAATACAAATATTAGTATAGATTTTAATATATATAATTTTTTTTCTCAACTCACCATCATGAGTGTTTGAGTGTAAGAAATAACTGGTTCTTATATTTAAAATGAATAAAATTGTATTCCTTATAACACACGTACTTAACATAAAGTGAAGCCAACAAGAAAAGAGAAAAAGTCTTGGCAAGTTTTCCACAGATGAAAATAAAAATATATTAGAATATTATTTACAGAAAGACTATAAATTTTAACATTACATCAATGAGGCGCAATCTATTGACAGAGGTTAAATAATCAATATTCTATGATTACGAAAAAAGAATTAAATGTTTAATAATGGTCACAATCTCACCTGATGTTAAGTGGCGACGTGGTCCAAGATGATGGACACGCTAAACCTAGTGGAGGAACTAGCTCTCAGTTACAACTATCGGAGCACACCTATAAGTATTTGACGGCAGATTTTAAACTTGATGATAGTAGCTAACCAGGCGGGCATTGGAGAAAGCCTACGATATGATATATCCACGCTGAATAATTATAATCTTATGGAATATATACGCGGAAGTCGACAATAAACACAAAAAAAAAACATTATTAAAACTTAGTTTAAAAAAAAAACTCTTGCGATTCCTGAATTTTAATAACTTAATCACGTGATTTTGTATACAAACTTAACTTAACATCATTTCCAATTAAAATTTAGTGACAAGGGTCTACGTCGAGCGCGGAGCGGCGCAGTGCGGTGTAGACAGTACCTCCCTCGGCGCCAGTTTGTTTAATTACTCCAACTTGTTTTTCATAATTATGTATCACACATATATACCGATGGATTGATTGAGTTAACGCTGTGAATAAGTGGTAACAGACTTCACAATGGCAACTACGCGATGGAAAGTTATCCGTGGCAAAATATATATAGATCATTAAATATATAGGTAATTTAACGGTATAGTGAGGGCACAGTGCCTTATTTTAAGTATTATAAGTGTGCGGCTTTGAGCTGCCTGTAATAAACAGCTCCCGGTGACCTTCACAATATCATTCGTCCATTGGGCGGGCGGCCGCCCCACGCTGCACTTTCCGGTACACAGCCGACACTCTAGGACCTTTTATTAATAAGATACAAGGGTACGCGCCCTGGCTTCCTCAGCTACTGCTGCCTCTCCCAGTTCCATTCGAGAGTGTAGTATCCCCTTCCCACAGTATCCCATCTACCACAAGAATTCCTCTCAAAATCATCACATCCCAACCCATCCATAAAAAATTAGATAAGTATTATTGACATAAATTTTAACTGATATTAAATAAATTAAAAAAAATATATATAATTGACTACGGAACTTTTAGTATTAGGCATTATTATAGAATTAATATTTATTAACAAATTTTAATACTTTACAAACTTTTTGATTATATAATTATAGGATTCCAGGACAAAAAAAAAAAAAAACAAAAGCAATCATAGCTCAGTGGTAATGTGTACGACTTCGCGTCAAGGGACGTGAGTTCGAATTCAAGCATCTACAATGAGCTTGAGCTTTCGGTGAAGGAAAACATCGTGAGGAAACCATATCATGGTGGTAGGGCTTTTTCTAATGCCCGCCTGGGTAGCTACCACCGTCAAGTTGTAAACCTGCGGCCAAATATCAATAGGTGTGTTCCGGCAGCTGCACTTGAGAGCCAGTTCCTCCACAGGCTTACCGTGTCTACCAACTTGGGCCGTATCCTCACTTAAGATCAGGTAAGATTATAAATTTTTTTTTTTTTTTTTTTGAAAGGAAGGGTGAGCTCCAAATTCCGTTTTGATTACTTTCAAGCTAATCAATATCTAAGAAACAAAAAATAGGTAGACAAATAGAAGAGAAAAGCCACCAGACTGACCTATCTTTAACCATATTGATTATCTGCTGGCCCGGTAGATGTTGTCCCACCTCTTTCGGTGGTTACTAATTCGACCAGGTTTTCCGATGAAGCCCCAAAGCACATGGCTGATATGCCGGGCGGTAAGTTCAAGCATTATGTCAAACGGGTTTTGATGTTAAAAGGCTGTTCTAGGCTGGATCGATATACGAACAATATCGATGTCTGGAATTAAAACCCCTCTTTGTACATCCGCTGATAACTATTATTATAAATGCTTATTAAAAAAATCGATAAAAACATATAGGTAGATCTAGTTTCTTGCGTTTCTCCGCAGTGACTGGGTTATTCCGGGACCGGTGGTAGTGTTAGCACGCGTAAGAGCCTTCTCGGGAACTAAATTGAATAAGGTATTTTGATTTATTTTAAATTGAATATCATTCAACTCGTTTAACAGTTACACGATCACTTACAGACGTACACAAGAATTTTTTTTTTATACAACACGAAAACACAAAGTCAACGCGTTTCCTTCCGCTCCAGTTTTTTCTAAATATTAAAAACCGGTTTTAATCTGAAGTTATTTTTCCACGATCCCTTTTAATTTACTTTAATTTGACAGTTCAATTAACTCGATTCACGGCGTCGCTCGAGGCGTTAGAAAGTGTCAATTTTCGACGACTTTTTATTAAGTGGTTCTCTTCCTTTTATTGTGACCCCTGCAATTTTATTTTAATTTTCCAAATTGATACAAAATATTTTGGTACTTTTGATAAGATAAAGTGCGTCAATGTGTTTTTTTTAACATTTGTTGATGCGATGATCGCTTAGTTGGTAGTGTGTACGACTTCGCGTCAAGGGACGTGAGTTCGAATCCAAGCACCTACAATAAACTTGAGCTTTCGGTGGAGGAAAACATCGTGAGGAAACCATAGCACGGTGGTAGGGCTTTTTCAAATGCCCGCCTGGCTAACTACCACCCTAAACTTGTAAAACTTGCCGCCAAATACCAATAGGTGTGTTCCGGCAGCTGCACTTGAGAGCCGGTTCATCCACAGGTTTAACGTGTCTACCAACTTGGGGCGTATCTTCACTTAAGATCAGGTGAGATTATGGCCAACGCTAAACTTTAAGTATAAAAAAAAGACATCGTGATGAAACCATATTATGGTGATAGGGCTTTTTCTAATGCTCATTTGTTTGTCCCGGTAGTTGCAATTAAGAGCCAGTCTTTTCGCTAGCCTTAGCATGTCTACCAGCTTGGGCAACACCGTGAGTTAATATCTGGTGAGACCTTGCCCATAACTTTATAGTTTAAACTACAAAGAAATGTTGTGGGCGTTGTGAACGCCAAGTGGAACATAGGCGTTGAATGTCATCCCATACATTTTTCCTTTTCTATTTACGTTAGCAATTATTGAAAGACAAAAAGGTTTGCGTTACAGTAAAGACACTACAATACAAATTCAAAGGTCTCCTGTATCACACTGCTGCGCAAGACTCTCGCCAATTATATATTCGTTTCTTTTATATGTGCAGCATAGTGACTACACTGCCCCAAATAGGTATAGTACAATGCAAGTCCGCGGTGACTGACAATGAACTTAAATTCACTGCCAGTGACCGTTGTCATGCTGGCTTACTTACCCTGATTTCTAGATTCGACAATCAAAAGTTATTCTTCGATCTCATTAATGCTGTTGACCTCACGGACCTTCGCAGTGTCACCTAGCCTTCTGGCAAGCGTAAGAGACACTCAACCGAAATAGCAACTGTCCTAAATCGCTGGCATGGAATTATCGGAGATTATGTGTCTAAAATTTTCTAAAATCAAAAACAGAATTTGATTCCCAGAGCAAATATTGTCTATTTACTTCAAAAAAAAAACACTGAAATAAATCTTCCTTAAAAATTCACTTACATTTCATTCTCTGCTCTTTCCACCGGCCCCGCGAGGGAACACTTTGACAGCTTTGCGTCTCTCTACAAGAGCCGACTGTTAATTAACTATGAACCATTCGTGAAGTAGACTCAGGGTCACTAGCTTCGAAAAGGTTTATCCCAATAGAATTGTTGGGTGGGTATTAGAATATGCTGTATGTTTTCCTTCGTCGAATGCTAAGGATCCATGCAGGGATCGAACTCAAATCTATTGACTCGGGTACGGACACACTACCGACTGAGCCATCACTGCTTCAACTCATGGAAGTGCGGACCCATTGTACGTCTTATTCATGTACCGATTAGATAAGGAAACCGGAATTAGGAGTGAAATTTCAAAGACACGTCACATTTTACTTATGGGAGAGAAGAAAGTTATACCGTCGAGGAATATAAAAAGAGAGCTATGCATTGTACATGTAATATATCGTTAAACAGTTCACGTCTCCCATTTATACAATTTGGTAGGTCGTTAAATGGTTACATTTCTTATATTGTCTGTTACATGGCGATAAAGTCGCGTCGGCGACTAAGCCTTGAGTAATAAAAAAAAATATGCAATCCTTTTAAGAATATTAACTTCTGTGAAGTGAATGCTGCTGGATTTCCTTTTGTCGTTCGGTTAAAAAGTCCAATTTATTATTTAAAAGCCGTCCTCTATGCTGGGCATACAAAAGTAAATTTAAAAAGTGACGATAGAATATAGAACAAAAGGTTGTCTAAAACCATGTGGGAACGTTTCCTCTTCGAGTAGTGACCGAGTAGCCCTACCGATATAAGTTCTGCAATTTCGACGTGATTGAACATCGAAGGACGTGTGTTCAAATCTCAGCAATGAGCCTAAGCTTTAGATGAAGAAGAAAGTCATGACGAAACTATAGCACGGTGATAAAGTAGTTCCTGATGCCTGCCTGGCTAGCTACCACCCCCAAGTTGAACATCTACCGTCAAATAACTTGTTCAAAAGGTTCCGGAAGTTGCACTCAAAAGCCAGTCCCTCCGCAAGGCTTTACCAATTGATATTTTTGGGCCAAAAATAACAAACATAACGCCAATCCTATAAAGTATAAAAAATATGATTCTACTTAAAGTCTTGCTTCCATATCTACTTAACGCAGATGCAAATTTAAATCCAACTAATTACTGTTAATAATAATAAAGGCAGTAATAATTTAATTTCTAATAAAATAAGAAAAAAAAAAGTGTATAAAAACGTTTGACATAATATTTTCATTTCATCTAAACAGGTCGTCCGTATTAATCGCACGTCGAACAATTTGCAAGATTTTCAGATGTTTTTCCCCCATATTTTATGTTTTCTTTAGAAGATTTCCTCCGCATAAACAGATTTTAATGATTGAATGAGCACGGAAGTAAATTTTTCTTACGTAAAGGGACAATTGGTTATATATATAAGTAATATATATAGTAGTAGAAAATTCTTTGTTTACCTTGTTTCCGTTTCCGATAATAACGAAGGTATAATGGCTCAGTGGTATTGAGCTTTGCAATCCTTGAAATATTTATCACTACAATAAGCTCTAACTTTCGATACGACAAGACATTTTCTTATGTCCACATGTCTATCCACCACTCACAAGGTGAAATCTATCACTAACTACCTATAAGTAAAGAAAGGCAGTTCCTCCAACTTATTTATCCATTATCTTAGGTGACATCGTCACTTAGTATCGGTGGATATTGTATACAAGTGCCTATAATGAATACAACTAATATAACTAGTATAGTATAATATAGTATAGTATAGTATATATAATATAAATAGTATAGTATAACAAAAATATAACTAGTTAAGGTAGTTAAGTTAGTTAAGAACTTTTTTACGTGAGTATTCATGGAAGTAACTTAGACTATTTGGTGTTTTTTTTTTTTATATTATCTGAATAAATTTAGTAACGATGCTTTTTTATATGAGTACTAGATATTACATGCGGCTTCGCTCACGTTAATATTGATTTGGTCGAATCGGATGACGCAATTAAAAAAATCATACAAAGTTTTTCCCTGTCTTTACCCCACTTCCAATAAGTTTTGCGCAAGAAAACGTAGCCTCCAGGCTCCCATGTATCTCTATATCAAAATTCATCATAATCGATATAGCGGTATAAGCGTAAAAGCGTTACAAACAAACTCACTTTCGCGTTTATAGTGTTAGTATGATTTAAGGAAATAATTTAGAATATTGGGTAGATTGTTTTTCATTTTCATGAAATTTAATAATAAAAAAAAAACTAAATTTTAATTAATTTTTTTTAATTTTTAATTATTATTAAAATTTAATTAAAAAAACAAAAGATTTAGTAAAGATAGACATTTGAGACATAGTAAAGAGTGACATTTAAGACAAGTGCGTCACCTGATGGTAAGTGATCACCACCACCCATGGACACCCACAACACCCGAGGAATCGCAGCTGCGCTGCCAGCCTTTATAGGAGGAACTGGCTCTCAAGTGCAACTGCCAGAACACACACCATTGTATTTGGCGGCAGATTTTCAACTTGAAGGCGGTAGCTAGCCAGGCCGGCATTAGAAAAAGCCCTACCACCATGCTATGGTTTCCTCACGTATTTTCATTCACCGAAAGCTCAAACGCATGGTTGGATTCGAACTGATTCCCCGAGACGATGCGTTCCTACGCGCTACTAATGTGCTATCATCGCCTATACTCACTAATTTTTAGGTTAAAAAATGGAATGTGATGATACAGTATCATAGCGATATGGCTTTTTCTATCTAGCCTGTCTATTTATTAACCTTAAGTTGAAAATCTATCGCCAAATACCAATAGGTGTAATATAGCAGTTTCACTCGAGAGACAGTCCCTCCACATGGCTCCAATAGGTTAAACATGTCAACCATCTTTGGTCACACTGAAATTTAACATTAGGTAAGATTCTAGTGAAAATCTGTAACGAATTTAAGAAAAAATGAAACCGTGTTACCTCTTTATAGAATTTGAAACACAAGAAAATATGTGCCTCCGAAAGGGAAAAATCTACAATTTTCCTAATATCGTTCCCCGGAGCTGAATCTTCGAAAGATTGGCAGAGCATGTACGGATTTAATCGCGCACGCTATTAGTATTCGAGGCAACAATGCCAATATATTGTGACCAGTCTCCCGCACCAATCACGCGTATAACCAACTTATCCAATAACCTATGGTGGTGTTATTCTGGTGTGATATCGAAACAGGCGAGATGAACACCAGATACGATGCATTTTTCACATACACAAAGCTGAAAAGCCTCACTCGTACGTACGTGACTATCTCACATTTTTCACCATAAATTTCACCAACTTGCAGTCGTCTGGTTGGCTTGGAATTTTGTTCACGTGTCAAGAATGAAGTCTTTAAAAAATAATTTTCTTACGACGCAACCTTAAAAGCATCGTTTTAAAGAGAAAATACAAAGTTTTTTTTTTTCAATCAAAACAACACGTGCCTTAAGGCTATCCAAGTTATTTTATTGGTAAAATCATGTTTTCTTTAGAAATATCTCAATGGATATGTAATTACATTGTTATTTTTTTTTTAAATTGATAATCGAAAATAATTCACAAGAAACATTGTTATTACTCTAAATTTTTTTAATAAATTTTAACTAATAGCTTTCTGCGTACTTTGAAATATTTTTACAATTGAGCCCGTGTATTTTTTTTCGAGGCACGTGATGTCCTGAAAAATTTTTTTAAAGTATTTTATCATCAAAAGAAAGCTTTTTAATAGGCATTGTATAAAATGTATTCTTAACGACAAGAGTTGATGACAATACAATATTATCATGACTTTTTTCTAATACCTTTGATCACGCCATAATATCATGACGTGAACACGCCTGCGCACTTGACATATAGTTGCTGGTTTTGTCGTCACATAACCTGTGATAAAATGACAGTGCAAATTCACGTTGTGAAAATATAAACAATATAATAAACCGGCGCTGGTTCTATGTTTATGGGGAAAGGGCAGACTATCGTGTAGGATAAGACTCCATAATTCAGCTCAAGTATCAAACAGCACTGATCAGCAAATTTCATAGTGCCCTATCATTTTATTATTTATTTATCCACAAATCCTTAGTATATTACGCAATAAGTTGGATCAACACCATAAGGATAAACAAAAATCATGGAGATTATTCTATACAAATTAGCACAATTATGTCGAATAGTAACCTCTCCAGCATTTTTCTCTGGGAGTCATAAAGCACCCCGCTACGGCTACCAAGCGGGGTGCTTGGTTGGTAATATGTATAAACTAGGAGTTGTCTTTCTAATGGCCTTTATACGGAGCTTCCCACTCGGTGAGCCCAATACGCCTCTCTGGTGGCCTGCCTGGCATATTGTTAGAGGGTGAACTTAAGCAATAGCGTAACTATATAGTGACCTAGCTAGCAAATGCCTTGGGCCATGACCCAACGGAGCCCTAGGTCCGAGAGGTTAGGTCATAGAGCTTAGAATAACTCACGTTTTAAACAAAATTTAGCAAAAACACAACCAACAAGTACTTACAATTAATTAAAGTTAGACCATATACAAAATGTAACAAATTTGTAATTTGGTATTTAGCCGCAGATTTTCAACCTGGAACTTTGCATTAAAAAAGACCTAAAGGCCTGTGTCGGTAGGTCTTTTTAATGCAACATACTATGGTTTCATCACGATGTTTCATTCATCGAAAGCTCAAGCTCATTGTAGGGGAATTCGAATTCACGTAAGAAAAGCAATATAAGGAAAGACTAAACTTTTAGAACGCACCCATTCGGAAATTCTGCCTATTGAAAATTCTACGGTCCGATCTTTAAACTTTAATGATTTCATTGATATGCCTGCACCTTCGGCCGCGTTAATACCGTTTTTTTTTTTTTTCAAAAAATTCGGATGACGCTATAAAGCTTTGTATACAAAGTTTATCCCTCCCTTTACTCCTCTTCCAATAAGTTTTTCACGAGAAAAAGAAGCCGATCATCGTCTTCGAGTTCCCATCTATCTCTATACCCATATTCATTATAATCGATTTACCGGGTCAGTGGACAAAGAAACAAACTCATTTTCATATTTATAACACTAGTAAGGATTAAGTAGGGATTTAACTAAAACGCACAGAGTATTAGTAATACTATTCGGTAAAATCAGTAACGATTTGCTGGAAACGATTTACCACTAAGACCCCATTTGATGAATTTGCCAAAGGCAATTAGATGTTATAGTTTCGTAATTGAACGTAAGAGTATATTTGAATAAGAAATGTTATCATAAAACTTCCGTAAGGACACATTTTTTATGATAAATGGTGAGGTATCAGCAACTGGCTTATTTTAAAAAAAAACTTTCTTTTTTTAAATATTTTAAACACGTAGACGCCATATAGCTGAATATCGCATAACGTGAATCGGCTATCACTCGTGTCGAAGTACTTGATAGATCAAGACACTCCCGTAATACGGACGTCGCGGGAGATCGACCAATTCATATTCGAAACGCGTGCCCGTTCGATAGAAACCCTATCTTGTGTTATTAATATCGGGATTTTATATTTTCATTAAATCCATCTCCGTATTTATATTTATGCGGCTTTTACCCTTAATAATTTTACTTTCGCTCGCCCGTAGACGATACACGAACACACTAGGAAACTAAGAAAGTTAAAACGTTATGGTATTTTCTACAGAACGAATTGTACTCAATTTCTTCTATCGCACAGTTGTTGGTCTTAGATCATTTAAAAGAATACTATGTGGACCTAAGCTAATATCATAAATTCAAGACCTTGCTGACGAAAAGTCGACGTAAATCGACAGCCAAAGTATGAACAAATGACATTTAAACAAAATATAATATTGATCAAAAGATGACATTCTAAGAAAACGTAACATTCTCAAGTTCATAGAATAATTTTGCAAATTTTAGACGTTATTACAGACATCTATTAAAAAGATATTATTACATGCAATAATTATTGAAAAAAGTTATTGAAATTTCAGTACA
This sequence comes from Actias luna, assembly GCA_039707435.1. Classification (NCBI taxonomy): domain Eukaryota; kingdom Metazoa; phylum Arthropoda; class Insecta; order Lepidoptera; family Saturniidae; genus Actias; species Actias luna. Next base: position 15,720,655 of record JAZHAC010000003.1, on the reverse strand, counting down.
GTTACTAATTGACAGTTTTGGTTTATTTAAATATAACTAAATACAAATCACACATTGATTAATCGATTTCTATGATAAATATATAGAAACGGATGTAAATAATCATTTCATTATTTATTTATTTTCAATTACGTTTTTATAAAAAAATACAAGTATATATGTGCATTCAACAAGCAAGAAACTGTTTAAGTAGAAAATTTAACCCTAATCTTTACAGTCGTTTCCGAGACACGCGAAATGTACGTCTATACATCAATACTAATAATAATAAGACGAAATATTTGTATTTTTATAATTTTATTTGTAACGAATAAACTTGAGAACCACTGGACCGATTACAAAAATTCTTTCACCATTATAATACTAAATTAGCCCTGAGTAACATAGGCTGTATAAAATTTTATTGTTCTTTAATTATAATATTTAAATAAAATTTGAGTACCACGCGTACGGAGTCGCGGACATATATGCAAGAATTGATCGATTAATATTATCAGATTGGATAGATTAGATATATCATGCACGGAGAAGCTGGGATCTATCATTTCTGACGCAATATTGATAGGGGGTTACAGAAATGTGACAGCGTAACGAAGGGGCTGAACGAGATCTAAAAAGGTAAAAGTTTGTGCAACGTATTTTATAAACGACCCCGAACTAATGTCCTTTTTTCCTAATAATTATGTTAACTTATATATATAAAAGGAAACGAAAAGTCTAAAAAAATGTTTATATCGTCAATTCGGGCAAATAATTCAGAGAGATATGACAGAGAGGTAGAAGAGAAATTTCACGTCATCTGATTTAACGTTGAAATTAACTCTCAATAGCGTCATAAAATGCACAAAATGTGCCACTGAAGTGCCTTTATATGTAATTTACGTAGTATCTAAAGCTGAAGGTTCTATCTGAAGATAGCTAAAGGAACTTCTAGTGGGATTTCCAATTTTATTCAATGACGAGGGTTTAATCTCACCTGATCTTAAGTGGCGATACGGCCCAAGTTGGTAGACACGCTAAACCTGTGGAGAAACTGGCTCTCAAGTGCAGCTTCCGGAACATGCCTATTGGTATTTGACGACAGATTTTCAACTTGAGTGTGGTAGCTAGCCAGACCGGCATTAGAGAAAGTCCTACCACCATGCTGTTTCCTCACGATGTTTTTCTTCACCGAAAGCTCAAGCTCATTGTATGTGGTTGGTAACATTTTTGTATTATATAAAAAAAGTTTGGAAAATCAAAAGGTACACGCCTCATTATCTCATTTTATTTTTTATTTTTTTATTTATTTAATAACAATTAAACCACATCGAATCAGACCGTGAAAGTGAAAAGTAATAGAGTTCTATTCCTAATTATTCTGAAGCCTAAGAAAAAAAACTCGATTAATAAAGTATTTCGGTCGTTATCGTGATAACATACAGGTTCCGCACATACAGACACACGGACGTCCAAGACAGAACTTGTTTAAACAGTTTTTAACTAGATTAAATAACAAAAATAAGTGTTAATAATAATGTTTTTAGTTGATATGTATGTGTATATGTTATTGTATATGATAAATAGAGACATTTTAAGTTTGAAAAATCAGTTAATTTGCCTGAAGTGACAGTAGTATCCACCTTAACGCTTTGCTTATGAGACGTGTTAAAATCACTGACGAAGTCTTTAGGGTATATAACATCAAACCACAACTAATAGTTGCAAAGCTGTGTTAAAAATGATACAAAAATGGGAAAAAAAATACTAAACAATTTCCATTTCCACGAGGACGAAGCCCCCTGTACAGCTATATATACATATAATACTAAATTTCATTACACAAGTAAACACATATTATATTTTCTTAATGAAAATGTTAGTTTAGGAAAAAGTTAAGAACGTATTAAGAGATTAATTCTGTACAGAATCCCCGGAGAGGTTTTGTATAGGAAATCCTATTTACTCGATGCGAACACATATATAGGGCAATAATTTATAAGCTTAGGGCGTATTATATTTAAGCTTTTTTATGTAATTGCTTCTAACTCTAAAGAGAGTTGGACAGGCGAAAGTGTCCACGGAAAAACTTAACGGTGCGGGTAAGAAAAAAAAAATTATAGGAGTAAAACGATGATAGCTCAGTGGTAGTGTGTACGACTTTGCGTCAAGGGACGTGAGTTCGAATCCAACCACCTACAATGAGGTTGAGCTTTCGGTGAAGGAAAACATCGCGAGGAAACCATAGCACGGTGGTAGGGCTTTTTCTGATGCCCACCTGGCTAGCTACCACCCTCAAGTTGAAAATCTGCCGCCAAATACCAATAAGTATGTCCCTGCAGTTGCACTTGACAGCCAGTTCTTTCAATGGTTTATCGAGTATACCAACTTGGGCCGTATCGTCACTTAAGATCAGGTTACTTAACTATAAAAACAAAGGTTGTGCATAAGCCTTTAAGATCCCTTCTGCGGTATTCCAGGCACTAAAACTCGAACGTACAGCCGCCCGGAAACGTGTATAACTTGCGTGCGTTTTGATTTCGGGACCACGGGTTGGGGAGAAAAGAAATACAAATTCGATTGCCCAACCGAACCGCGGGAGCGCGTCACGAAGCAGCGAAGGTCATTCGCGAGTATGTCACGAGTGCGTCAAAGATGGCCGACGCAATACATGACAGGGAGGGATAGGGTGGTAAGATAATCGCTCTAGATGACGTTACGAAGAGTAAAAAAAGGAAAATTAGTGAAACGGTAAAATGACAAAAAAAAAAAACAAAGATGCTTAGAGGAAAATTTCGCTGTGTAACGGTCGGCGAGCTTTTTTTATAGTTTATAAGTCAGTATTATATCCACAACCTCACCTGATGTTTATTGGTGGTATAACCCAAGATAGATTTTTTTATAGCGATTTTAATAGGGACCAGAGAAATCGCAGATGCGTCGCCTGGCTTTGTAGAAGGGACTGGCTCTCAAGTGCCACTTCCGGAACAGATTTTCACCGCCGTAGATTTTCAACATGAGGGTGGCAGCTAGCCAGGTGGGCATCAGAAGAAGCCCTATCACAATGCTATGGTTTCCTCACGACGTTTTCCTTCACCGAAAGCTCAAGCGCACTGTAGGTGTTTGGATTCGAACTCACGTCCCATGACGCGGCGTTCCAACACACTACCACTGAGCTATCATCGCTTATACATAGATATACCCCCGTGCCTTATTAGTATACATTATATACATACAAAAAATATATTTTCGTTTATAGTTTTCACTTCTGTAGGTAGTTCTAACGACTGCTTATATTTTTACTTAGACCACAACAAAACGTAGTAGCGAATTTGATCGCACGACGTCAACTGGACATTTCGCAGTTGATTTTTATTGAATCGAGAATGAGAAATGTCCGTCTTTTAAGTTTATAAAAAGAAACGGAATCGGGAAAAGGTAATGAAAATGTTATTTTCACAAAATACATAATATATTATTTTCATGAGAGCCAGTTCCTCCAATGGTTTGTTGTGTCTACCAACTCGGGCCGTATCGTCACTTATGATCAGATGAGATTATGAGCACAATGCTAAGCCTTAATTATAAACATACTAATTAGATAATGATTTGTGTGAAAGCAGAACTGTTTGGTTGTCCGGATAGCTGTAGCCAAATTATCTTTTATCGAAAACAAACAATGTATGGGGTTACATTCTAAGCACTAAATCGTCGATATATTCCAACGTAACACCGCGTAAAAAGCGTGTTTTTTTAATTCGCATACGTTTGAAACACATAATTAATATTTATTGCCCATGTGATTACAGTTTATCCTTTAAACTGTACGATTGTAGAGGCCATTTTGATAAGGGAGAAGGTCGATGACCTTTATATACTATACCGATAACCACGACGCAAGAAGAACTCCGAAAAGTTGGAATGACGTTATCGAAAACATCGAGCCTTTTCAGGAAAAACATCGGAAGGGTGAAAAATCTTAGAAATGTTTTTGTATAGCCTCCTAAAATTATATTCGTAAATTAGAAGCGGTATGTTAAAAGCCACTATTTTAATAGATCAGTGGTTAGTTACAAACAGAAAGTAGTAATTTTTTATATAAAAAAGAAATCCTTTTTAATTACTAATTAAAAAACTCTCCTGTAAAAAGTGCAAATTGCACTTACGTTGTTCTTCAGGTGAACTAAAAATGTTTAATGATTTTTGCCCGTTTTGTAACGTTCATTAATACAGGTTTGCTCCTGTGAGTGATAGCGTGATATTAAACAGCCTAAAACATTTGTCAATAATTGCTCTATCAAATGTGTATAGAATTTTTGCAATCCGGCAAGTGGTTTCTCAGATTAGCTCGTTCAAACACACCGACAAACTTTTCTACTTTGTGATACTAATATAGACGTATAGTTTCAGTTTAGTCACAGTTTTAATATACGTATAAGTTATGTTATGATATATGATTGTAATGAATTTTATTCACATTAAAATAATTTGAAATCTTTTAACTTGACAGTTACTTTTATGAATTTGACACAGAGTTGCAAAAACTAATTAACATTATTGTCTATACATATAAATAAAATTAGAGTGTCTGTTTGTAATATTGAAATAAGCGTTATTTACTACATGTATATGAATATATACGGTATCTACAACAAAATAATTTTTTTTTACAATTTTTGTCTGTCTGTTTGTTCCGGCTAATCTCTGAAATGGCTGGACCGATTTTGACGGGATTTTTATTGGCAGGTAGCTGATGTAATAAGGAGTAACTCAGGATACGTTTATTTTGGAAAAATAAAGTAATGTAGCAATGTCCAAGTACTGTCCAGTACCGCGCGCAGCTCACGCGCATGCCACTGGGCCGTCACGTCGGGCGCCTCCCACCAACGAATTAATATTACTTAAATATATTCATTAATAAGACAGGACAAAGTCTGTCGGGACAGCTAGTTTAAAATAAAATTACAATATTAAAATATGTAATATTTAACTAAATGTGAAATAAATTAATTTTAAATAACTGTAATTTACAAAATGTTGTTGTCAAATTGCTTATAATTAGCCATTTATCCTAATTATTCTATTTACTATACCAATCTTAATTTTTCTATATACTGGTGATACAGATGTGATCACAGATGTGATTTTAGAAGAGATGATAGCTCAGTTTTGTTGTGTGTACGGACGCCACGTCAATGGAAGTAAGTTCAAGACACTGCAATGAGCTTAATCTTTTGTTGAAAGAAAACACCGTGATGAAACCCTAGCATGGTGGTAGGGTTTTGTCTGATGCCCAACTGGCTAGCTACCAGCCTACAGTTGAAAATCCGTCTCCAAATACATATAGGTGTATTCCGACAGTTGCACTTGAGACCCAATCCCTCCAGCAAGCTTCCACGATTTTGAGTCATATCGTCACTTAACATCAACACAACATCATGTATGTTAATTATCCGTGTCGATCGTGTGTCCCGTCATGTTCATGCGACCGTACCGTCCGCCGAGAGAGACCCTACATCACGACAGTGTGGAGGATAACGTGTAAAAGGTCCGGCCATCGCCCTAGCGAAACATTACCCCAGTAATGTCAGCGCTGGGACCCATCGGCCCTTCGTGCTTAGTTACCGCGGTCAGTTGGACCAACTTCGCTGTTAACTCGAACTGCGTTTTAATATACTTCTGTTGTTTAGGATTTGTGAAAAATATGTCTCTTGAGTGTGTGTTAGAAGTTCTTGTGATATTACTTACAATTAACGTATTAACTCCGGGTATATTTAAATACTTGCTTAACTTTAACTTCACTTACTTGAGAACATTTAAATAAATACCTATCATAGTAAGTTAATCGAAGCTTAGATAAACAAAAAACCAGGTTGAAAAATAATATAAATGTATGGCAATTATTACCATTTAAGCTTTATTTAAGTTTTGTGTTAGGTATTCTGATCTTTTAGTATTACGTTAGTGAAGATCTCTCTGTACTTTTGTATGATACTGCAGCAAGTACCCGAGAATAGAAATGTTATTGGATATTTAAAAGCATTTTTTTATTATATATTTCTTCACATTAATAATATCAAATTAAATATATTTAACTGTCAAGAGATGCCATTTAGGAAGAAATTATTATTAAAAAAGAACACGCATGTGTGTGTGTGTGTGTGTGTGTGTGTGTGTGTGTGTGTGTAGTTGAAAATGTGTCTCTCTCTTTGAATAATTTTGCGTCAATGAGTATGGTTTATGTATAGTAGGTATACTGTGTAAAAAAAAAAGTTCCTATGTTTTTAGATTTTACTTGTTTCTTAAATAATATTTATTTGAGTACAATAAATATATATGACTAAACTTTGTATTATACACGCTAAAACATCTCTTCAAAACAGAAGTTTTTCTGTATTTAATGTGTATATAACTTGTATTATATGTATATAATATATTCCAATAATATTTTAAAATTAATTAAAAAAATTATTAGGCATTAGACGATTAAAAAAGCCCTACCACCATGCTATGGTTTCCTCACAATGTTCAACTCACATCCCGTGACGCGGCATTCTTACACGCTACTACTGAGCTATCATCGCTTCAAAATTACTCTGATGACGATTTTTCTTGCCATCGAAAACATAAGACCGGATTTTCCCTTAATATGTTATTCGTTAAATTTAGCGGGCGGAAGAGGTTAGTTCATATATAATTATTTTTATATATGAATATGCTAAACTAACACCGTCACACCGATCATAATGAAAATTATTACATGCATTTGGTCGTGTAAATTTCACGCGACTCCTGAATACGATAGATGGCGTTGTGACACTACAACGGCTATCGGAATAAGCATGTTAAGTATATGATTTAGAAAAAAGATGCTGATTCTTGTCGGTTCTTCTCGATGACTGCGTTACTCTCTGAACTGGTGGTAATTTTGACAATCAAAAGCGCCTTCTTAGAGTCCAAATTGAATAGAAATGTTTGATAGTTTCAAAACTGTACGAAGTTATACAACTACCGGCGGATATACTGTTCAACGTGTTAGTGTTCCGAAGGCACAAGATTTTATCCGCACGAAATCAAACAACGCACCTAAACAAGTTTCAGTTTCAAGAGCGCACCAATGAATGAATTTATCTATACGTGTAGTGAGATAAAAGGAATGTCTGATCGGACGCAAACCTCCAGAGCGCTACTGCCGTTACCTCTGAGAATACAAATGGACCGTGCACATCGAGGCCATCGGCACAAATAAGACAAGATATTACGTAAAGAACTTGCTACATCTGTTTTATGCAACCCTGGTACTCCGCGATTCCGATATTCACTTTATCGGGAACATTCCTCCTACCTTTTTAATTTCTTATTCAGGTGTGTAACTTATTATAAAACTCACGTTTCCATGTTTTTCAGGATAGAAAGAGAAGTATCATCTTCCATATCACCTATTAAGTGCATACAACATAGATCATATAATATTTAATTATGATAATAATACAGAAGATTTAGTAAAGTTTCATAATTCAAAAATTGATTCCACTTTGAAGCGATGATAGCTCGGTGGTAGCGTGTATCATCTCCAAAGAGCTTGAACTTTCGGTTAAGGAAAACATCGTGAGGAACCATAGCTTGGTGGTAGAGCTTTTTCTAATGCCCGCCTGGCTAGCAATCACTCTCAAGTTGAAATCTGCCGCCAAGTACCAATAGGTGTGTTTCGACAGTTGCACTTGAGAGCCAGTCCCTCCTATAAAATCCGGTAAATAGGTCATCCTACATCAAATCGATCTATAGTTGGAATCGACTCCTTTCGATATGGACTATTGAAATAAACCAAAAAAAAAGGCTTTGGTAGAACTTTGTGATGTAATAAAAGAAAACTTCAAGGCAAAATTTATCCAAATCAAAAGGGGTTGATTCTGACTATCAGTCGAAATGATACGGAATGACCCAAATAGGTGTGAGGATTTCCGAATGCACAATGCACATTCGGTGATATTGTTTCTATAAATTAAATAACTATATAAAAAGTTATTCTCCGGCGGGTTACATATCATAATTAGTTAATCTGAATTGACGGTCAATACGTATCTTCCGTGCGAGGTTTCGCTGACTGTGAAATACACATGGGTACGTGGAACGGGTGTTCCCAATTTTCCACTAGGAGGCACACCCCTTCACACACCCTTAAGCATCTGATGCCTTAATTGCGCATCTTCACGGCTCACCGTATCGCGTATGAACTTACATGTTTACTTCAGCGAAATCGTACAAAGTTAATTCGGTAGTACACAGATTTTGGTTACATAATATTTTCCGGGAGAATCGATTTTATCCATAAAATAAAATCTATGACATAGTAATTAAAACATTTTTATTTATCAGCTATATAACAAGCAATTTCTTAATCTAAAAATTTAACTACTAAGTCCATAAAATTTTCATTTTTAACAAGACTAACTTTTACCCCACTCAAAGTAATAATTGAAGGGTAAACATATAGGACAATATAGCCGATGGATGGTAAATGTATAGAACAATGTCTCCTATAGAGGGTAAATATATAGTACAATGTCTTCGATGTTTTAACATCGAGTTACACAAAAACATAAGCTACTTCCGACACAAGTTACAATTATTTAAATTAGTTTAGAATTAAAAGGACCCATAAATGTATAATATATTTGACCTCTTTTCTAGATTATAATTGAATAAAAGAACCAGTGTTTGCTTAAGTAATATAACGCGACAGAAGTGAAAACTTCATTAAAACGTGTTAATAATACGAAAATAACTTTTTTCCTGTACTATATTCATACAATATTAACAAAGTTATTAGTCGACTGGAGCTAACTTCACCCCAACGGGCGTTACATAGCCTATCGTGACGGCTTACTATCATTCAATAGCTATAAAATAACGTGCTCAGTGCGCCGTAAAAGATTTGATTCTAAAATTATGTATAGAAAGAAATCATACTTCATACTAATATTATAAATGCGAAAGTGAGTTTGTTTGTTACACTTTCACAGCTACACATCTGAATCGATTACGATGAATTGTAATATAGGGATAAATGGGAACTTGGAGACGGTGATAGGCTACTTATTTTATGTGGGGTAAAGAAAGGAATAAAGTTTTTATAAAACATTTTATTGTGTCATCCGATTAGTTTGACAAAATCTTAACACCATAATGTTAATAATTATTTAAAATAGCTATATTACAAAACACGGCGAACTCAAACTAGCTAATTAAATTAAAGCGCCACCGAGATATTGAAGTAAAAACGCAGCGGCGGAAAGCGGAGAGTAGAAAACACACACAAAAAAAAAGATAGGTAGGTAGAAATGCACAGATTTGCTCGTTCCTTTGAGAAGACAAAACCCTTCTGTGGAGACCGTCCCGCGCTGCGCCGCGTAACGAAGCGTACGAGACATCACTCACAGAATGCACATACAGAATGCATGCACTGCCGACTGTACATACGGGCGATAGTTACGTCGCGTTTTAAACACGCTCGATTATTAATGGACCGTTTATTTTGAAAGTCCATTTTCTTTTATTTCGAGAAAATTAAAGGTTTACTACTATATTTGTTGATAATGCAATTTCATTTACCGACCGATTTTAAGTTGTACAAAACATGGGATTTTTTTGAGAAATTAAACACGGACTAGTTATATATAAAAAAATTACATTAAATTAAGCATGAATTACGTGATAGCTCATTTTTCCCCAAAATAGACTTACACCACTTTGAAAATAAACGGTCCATTTAATGTCTAACGTCGTAATCTTTACTTGATTTTACGTCCGGCTTCGCTCGCAATAATATCGATTTACAAATCGCACGAAGCAATAAAAAAATTTACACAACGTTTATCCTCCTATTTACACCACTCTTCTTCAATACCTATTAACTTCGTGCGCATGTGGTCTTGTTATCAATAATATAATATAAAGGGGAAATGTTTGTTTGATTTAGAAAAAATATTTATGTATTTTATTGAGTAATTATTCAGGAAGACTTTAAACTGTTTATCATCATGTTATCGCGAATAGGACCAGAGGTATATTGAAAAAAGTTACAACAAGCAAAAATGTCAGTTATTGCCATTTTTAGTTTCACGCGAACGAAGTCGGGGACACGACTCGATCAAGTATATCTGTTACTATTACAAACATGAAGTACTTCTATTGAACTCAATCACATTATGAGAATGTATACGAAAGTTTTTTTTAATATAATAAGAGATGAACATGTTATAATAATATTAGTTATCAACAATATTAATATTTTTTATCAAATAGTTAAACTGTTTCAGAGGTATGCGCATACAAAATGGTAGAAGCAACCACAAAATAAAACGTGTGTGACGGCGCTAACCCTTTTAAGTTTTGTATAATAGCGCCATCTATTATCGCCCGCGTGAAACAGGCCGATGATGACAAACGCAACGTCACAGTTCCCCCACCAGTCGATTCCGCCATGAAAAAAGAAGCAGGGCCTACCGAGGAGTTCAGGTGAAGCTGTAAAAGCCCCTCAGGCTAACAGTATAGTTCCTTTCGAAAAAAAAAAAAATAGCTACCGAGGATCATTCGTTAGGCAACCACTGCCCAGTGCAGATGTCCACAACTTTTTTATTGTTTTGATAAACGTGGTAGTAAACTACACCGTCTTTAATTTAATTAAAGACCATGTCGGACCCCTCGCCTATATGTGCTTAATTTAAGACCATACAATAGAAGTGAAACACTAGTGTATTTCTCTAAGTCTCTCGAGTCGAGTCGATTTCATCCAAACGAGCATAGCACATATGGGTTGTGGATCAGAGTTTCAAAGACTTTCCATAAGAAATTTCATTCCATAAAGTCGTATTTAAATTGTGCTTGACCCGACAGTCATCTTTAATTTGATCGAAAACGTCATACGATAGGAGTAACTTTTTTTTGTCGATGTGGTGTAAAAATACTTCAAATAATTGTCTCTCAGCAATGCGTAATCGTATTACCCGGGCTCAGGACAGGACAAGCTGGGCGTATGGAAAGGTTGAGGTTTAGCATAATGGCCATAATCTCACCTGATCTTTAGTGACGATACGTCCCAAGATGATAGACACGCTAAACCTGTGGAGGAACTACCTACCAAGTTTTTTTTTTTATGTTGCATACAAAAGTGACTGCACTGTACCTGATGGTAAGTACAGTGCAATCCATATCAGCGGTGACTGACACCGAACAGAATACACTGTCAGTTGCGGCTGTCATGCTGGCCTGCTTAGGTGCCTCTTCACGCCTCTTTTGAAAGACCCAATATCATAGGAGGGAAGGAACACGTTGTCAGGGAGACGGTTCCACAATTCCACGGTGCGACAAAGGTAATAGTCGGCAACTTTTTCAACTGCCGGAACACCTCTTTCGGTATTTGGCGGCAGATTTTCAACTTGAGGGTGGTAGCTAGCCGGGCGGATATTGGAAAAAGCCCTACCACCATGCATGCGGTCTTCGTTTTTCGTCGTAAATTATACTAAGAGCCCGTTCAAAGACCTAACATAATCACATTAATGGCACTGAATTATAAATTATTCTTTTATTCACATTTTCTTTTATCTTTCCATCTTTTTAGAGACGTATGAAGGACTCGAAAAATTTTACATGGAAAAAACATTACACTTTTTAAATATATTATTATGTTTCCTGCAAAGTAATTTATTAGACTTGTTCAAAGAATATGTACGCGAAAAATTCAGGTCGGCGAGCGTCACATATCAAATTTCATGACCGTATGTTTACAATTAGAACTTTGCAATGTCTTACATAGTTTTCTCTGGTACCACTATTTTACTGAATTTTTTGAACGATTTTTTACAAGTAGCGACGAACGTCACTGAATCTTGACATGGTTTAGCGATGATGGCGTCGGTACGACAATTAATGTGAGTTTAATTTCCTCCAAAGAGCCTGAGCTTTCGGTGATGGGAAACATCGTGATGAAACCAAAGCACGGTTGTAGGGCTTCCTGTAAAATCCAACTGGTTAGCTACTACCTTCAAGTTAAAAATCTGCCGCCTAATACCTTTAGGCATGTTCCGGTAGTTGAATCTGAAAATGAGTCCCTTGACTAAGTTTAGTTTGTCCACCAATAGATTAGATTGTGGCCATAACACTAGCTTATACTTACTAACATTATAAGTGCCAAAGTGAGTTTGTTTGTTTGTAACGCTTTTATGCTTAACTGGCTGAATCGATTATGATGAATTTTGGTAGATAGATAACTGTAACCATGAGGATGGCCATAGGCTAGTTTTTCTGACGAAAAACTTATTGGAAACGGGGTGACGAGAAGGATAAAGTTTCTATGATTTTTTCTATTACGTCGTCCGAGCTAATTCAAAATCAATAGGAACGCGATCGAAGCTGCAGGTAAAATATAGTAAAGTATAAAAATGGTGACAACTAACATTTAAGATTAAATAAGAGATTAAATAAAATGGATTCCAACAAGTTACGAGCAATAAATTAAACTTGTAAAAACTTGTAGTAAATGAACTTCATAACAGACTTTAATACAATTTATTCTATTCAGTATTCTATCAGTAGTAAATAACTTAACTAAAAAACTTATTTAAGTTTATCCCTCTCGGGATGAATTCATTAAAAACTAGCATTTTGAAAACAAGATTTTTTATGTAGCCTTAGGAAGGATGGTGCAAATCAGGACCCGGTTATCGTCTTTCCTTATTTTAAACATTAGTTCGTTTCCTATTATTATCCATGCCATTTATTTATTTATTTATTTATTTATATATATATATATATATATATATATATATATATATATATATATATATATTATTTTCTCTTTAATTTTATAATTGTGGTTTAATTACAAATTGTATATATAACACGCAAAGTTAAGTATATAAGAACTAAATTCACAATTTTTTTTTAGTATGCAATAGTTGATCCGACAGACCAACGTCCTGTCTAAAATTAATATTCTCGCTAAGTTTTCTTAAATTTTATTAATGTACCGCTCAACTTCCTTAATTTATCCATTCATGAGAACCTTTTCCTGACAATAATTAACACAACAGAAAAATAATTAGTGAAATTTTTCCAATCGTTCACGCGTGATGCGATAACCAAGAAAATTGATTACAAATTGTATATATAACACGCAAAGTTAAGTACATAACTAAATTCATTATCTTTTATTATGCGATAGTTGATCCGACAGATGTCTTGTCTTAACTATGAATATTGTTGGCGCATTGTAGTGAAAAAAAATTAGCGAAATTGTTCCATCCGATAACGCGTGATGCAAAATTAGATACTCATTTTTCTATAATATAAATTTACAGAAAGTCTGTAAAGGGAGGGGAAGGAATAAGCGAATGCCAAGAAAGAAACATCGAATGTGATTTCAAGGCTTATTGTAACAAATTCGATACCAGGATATGATAAAATAAAAGGAGTGAATCATTGCGTTCCACAGAAGCGTAAAATCAAATATAGCGCTTTGTAATATTATAGCAGATCTTACGAAATAACGTCAAACTGTTCTTCACATATTTCTCTCTAATAATATGCATAAATAATAAGATATGCATATTTGTATGTTAGGCATTATAACACCATACACGCTGAAACTTCATATGCAACTGCATTAGTAAATTCATATTTATCTAATTGTTGCTGTAACTCGAGAAATATTCGTGGTACTAAAGTTTGTTCATAATATACCTTCCTAGTGGGATATGAGTGTAACATACTACCCAACTGAAGGAGAATGCATCTGTTCCTAAACATGAAAATGTATTCGCAAGTCTCTGAACACACAGTCGAGTATCAATAAAAGTCACTTTTACATAACCTATCTACCATTCTCTATCTAATGCTATTAAGTGAGCAATTTATCTATATTTAGAATAAAAAGATAGATATGCCGAGTAGTTTAAGAGGTTAATCGGATAAATCTACTGTCAGATTGATATACGAACTTCATAGCAAACCACGGATTCACCATAAGGATGCCGGGTACATCGTGAAACTTAATCGTTGTGGCAGAGAGAGGATAACACGAGATCTAGATTTAAGAGACCCCTTTCGATGATCATTAACACACATGTTCACCGCTCGTGCCTCTCTCCGCGCAGTATAAAACATTCCCGATAATAGTTTACAGCATAAATATCAAAATAGTATTAATAATAGATAAACATATACTCTATATATACCCTACGTTCCTTCGGTAATGTTCCAGCTACGTATGATGAATACGCCTCAAGTGCGAAGATTAGACTGAACCCACAACCGCGCTCCCATCGCGCTTTATATTAAGCGGTGTTATAAACTACCCTCCTAAAACTATATTCCGCCATAAAATACCCACAGCTCTAACGATTTGGATGAAATGTTATATTTTTTATGGAATAGGGAGCAAACGAGTGCGCGGGTCATCTGATGGTAAGTGATCATCACCACCCTTGGATAACCGCAGCACCAGAGGAATCGCAGGTGCGTTGACGAATATAATATAGTTGTATTTATCATAAAAATGCATTATTTCAAACTCAAAACAAGTATTTCTAAAAAAATGATAAATTAAATGCGTGTTTCTTTTTTGTACGGTAAAGGCTCTAACAATTTGGATGAAATATTGTTTTCAGACAGATTCATCATTTTTAATTTACCTATGTAATAAGGTTGAATTTTTCGTAAAAACGCAATTTTATAAGCAAATTATCTGTACTAAAAAGATTAATAATAATCGTGTCATTTTATTAAAATTATTTATTCATACGTATGTAAATTGTTAATATATGAATGTTTATTCAATATTCGATTTGCATTTAAATATATATTTTTCATCTAGCTGTACCAGAGACTTCGTTTGCATGGAACTGAAAGTGAAAATAAAAGAAAAACTAATATATCATAATAGCCTATGTAACTCACGGAAAATATAGCATTCTAATGCTGAATTATTTTTTTTAATCGATCCAGTAGTTTTTGAGTTTATTCGTTACAAACAAAAGTACAAATTCCTCTTCATAATATCAGTATAGTTTTTTTTTTTTATACTTAAGGTTTAAGCGTTATGACCATAATCTCACCTGATCTTAAGTGACGATACGGCCCAAGTTGGTAGACACGCTAAACCTGTGGAGGAACTGGCTCTCAATTGCTGCTGCCGGAACACACCTATTGGTATTTGGCGGCAGGTTCACAACTAGAGGGTGGTAGCTACCCAGGCGGGCATCAGAAAAAGCCCAACACCATGCTATGGTTTCCTCAGGATGTTTTCCTTCACCGAAAGCTCAAGCTCATTGTAGGTGCTTGGGTTCGAACCCACGTCCCTTGACGCGAAGTCGTGCACACTACCACTGAGCTATCATCGCTTCATAATACAATTTTGAAAAAACCTCGACGCATCATTAATTTCAAAGTAACAGCCTTTTACTACATGCAACTGAACGTATTGATAGATAATAACGGAGGTATCTAAAGCTATTTGTATCGCAAGTTTGAAGCGATGTTATCTCAGTCGGTAGTGTGTGACGACGCCGAGTCAAGAGAGATGGGTTCGAATGCACAATGAACTTAAGCTTTCGCTGTGGTAGCGTTATTTCTAATGCCTATCGCTAGGTACCACACTCAAGTTGAAAATCAACCGCCTAATACATATAGGTATTTCTCGGCAATTGCACCTGAGTGCCAGTTCCTCTTAGTTTAGGTGATCTACCATTCAGGGTCACATCGTCACTAAACATAAGGTGATATTGATTTCTTATGTTTACGCGAATATTATTCATTGGAATAAAACTAATTTAAACGGATTTTATCGCGGTTATTTATTGATTTTAATCCCGACGTTTCGAAAGCTTTTCAGCCTTCGTGGTCACGGGGGCGGGCTGAGGTGTAGGTTGTCCAGAAAAGTTCATGTCACTGTGTCTACCTTCAATTTAGTTTTTATTATTAATGGTATTCCGATCTATGCAGAAAAAGCTCACTGTGTCTTGAGGTCTGGCAAATGGTATTTGGGTTCCGATTTAATTAAATGTATAATTGGATTCCAGGCTTGTGCTAGCTTCCAACCATCTTCTCTATTGAAATTTGGATGTTTTTTTTAATTTTAATATCCTCACGAATCATCCTAGGTAGGAATCGTGGATAGGAATAGTGGATAGGAAAAAATTAATTTGAAGGTAGACACAGTGACATGAACTTTTTTGGACAACCTACACCTCAGTCCGCCCCGTGACCACGAAGGCTGAAAAGCTTTCGAAACGTCGGGATTAAAATCAATAAATAACCGCGATAAAATCCGTTTAAATTAGTTTTATTTCAACAAGGTGATATTGTGGCCTTAAGTATAAAAGTCCACCAGAACGAATTCGCAGACACAACTTGTTATATATATAAATATAATATGAGTACCTTCAAGAGCGAGTTCTTTGTTCTGAAAATGATTCCAAGATGTGTATTTACATCTGATAAGAGTGGTTTATTCGTCGAGTTAATTCACTGGATGGGATATATAGCCTTTAGAATTTTTGGGTACCGTTACAAAAGTAATATGATTTATTAGTTATCTTACTATTATTTGATAAGTAAATAATATTACAGTTTTAATTCAGTATAGTTTCATTTTTGAATTCACTTGAAATTGGCAAAATTGTCTATTGTAGATTCCAAGAGATATGTCCTTACATCTGATAAGAGTGGTTTATTCGTCGAGTTAATTCGCTGGATGGGATATATAGCCTTAAGAAGTTTTGGATACCGTTACAATAATAATAAGGTTTGTTAATTATCTTAGCTTTGTTTGCTAACTAAATTTATTTACAGTTTTAATTCATTACAGTTTCGTTATCTAAGTCACTTGAAATTGGCAAAATTGTCTATTGTAGATTCCAAGAGATATGTACTTACATCTGATAAGAGTGGTTTATTCGTCGAGTTAATTCACTGGATGGGATATATAGCCTTAAGAATTTTGGGTACCGTTACAATAATAATAAGGTTTGTTAATTATCTTAGCTTTGTTTGATAACTAAATTCATTTACAGTTTTAATTCAGTATAGTTTCATTATTGAATTCACTTGAAATTGGCAAAATTGTCTGTTGTAGTTGGCATTTTAATTAAAAAAGATTTTATTTTACATTTAACTTATGTATTTTGAATACATATGGGTATCTAAATATAACAGTCAACTCTTTTTTGTATTTAAAAAATCGAATAATACCATATATTTCGAGCATTGGTGTCTGCAGTATACTTTAAAGAGATACATTTTATTTCTATTCGCGTATACATATTAATATTATATAGAGAAAAACTTTGTTTGTTTATTGGAACGTGCTAATCTCAGCAAGTATAAGTCGATTTCTAAAAAATATGGTGGTAGTGGTTTTTCTAATGCCCGCCTGACTAGCTACCACGCTCAGGATGAAAATCAGCCGCCAAATACCAATAGGTGTGTTCCGGCAGTTGCAGTTGAGAGCCAGTCCCTCCACAGGTTTAGCGTGTCTACCAACTTGGGCCGTATCGTCACTTAAGATCAGGTGAGATGATGGCCATAACGCTAAACCTCAACAATAAGCAGAAAAAGCGATGAAGTGGTGATAGCTCAGTGGTAGTGTGTACGATTTCGCGTCAAGGGATGTGAGTTCGAATCCAACCACCTACAATGAGCTTGAGCTCTCGGTGAAGGAAAACATCGCGAGGAAACCATAGCATGGTGTTAGGGCTTTTTCTAATGCCCACCTGGTTAGCTACCACCCTCAAGATGAAAATCAGCCACCAAATACCAATAAGTGTGTTCGGGCAGTTGCCCTTGAGAGCTAGTCCCTCCACAGGTTTAGTGCGTCTACCAACTTGGGCCGTATCGTCTCTTAAGATCAGGTGAGATGATGGCCATAACGCTAAACCTCAACAGTAGGCAAAAAAAAAACATAAATCAAGAAGGCTTGAGTTTGAGCACCAATAGGGGTAAAGCTGCATTCAAAAAAGCTATAAAAACGGGCAAAAAATATTAAATAATTATTCATTTTCCGCTAACGCAGTAGCAGGCATAAATAGTTGTTAATAAATGAAAAATTATACTGAACCCTGCAGCAAACAATGGAACATTCTTTGCAAACTCCATTAAATGCTATCTCATTGTGTAATGGTCAATTCTTCCTCGTACATCAGATAGCGGTGAAAATGTACGGCCGTATGTAACGCGAACCTTGGAATCGTCTAGGGAAAACATGTTTATTTATTTTCCATTCAACCGTCTCTGAAGTACGCGGAAGTTATACATATTATTAAAATCAGAAGCGCTGTAGTTTAAAAAAAAAACAGATCGATAACAATGACACGATGAGAGACAAACTTCTTAGCAAACCATAGACCTCACCATGTCGGGTCCATCGTGTGGCAGAGAGGAAAACTCCGAGCAGTTTCCGAGACTTGTGACACGGATGTAGGTTTCAGGGGACCCTTTCCGACGCGCGTCAACACTCACCTTCACTATTCGTGTTTCGCTTCCTACCGTCCGTTCGATGATGTTGCACCTACCTCCGATGAATGTCTCGCCTCGAGTGCTTCGTTTTGACAGAACGCAATAGTCTCGTTCGCATTGTATTTATATTTGACTGAGTACCTTTACACTTACCGGTGTCAATAACTACCCTTCTAAAAGTCCCTTCTCACAATATGTATACGAGAATCGCCCACACAATAGTATTAGATTAACAATAATATTAATTATTAAATAATAATAATATTAGATTAATAATAGTTAATAATATAATAAATTAAATAATCGAAATAGAATTAACAGGTTACGTATAAAGGAAGCAAACACTTCAACGTATAATATAATTATGTCCAATCACTGACGTAATAAAAATTCTCAAAAGACGGTTTCCTGTTAGTGTTTTATATTTACCCGGCATTTTTTTACCGCCCGAGAAAAGATTTTACGTGTTTACCTTATGAAAACATAAAGTTATCAAATGGATATGACAAAGAGCCGCTATCAGATTGATCTGGCTTTACCAGGCCTCGTTCCGACGGAGTCAAAGGGACGTAACGAGGTGAAAAGTGAACGGAGGTGGAGCAAACATTGAGTAAATATAACATGTTTTTTCATGAGATTACAGCTTGATTCTATTAACGTTTGATTTTAAGGGACGCCGTTAATGTATTAGCTTGTTAAATTTAGGAAATACTGCACGTTAGGCTGATAGCTCAGTGGTAGTGTGTACGACTTCGCGTCAAGGGACGTGAGTTCGAATCCAAGCACCTACAGTGAGATTTGAGCTTTCCGTGAAGGAAACCATCGTGAGGAAACCATAGCATGGTGGAAGGGCTTTTTCTAATGATCGCCTGGCTAGCTACCACTCTCAAGTTATATACTTGCCGCCTAATACCAATAGGTGTGTTCCGGCACCTGCACTTGAGAGCCAGTTCCTGCACAGGTTTAACGTGTCTTTCAACTTGGGCCGTATCGTCACTTAAGATCAGGTGAGATTATGGCCATAACGCTAAAACCTTGGGTATAAAAAAAAATGGATTGGCGACAAACGAGCAAGCTTCTCACCTGATGGTAAGTGATCACCGCCACCCATAGACACCCATACACCCAACACCAGAGGAATCGCAGGTGCGTTGGCAAAGCCCTAGGATAATGCTATAATTTCCTCATAACATTCCTTCACCGATAGCTCAAGCTCATTGTAGATGGTTGGATTCGAACTCACGTGCCATGACGCAGCGTTCCTACATGCTAGTACTGAGCTATTATCTCTTCGAAACATTATTAGTACATCCAAGACTGGATATACATTATACCCTTTCATTGCATGTTTATAATGTGCTCCGAAATACAGGGACGAGTAGCTTTAAAAAAAAAGCAAGGTGCAAAACATTTTCATATTGTACTTACACCGAAACTTACACTATTGAAACCCGGAAAAACTATGCTCAAACTAGCTGTCAATTGCTCACTACGTTGGACATATATATATAAATCCGAATCGAAAAACTTATTAGCCCATAAACGTCTACGAAAAATTCGCAACGAATCATCATAATCCCATCGACATAAGTTCAGTTATTTTGTCGTTACTTAACGTCAAAGGAACTGTATATTCTTTAGATACATACAAGCTATACAATGAAATCAAGATATTTCCGAAACTAATAAGCCTGATTTGAAATGTAGCATGGATGTTCCTTTCACAACGTAGGCGACCGCTAATTACAAAAGGTCGGAGGCATCATTACCTCCTAATTAACGATACGTTACAAAATTATTATATACAAACGAAATTTTCCAAAAGAAACCAGCACAGTTTTGAATATTGAGAGAAAATAACCAGTTCACTTTTGGATAAAAATAAATTATACAATTAAGAACGCAAATTTTTTAAAAATCATTTCACGTTTTCATAAACGATAAGCGAAGTCGAAAAGGAATAGCCTAATTCAAATAAGGATTTCAAAGATCCCGAGTATCAGTGAAATCCGCCCGCCCATGACTAAAGTTGTACACCCGCATCCGAAAGCTGCCTATCAAATATATATGTATATATAAAAAAACCTGAATTATCATACAAAACGCCAGTAAAATTGGAACGCAATCCGGCAACGTCACGTTGCCGGCTCGGCGCCGTAACCGGTTTTATTTTCCGGAAAATTGGCAAGTCATAATAATACGCTGACTTGTAAATAAGGATCGGCATTGGCCCTCTCAAAGATTCCTTTTTACGCAACATTACACTATTGATCGGGTAATGTTATGCTGTCACTACGAGCGGAAGCGATTTATCGCGTTCAAAAATAGTATAAAACCAATTTATGTTTTAGTGTCGATATCAACTATTGAAAAGATAAAATGCATCAAAACTCCATGAAAATAAATTATGAATGCTAGAGAAAGAAAGAGACAGATAAAAGAAAATTACACGTAGCAGAGATACGAATGCTACGATTGATGTGTGGAGTGACTAGAGTTGTATGAAAATAGTACCAGTGATAAAGAAATTGATGGGTAATAAGTTAACGTAGTATGGGCATTTTATGAGAAGAGATGAATGCCATAGAACTAAAAAAATGTTAAGTGAAAAAAGGACGGATGTAGGAAAAGAAGGTCGAATATGATATGGTTGGATTACCAGTGGAATGATATACGTACATTAAGTGTAAAAACTGAGATGACGGCTGATAGAGTAGGGAAAGAACTTCTCATGCCGACTCTACCTTAATAAGGTAAGACATATGAAAAAGTAGATCAATCGGTCAAATTGGGTCAAAATTAAAGTAAATCAGTTGACCATCAAAACTTTACAACCAAATTGACCCATTTTTTAAACAAGCAAAAAGCGATTCTTTAGATGTGCTCGCGAATTTTTCTACCTATTAGGTAATAATTTTGAAGACAGTTTATATTTGAATGCATGGAATATTATTATGGAAATTCATACGTCAAATATTTTTTTTTTATTTTTTTTATCCAAACATAAAATCTGTCATACGGATTTCTTTTTCTTTTCTGAACATATATGAATAATACAATAAAATACTAATAAATTAAAATAAATATATTATATTCTACTTTAATTTAAAGTGGATAAATTAATATTTGTTTTCAATTGATAACATATCTTAATATGAATGGAAAATGCTATGTTAAGGCTCAAGCCATGAAGTGTAATAGCTTTCCAGTAAAGTTTACTACAAAAACGCATAAATTGTAAAACTGTAATATTTCATAATTTAAAATCGAATTTCTTCATCTACGCAGCCAAAGGGTAACACCATTTATTCGAGATATTTGTTCTTTTATAGTCGTGTAATTTATATTATTGGTTACTTTCAGTGTAAATTAGAAAGCAGAAGCTTCAAAATCTGCTAATAAATTCACTGACTAAAATATTGAACTCGGATTCCTTATCCTGTGGAAACTTTTTTTTATTATATTATTGGATAATGAGAATCGTACATGATAATTCATATTGTTAGTCATCAGTATGTCAAAGTTCAGTAACACTGTCCAGTAGATTCAGAAAGATAAAAACAGACAGTCAAACGGATAGATATTCTAAATTAAATATATTTCGTTTATACATAGAAACAACAGTACAAGTCGTTTATGATTTCAATGATATATTTATTATAAAATGAATTCAAAATTAAAATCGCTCGTTTGTGTAACAAATACCCGACCTTATATGACATTTCGTCTTGATTATTGGTGACATATTTTATACGCTGTTTACATATTTAGTCGGGCGTGTGGCAAGCTGTCAAGCTTGAACTCATCACTCATACCATAGTAAGAAATCTTGGCAAACTACAAAGTTTGTTCGTACTGACGCTCTAAACCCAGCATGAAGTTCAAAGCAAATAGTTGTAAATGAAGTTAATAGGATGTACATTCTAGTATGTAAATATTTTCGAGTCCGATTATTACAAACTGTGTAGTTGTAACGTGATAAAATATATAAAGAATCATTTAGAATTAATTCTATTAGGTATATTTGACGATATTTGGATAATAGAAATGAGCCACTTAAGGTCCTCCTTTCTGTTGAATAAATTGTCTAAATTCTATTATAAATATAAACACCTTTCGCTTGAAATTTTTACTTTTACTTAAAACCTTATTTTATTATTTGAAATTGTGTTTTTTATAGAACCACGGCTAAGCGATAGTACTACACGATTAATCATTGTTAGTACAGCACAATCTTAATAGAATGGTGACATCCGGTACAGTAGAAGTTCATCAGAGGTAGTCGATGTCATATTAACATGCATGCCGCTCTGCTAAGTGATACACAATGTTCAGATACCCTGAAACTGGCATGAAAGTCAAAGCAATGGGTTTAACTCATGTGTATGGAGTTCTCGATTCATCCGAGTCCCAATTCCATCTTATTTCCAATTCAATCGCTTATCTATTGACTTTATTGGCAACCTAGAAAATAATTTTCGTAAATAAATTTTATGCCCTAACCAGTACCATAAAAATAATCTAATACCACCAAAGATAATTTATACAAAACAGTATAATTTTTTATTATTATTTTATTAAATTATTGATATGATCTCTAACCCCATTAGCAAATATCATGTGTTGAAAGTATAATTAAGCATATATGTCCCTATGACACTTTCTGCCTAATAAAATTGCGCATGGTAGTATGCATGGTGGTAGGGCTTTTTCTAATGCCCGCCTAGCTGGCTACCACCATCAAAAGTTGAAAATCTGCCCCCAAATACCAATAGTGTGTGTTCCGGCAGTTGCTAATTGCAGACAATCCCTCTATTACGTTTAGCGTGTCCACCATTTTAGGCCCATCGTCACTTAACATCAAATGAGATTGTGGCTATAACGGTAGACAAAAAAATTACAACTTAAACGTCCTTTTTAAGCTATAATTTTTCTCTTAGTAATTTTTTTTGTTATGTTGGTTAAAGTTTAAATACGTTTGAAAGTGCCACTAGTGGGAGAAAAGTTGAAAGGGAATCTCTTATCTAGGTTTGAACATGTCATGATAAAAGAGGAAACGAATGTGATGAGACAAATTATATATATGAAGGATGAAAAGGAAGAGGAAGACCAAAGTAGAGATGGATAGAGCACGTGAGAAATTAGTTTTTTTTATATAGTTAAGGTCTAGCGTTATGGGAATCTTACCTGATCTTATAAGACGATACGGCCCAAGTTGGTAGACACGCTAAACCTGTGAAGGAACAGACTATCAAGTGCAGCTGCCGGAACACACCTATTGCTATTTGGTGGCAGATTTTTAACTTGAGGGTGGTTGTTAGCTAGGCAGGCATTAGAAAAAGGCCTACCACCATGCTATAGTTTCCTCACGACGTTTTCCTTCACCGAAACCTCAAGGTCATTGTAGGTGGTTGGATTCGAACTCACGTCCCTTGACGCGACAATGATGAGATTTTTCTTTTGTATTACCTTTACAAGAGATCTACAATTTTTCAATAAAGAAAATTGATAAATTTCGTCCACATCCGTAAGAATAATTAAAAACGTATCAAATATCACTTCTACGTAACGCGTAATAAGGATGCAAATAGTGGCGGATAACATCCACAAGTATAAACCTAGATGTATCCGCGAGCCCATAATACGCCTGTGAACTAATTTCGGGCGGCGTGGATGGCCAGAACAGCTTTATCTCGACCATAAGGCCGCCGGGAGGCAATTCCGCAAAACAAAGGGCCCATGTAACGGCCTTACAATTTCGGACTAAGATATCTGTCGATCGGTCGACGGATAAACCGTGTAACGGACGTTAAAGTAATCAAAGATACACTATTCGACATTAACTACTTCGCATACGTTGTTTATTTATTGATCAACCGTATAAATAAAAAAAAATATGTTAATATTATTTATTTTAACGTAAAATTAAAACGCCATCTTTAATCATATCAACGGGCGCGTACAGTCAATAAGGTAAATTAATATATATATAGTATAAATATTATGACAAAATAAGTAATTGGTGACACAAATAAACGTAGTGAAAGAAAATAAAATTAATATGAATAATTAACGTCGAAACTGTTCAGTTCCGGTTTATTTTGGTTAAATGTTTTTAAATTTTTAAATAGTTTTCACTTATACGTTTTTATACCTTATAGATTTAGCGTGATTGCCACAAACTCACCTGATTTTAAATGCCAATGTGATCCAAGATGACGGCACGCTTAACCTAGTGACGGGACTGGCCCTCAAGTGCAACTGCTGGTACATAGAGATATTTGGCGATAGTTTTTCACCTAGGAGACGTTAGGTAGCCAGGTGAGCATTATAAAAAGCTCTACAACTAAAATATGGCGTTCCCGCGATGTTTTCCGTCAACGAAAGCTTGGATTAATCGCAGCTGGAATCAAATTCACGTCCATTGATGCGGCGTCCGTACACGCCACCAACTGAGCCTTTAAATTCTAATGACTAAGCTTCGTAATAAAAATAAACACTGTTTAAATATATTTAGCGTACAATTCGCATGGTAGTAGGGCTTTTTCTAATACATGCCCGGGTAGCTACCACCCTGAAGTTGAAAATCTGCCTCCAAATACCTGTAGTGTGTTCCGGCGGTTGCACTTGAGAGCCAGTCCCTCCACTAGCTAGTGTCCATCATATTGGGCTATATTGTCACTTAACATCATGGGAGGTTATGGTCATAACTATACACCTATAAACTCTGAAAGAAAGGAATTGTCATAGAAGTTATTGGCGGGATTTGGATCTGTCACGATGTGATCTATATTTTTATTCATATACTTAGTTATTTAGCCCTGAATTGTGTAATAAAAGTGACATTTTACGTGATGTAGTGTAGCTGAAGAGCATAAGTGAAGTGAATTATAAGTAATCATTCGGAATATGATAGATTTGGTGACACAAAACTCCCGAGATAGCTTCAACAAGAGTTTCCATTTTGTCGATGAAAGATTCATCTGTCCAAAATGTCCAGATCTTATCACTTGAAAATGTCAGTAATAGATTGAAGCGATGATAGCTCAGTGGTAGTGTGTACGACTTCGCGTCAAGGGACGTGAGTTCGAATCCAAACACCTACACTGAGCTTGAGCTTTCGGTGAAGGAAAACATCGTGAGGAAACCATATCATGGTGGTAGGGCTTTTGCTAATGCCCGCCTGGGTAGCTACCACCCTCAAGTTGTAAACCTGCCGCCAAATACCAATAGGTGTGTTCCGGCAGTTGCACTCGAGAGCCAGTTCCTCCACAAGCTTAGCGTATCTACCAACTTGGGCAGTATCGTCACTTAAGATCAGGTGAGATTATGGCCATAATGCTAAACCTTAAGTATAAAAAAAACCCCTAAAGAGGACTGAGTTGCCAAGAATAAAAAAGAAGAAATACGTTTTCATACCACAAAGTGAAATCTCAATCTTGGAATTTATGACACAAGTGCGTAAACACCGTGAAGTGTAGGCTGACCGAACTCACCACTTACCCCAAGTTGTAATGGAGGTGTTGAGGTATGTCTGCCAGGGGAAATCTTTTTATTTAGTTACGCCATTACCCTGGCCCCGGGGGACAGGACCCGCTCGTTTATGACATAAGTGAGCAATGGCTGTTTGTATTTTGTAATTTTATTTATGGCAACCTTTTTTAATTAATCTAATATAGCGAATTAAGATACACCTCTTCATATTTATAATAATATTAAAAACCGGAAAAGTTTGTTCGTTTTAATCTTAGAAACTAACTGTTACATTTCAAAACTTTATTTTTATTCGGGAATGCTTTAGTCTATATCACATCACGCTACCACCGATAGAAGCGAAATTGTACTGAAAAAAGTAAGAAAAACGGGCAAACGTCCTTACTAATATTATAAGTGAGAAAGTGAGTTTGTTTGTTACCCTTTCACACCTAAAATGCTGAATCGATTATAATGAATTTTGGTATAGCAATAGATGGAATTTGTAATAACAGTTTTGGAACGAAGTTCCTTATCGCGCGTTGTGAAAGGGGGCTGGACGGAAAAAATTCTCACGAAAAGTTGTAACGACACTTTTTGCTATAGTAAGCTATTGTAAGCTGTGCGGCGTGCGCATGTTTCTCTGTCTGTCTCTCTCTCTCTCTCTTATAGAAAGCAAGCCAGATATTTTCATTTCTATTTCGCATTGAACAGTGTGGTGTCGTGACGATTACTTTTGTTGAGTGTATACAGGTTTTTTGTACATAATAAAAAATAATAATAATAATGAATCCTGACAGTGTTTAAAAAAATATTATTGTAACTTAAAAAAAATATATATTACAATTCCTTCACTAATTAATCGAAAGGAACTTCGTTCCATCCGGGTGTCCCTTGACACCTCTCAATTTTTTTTTATACTGTCGCGTATTGTATGTATTATATATAAATTAAATGCGGGTCTAAAACGCGACTTACTTTTCAATAATTAAAAGTCGGCTGGTGACCCTGGCTGTATAACCTGGTTGAAACTTCAAGCAATTATTACAAAGTATGTCGCATTTTAGACCCACATTTAATTGCTATATTATAAGAAATAGATGGAAGCTTGGAGACGGAGATAGACTACTGTTTCGCGCGAAAACCTAATTGGAAGTGGGGTAAAATGAGGAATAAATTTTATATGAAACTTTTTATTGCGTCATGCGATTTGTTTTTGTTTCTAAGTAATAGCGGGCAAACAAGCAAGCGCGTCGGAGGAACTGCCCCTCAAATGCAACTGCCGGAACACACCTATTGGTATTTGGCGGGAGATTGTCAACTTGAGAGTAATAGCCGGGCGGGCATCATTCCAGTTTCCTTACGACGTTCTCCTTCACCGAAAGCTTGCGTTCATTGTAGTTGGTCGGATTCGAAACCGCGTCCCATGACGCGGCGTTCCTACACATTACCACTGAGCTATCAACGCTTGGAATTGGAAGTGGAGCAAATAAGGGAATAAAGTTTGCATAGTTTTATTTATAGCGTCATACGATTTGTTTGATAAAATCGATATGAACGTATATAAATTTTTAGATTCACGTGATCGAAGTCTCAAGCACATGGACAGCTGATATTATAAAGTGGAAAAGTTTGTTTGGACGCGCTAATTTTAGAAACTACCACTGGGATTTGAAATATTAGTTTTATATGTAATAGTGAATTCACTGAGAAAGGCTTTGGGATATATATTTTTTTTTATAGTTAAGGCTTAGCGTTATGGCCACATTTTCACCTGATCTAAACTGACGATATGGCCCATGTTGGTAGACACGCTAAACCTGTGGAGAAAATGGCTCTCAAGTGCACCTGCCGGAACACACCTATTGATATTTGGCGGCAGAATTTCAACTTAGGGGTAGTATCTAGCCAGGCGGACATTAGAAAAAACCCTACCACCATGCTATGGTTTCCTCACGATGTTTTCCTTCACCGAAAGCTCAAGCTCATTGTAAGTGGTTGGAATCGAACTCACGTCCCGTGACGCAAAGTCGTACACACTACCACTGAGCTATCATCGCTTCAAACTACCGCCGATATGTGTAAAGCTGTATTGAATTAGTTAGATGCTATAAATCCCATATGTAGGGGGGTTCCGATTGCCTCAGTTTTCTCCTCCACTTCTCTCTACCCTCGATATCGTCTTCAGAAACTTGGCACTCCTTCATGTCCTTTTTCGCTTCACTCGTTCACCTCGTCTTAGTTCGTCCGCTGAGACAAAAATTATTAAATACATTTTTAACATTTAAATGACACACGTAGAGTATTCCCTTACAAATACAATTAGACCAAACGAGAATTTAACAACATCACATACAGTGATCTTTATAAATTCTTAAATTTATTTCCTTCCTTTTACTTTTCTCATTTTTTTTCCAAGTTTTCCCTTTGGTTATTATTCAATTATTATTTTATTCCGATCATAAATACTGTACATATTTTGCACTAATATTCAGTTTTTTTTCTGTGTTGAGTTGCCGATCTATTAATTGCGCATGTGTAGAGAAATAAAGAGAGTATGGGGCAGAATGAAAACCAGCGCTGTGTAGTGCAGCCATACAGCATTAGCTGAGTTAAAATAATATTACCCTTATTTATTATAAATTCCACGTGAATGAAGTTGCGAACACAGCTATATGATATAATGAGATATAACGCTTCAAGCAACCCGACACTATAATACAAACTGCCGTCCCCAACAACCGTCCCGGGAAATCTGTTATCGAGTGCATTACCCGGGACACTTCGGGGACACTCCTCGCGTATTGTGTACGAGCTCCGAGAGGGTACAACCTTTACGACATTGCACTTCGTAATTCGATTTTTCGTCACGTCCCAAGGCGACGACCGACATCTTTTGTTTTATGACAACCTAGTACCGACCGCTATTTATTATAATGCATATATATGACAACACTATTTTCTTTTTTCTAGGGTCAAAAATGTGCATTGAATTAAAAATGGTTAGCAGCAGCTATTACTAGAAACGACCCCGTAGTAAATAGAAGAAAATATCGTACAATGGAGACTAGAGATGAGTACAGGTATGTAAGAGTGACAGGGGTACACTCTCAGGAAATAAACCATCTGGTTGACTTACGTGTTTATTCGTAAAATGATAACAAACTTCGAATGATCAGTCTCGCTCGCGAGTAGTTCACGATATATCCTATCCAGCCTTTATTTTCTTTTTTTTGACAGGACAAACGCTGTTAGCCGGAGTGGCTTTTACAGCTTGGCAGGACTTTTGTGGGGCGAATGCTGAGTGCACTCAGCCCCGAGGCAGCGGGCACAAGGGTGCCGTAGTGGCTGGCCCTTGGCACGGACTGCTGCTGAAAGAAGAAAAATTACATAAAATAGTAAGGACTGGCCTACTGGAGTAGGCCTTTAGCTACAATACTGATTGTTTAAAGAGGCAAGGAAATCGGTGGAGTGGATTGTAATGTACTGTTTAAGCTTAGAATAATCTGAGATTTGGTTTTGTTGATAGAAGGACGCAGTCTACGCATTTTAACGTCTTTGGATCATGTAAACAAAAAAAGGCCACAACAACTGGCAGGGCCGCAGGTTTGGTTCCTTACAGAACCGTGTACTTAACGTGTGGGTGTGCACGGGTGGTAGGCTGTGTGATGTTGTACTCTGTGTTGTAGAGTGTCACTGTATCGCGCGAGAAGAGTCGCTCAAGGGGAGCCCTTCCGGAAGATCAAACCTAGGCTAGAGCGTCTGCAGAGGGAGAACGCGGCGGGTGTGCGGGAGTGAAATTAACCGTTAGGCCGTTAGCCGTTAACACGAACGGTTTGAAGAGACGGCAGGGAGGAACGCGTTTTCTCTAGTGATTTCATCTACGGGATCGGTGAAGCAGTTTCGTGGCCGGCGTGCGAACTAAACGGCTTGAGGGTTTGCAGTGTAGTTAACTGCTCCTACTATTTCGGGATTTGAGTGAGCTTTGGCTTTTTCAAAGAATCTTTTAGTAAGTTAGCGTATGTGTGCGTATGTGAACGGGAGATTCATGTCCTTGTGGAGGTCTATGTTGCGGGCGTTAGGCAGGGCTTGGACCATTGTGCGTATGAATTTATTCTGGAAAACTTGTAGTTTTTTCAGGTTTGTTATCGCTGCATGGGCAAAGACTGGGCAGCTGTATGTTAGTATGGGGCGGATGCATGTCTTGCATATCGTAAGCTTATGTCTGAGTGACAATTTGCTTTTCGGGGAAGCGAGATTACGTAGCAGGGCCGAGGCGGTGTTGGCCTTTTTGATTACGTAATCGATGTAAGGAGCCTTCGAGTGGCTTGAAGTTATGAGGATCGAATATGATAGCCGAGCTTTTGTCTGGATTTAATTCTATGCGCCATTTCAGACACCAGGATCCGAAAACGAAGATGGCTTTTTGAACTTGTTTTGTAAGGATGGTTCTGTTCCTACTTGAGCTATATATGACAGTATCATCGGCGTAGAGGCCTACTTGGACGTCTTCGAGGACTGGGCTGTCGCTGACATATAGGTTGAATAGACATATTCTAGCCAGCGTTATGTAGCACTTTTTATAGTATAGCGGAGCACTGCCGTCACATAATGCGCAAACATCCGTTGAAATACTTTTATTAATTCATTGATGCATTCTAATCATAATTCGTTGATATACTCTAATCATAAGTCGTTGATGTACTCTTAATGTACTAATATTCGTTGAACTACTTTCATAGTATTTTCTGCTTATATATTATTTGCGCCGATAGGTATATATCCACATATAGAAAAATTATATAAAATACGATTCGTCAATATAGCGGTACTGTGATATAAATTTCACATTTTAAAGAAACCAATATATTACTCTTTGAACATACTTCACTGCATCCACATAATATCGTTAAATGTATATTAGTTCGTACTCTTCAGCTACATTAGTTTAATTTAATATAGTTGAACTCTATCTGTATAAATATTTTAAGTCGGAAAACTTTGTTTGAGCGCGCTACTTCAGGCTATTTGTTTCAATTTCACGCTAACGTAGTTATATGTATATATATATATATATATATATATATATATATATATATATATATTCCTTTCAGTACTTTTATTATTTTTATTTAAAATGCCAATTCAATTAACTTGCCTCTATCAATAAATTTATAGAAATAAAACTAATTTAAACGGATTTTATCGCGGTTATTTATTAAATTTTGATCCCGACGTTTCGAAAGCTTTTCAGCCTTCGTGGTCACGGGGCGGACTCTCAGTGAATAATATTCGCGTAAACCTAAGAAATCATTAAATAAATTTATAGTAATTAACTAAATGTTACAATTATATATTCATTGAAAATTATAATTAGCATTAATTTTATTATATGTGTAAAGACAATAATTTATTAAGAACGTTCATTTGGCTGTGTATACACGCATATCACAGTAAAATTATTAGAGTGAATTTAAAAATAATTGACACAAAGATATTTAGTATTACGAATTAACACACCGAATACCTTTTTATTAAACAAAACGCAAACGCATTAGAATTGGAATTGGTAAATATAAAAAATCCACATTTTTTATACATCTGTACTTAATTTTCAACAAAAAAAAAAATGTCGAGTAAATGAGCATCCCCTATGTTCAGCGTTCAACATAGAAATTACCACAGCACCAGCTTCTGAAACAAAAGGCAGGCATCCTCGTTTAAAACACAATCTCGTAATGTGTTCTCTCGTACTCAGTGTAATAATGTGCAAACATTTCGCATCCATACATTTGTTTATACGTTTTTCATGGGCCCATAGCTCATAAAACTTAATCACACGACGAGTTCACCTGACTACGTAAAACGTACGGCTAATGGTTTCACGGTCCTTTATACGATGAGAGGTTTATAAGTACTTTAGTTTATTTGTCTATTAAAAACTTGATATATTGTACCCCTTTTGGACGTTTTAACTCTTTTATTATATCTTTATGAAAGACAGAAGAAGACTACCCTTTTCAACAGGTAATACCTCGATCACAGCACGGCCTATTACGTTCAGGAATCCATATAATGTTTATAGTTGATTAATTTTTAACGTTACGGTACAAAAAGACGTCTGATCTTGAATCAATGTTAAAAATATAGGATTTAAAACGGCCTATTACGTTCAGGAATCCATATAATGTTATAGTTGATTCATTTTTAACGTTATGGTACAAAAAGGCGTCTGATCTTGAATCAATGTTGAAAATATAAGATTTAAAATGACGTTAGAGTAATTGACTTTTGAGCAAGATCACGTCAAGTGGACCCCCCCTTTTCCACTTGATTATTAAATTCAGGTGTGAATATTTCTACATGAAGTATTTACTATGAACAATGAATCCCCAGAACAGGTTTTGAAATTTTTCATTTTAACAACATTTTTTTTTAATGAAAATTTTGTGACTTTTAATTAAAAACTCAATAAATAAAAAGCTATTAAAGATATTTTAATGAAATTTTCAGGATTTATAGTTCAATAGTAGTACTTTGATAAGATACACAAAAGTTTATATTATTTATTGATTTTCATAGTGTTAATTATCTTTTTAGTTAACAAATGAAAATTTTAATGAATTCTCCCTCAAAAAACATTTTTTTTTTCTCGATATTATGCATTAAACATTTAAATAATAGAATCCGCAAAAAAATTTAAATGCTCGCGATTAGATTGAAAAAAAAAAAAATTATTTATCAAGGGCGGTGAGCGCTGTCGGTACGGCGCGCTGCCGCGCGACATTCACTTACCTTTTAATTTACTCAGTAATTGTAAGTAAAAAGCAATTCATTATTTTTTTAATAAAAAATGTTATTTAATGGATAATTTTACTGAAACTCATTACATAAAATTAATTAATAAAATGTTTTTTTTTGTTATTGAATAAACGAAGATATCTAAATTTTAGCAGTATTCTATTATTTTTTTATTTTATTTTATTTTATTTTTTTAATTTATTAATTAATTTTATCTAATGAGTTTCAGTAAAATTATCCATTAAATAACATTTTTTTTTATTAAAAAAATAAAGAATTGCTTTTTACTTACAATTATTGAGTAAATTATAAGGTAAGTGAATGACGCGCGGCAGCGCGCCGTACCGACAGCGCTCACCGCCCTTGATAAATAAATTTTTTTTTGTTCAATCTAATCGCGAGCATTTAAATTTTTTTGCGGATTCTATTATTTAAATGTTTAATGCATAATATCGAGAAAAAAAAAATGTTTTTTGAGGGAGAATTCATTAAAATTTTCATTTGTTAACTAAAAAGATAATTAACACTGAAAATCAATAAATAATTTAAACTTTTGTGTATCTTATCAAAGTACTTATATTGAACTATAAATGCTGAAAGTTCAATTAAAATATCTTTAATAGCTTTTTATTTATTGATTTTTTAATTAAAATTCATAAAAATTTTCATTTAAAAAAAAAAAAGTTGTTAAAATGAAAATTTTCAAAAACTGTTCAGGGGATTAATTGTTCATAGTAAATACTTCATGTAGAAATATTCATACCTGAATTTAATAATCAAGTGAAAAAGGGGGGGTCCACTTGACGTGATCTTGCTCTTTTAATAAAGACAAAAATGAAACATAGTGTTGACGCAAAAAAAAAACTTTGAGATACAATATCACCTTATTACGAGTTAATCCAGGTTTTGTCAGTCTGCGAAACCTGACCAACCTATGACCACGACCTTTTTAAAAGCTCTATGTTACATGATCCTCTTTCCATCACCAGATCTCAATCTCATCAAAAATGGGTCAGTTTCATTACGTGTAACGAATCGCAAAGTAGTACACGGGCTATTAGGTTTCTTTTAGTAGGTTCGAAATATGAAGCTTTTTCGAGTGCGCAGCTTTTTTCAAACGGGGCAAAACTGTATTGAGTCTTCAGTTTGTCGTAACTACTGGAACATATCTTGCTTTTACAAAAATTGAGTCCACCATATCCGTAATAGGGCGACCAGAGCGAGGTACACCTATGACATCAAAATTCGCTAATTGTAAACGCTTTAATCGACTTTGTGCTACTCTTACTTAGCGGATGCGTTGCATTTTTCTTCTATTATATATAAAATGAAAAACAGGTGACAATAACCTTTTTCTTCTTCTTCTTTTTTATTATTGGCAACTTAGTCTGACTATTACTGGCATTGTCAAGTTTTTTTTTCTTTTTGTATACTTAAGGTTTAGCATTATGACCATAATCTCACCTGATCTAAAGTGATGATATGGCGCAAGTTGGTAGACACGCTGAACCTGTGGAGGAACTGGCTCTCAAGTGCAGCTGCCGGAACACACCTGTTGGTATTTGGCGGCAGTTTTTTAACTTGAGGGTGGTACCTAGCCAGGCGGGCATTAGAAATACTACTATGCTATGGTTTCCACACGGTGTTTTCCTTCATCGAAAGCTCAAGCCCATTGTAGGTGCTTGGATTCGAACTCACGTCCCTTGACGCGAAGTTGTACACAGTACCACTGAGCTATCATCGTTTCAGTAATAAGATTTGGGCCTTTCGGGTAGACGATACTATCTTCAACAAGATGGTGACTCTCTTGCTGTAGCTCTCTTGAAAGTTTTTGTGGCAACTAATGTATCACGTTCCGAAATATTATTCACAATTCACCTTGACCTATGCTCTTCAGTTACACTACATTACGTTAAGTATCACCTTAATTTGGACAGTATAGGGCTTAACAACTAATTATAGTAAAAAAAAATCACAACATGACAGATCAAGATTCCACTTATAAATCAAAACAACATTTTTCTCATTTGTTTCTTTTTTTGAAACGCTACCTATTTTATGTCATCGAAACCAGCCAGATACAAATACGACATCCAAAGAGGTTTTATTTCAAGTTTTATACATAATATACGAGAAAAGACTTTTTCTCTACAATGTAACAAAATATTTTTTTCAAATATCTATTATAACGTAGGTACCTACACACAAAAATTATTTCAGAATAATTATTTCAATCGTTAAAATAAAATTAAATTCCTGACATACAATAACCGTCTTTGTTACTTCGTTTTACGTTATGAAATATGATAAAAATATCAAATTTCCCGTTGAAACAAAGTTTTCCAATTCATGTACAACAATATTTACAATTCATCGTTGCCATACTCTGGTACCACATAAAATACTCATTCCATTACGTATATTTCAAAGAGACCACTATTTTTGATGTGTAACATATTTCCTTTTGAAATAAAACTAATTTAAACGGATTTTATCGCGGTTATTTGTTCATTTCGATCCTGATGTTTCGAAAGCTTTTCAGCCTTGTTTTCAGAGCTTTTCCTGATCATAATAAATAAAAAACCGGGCTAATATCCGTTTAAATTAGCTTTATTTCGATGAGTAATAGTCGCGTAAATATAAGATATCAATATTTCCTTTTGTCTACCTGCAATCTGTGGTAGTGACTTCGAGGAAACGGACGGAAATGAATATCAGGAAGATAAGAAAGCGCGCGCTATTTGATTTGACCAATGAGCGCACGAGGTGCTCTAGAGTTGGCCGTCAGGTGGCTTCAACCCATTTTCCGCTTAACCCCCAATGTTGTTTCTAGTATATTATTATATAGACTAAACTAATTATGTAATCTAATTTACGAATATAGGTATAAACTACATTAATAAATGTATTTATAGTTCACTAGCTTTTACCCGCGACTTCGCTCGCACTGAAGCCATTAAATAAGTTTTTTTTATCGGTTTATTTTTTCAATATAAAGTATCTCATATTACTTCTAATACCTCCAGCAGTATGTATACAAAGTTTCATGATGTTCGGATAAGTTGTTTTCGCGTGAAAGCGTAACAAAAAACTTACGTTCACGTTAAACTGTAGATGTTGATAAAAAAAAGTATTCAAATAATTATTTAACTGTTTAGCTTTTCTTCAGTTTTAAAGTTTATTTTCTGTCTCTACTCCATTGAAGCATTTAATTTTTATGCTTTACAGGCTTCGTGTTATGATAACAATTTCACCTGATGTAAAGTAACGATGTAGCCCTAGATTGTGAACACGCTATGCCTAATGGAAGGACTGGCTCTCTAGTGTAACTGCCAGAACACACTTATACGTATTTGGCGGCAGATTTTCAACTTGATGACTGCTTGTGGTGAGATTCATCGGGCGACAAGTACCGACAAATACCCACTAAAACACCACGGCGACACTCAACTCCGTATATTTTTTTTATACTTAAGGTTTAGCGTTATGGCCATAATCTCACCTGACCTTAAGTGACGATACGGCCCAAGTTGGTGGACACGCTAAACCTGTGGAGGAACTGGCTCTCGAGTGCAGCTGCCGGAACACACCTATTCGTATTTGGCGGCAGTTTTACAACTTGGGGGTGGTAGCTACCCAGGCGGGCATTAGAAAAAGCCCTACCACCATGCTCTGGTTTCCTCACGATGTTTTCCTTCACCGAAAGCGCAATCTCATTGTAGGTGCTTGGATTCGAACTCACGTCCCTTGACGCGAAGTCGTACACACTACCACTGTGCTATCATCGCTTCAAAAGAAATTCAAAAGAAAATTGGCAAAGAACAAGGAACAAGGAATTCTAATTCAACTTAGTAGTAAACTATATTTAATATCATACCTACGACTGCGGCAATAAGTTCTCATCAGTACGGCCTTCGATCACAAGTAAGCGATTCATGGGCCCTTATTTTTTTTTTTTTGTAATATAATTTTTACATAAAATCCGTACGCCGTCAAAATTTATCGCCATTCGAGAGAGGTCTCCTGGTACTTTTAGAAGTTTTTTGATATACTGCAGTTGGCTCTTTACTTTCTTGCTACATTGTAGTAGAACGTTGTCGTGTGTAACACATGTCCCGTACATTGTTTGTCAACTTACGGTACCCTAATGTACTTCCTAAGTAGTTTTATATTAACTCCATATTTTACTAACCGTCACCACCTCGCATCGGTGGGTATCAATTTTAATCTTTAACTCAGTGCTAGAACATTTTGCAACATTATTTGTTTGGATTTGAAAATAAATGGAAAGTGTATAAAGAAAAATGGTCGTATTTAATTTATTAGCAGGAAATGATGATATTAAAAAAAAAAAAACTTAAAGGGTCTATAGAATTTCCAAAAATATTAGCTTAAAGCCATCCACGGAAGGCTCCATTTCCAATGCTCACAGTCAAATAGTATTTGTGATTGAGCTTAAAAAAGTAATTTTCATTGAGCTTTAAATGTATAAAAACTAATATTTAAGTACTACCGTCTCCCGCGGTTTCGTTAACATTAATATTGATTTTATCGAATCGGATGACGCAACAAAGAGTTTCATACAAGGTTTATTCCTCTCTTTACCCCACGTTTTCGCGAGACCAAATAACCTATCATTTTCTTCAAGGTCCCATTTCTCGTTACATCATAAATCATCACAATCGATTCAGCCATTTAGACGTGACAGCGTTCCAAACCAACACACATTCTCATTTTTAATATTAGTAAGGATTTCATCGATGGATGAAAGTACCAACTTTACGAATAATAAGTTGATACCAACTGACAGCCAACTCTAGCAACGCTCATTGGTCAAATCGAATGGCGCGCGCGCTTCACCGACTTCCTGTTACACACTTCCGTTCATTTTTACGAAATCACTCCCATCGATTTCAGGAAAGCGATAGGATGTTACGCATCAAAAATATATATACACGTAAAGGTTTTTTAAATCTTTATCGTGGTTAAATTCATTTACGCATGCCATCCCAACCATGGGGGGTTGGGAAGGTTTGTAGGGCTTACCCGATGTTACATTCGTCTCCGTACTGGGGTGACGCAGGTTCGTATCGGCAATCATCGATTCACACTAGCGACCGGCACGGCCTGATGGTAAGACGGTGCGCATCCGGACAGCCTGCCCCTTCAGACGGCCAGACTGGTGTAATTAGGAGCGCACCCCTGACCCACCTCTGAACGCAACGGTTACGGCTTATTTAATGATTTTTTTTATACTTAATGTTTAGCGTTATGGCCATAATCTCACCTGATCTTAAGTGACGATACGGTCCAAGTTGGTAGACACACTAAACCTGTGGAGGAACTGGCTCTCAAGCGCAGCTGCTGGAACACACCTATTGGTATTTGGCGGCAGGTTTATAACTTGAGGGTGGTAGCTAGCCAGGCGGGTCATTAGAAAAAGCACTACTACCATGCTATGGCTTCATCACGATGTTTTCCTTCACCGAAAGCTCAAGCTGATTGAAGGTGCTAGGATTCGAACTCACGTCCTTTGACGCGAAGTCGTACACACTACCACTGAGCTATCATCGCTTCAATTCAAATGTACAATAGCTACTGACACATAAGATACTATAGAATTATAACTCAATCACTGAAGCCTGCCTGTGTGTATTTGAAAATTCAATTCCCAAAATGGCATGAAAATTTGATGAGAGAAAATCGCTTCGGATCGAAACCGATCAGGGCAATAACGTAGAACACCCCTTTTCATCGAAATTCTAATTAACTCGACGCACACGTAAGGATAATATTCACGGAACAATCTTATTTGCTTCAAGCAAAAGCCATGAAACATGCGAAACGATTTTATATTTCGCATGTGAAATAAGTTTAAAGTGAATTCGCGTGTTATTTGGAATGTAGTCCGATGGAAAATCGCCAGCATGAATTTTCCTCTGAAAATATTCCGACGAAACAGAGACGCAATTAGAGCGCCGGATTCTGAGTGTGGCTCCCATTACGTGAACAATAAATATAATTAAATAATGCCGACATGTAATTTGTTTTTCTTTTTCTTTATGTTCTTGTCGACACGAACGGCTTTAAAAAAAATACGCCTGTGTCATAGTGAAAAGATTGACGTTTTGTTGAAGTTGGTACTGAGACTGACTTCCTACAGAGCGTTGGACTTCCGGTATCGTCTCTCGCGGACGTTCTTTTAATGTTTTTCATGAAAATATAATAAAACTGCAATTAAATCAAAAACATGCATGCAATATTATTAATTTTTTAATTTAAATCTGAATGTACTTTATTATGAATGTATATGCCAAAAATATTTTATTTGCAATTTTTGCATGTATGTTTCTACCCGTCTGAAATTACAAGACAGTTTTTGCTGAAGGGTGACATGGTAATAACTAATGTGTATTATGTATTAACATATTTATTATATCAACTTTTATCCCATAATACGTATTACCTCATCCAAGTTAGAAGATATAAGTATATATTTTGTGGTAAGCATAATTCGTGACTGATTTCTATTGCAACCTACTTTAGACCATGTTCTTTTATAGGAGCACGATAACTCACATCAATGTATTTGATAGTAAGCATCATGCAAATACAATGACGACCACGATAAGATCAGTAAAAGAACGACGGTCACAGTTGTTATAAAGATTCCAGACTCCTGGTAAGCTCAACCCAGAAAGCCTCTTTTATAGGTTTCTAAAGAAATCTAGTTGCCGAGAGGCTTCTAAGGTGTTTATTTATATAATTAATGTTAAGTGTTATGGCTACAATCTCACTTGATATAAAGTGACGATGTGGTCTAAGATAGTAGACACGCTAAGCCTGATTGAGGCACTGGCTCTCAAGTATAACTGTTTGAACACAACTATAGGTATTTGCCAGCCGATTCTCAACTTGACTTGCTAACTTGGTGGTAGTTAGCCAGGTATGAATTAGAAATGTTTCCTTCACCGAAAGCTCAAGCTCATTGTAGGCGGTTTTAATTTAATTTGTACTTTATTAACAATCGGATACAGTGCAGTCGGTTACATTAGTATCTGTGTGCGCTTTTAGATAATTACGCTCCGAAGCTGACAAGTAGACAAGCAGACAAGTAATTTTAGTAACGGCGCCACTTAATAATACAGCTGATGAAATTATAGTCAAACAATAAAGAAAACAAAATACATAAATAAAAAAAAAACCGTGAAAAATTGAAGAAAGCCGAATTGAGATAGTAATTTTAATGTTTTATATACATTAAAATATTTCACGACAATTATTGTCTTCGTGTATATTGTTGTGTCAATTGTTGTATATTGTTTGCTTTAGAAGAATAAGACTGCAACTAAATATTATACGGGGCCCAATTTAGTACTAAATGCGTCACTGCAACCGCGTGTCCCATTGTAAATGCTACGCGAGATGCAACACTGAATAATTCGGTGGACAAATTTCTAAATTGAGTGAGCGGTGTTATATAATTTAAAAAAGGTTTTCTATAGGCAGATGGCTGTTATATTTTTTTATTTATGGTACTATAACCCGTATACTAGGTACTATATACTATTCTTAGATGATAAATGTGAAAGCGCTCCATCAATCCTGGTGGAAGGCACCGAGGCCGTAGGTTTTTAGTCAATAAGAATCTGACATAACCCATATTTTTACTGTCCGGCGGAAGGTGGATATCTTATGTAAGATCTTCCTACGAAAATTGGTACTATGTACAAATGTTTCTATTTTTACCTGCCTGCAACTTTGTTCGTCTTTTATAGGATATTTACTGACAATTTGGTACTGAACAATGAAAACAACTTAACAGATATTTGAAAATAATTAAATAATAGTTTAAAAAACAAAAAAAAACACGCTTTTTATAGAAAACAGAACTAAAAAAATTGAAAATATTCTTAATTTATGTTTATTGAAATTTTTAACATTATTCTTAATTTAAATTTATTAAAACTTATTTTCTATTTTTTAGTTCAGCTTTCTATAAAAACCGTGTTTTTTAGTCTATTAAACTATTATTTATTTTCTACTTTTTAGTTTGCCTTATTTATAACTACTTGTTTTTATTTTAATAAAAGAAAATTAAAATGAAGGCTCTTGCCTTATCGACTATTGATGAAAATTATATATATTAACTAAATCTTATTTAGCAAATTGAAAAATGGAATAATTTTATCAAATTAGTGTAGTGTCATCGGTCTTCGATAAATCTACATAGTTTGAACGAAATCTGACCGTTTTAAGTGGGTCAAAATCGCGCTCAAAGGAGTCGGTTACAAACATACAAACAAACATACAGGTAAAGTTAATAATAAGCGTGTAAAAAAGATAACTCCTAGATAAGAGCTAGATGCTATCTATCTACCTTTTTTGTTAGACGTATGCTGTACCGTTAAGGCCTTTCACAGTATCACCGATCTTTGGGGGTGAGTACTAAGGCACTCAGCCCGAGGCAACGAGCACAAGGGCAGCATGAAGTGGCCGGTCCTTGAATTAGACTGTTCCCGGGACATGTAAAGAAACCGCGGTGCTGACTAATCCTACTATACTAGTTTTGCCTCGGGATGGAATGACAGGGCTGTACCTGCCCTAGAACGAGTGATAACAGCTTCACATTAATTGCAGTAAAAGGTCGAACTACATACAAGTCCCTATAGAACCTTCATTTACCTTATATGAATATAGTTTTATAGAGGCCGTTATGCAGTCCCTACATAACTCATGCATCGAATATAAAATATAATATAAGTTGGATTATATCCATAT
Organism: Actias luna; assembly: GCA_039707435.1. Taxonomy (NCBI): domain Eukaryota; kingdom Metazoa; phylum Arthropoda; class Insecta; order Lepidoptera; family Saturniidae; genus Actias; species Actias luna. The sequence goes on along the minus strand of JAZHAC010000003.1, from coordinate 15,679,111 downwards.
ATTTATGTTATTAACGACATAAATGTATTAAAACAACATCGCCGATGAGTTATACGCCGTTTATATCGCCACCAAACAAAATAAACTCATAAAATACACCGTTTCAGTATAAAATTGCGATGCTATGAACGATGCGTGTCTTGTGCCAGTTTTACAGTTAACCGGGATGTTATAAACGCATGGAGGTGGCTTCTTGTAATTATAAGCTGGACTGTGCTCATTATCAGTACGATTTCTACTCACATGTTTGTTTTTGTTTATATTTATTCTCAAACGATTTAATAATTCAAACTGGTAACAAGAGTTTTAGTTAATAAAATTCGGCGCTAACAGTATAATAAGTTTCCAGTTAATATTACGAAATATTATCTTTTTCTATATATTTGTTTGTAAACGATTATTTTTAATAATAGATAACGTATGTAGACGTGAGTTTAAATCACTATTCGAAACTTTAAATCTAAACCTCTGGTAGTTTTTTTTGTAAAGTGTACCACGAAAGTGCACAATTTGTGGAATTCTATATTTTGCCAGCTACATATAAATAAATAAGAATACAACAGCACAGCACCATTTACTTTTAACTTCGTTTAAAAATACGTATCTTAAACTATGTTAATCAGTCCCTTGTCCGTGCACCGTACTACTAAGTTTTCTTCCCTTTTACAGCAGCGTTTATGGCTAACGGCAAATCACTCACTTATTATCAGAAGAACTATGTCATACATAAAAAATCAATATATAAAAGTTTTCAAAATATTAGTTAGTTTTACTTAAAGAAAAAAAATAGTTACGTAAGAACAATTTGAAGACCAACCACACTGCAGAATCTAGTCACTCTGTATTCATAGTTTAAAAAAATCTGATCATTCTTAGAGGCGGCGAGGGAAAACCCAGACACAATCGGTGGGGCTTTCAGAGTAGACGTCCGCATGCTCACGCTGTATCTAATATTTCATTTATTATAGATTTATTGTGTTCTTTTGAGTTCAGTTTATTCAACGCTATACTGGGGTGCATATATAGAACCTCCACGACTGATAATACCACAGTGCATCCAGCGCACCCTGGTCCGTCAGTCTCGATTCCAAATTCACTGATTGTTAAATCTTTTCGCCACGGCACGAACGGATTTTTAAGAACGCTAAATAAATATTTATCAATTCGTATCTCGAAATATGCCATATCCATTGAAATAATATTCCTTCATACATCGGTACTACCAATATTACTTCACTAGAACTTTGTTATTACTTCAGCCAAGTTTATTTGGAAAATGAGCTGGAAACTGGCGTCCGGCGACGTAAGAAATTTATAACCCCTTATACTTGTCCTTGCATTACGAAAACGGGCCAATTTATAATTTAAACTGAACTGCATAGCTTCTAATAATACCATTATGGGATACAATTCACGCGAAATATCGAGTTCGTATACCCATATTAAATTAACGAATTGCCGATGAGAGCTATTGATTCTCTATAGTGATTTAACAATAGTTTTTTTCAGAGTAGTCTTCGGTGAAGAACTGAAATTAAACTAAAATTGTATAGGAAACTTAAGAACGTTTTTGTGCTGGTCACATTAATGACATCACTAGAATTCATCATTAAGTTTTAAACTTAAAAAAAAAAAATAGAAATATACTGACGTGTTTTGATATCTATAAAATCTAAATTATCTCTACAACCTATTCGCATAAAAAAGTAATAATATAATTAGATTATATACTACGAGCTACTAAATGAGCTATACAGTAATGACTACGTAGTTAATGTACGCGGTCGAAGTGGGAGCGAGAAGGATATTAGCTAAATCTTTATATAATCTACTAAAATATTTTGGCCTGTCTTGGACTGTAGTAAGCTCTATAATAGAACGTTTCTCAATTACAAATTGAACGTTTCTCAATTATCAAATACAACTGGGCAGGAAGAGAAATAGGAGAGTGTTAACGTGCGTCAGAAACGGCTCGATTAGAAATACATTCGTGTGACAAGTCTTGGGAACTGCTCGGAGTTTCTTTCACTATCACACCATGAACTAGGCATCAGCACGGAGAATACATAGATGATAAAGAAGCTCGTCTCTCTTTGTGAATTGATTAAAAGCGCGGGACAGTCGGTATATAAATTTAAATATAGATTTACGACTAAGCGAAACGTGTATTATGGCAACTAAATTGTTGGCATATTTATGTGTATAGAAATTCAACAGCCAGTGATAAAACTAGCAATTATAAATAAGTCGGTCACGTACCGGATTGGAATCCATGCCCTCTTGACTGAATAATAAGTAACCAGTGAGCCACGAGGCCTGACGAACACGAACTCCAGGGCAATAGCACGATGACCCCGGGCAATATTATCATATGTGTAAGTACATACACATATATTACCTAGATATTGAGTTGGTTCAAAATAATCTACATTTTTTTTTATTCAAAATCGGCAACGAAATACAGGCTCGGATTTAAATAGTCTGTAAGAGGTATTGAATACCATGTGAGGTATCCAACCCAACTTCAAGCGCATTTTTTTTATGTTGTGCAGCATAGTGACTGTACTGCACCTGGTGTTAAGTATAGAACAATCCAGAACAGCGGTGACTGACAATGATCCAAAATTCACAATCAGTCACCGCTGTCATGCTGGCCTGCTTAGATACCTTTTCAAGCCTCTTTTCAAGGACCCTATGTCATAGGAGGGTGGGAACACGTTGACCGGAAGACGGTTCCACAGCCTCCACGGTACTGCAAAAATATGAATCAGCAAACTTTTTAGTTCGCAAAAAACTAAGTTTGGTGTACCCGTGGTGGTTAGAATTTCAGCGCTGCACTATATAAGTGTAGCTGTTATGTTGAAACTGGTACCAATTTATCCACACATTAGTTTTTTTTTTTTGTGATGATCTTGCTGTAATGTTCTGTTGTTTTAAATATCATTTGCTGTGTGGTGGATAAATAAAACTTTATTTCTTTCTTTCTTTCTTTCATACCCTGCCGAATAATCGACGAGGCTCTGACGGTTGTAGGTTTCCCCTGGTGATGTGGGTGTCTGTGGGCAGCGGTGGTGATCACTTACCATCAGTTGACAGGGTTACTCGTTTGCTCGGTATTACATAAAAAAACGAACATACCACCCTCATCCATACAGCAGGCTGCAATCAATTCCTCAGCGCAATACCGATTTCAAGCAAATCATAAATGGATAAGGCTGGCTTTGGTCATAACGGTTAACCATGTAACCCTTGATCCATTACAGCTACCAAGCTACCAACTAGGAAGGGGTGTTGCTCAACTGGTTAGCAACCAGCTTCCGGTTGAGACTGCCGACATAGTGTACATGACTGTAATACCTCTGGTGTTGCAGCTATCCTAGGTGTCGGTGATCATTTACCATCAGTTAGGCCGTCTGCCTGTTCGCTGGCTATTAACATAAAAAAATGAAACGGTGTCCTAGGCTATTCCACTTATGAAACCCTTCCACCCCCCATGTTAGTCATGTACGTAGAATTTCTCCTTATTTTTAATTCATTGTTTTAATTATAAAAATTTTTAGAACAGTGTATTTTCATATTTTCTAACTACTTGTATGTATTCCTCTTTTGGTGTTAAGGTCCTAGGCTGAGGACTAGTTAGCCTATGGGAAAATCAGGCTCTGCTGAAATCTCCTTAAATTTGAAAAAAATAGATGCCTATGACACCATGAGCTCATAATATCGAGTTTTTTAGAAAAAAACCATCGCAAGAGAAAATTCGTACTTTTTACTGGAGAGAGTTTTTCGTTCCTAATTTTTTTTATGTTATTTTTATAAAATACCATGTCTCATTTTTGGTAATTAACCAATGATCTGTTAAAATGGTGACCATTGACATACTGCTTCTAATTTACAATGATAATTTTTGGCCGGTGGTTTTCCTCTAAAGGCTCGACATTAATATTTTCAAGCTCGCACAACGGATTTTTCTATTTTCCATATAAATCACACAGGTATATTTTTCTTATAACTTCGTATCTTACGAATCAGTAAATAGATCATAATGACCGACATATTTTCTTGTAAAAAATTTGTTGAATGCTCTCCAAATAATGTCTAATCATTATTCCATAGAACGCCCTTGTTAAAAAGTTATTCAAACAAAATTCAATTTATGTTATAACTCAAAGAAAAATGATTTAGATCATAATTGAATTTTGCAAACTCTTCCTTGGCAATTTTAATTGCTGTATTCTTGCAGTTGCCCCGACCGCAGACCGCAAGTCCTTTCTACGGTGGTCCGAGATCATTCCCACGCCTCTATCAACTGGCACATCATGCAAGAACCCTAAACAATCCTAGTCAGCATTAATTCAATGAAATTCAAACAAAGTGATAATCAGAGAGCATATCTGACGTCACATATAAAACTTTTCTATTCAATTTTCAAATCGTTCAAGCAAATATGCCAGGTGCTTGATAAATTATGAAACAACTCTTCTCGTGTTCGTCGAAGGGGCATTAAGAACTTCCGTATACTTATGTCATTTTCCTTGTCGACGTCGAAAGGTTTTTCGAAACCTTTTCAAGACGGTATACATCAGTAATGTTAAGTGAAGTTTTATCTTAAGATCATTGCATCTCGTAGATATAATTAAAATTGTTATGTTCATGCTTAGACGTGTTGCCAGTGTATATCTATTTGCTTTCACAAAAGTGGCGATATATTTTTCTGGATAACACTGGGTAACAACAATACTAATAATAAATATATATGAACAAGAAATACTATGATAAAGAAAGGTTACCTTACGACATACAGTATTGCTGTATCAGACGCCATTCTCTTCCCGTAACGTATTATCGAATCGATGATAGCTCAGTTAGTAGTGTGTATTGACACCGCGTCAGGACGCGAGTTCGAAACCACCTAGAATGAGCTTGAGCTTTCTGTGAAGGAGTCATCTTTATGAAACCATAACATGGTGGTAGGGCTTTTTCGAATGCCCGCCTTGGGCAAAAGCAAAGGGCCCGCCTTGCTAGCTACCACCCTAAAGGTGAAAATCTGCAGGTTAATACTTATAGGTGAGTTCCGGCAGTGGCACTTGAGAATCAGTCCCTCCACTGGGCTTAGCGTGTCCACCGTCTTCGCCCACATCGTCACTTAACATCAGACGAGATTGTGGCCATAACTAGCGTTACATAGCGTTACGTACTGAAATAAATTGTTTAAGGGAATTTGATTCGAAAATTATATCTCTATAGATCGACAACCCAAAAATCGGTTGACAAAGTCAATATTAACACGTGCGGAACCGCGGGTAAAAGCTAGTACTGAATAAATATATTAACTGGAATCCTCCAGATCGGGTGTGAGAAAATTTAAACATAATTTTATTCATAAATATAAAAGCAAAGGAAACTTTTTTAATATTTCACACAGTAGAACAGAACAACATAACTCATGTCCGTGAAACGGAATGAATACTCGACGAATAATAAATCGTCTTTAAAAACTTTACGCAGCTTTCGAATAAGTTTACACGTTTAAGTGTACCTTTTATTATCTGTATATGTAAAACGAATGAACCCGTTTTCGTCCCTGTAAATGTTAGCACGCACTGCGAATTTTCAGCGCGCGGAATTCGCACGGCAATTTTGTTAATCGCGAAAATTAAGGTGAACACGCACCGCGGAGTGCGCTCTGAAAATAAATTCCGGTAAAATAAAAATAAAAAAACGATCAAGAGAAAATCGTTTGCAATGATTTTTCGAATATAGCTCAGATTCCCAGTGGCCTTTCGGGATTTGATAAAGCGTTGGCATCTGAATAAATCTAGCAACAAAAAAAAAACTTTCACATACTTCGATATTGATACTGTATAAACTTGGTGAATGGTCATCTTCAGGCCATCAAAAGGTCACACAAGCTATAATTACCCAAACCCAACTACAAGGCAATAATAATATATATATATATATATATAGCAAAGCGACCAGTCGGTCGGCCTATGTTAAGATTTAAAGACAGCATTAAGCACGATATGTCTAGCTTAAACATATAAATATCCAACTGAGAGCACATCTCAGAAGACTACGTTCAATGAGGAGAAGTAACAGCAGACGGAGTAGGACTTCACGATGTTCCTGGCTAGAAGTGTCAGCCCGTAAACGCGAGACTAGGCACCAGCGCGAGACAAGTCGGCTGTCACTCCTGTCGCATTGAACACTTACCAGCAGCAAATATGGCCACGTCTGTAACTCCCGTACTGGCTTACTTAGGAGTGCAGATGTAACAGAACGGACGCGACATCAAAAAGTCATTACTTGTAGATGCAGAAGGCCAATGATGATGTATGTGTGTATTTACACTGTGGGCATTGTGTATACATCATCGTCGAAATAAATGTTCTTTCTTTATTTCGTCACTTGATTTTAAACAATTAGTGCTAACCGTGCAACACCGTAGCAGAACGCTTTTAGGTAAGCTTTTAGTGTATTCGTTAAATATCGCTTTATAATAGTAGCTATGCATAACACTACAAAGTGAGTTTTTTTGAGTTTATATATAAACGTGAGTTCGAATCCAAGCACCTACAATGAGCTTGAGCTTTCGGTGAAGGAAGATATCGTCAGGAAACCATAGGTTGGTGGTAGGGCTTTTTCAAATGCCCGCCTGGCTAGCTACCGCCCTCAAATTGTAAACCTGCCGCCAAATACATAGGTATGTTCCGGCAGCTGCACTTGAGAACCAGTTCCTCCACACATTTAGCGTGTCTACCAACTTGGGCGAGTGTCATCACTTAAGATCAGGTGAGATTATGGCCATAACGCTATACCTTAAGTATATAAAAAAAACTTCCGTTTGTGAAGACCCATTATACTAGGTAACTGTGCAGTGTTTGACACTGTCTCGTTTGTCACTTGGTCCTTCCACGAGATGCTCAAAATACTGTGAAGACAGCGCATATGATAAGTCTCCTGTCTCTCCTGTCTGACATACGATGTTCAAGCTCCATACAAGAGTTAGGAGGTATATCAATTATATTGTACAAATACTGTATTATATACAAAAGCCTTTCAACAAAATACCTTCAGGCCAGCATGACAGTAACGACTGAGGATGGATTATCGTTCTCTCGATGGTCGCTGCTATTTCTGTACTGTACTGTACTTAACATCAGGTACAGTACAGTCACTTTGCCGAGCTAATATAAAAAGGCTCATACAGCATCGATAAAGGCAAACTATTATAGCTCTGTTTTTTGTTTTATTAAATAAACGGGCAAAAAGGCAGGAGGCTCACCTGATGTAAAGTGATCACCGCCGCCCATGAACATCTGCAACACCGGAGGGCTTGCAAATGCGTTGCCGACCTTTAAGGAAAGAATATGCTCTCACGTTTTCAGCTGGACGTAAATTTGTTTGATTATCACTAATGTTGGCTTTAGAACAAAGTATTGGAGTTTATATATACACCTTGATTTTTTTTAATTATAGTTAAGGTTTAGCGTAATGGCCATAATCACACCTGATCCTAAATGACGATACGGCCCAAGTTGGTAGACACGCTAAACCTGTGGAGGAACTGGCTCTCAAGTGTAGCTGCCGGAAAACACCTATTGGTATTTGGCGGCAGATTTTTTTCAATTTGAGGGTGGTAGCTAGCCAGGCGGACATCAGCAAAAGCCCTACTACCATGCTATGGTTTCCTCCCGATGTTTTCCTTCACCGAAAGCTCAAGCTCATTGTAGGTGGTTGGATTCGAACTCACGTCCCTTGACGCGAAGTCGTACACACTACCACTGCGCTATCATTTTCATTGATTTTTAAATATAACCAGCGAATATTTAAAAGCCCGACTTCATTCGCATCTTTAGAGCTAACCGTGCGTGGTCGTAAAATACATTCTTAGTTTTGCGCTGTGAATGGAATATTCGAGTCGAATTTTTTAAACCAATAGGTCTAACAGTGTTTGAAGATAGCGCAAGTCAGTAAGTAATTAGTTTTTACCTTATTATACATACATACATACATAATATCACACCTCTCTCCCATAAGGGTAGGCAGAGACCACATCCTTCCCCTTGCTAGGATCCTGACTCACATCTTTCGCTACTTTCATAAGCACCTGCATACATGTTCTTCGGTTACGGGCACTTTTGACCTGGCCTTTATCCAGAACGTCCTCGATCTGGATTCTGTTATTATTTATAGATGTATAAAGGCATGGACATAAACCTTCAAAAATCTATTTCGAAATGGAACTTATCTTGAGTTAGAGCTTTCGGTGAAGGAAAACATCGTGAGGAAACCATAGCATGGTGGTAGGGCTTTTTCTAATGCCCGCCTGGCTAGCTACCACCCTCAAGTTGTAAACCTACCGCCAAATACCAATAGGTGTGTTTGTCCCCAGGTTTAGCGTGTCTACCAACTTGGGCCGTATCGTCACTTAATATCAGGTGAGATTATGGCCATAACGCTGAAACCTTAAGTATAAAATAAAAATAATCTAACCTGCATTGAATGCACATCAATCTACTTCATAGATTGCATTCTATCAAACACAGCCGATATAATCCTCGTAGAAAGCTTTCGACGGGCGAACCGGCGAGTCCCGCAGAGAAATTTCATTAACCAGAGAGTAGTCAAAAGGCGTACGGTATTAAAGCCGATAGATTCCCTCCGCACTTTACTACTGCAGACAGCTACCGAGATGTGAAAATAAAACGGGACACGAGCTTTTCAGTTTCATGCACCTCTCGCTGCTTGATTTCGTTTGAGGTTTGCGAAATATTCATTCGCGTTTATCAACAGTGAGAAATGGGATCGCAATTGCAAAATACCTGTTTTATAGCGAAATTAGTTTATTATAATCTTTCTAATAAATAATTTAATCAAATGAAAGGTACTTTTATACGCTATTCCAGTGGTTCCCAATCGTTTTCATTTCACGGCGTCTATATATTCTACGTTTATCAACAGTGAGAAATGAGATCGCAAATGCAAAATACCCGTTCTATAGTGGAATTAGTTTATTACAATCTTTCTAATAAATAATTTAACCAAATGAAAGGTACTTTTATACGCTATACCAGTGGCTCCCAATCGTTTTCATTTTACGGCGTCTATATATTCTACGTTTATTAACAGTGAGGAATTAGATCGCAAATGCAAAATACCCGTTCTATAGTGAAATTAGTTTATTAGAATCTTTCTAATAAATCATTTAATCAAATGAAAGGTACTTTTATACGCTATACCAGTGGTTCCAAATCTTTTTTTATCTCGCGACACCTATACATATTTGTTATTTTATCGCGGCGCCCTAAACAGTATAGTACAATGATACTAGCTATGTAGATAGGCAGAAATTTTAAAATATCCCCATTGGTGAGGCGAAAGTCTCGTCATATTGTTTATATTAGATTGTGACCCCAAGTAGTAGTTATAGTAGATTGAAACCCCCTTTCGGGGGTGACGTTTGACATTCACTACTTTTGCAAAAAATTGCGCACAACCGTTTTCGATACCTGACCCGCATACCACCACGCAAGTCTTGGTTGGACCTAAAACGCTTGAAGCGCTTATAAAACAAATATCCAATACTTCAGAACATTCCCTATAGTGAAGTAAGTGGACGTTTTGCTGGTTATCACCAAGCCCCGTGACTGGTGGAAGCTTGGAAGATTACCAGCAGAATAAGGGACGATCGGTAAGCGAATTTACATAGGCTGAGTAGAGTGCCAGATCCACCCTCTTCCGTTCACGATCTCACAGTAAGCAAACAGACAAAGTAAGGCTGAAACGTTTCCCCGTGTTCAGCCGTAAAGAGTTCTGAAGCCTCTGATGTAGCACGGCTATTTACATACCTTTTTTTTATCGTGGGGAAATGCTTTTAGGCATCCCCCCCGCCTGGGCAATGCATAAGGAGGGGTATGTGGGACTCATCCGGCGCTAATCGCCTGGAATACCCACTGAAACCCCACGGTGTCCTTCTTTCACCTTTTCGGCCGGGGAGCAAGAATTATTATTACATTGATACTTTTCTTTAACCTATGTATATCAATATATTATTCGTTTTATTTTTCCTTATTTCTGTAAGACAAATTGAGAGCGTACACTTTTTTAATTGAAATCCCTAGACAAGTTGTCTTTTTCTACAATCATTAGCATAAAGAACAAACAACAAAATGCGTGTATAACATTGGTCTTTATTTCACCGCTGATAATAATATACCATATTTTATACACACTCGGATAAGAAAATTATTGTGTTTAGACTTGTCAATATTTATTATACAGTTAGGTTTAAACATTATGGTTACACTAATATTAAGAGATGAGGCCCAAGATATTGGACTAGTGATAGTGGGAACTGCCGGCACGCACCTATAGGTATTTGGTGGCAAACTTTAAGGGTAGTACTAGTTAGGCGGACATTAGAAAAAGCCCTATCTTCGCGTTATGGTTTCATCACGCCGTTTTCTTTAACCGAAAGCTCGAGCAGTTTATAGCTGGATTCGAACTCATGTCTCTTGACGCGACACACTACCAACTGAGCTATCATCGCTTCAGACTATGTTTAGCGCTATGTTATGTTTTAACGCTAACGATTTTCTTTTTATATTTAGCGTTTTATCCACAATATAGAAGATAATAGGTTCCACATTAAAAAAAAAAAAAAAAAAAACATTATTCTAGCCCACATATAATTTATAAAATAAAGTGAACTCTGTTCTTAGTTGTTATTGAAACCGTTTTAATAATCTACTTCTTTTGAGAACGAGCAAAAGTTTTCAAAGAAACGATATCACAACAAAAGATTCTGTTGAAAGTTTAATACAAGTAATTAAAGTAGAAATAAATATGTAGTCAGGGCCGTATTAAGAAAATTAGGGGGAGGTCAAAATTAGATGGGTGACATCTATTTTTTATTTTATTGTGTATTGAATGTATACACTCTTTTACAGTTATAATAACTAATTGGTATTGTGCGCGGACTCGTACGCCAATGGATGGAATTTAAAATTTCTGTAATGAGTCTAAAGAGAACTAATTTTACGGTAAAAGAAACCATCGTTATAAAACCATAGCATGGTTGTAAGGGTTTTTCTAATAGTTGCCATGTTAGCTGTCATGCTCGAGTTGAATTCTTTCGGCAAATACCTACAACTATGTCTTGGCAGTTTCACCTCCACTGGTCACTTTCTATCCACCAAACATAGACTGCCCAATATATCTTGAGACAGATAAAGATACACCTATAAAATATAAAAAAAAAAAGTGTTTATCCAACTACCGAAAATCTTGCATGCCGACGGATGAGCTCCGATGAATTTCTTTGGAATGAATCTTATTATGTTTATTTTAGAATTGTCGCAATCGCTGTGCTGTAATACGATAATGGAAGTAACTTGCGCCGGATGCGTTGTTTCCGGAACAATACGACTTGGGAAGCTTCAAGAAGAGAGCCTACTCATACCTTAAAGGCGGGCAACGCACATGCGGTTGATCACTGTTGTGGGTGTCCATGGGCGTTGCGGTGATCACTTGCCATAAGGTGACCCGCTTGTTCGCCCACTATTCCATGAAAAAATTTCACGCTCCGCGCTCGGGGATCACGTGCTCTCACGTATCGCGGCGAATACGGCTCTGTATTTAGTTTTCTGTTATAGAAACTAATTTCTCAGTACAACAAAGGGAACTATCGTCATCGGCTCGAATAAAAGGCAACAATGCCCGTTTGTTTTGTTTGAATGCGACCCCTTACAATGGGGAGCGAGCCGGTCAACTATGAAATCGGTACATTGTTATGTCCTAAATACAGTCTCTGTTGATATCTGTTTGACAGATATATATATGTATATATGTATATATGTATATATGTATATATATGTATATATGTATATATGTATATATATATATATATGTATATATATATGTATGTGTTGATATCTTAAAATAGCTCAACTACATACTATTCGTATTATGAAGAGACAAGATACGAATTTTAGTTTGTATGAATTTAGTATGTACTTATATGTATATGTAGTATGAATTTAGTATGTTTGAATGAGCTGAAGAACTACTGGGCGGATTTCAAAAATTCTTTCACCACTAGAATGTTACATCAGCTCTGAGTAACTATAGGCTGTATAATGTAGTCCCCGCCGCCCTTGGTCATCCACAATACCAGCTGAATTCCAGGTGCTTTTCCGGTCTTAATTGGAGGGACTGGCTCTCAAGTGCAACTGGCAGAGCACACCTATTGGCATTCGGTGGCAGTCTTCAACTTGACGCTGGTAGCTAGCCAGACGGGCATTAGAAAAAGCCTACCACCATGCTATAGTTTCCTCAGGATATGTTCCTACAGCGATAGCTCAAGCTCATTGTAGATCATTGGATTCGAAATCACGTCACTTCATATATTATTCCAACAATCGTTTCTCATTCAGTTTCTTGGTGCAGCATAGCCTTACGGTAGACTGCAGCGGTGGTTTTCGATATGAAGCCTTATATCTATCATCATACTAGTGCAGCCGTAAGCGTCATAGTCATATTGAGTAAAAAACAGTACTTAGAAAAATGCATAAATTGAATCCATCAAAGTCACCAGCGGAACGGCCGCTAGTAAAATGTTCGAGAATATAAAGTACGATACATTCATAGTTTATTATGAAATGTCGAAACGGGCGACTTTAATGTTACTTCTGTTTTATTACGAACACATTTATGGGATTCGGTTTTACAGTGCGGTTTGATGGGACGGTTCGGAAGGAGATTTATGACATTACTATACGAAATACTGCATATTTAGTGGCTACTTATATTCCCGCAAGTATAGGTACCCGTGATGACCTCGCTACGCGCCCATGCTAGGGGAAGATGTCTAGACGCTAGCTTAGTCTATTTATATTAAGTTGGATAAGTTAGTTAAGTTCTCGTTGAGGTCTATCATCGACTCTGGTTAAAACATTTACTTTAAGAGCGCCTAAAATCGGTTCTATTATTTTTTTTTATACTTACGGTGTAGCGTTTCGGCCATAATCTCACCTGATGTTAAGTGACGATACGGCCCGAGTTGATAAACACGTTAAACCTGTGCAGGAACTGGCTCTCAAGTGCAGCTGCCGGAACACACCCATTGGCATTCGGTGGCAGATCTTCAACTTGAGGCTGGTAGCTAGCCAGGTGGGCATTAGAAAAAGCCCTACCACCATGCTATGGTTTCCTCACGATGTTTTCCTTCACCGGAAGCTCAAGCTCATTGCAGGTGCTTAGATTCGAACTCACGTCCCTTGACGCGAAGTCGTACACACTACCATTGAGCTATCATCGCTTCAGAGAAACGTTGTTCTATAAAAACAACTTCTCGAGCAACCGATGTTTACGAGCTAAAATTTCCATAATATTTGTAAATATCACCGGTTGAAAACGATCATCAATTCACCGTCACGTTTCTATTCAAATAAATTCATAGAAAGTTTAATTTTCAGAAACGTATGAAAGGGATTATAAATGCAATTATGATGCTCTGTTTTAGCGTTAATTATATTAGAGACAGATGCGTCTCAAGATGCCGTATATATTTTTAACGATCAGATGTGGAATTGCATAGAGAATAACATAACCAAAAATTATTACACGATAAAATCTTAATATGCCCGTTTCAAATGTACGTTGGGTTTATTTCTGATTGATCTATACAATAGAACCTCTACAAGACGACAAGTCGCGTGTCTTTCGCTGTCTTGATTACCACGCGTCAGCTTTTACCTTGCCACTAGTGTTACAGACAATGGAGGTCACGTAGAATCATACTCACGAATCTCATTTCACAATCGTTATATTTTACAGCAGAGCTTCCGCTTACAATTCCGTAACTGAACCTCTAGCTTATTTTTTTTATTTTTTTTCGACTGGTCATACGCTGTTAGCCGGAAGGGCTTTCACAGCTTGGCAGGACTTTTTGGGGTGAATGCTGAAGGCACTCAGCCCCTAGGCAGCGGGCGCAAAGGTCGTCGTAGTGGCTGGCCCTTGGCATGGACTGCTGCTGGAAGAGGAAAATTACGTATGACATGGTTAGGACTGGCCTACTAGAGTAGGCCTTTAGATAAAATGTTAAATATTTAAGGAGGCGAGGAAATCGGTGGAGTGGAGTGAACCTCTACCCGCGCTCGCATCGCACTTATATAGTAAGCTTTGTTTCAACTACCCTCCTTCTCATTGATTTAAAGTTTGTAGTATTATTAATTTTCCATACTAATAAGCAGTACACAGAACTAGACAACTTGCTTTCTTAAAAATAAAATTCTTTTTATTTCTTAGCAGAAGGTTATATTAAATTTTTAACTTAAAATAAGTTTTAACGAATATATAGTGATAATTAATTTTGAAGCGATGATAGCTCAGTGGTAGTGTGTACGACTTCGCGTCAAGGGTCGCGAGTTCGAATCCAATCACCTACAATGAGCTTGACGGTGATGGAAAACATCGTGAGGAAACCATAGCATGGTGGTTTGGCTTTTTCTGATGCCCGCTTTTCTAGAAGCCAGCCTAAAGTAGAAAATCTACCGCAAAATACCAATAGGTGTGTTCCGTCAGCTGCACTTGAGAGCCAGTTCCTCCACAGGCTTAGCGTGTCTACCAACTTGGGCCGTATCGTCACTTAAGATCAAGTGAGATTATGGCCATAACGCTAAACCTAAACTATAAAATAAAACTACGTTCCTTCTGATAATATGTAGACATACAATAAAACTGACTTAGCTAAATAAATACATATATTTTAATTCTAAATTTCAGCTGTGGTACACTCGTAGTTCCATACGATCGTTTGTTCAAAGTTTTCTATTAAAGTGAAACTCTCTATGAAGTCAGCAAACATTATGAATAGAAACGTGTCTATGTATATAATATACGCCGCGTCTATGAACGTGAGTTCGAATCCCTGCAATGAGCAGCAAAACATCGGTTTCGGTAAATCAAAAACATCGAAAAATTTCTCTACGACAAAAAGTTGCGTTTACATAATACTAGATGTGCCCGCGACTACGTTCGCGTAGTTTTTTTTTTTTTAATAAATTGTGCGTTTTTGAAACTCTTTTCATTATAACTCCTATTGATGCGTCATGTTAAATAGCTCAATACCTCCTTAACCAACGCGCTATCAAATACAAAATAATTTTACATAACAATTTTTAGAGTCCGTTTGATAGTTCTTAAGAAACAAAGAAACAAACTCTTTCGTTTCATAATAGTAATATAGATATACTCCTGTCAGTTATATATGTATATCGGTTGTTTAAACGAAGGTATGATCGAATTAATGAAATCGAAACAGCTAAAATGAAAAGAAGGCAGCTCGGTATCCGGAAAATGCGAAAAATTATACTTTCAACAATTTCCTATTACTTACCGCGGTCTTTGAATAAATAATTTCTGGGGATCAAATGAACGAGGTATTTCAAATAAACCCGACTTAACATTTTGATCCTTTTTTTTTTTGGAAGCGAAGGTCATCTGTTCGAGAGTGCTCAATTAAAGTAAAGACATTTTGTTTATTCTGTTTGATAGATTAACGTTTGAACATAATCTCAGCTAATCTTAAGTGGTGATATAGCCGTAGATAATAAGAGCCAAGCTTCCATTTGGTTTAACTTTTTTGCCCTAAAGGCTAGTCCACACGGCGCATTGCGTCGTCGTAGCGTTAATACTTCGCCTTAATCCAACTTCGTTGAGTATACGCCCCGCCTGCTTTGTTTCCAGGGCTGTAGTCAGTCGTGTGTGCGTTGCTTCGACGCGAAGCAGCGGACCGTGGGTACACTATGGTTACAAGTATGTAAAACGTCGCAGCGACAGCGTTCAGTCGACGCAACGCTGACGCAACGCATCGTGTGGACTCACCCTAATACTAGGTAATCTACAATCAAAATATATACATATATATTTTATAATTAGGGTTTAGATTTATGGCCATAATCTCACCTGATCTTAAGTGATCTTAACCTGTGACGGAACTGGTTCTCAAGTGCAGCTGCCGGAACACACCTATTGGTATTTGGCGGCAGGTTTTCAACTTAAGGGTGGTTGCTAGCCAGGCGGGCATCAGAAAAGGCCCTACCATCATGCTATGGTTTCCTCACGATATTTCCTTCACCGAAAGCTCAAGCTCATTGTAGGTGGTTGGATTCGGACACACGTCCCTTGACGCGAATTCGTACACACTACCACTGAGCTATCATCGCTTCAAATATTAAGAGAGAGTCACATTTACTGTCCGGATCACTAGCCATGTCGCTGTTTTATATACACCAAATACTCGCGGGAGGCGGTATTCCTAAGCATGTCGCTATACGGGGTGTTACACTCAACGTATAATAGTCGAAGATCACTTTGACACTATTATACTGTCTTAGCACTATACTCATGAGAATAAGCAGTGCATTATATCTGTTGCTTTATATTCACGGGGCAAGCTCGAAGCGTGCTATTATAATACGTCCACTCTCGCCAAAGGCTCTCGTGCGTCTGACGCGTTGCGCTCGGGTCTGTATTTTGAGACAGGACTACCCTCCATTAATTGTGTGTTTATTTACGTTATAGTAACAAATGTACTGCACAACTTATATTTAATAATGTAGTGGAACGATAATCACGAGCCGAAGCTTACAAGATGGTAAGACAGCGACATCTGTGAATAAGTTTTTTATATATCGGTGTTCAACGTTGATTTTCTTTACGGAATAGTGGGCAAACGAGTCATCAGGTGACACGCTGATGGTAAGTGT
The DNA here is from genome assembly GCA_039707435.1 of Actias luna. NCBI lineage: Eukaryota > Metazoa > Arthropoda > Insecta > Lepidoptera > Saturniidae > Actias > Actias luna. The sequence goes on along the minus strand of JAZHAC010000003.1, from coordinate 15,662,339 downwards.
TCACCGCCGCCCATGGACAGCCGAAATACTAGAGGAAACGCAGATGCGTTGCCGGCCTTTATAGGAGGGGCTGGTTGTCAAGTGCCACTCTCGGAACACACTTATTGGTATTTGGCGGCAGATTTTCATCTTGAGGGTGGCAACCATTACGCAAAATTTAATTCGCTTTGTACACTGCATAGTGCAAGCTTTATTTCATCCGAATTCAAAAGGTTGTGTTGTCTTCTGTAATTCTTTTTAGTTTAGCATTGATCACCTCACCTGATAATCTCACCTGATATTAAGTGACAATGTGGGCCAAGATGATGGATTCGCTGAGCCTACTAGAAACTGGCTCTCAAGTGCAACTGCCTAAACACACTATAGGAACTCGGTGACAGTTTTGCAACTTGAGGGTTGTTAGCTGGCTAGGCGGATAATATAAAAACCCTATTACCTCGCTATGGTTTTCTCACGATGTTTTCCTTTAGGCTGATCGCAGGGGTCGAACTAACGTCCAATGACCCGGCATTCATGCACACCACCAATTGAGCTATCATCGCTTCAGCATTTGTTTCGTCGGAAACAAATCAAATTACACTGTATCATTACAGGATTTCTTACATCAAATTTCATTTAGAAAAACCTTATAACTTCTGTTTGAAAAGGTTTCGTACGAATCAACTTTCGGCAAACCTTTCCAACCTTTTAAACTTCAGACCGTATGTTCTGTAAAAATGTTGATATTTCATTTAGATTTCCTTCCTTCGCGTTCGCTGGGAAACATTTAGAATAGATATAGTAATAAATTGTTCGAGTAAGACGTATTTGTTATGCATGTTAAAGTAACTTCTAGCCCAGAATATTTTTGAATACTTCATAAGTTTATGGTTATGGCCACAATCTAATCTGAAGCGATGATAGCTCAGTGGTAGGGTATACGACTTTGCGTTAAGGGACGTGAGTTCGAATCCAACCACCTACAATGAGCTTGAGCTTTCGGTGAAGGAAAAAATCGTAAGGAAACCATAGCATGGTGGTTGTGCTTTTTCTGATGCCCACCCAGCTAGCTACCACCCTCAAGTTGAAAACCTGCCGCCAAATACCAATAGATGAGTTCAGGCAGTTGCACTCGAGAGCCAGTTCCTTTAAAAAAGGTTTAGCGTGACTACCAACTTGGACCGTATCGTCACTTAAGATTAACTATAAAAAAAAATGTTAAATGACACGCTAAAGCCTGATGGAGGGACTGGCTCTCAAGTTCAACTGCATGAACACACCTTTGGGTGTTTATCGGCAGATTTTCAACTTGAGGGTGGTAGCTAGCCAGGCAGGCATTAAAGCCCTAAAACGATCCTATAGTTTTATAACATTGTTTTCCTTCAGCGAAGAAACCTCAGGTTCATTGCAAGTATCGAACTCACATCCAATGACGACGCGTCCGTGCACACTACCAACTGAGCGATCATCGCTTATAAAACTATCACATTTATTATACTGAGACAACCGTATTTGAAAGTAATTTTCTTCTTTAATTCGAGATTTATTTCATCTAACCTTTTTCTTTACTTGTACTCACTTCATTTGAGACGTTTTCCGACTCCCAATGAAAATTCTTGGAAATCTTCCAACAGCTGTTATTGTCAGTCAGTAGCTGTTAGATACTCAGTTGTAGTAGACATTTCCCGTTATTCTAGCCTTTACTTTCAAAGACTTTTTCATCTGTATTAAGTAACATAAAAGTAAATCTCATTTGTCTTACCAATAATTTTGAGCGATTTCTTTTTTTTATTTATAGTGGATTTTTTTATTAATTTATTATAAAACTAGCTATGTCCGCGGGTTGCCTTCACACGGAATTAAAAAATATTTAATGATTTATGCCCGTTTATGTAACTTTTTTAATACAACCTTACTGCTATTTGTGATGACGTGATGTGAAAGCGCGAATTTTGAAGCGATGGTAGCTCAGTGGTAGTGTGTACGACTTCACGTCAAGGGACGTGTGTTCAAACCCAAGCACTTACAATGAGCTTGAGCTTTCGGTGAAGGAAAACATCATAACGAAACCATAGCGTGATGGTAGAGCTTTTTCTAATGCACTCTGGGTAGCTACCACCCTCAAGTTGTAAACCTGCCGCCAAATACCAATAGGTGTGTTCCGGCAGCTGCACTTGAGAGCCAGTTCCTCCACAGGTTTAGCGTGTCTGCCAACTTGGGCCGTATCGTCACTTAAGATCGGGTGAGATTATGGCCATAATGCTAAACCTTAAGTATAAAAAAAATGACATAAAGGTTTATTCAATTATTGATCTATCAAATACAAAAATATATTTAGTATTCCGACACACCCTGTTGGTAGGGTTATAACAGGGCTGGTTAGCAACCACCCTCTAGTTTAGACTGGCGCAAAATAAAAGCTCAGTATGAGTGATTGTGTTCCGGCATAGTCAACGAGAATTGGCCCCTTCCATCAAATTTACTAACGCGGCTGTAATACCTCCAATGTTGCTACTGGTCATGGACGACTGTAACCATTTACCATCAGATGAGCCGTCTGCCTGCTCGCTATCCATTACCATAAAAAAATGATCTCAAGATTAGCGCGTTCCAGCAAAACATTTTTTTCGCTTTATAATAATAATAATATAGATTATATCTAATTATTATATTTTTTCATAAAACAATGTTTTTCTAATCCTTTCTATTTTGTAAATAAACTCTTCCTTTATCTCCCGGTGAAGTCATGTTTATTGTAAACAGTGTCAGGTCCCCGAGGTATCGTACTACGTGAAAGCTTTCTTCCTTTGTTTGGCGTTGCGATTCTGACAGGCCAGATGTGTACTTAACGTTAGCCGCGTGTATGACCATCGCCCGTCTAATATCTGCCCTAGTGTCGCTTGATAGCGTTCATTTTCCAATAAACCTGGTGTAATAAAATGTTTTTACAATACGAAGATCATATGACGCATTGTAAATGCGATACGCATTAATTTTCCGTTTAAGGGGATGATGTCACAGTTTTCCAGATTTTTTTTTTATGTCAACACCAATAATCGTGTATTGGCAGTGGGCCGCTATTTTCAATGAAAGTGTCAAATGAAAATTTTCAGCGCGTATGGGCGTGTTTTTTTAGGTGGGTTAGGAGTGATAATAATATGAACATACATAGGGGTAAAATAGTACAATAAAATGATTATAATACATAGTAAATTGTTAGATGCAGATCGAGTTTCTTACCGGTTCTTCTCGATGACTGCGTCACTTTCCGAACTGGTGGTAGTTTTGACATTCGTAAACGCCTTCTTAGGGTCTAAATTCAATAAAGTAATTTGATTTTAATTTGTGATAATAATAATAACGACTTTAAAAATACTTTCATATTTCATAAAGTGATATTTTTAAATTAATATATTGGAAATCTTGCATCGGGTGCATCATAGATCAACCGTGTGCGCACTTGGCCATCTCTAGTGTTAACGAATCCATAATATTTTGTATCGTTTAAGCTGAGACGTCCGCATCTTTTTAATATCCTTTTTTTTTGTTTTAAATTGTCGTATCGTACATTTTTTTAAGGCTTTTCTACCTTAAACGGTACGCGACAATATCAGTCTTCAAACGAAGCTCTAGTAAGACGGCGTCTCTTTTGTTACAATTATTTAGAGAGTTTTTGTGGTAAATTATAATGTACGTTCACAGTGGTTATTTATTTATAAAAAAATGTTACCTGTGAAGAACGAGCAAAGTGAAGTAAGCGATTCTAGTGACATTAAAACGCCTCCACTACAGAACCACGCGGGCGCGACTTCGGTGTCACAGCTTCACGGTGACTCCTATTGAATCGCGAAATAAAAAAGTCGACTGATTCATACTTTAGTCTTACCGTGGAACTGTGAATCCGACTTCCGGTCAGCGTGGTCACCATCCTACGACGTGGAGACCTTGAAAAGTGGCGTGAAAAGGTATCTAAGCAGGCCAGCATGTCCGCGGTGGCTGATTGTGAATTTTCTTTCAATGTCAGTCACCGCTGAGGTGCCCCAGGTGCAGTGTAGTCACTATGTTGTGCAAAAAAAAGTCATACACTTTTATGGAGCAGAATAAAAAAAACCCACTTCGTTATAAATCATTTATTTATATACTTTACTCATACAATGGCAGACTTATTGCCATAGGCATTGCAATTGCCATATTTTTTTTATTTTTTGAGGCAGTAAAATAAAATAAAACAATGAATTGTGAGGCTATTGAAATTAAAAAAACATCCAAATTTCAATAGAGAAGATGGTTGGAAGCTAGCACAAATCTGGGATCCGATTATACATTTAATTAAATCGGAACCCGTAAAACCAATTGCCAAACCTCAAGATACAGTGAGCTCTTTCTGCGTAGATCGGAAAACTATCAATAACAAAAATTAAATTGAAGGTAGTAACATGAACTTTTCTGAACAACCTACACCTCAGTCCGCCCCGTGACCACTAAGGCTGAAAAGCTTTCGAAACGTCGGGATCAAAATCAATAAATAACCGCGATAAAATCCGTTTAAATTAGTTTTATTTCGATGAATAATATTCGCGTTAACATTATGCAGTAAAATAAGCTATCTATATTGTATACATGAGTAACTTTGTTGGACTTCTACAAATGCTTTCATTTAAAGTTAGATCATTTATTATTAATACTTTACAGTAATAGCCATACGGTTGTGGAATACGTTGCCGCGCTATTTTTTTATGGAATAGAGGACAAACGAGCAAGCATGTCATCTGATGATAAGTGACCGCCGCCGCCCATTGTCACCCACAACACCAGGGAAATTGCAACTCAAGTGCAACTGCCGGAATACACATTTTAGTATTTGGCGGCAGATTTTCATCTTGAGAGTGATAGCTATCCAGGCGGGTATTAGAAAAACTCTATCACCTATCTATGGTTTCCTTACGATGTTTTCCTTCACCCAAAGCTCAAGCTCAATGTAGGTGGTTAAATTCGAACTCACTTGACATGACGCAGCGCTCCTACACACTACCACTGAGCGATCGCTATATACATCGCCGGTTTTAAATCACAACTGCATCGACATTTGTTTAATAAACAAGAGTTGCATAATACAATTCGCTGTTATAAAGTTTGTAAACATGTATGAATGAATGTACTGTATATGTGTATATTTGTAGGTACGTATATTTAGTTTTTTTTTTATACATATTTTGCTTAATTTATATGATATCCATTATTAATTATTTATTATTATATACTTATTTCACTAGTTATTTAATTTGTACTATTTACAGTGATAGTAATTTTTCTTACTACAATACTGCTGGTTAGCTGGAAGAAAACGCGTTATCGCGTTCAGTTGCCCAGGGTACATATTTGCAGAGCAATACGGTAGGTAGTTATTCATTCATTATTCTTATCGCATCTGTCTATAGAGGTAACTTCGTCAATGTCTGATATCGAGTTTATATAAACAAACATAAAATAATAACCAAACTTGGGAATAATTATCTGTGCTTCATTAAAACAATTATCATACGCAGGAATCGAATCCACTACATCCAGCGCGGCGGTTACATCGAGGTAACTCCTGTAATCGCTAGGCCGTGCAAACCATTTTTTTATAGCATTATAGCCACAATCTCACCTTATCTTAAGTGATGATATGGCCCAAGTTGGTAGACACGCTAAACCTGTGGAGAAACTGGCTCTCAACTGCAACTACCGGAACACACCTATTGGTATTTGGTCGCAGATTTTCAAGTTAAAGTTGGAACCTAGCCAGGCGGGCATCAGAAAAAGTTCTACCACCATGCTATGGTTTCCTTTACCGAAAGCTCAAGTTTATTGTAGGTGGTTGGATTCGAACTCACGTCCCTTGACGCAAAGTCGTACACACTACCACTGAGCTATCATCGCTTCACAATTTAAATCATTTAAAAGTTTACCTACTTAATCAAAAAGATAAATATATATAACAAAAAAAAAAAAACTTCAAAGTGCATAAAACTCGTGAAATATTACACATACAAATTCAATAAATAATTACAAGATACTTGATTGAAATTAAATTATTAATATCCGGGTTTAAAGAAATTTTAATTAAAAGTGTTGCATATTTTTGCCTTCCGAGTACCGGAGTATGTTGGGCGGGTACGGAAACAAATAACTCATTATCTGGTATTATTTAATAAAATCCATTTAACATATTTTAAATTTACAAATCCGTAACATTGTAAAGTAGTCCAATTATTACGCTTTTTATTAGCTTTACTTTTATCGGTTTATGAACGTAACAGAGTCTTTCAATAAAATTGAATGCCTAATACATTTTTTTATTATTATTATTTTTATAATGTTGTGCCTGTAATTATTACAATTACTACATTTAACGTGCGGCTTCGCTCGCGTCAACATTGATTTTGTCAAACAAATCGGATGATGCGATACAAAGTTTCATACCTCTCTTTACCCCACTTGCTATAAGGTTTTCGAAAGAAAAGCAGCCTATCACCGCCTCCGTGGTCTCATCTATCTGTATACCAAACTTCATCATAATCGATCCAGCGGTTTGGGCGTGACATATGAATTGAAACACGAGTCGAATACATTAAAATATATGAATTTATCATAATATCTTGACTGGGATAAACAAAAATAACTTAGATCAATTTATAGAAAATAATATAAAAATGACATAATCATGTCACATACGCAAATTCTTGCATAAATCTTAAAAATATCTTTAATGAATGTAAATTTACTGGCATATACGTTGTATGCCAGTAAATTTACGCAGTGCATTATAAAACAGCATACACTTACGATATGAGGAAATCCGTATACGAATTTTAAAACCGTGTTAATAGAATAATTCCGTAACTAGCCAGGCGGGTTACGCAAAATTCCTTACCGCAATTAAGGATCATTGCTGCGATTGGAATTCACGTCCACCGACGTAGAGTCCGTCGTATATGCTGCCAATAATCCATTATCACTCCAGTATAAATGTATATCGTTTCTTGTCAAAAAAACCCATTAGAGGTATTATCGTAGATTCTTTTCTCTATTGGAAAACCCGTTTCCATTCTCATCGGAGACGCGAGCGTTCGAGTTTCAGCCAGGTTGCACGCGAAAACGCTTTTAACTGAATAAACCGTGTGAGGGAATTTCTGCACCTAATTATCGGGATATGTGTGTAGGTGCGAGAGTGGATACTTTACTTTCTATTTCAAAATCCTGCAGTAGAATATCTGCATGAAAGAACATTGAACGATCTCACCAGAAAAAAAATACTCAATTTGGTCTGAAATGGTTAACTAAACTTGTTGATGGAAGTGGTTCTCAAATGAAATAGCCAGAACACACATTTCGGAGGTATCGATTACCAAAACCAACCTCAAATACATCCGGTACACGCTGTCGAGTAACCGACGAGGCTCTGTTGTTGGTCTGACCTAAGGTTTTGGCCTTCACGGTTAACCATGTAATCCTCGATCCATAATACCTCTTTTTTTATATAGTTAAGGTTTAGCAGTACGGCCATAATCTCACCTGATCTTAAGTGTCGATACGGCCCAAGATGGTATACACGCTAAACCTGTAAAGGAACTGGCTCTCAAGTGCCACTGCCGGAACACGTCTATTGGTATTTGGCGGCAGATTTTCAACTTGAGGGAGGTAGCTAGCCAGTCGAGCATCAGAAAAAGCCCTACCACCATGCTATGATCACCTCACGATGTTATGTTCACTTCACGATTAACTCACGTCCCTTGACGCAAAGTCGACACACAACCACTATCTATCATTGCTTCCTTCCAGAGCATATTTTAAAATAAGAGCTGCAACCGTAGGCCTATGCTGCAGCAAGTAGCTGAATAAGGAGCAGCTGTTGGACAAACCCAGTACTGAATTTATATATGTAACAAAAAGAATAATCTTTCTTTCTAATTTTCTATGTATTAACATAAAAATACATAAAGCTAAACCAAACACACTTTAACGTTTATAATATTATTATGCATGTAAATAATTGAGTTTTATGTATTTGTATATATGCTTGTTTATTCCAGTGCGTTTATTATGTCCTTTAAATCAATACGAGACATACCGTTGACTCAACACGATAACTCTAAAACAACCAGAGACTTGACATTTAGTCACTTTTGCTAACTTACTTGAATAATTATCCACCTACTCAGAACGTATTTTACAAACTCAGTCAAAGAGAAATAAGAAGATAGAGGTCACGGGAAACGTCTAGTGTTATAATATACGTCCAAGGGATAATATTACTCAGTAAAGTTACACTGGTCCCAGCCAATTTCTACACGTAATCGGATATTGGACGTGACCGCAGCCGAAGAAGATCCACGACGTCTCGGCAGGATATCACGAAGACGTGATTAAAACTCGTAAGCTTTCTTTTAATACAGTTAAAATCGTATGTCGACACATCGGCTAGCGTGTTCCAATTTTTATTTTTATTTTTATTTTATTTTATTTTATTTTATTTTATTTTATTTTACAAGGCACTGATACAGATATGAGATTGAATACAAGAACAACTTAATTCTAGATATCATTTTAAATCCCATACTCTATGACATTAGTGCACAACTTACAAATTTAGGAACTTTTTATTATGAGTGAATATGAACAGAATACAGAATACTTAATTTGTAATATTTTTTACAGAAATGATAATATTTTATTTTAAAGCCTTTAAACATATAACATCCGAATGAGTGTAACAAAGTGCCAAATTAAATAATTCCTATTTTTTTGTGTTCGTTACTGCCAGGGCAAGGTATGGATATTAAAAAAGGAAAAACAAACGAGCAGATTTTTAATTTAATTTCATTATATGAAAAGTAATGAAGTGATGGTAGCTCAGTCGTTAGTGTTTACGGACGCCACGTCAAGGGGCGTGGGTTCGAATCCACCTATATTTAAATTTCATATAGTTGAAATACATTTAATTAATAGAAGTTAATAGCAAGTTTCACTCAATAATCAAAAGAGATGAAAAATGGAAACGATATTATATATAGCAAGTTCGAAGGTTGATTAGGAAAATTATCGCTAATTAAAATGAAAAAAAAAAAATCAAACCGTTTTTGAGTTTTAGCGAGAATAAAGAAAATCGATTTTAGGCGATACGAAGCACACAGGGTGTCAACTATTTTATAATATAGATAAATATTTCCTACGAATTCACAAATGATCTGGTGTTTAAGACAGTCGCTTCGCTGATTACACGTGCCATAGATCATCTTATAATGATCATAGCCCAGTTGGTATCGTCTGGACGCTGCGACTGTAGACGTTAGTTCGAGTTGGACCTTTCGGTGAATGTGCACTATATCTGTTCAGCGGATAATCGCGATTATAGTCACCCTATATATAAGATCAAATACTACCCCCCTAGATGTATAGCGTGTTATATATTACCAAAAATAATTTTCTACCGTTAGATTTTTTTTTGATCAGCTGGTCAGTGGTAGTGTGTACGACTTCGCGTCAAGGGACGTGAGTTCGAATCCAAGCACCTACAATGAACTTGAGCTTTCGGTGAAGGAAAACATCGTGAGGAAACCATAGCTTGGTGGTAGGGCTTTTTCAACTAGTAGCCTGGCTAGCTACCACCCTCAAGTTGAAAAACTGCCACCAAATACCAACAGGTGTGTTCCGGCAGCTGCACCTGAGAGCCAGTTCCACCACAGGTTTAGCGTGTCTACCATCTTGGGCCGTATCGTCACTTAAGATCAGGTGAGATTATGGCCATAACGCTAAAACCTAAGTTTAAAAAAAAATATGATAAGGTTAGCGCGTTCAAACAAACAAAATTTTCCGATTTATAATATTAATATAAATCATTAAAATTATAGCTGATATTAAGTAGGTTCAGATTTAACGACCACGAATTGTAATCTTTAATATAATGTACGTAACATTACAAGTCGGATTTTAGCTTATGAACTTGTTATTTATGTAATTAAAGGGTTTATTTAGTTTTAGATTAATATTTTAGTATATGCATGGTGGCAGGCTTCTAATGCTAGCTAGCTACCATCCCCAAGTTGAAAATGTACCTAATAAATATAAGTGTTTTCTGACAGTTGCACTTGAGAGCCAGTCCACTCTAGGCGTTACTCAACATCACGTGGGATTGCGACCATAATGTTCAACGACCTGTCTCTCTCGCCTTCTACGTTTCGAAAGTACAGTTCGTAGCACCTTGAAACCGCTCAGTAACCGTATCCGTGAAGCGATTCCGAAAACAAACAAAATCCCAAAGTAATCTCCGCCCCGATATTGAAGTCCTAGTCGATATCCGAAAGGTTAAGCATAAATCATTCGAGGGCCATCGTCGGACTGTCTATAAGGCTTCCCCGTCTCCGCTAATGCATTTCGATCAGCCCCCTTAGATATTCAAGAACGGGCCCTCGACTTAAGCGACGCCTTAATACACCTCAATGGCGTTTTAATCCTATTGGAATTTTAAAACGGGTCGTCTAACACTTTTATCTTCCTATGATTAATTTCCCTAGATTATTACTAGAGGTTTACTTCTATATATATATATATAAAAATGGACCGTCGAAATGTGTATACGCGTGTAACTTCTGAAAGACAACACCGTATTGAATATATTTTTTTTTTATTGTGTTCGTTATGCCCGGACTATATTTGATAAAAAAAAAACGTACGGTTTTTTTTTAACATCAATATGAAAAGTAATGAAGCGATGATAGCTCAGTCGTTATGTGTACAGACGCCGCTTCATGGGATGTGGGTTCAAATCCACCTATATTTTTTTAATTCTCATATGAGAAATGAATGAGTGAATGGGACAGAAGATTGTGAGAAATTTATTTATATAATAGTTTCGATTAATAGGATCGAGTTGCAGGTGATACGAAGTTCAGGGGGTTATATATATATATTATTATATATATATATATATATATATAAAAATGAATCGACGAAATGTATGTACGCACATAATTTCCGTACGATTGCACCAAATTGAATAATTATTTTTTTATTCTGTTCGTTATTGTCAGGACAAGGTTTGTATATAAAAAACAAAAGAGTTTTTTTATCTCACAATATAAAAAGTAACAATAGCTTAGTTAGTAATGTGTACGGATGCCGCGTTATGAGACGTAGCTTCGAATCCACCTATATTTAAATTTCACATAATTAAAAGACAGTTTATTCATTGGAGTTATAAACAAGTTTCATTCAATAAACAAAACATGAGAAAAACGGAAACGATATTAAATGTAGACAGTTCAATAGAATGACTAATTATCTTAACATATTGAAGTTGGAAGATTGATTAAGATTGATCACAGCTAATCAAAATGAAAAAAAATAATACATATCGATCAAACCGTTTCTGAGTTTTAGTGACAACAAAGAACATCAAATTTAGGTGATACGAAACTCACCGGGTCAGCGTGTTTTAGAGTAATTATTATTAAAGTTATCGGAGTTATTATTTAATCGTTTTCGTGCTTTTAAACAAGTTACAACCTACTAAAAATACTCAAGGTACGTATTTCACAGTGACATGAAACAACGAAAAACAATATATATATAAAGGAATAAAATGTAAAGATTAAAAGTTTGCAAACGAAAAGCATGGGGTTAATGTTTATAGTTATATCTGCATGTGACCCATGTTTTTCGTTACCAAAATTTATAAATATATGGTACATAAAAAACATGTTCTACTTATTAGGGTAATGTGAATGAAATTTTGAAATAATCTGTTCATCTGTCATTTGGATTTAAGCTATATTCAAGCAATAAATACATGTAAAATTGTTGTTTAAATTTATGTTAATATATTAATATGATTACATATTTTATTTAAAGATTCAAATTTAAAATGTTTATAGTATATATTAATTTGATTATTTAAATTAATTGTAAAAATAAAAATATATATTTAGACGTACGTAAGAAATATTTTTATTATCAAAATATAGCTGATCGAGAAGTTAGTTCAATCGATAGATTAAATCGATTATACATTTTTAATCGGAAAATCTAACAAATCAATTTTGTCCCAATTTCACGCATTGTCATCCACTTCTAAGCTTTGGTCCAAATTACAAGTATCTAGCTCATCAGGAAGTTAGTTTAAATCGATTACAAAATTCCACCCGGACAGACATACAAGAAAGCGTGTTAACATCAGAAAATACCAACAAGTAAAGCGCGAAATATCTCATTGTGCTACCTGCAAATGAAATCAGCCTTATGAATGATTATAAATGTACCGAGAGTAATTTAATTCCGACTAAGCGAATCAACGTTACCCCTGAAATTTGCTTAGAACACTGTGAATCCAAAACTGCAGTGACCATTACCTAAATACATCTAACTGTGCAACTGAGGCCACGAGGCTGGCACTTGTGCGTCCCGCCCCCGCCGTACTGGTGGTGACGCCGTACCGGAAACGGACGTGGCTCGCGACTCGCCCCTGGCTGTGTAATTTCGCGCGGCGCCTTTCCGTATTCTATTTTTGAACGTCCGGATTTTCCGGCGTTTGCTGATTTATCATTGCGGATTTCTTTATCGTATAGGGTTTCGGGGGGATATCCGAACAGTTTCGGTACATGAATTTTTATATTTCCCGTACTGTTTATGATACATGGTTTTCGTGAAACATAATATCTTGAGTTTTATTTATGTTATGTGGCCGTGCCCGTGAATTCTTTGGTGCGAAACAGAAACTACAATTTTTTTGATAAATAGTACCCTATGTCCTTTTCTATATCCTCTACAACGCGTACGGCAAATTTGATGTCGTTGCGTTGAATAATTAAAACCTGATTAAGTAACTGAATATCTTATATATCTTTTTTATTATAAAAGGTTACATATCTGTTATTATACTTTATAGGCTTAAAATTCTAATTAATAAATTTGTTCCATTTTTTATTATGTTAGCTCGACAAAGTGATTGCTCTGTTCCTCATGTCAAGTACAGCGCAGTCCAAAAACAGCAACCAGTCGCTACTCTCATACCGACCAGCGTAAATTCTCTATATTTTGCTTGATGAACCCAATGTTATACGAGGAAAGGAATACATGGGCTGGGAGACTATTCCACAGCTTCACGCTACGATCAATAGTAACAAAGCTGTATCGAAAAAGTTACAAAAACGATCAAAATCGATTAAATATTTTTTACCTCGCACAGACAATCATTAAAAATTCCAGAGAACCATTTTTATCGACGCTAAATTATCAATGACTATCGCTCGTATATTCTGTAACGAACACGTTTACTCGGAAAACAACACCGAGTTAGATAACAACGGATAGAGAAAATAAAGAAGAATTTTCCGACGAGACCGCCCGAGCATCTATATCCGAACTGTCATACTAACAAAATGAGCAAATAAACAGTTTTATCCCACTATCGACGTCGGGGGGGGGAGATAAAAAATATCAACCATTACTGTCATTAAGATACCGTAAAGCCATCGTCCGACAATCGTCTCCATCCCAATTAACCGGCACTTTGTTTGTTTCCCTACGACACAGCGCAGAGAGAACAACTCGTACACTCGAAGTGTGGATAAATTATTCTACAAACTATTTGTTCTATTTTTCAAACTATTTGTTTATTACACATTTATATTAGTTTAATACACAAACTAAATGAAGACAACTTGATTCGTCTCATTGGCCACTTCTTTACATATACTAGCGTATATCGTGGCCACACGTTACCATGTGAACAGACTACGTAATCCACCGCATGAGACGTTTCACGTCTAAAACAAATTAACCTTCTCATTTATAATATTACTTAGAATTTAAGTTAAATCACATTGTGAGAAGGTACAAAGTAGTTCATTTGTTTAAAATTGTAACCCCAATCATTGTCACAAAACTAGAGGTACGTTTATATTAAATTAAACTGTAGCTTTTTACTTCAGGAGTAACTATAATTTTAGATAATTATTCATTAGTAAGTACCAACTTTATCAGCAGGCAAATGTGACGGAATTGGTTGATTAATTTTATTGAAATGTATCAAGTAAAAAGGTTCGCTGCCATACTTTTCCACGTCTTATTTAAATACTTCACGTCATATTTATCTCACCGAATGTGACTCAAGATGGTGAATGCCTAATGTAGGGACCGGCTCTTAAGTGCAATTGCTGTAATCCACACTTGTAGGTATTCGACGACAGGCTTTCAACTTGGGAGTTGTAATTAACTAAGTGGAAATTGACATCACTACGCTGTGGTTACATCACAATGTATTTCTTCACTGAAAGCACATTATTTACATCGTTCTATGATTTCAGTTTCAGACAGCTGAAACTTAGATTACTATGTCCATATACTTTATATATCGTAAAATGTGTTGATCCTTCTCGATTGAATTTGTTGTGGCTTTAACCTAAAGTATGTAATTTCTCTCGTTGACAGCTGGACAAGGAGACAGCCCTCTATTGTTGTCACAAAGTAATGTCATAGATCAAAGAATAAACTCCAACATACATGTTACGCACACTTTTAGCGAGAGACATTAAAAGGCAAAGAAGATTTCTCTACGTTAATATTATTATCTATTTTAACATGGTTATAAGAATTTTTCATATACAAATATCTAATATATTATTAATAAATTTTATTTATTTGAATAACAGCCCGCTAAGCTAAACCTCTATTTACAATCGTTAGCGTAAATATACCAATATTAACATTTTAAAACAACAAATCGATCGCATATTTCAATGATAATTATGTTGAAAGATTGTAAAATTTACATACATTTGGAACACTACATTGATAATTATTTCACTGATGATTCGACCACGAAGGCTGAGAGCTTTCGAAACGTCGGGATCAAAATTAACAAATAACCGCGATAAAATCCGTTGAAATTAATTTTATTTCGATAATAATTTCAGTTTTATCTTTAAGAAAACACGAATTCATAGATTTCAACTGAAAATTTTTTTATTTAAACTGTACTTATAACAAAAGTATAACGAAGCCACATCTAACCAATTTTTTTATAGTCATGGCCAAAATCTCACCTGATGTTAAGTGACGATATGGTCCAATATGGTGAACATGCTAAGCCTAGTGGAGAGCCCGGCTCTCAAGTGGAACAGTCGAAACACACCTAAAGGTATTTGGAGACATATTTTCAACTTGAGTGTGGTAATTAGATAGGCAGACATTAGAAAAAACCCTACCATCAAGCTATGGTTTTATCACGACGTTTTCCTTCACCGAGAGCTTAAGCTCATTGTAGTTGATGCGGGGCACGTACACGTTACCAACTGAGCTATCGTCGCTTCAGCTGAGCTATTGTCGATTCAACTGAGCTGTCATCGCTTCAACGTAGGTATCATTGCTTCAGCTGAGCTGTTATCGCTTCAACGCTGGTATCATTGCTTCAGCTAAGCTATTATCGCTTCAAAACGTTAAACCCATAACACCATTTCACGGATTACCATTAAAATTTTCTGTATATAAGTGTTTTCCATGGAAGAGATTTTTATGGTAATATCCTAGAAAGTGAGAGGGGGGGCGTGCTAAGGCGGAATTATTGCGTACTAGGAGAATTAGGACCAAGTTTGCCAGTCCATTTAGTTGACAGTATTTACTATTGCTTCGCATATCTACGTTAGTTTGATCTATGTTCATTACATCAAGAAAACAAATAAATATTCCAAAAATAGTCCGTTAAATTGGGGAAGTGGCGATGTTATTTCCCGTCAAATGCAACTTGACCTGCCTCCTTAAATATTTAGTTTACTCCACGAGACCGAAACAAGCTGGAAGACGTTTATGTAGTTAGGCCGGGGCCTGTTTTGCCGAATACAGCAGATGTTTGAAGCGACGTTCGGGAGAGATTGTGGCACAAAACACATCAATAAAAGGCCATGTGCCAACAATTTTACGACTCATTGTATAAGCCGTAAAAGACAAGATAATGGGAATGTAGAGCAAACTTATTTTGGCTGGACAAGTTTTTGTTTCTATATTTATTGCGGCAATTGTCCGTTGGTGAAATTAACTCGATGCATTTGTTTTTCTAAAGAAATATATATATTAATTAGTTTACGTTACGTACGTCGTACGAAGCCAGGCGGATATTAGAAAGAGTCCTACCACGGCAACGACCTATTACATTACAGCTATATTGAAGAACCGCCCAAACTTTTCACCGCAAGTCCCGTCTAAGAAAGCCTAAGACAGTAATCACACTCGCGATTCCAATTTGTTGGATGGACGTCATCCAAAATCATCAGTATACTATCGCTCATTGTTTTCATTAGAAAGATTTTTTTTTTGTTACATATATAAATTCAGTACCGTGTTTGTCCAACAGCTGTCCCTTATTCAGCTACTTGGCTCTTATTTTAAATAAGCCCTGTAAGGAAGCTAGATAGCTCAGTGGTAGTGTGTACGCCTTCGCGTCAAAGTACGTGAGTTCGAATCCAAGCACCTACAATGAGCTTGAGCTTTCGGTGAAGGAAAACATCGTGAGGAAACCATGGCAAGGTGTTAGAGCTTTCTTTAATGCCCGCATGGCTAGCTACCACCCTCAGGTTGAAAGTCTGCCGCCAAATACCAATAGGTGCTTAGCGTGCCTACTAACTTGGGCCGTATCATCATCTAAGATCAAGTCAGATTATGGTCAAACGCTAAAACCTCAGATATAACAAAAAAGATTCTTAGTATATTACTGCTGGTTAGCGGAGGAAAATACCTTTTGGCATTAAGCTTACTATTGTATATATTTAAATTAAAATAATATGCAGTCATTAAGAAACAGAGTAAATCATCTCAAAAGAATACGCTGCATTTGTCTTCCCTCTACCATGAAACAAAATGTACATAATAGCTCCCGTGCTAGAAATTTCCTTCTCAATTTCCGTCCAATTTTATCTATATAAAGTTTCACCTAAGTCATAAATCGATAAACTGTGAAACACAGCTAATAATGACCTATTCCTCTGGAATCGGAAACTGTCGAGGCTACATTCAATCCGTGCTGGCGAAGTTACCCGACTAATTAAAAACGTATCTCAAGTCAAAAATCAGCAACGAGTCCGGTCACGTAAGGGTTCGGAAACTTCCCCCGAACGGTTTGAACTGGCGACTTTTATTAAACTATTACAATGGACTTCGAAATTAGACGAAGCTGCGGCGAGAAATTTTAATTAAAAAGTTAAAGATATGATAGTTTGCCTCTCGGGTAGCGCCGCCGTGGCTGCGGATGAGTTTGTAATTTACTTTCGCAGTTTGACGTTTCATTTGAATGCGTGTTTTATCACGGTGTCCCAACCCGTTTGCTGTCGTGGTAATCCAGTATTTTAAAACTATTCAAAGCGATGAAAGCTCGGTTGTAGTGTGTACGAGGATGTGAGTTAGAACCGAACCGCCTACAATGAGCCTAAGCTGAAGAGAAACATCGTGAGGAAACCATAGCATGGTGGTAGGGCTTTTGCTAATGCCCGCCTCGCTAGCTACTACCCTCAGCTTGAAAATCTGGGGCCAAAAACCAATAGGTGTGTTCCGGCAGTTGCACTTGAGAGCCAGTTCCTCCTAAGATTCAGCGTGTCACCTGACAACCTTCTTTGACATCTGTTAATCTAATGATTCACTGCTCTACTACAAATAGACCAGGGTGGTAGAACGTTTCCAATGCCCACTTGGTTAGCTACTTTTTTTAAACCTCATCTTAAGTAACGATATGGCCCAAGTTGGTAGACATGCTAAACCTGTAGGAACTGGCTGTCTAGAGCAACTTCCGGAACACACTTAATACGTGAATTCGAACTCACGTTCTTTGATGCAAAGTCACTACTGACACTACCACTGAGCTATCATCGTTTCAAACGATGTCACACATCAATGAAAAAATCTAGGTTATACTAACTTAGCCTTTAAAAAACTGGGTCGAAGTCACACACAGCTTTCCATTTGCATTCTTGATGGAGCGAAGTTTTGTTTACTTCAGCCAGATGTCGGTCGCTTTCATGCCATCTGTGGTGCGGTTCTCGTGGACTAATTGCAATTCATTTCAAATGTTAGACCGTCACCTACACGCTTCGTTCCGGTTGTCTGTGAAACACTGCAAGAAAGTTAATATTCATAACCTCGTCCGAAGAAACTGCGTAATACAATAAAGCTGTAGCCGAAACCAAACTGTAAATCAATTGTTTTTTTTTAAACGTAATCAGTAGAAGATATATAGAAGCTTTTCCTGGTCTTTAGCAGTAGGGGGCGCATACCCCGATCATCGTACTGACTACTACCTGACACTTGTACACAGGTCTCTCGTTGCTAGCCCGTTGCTTTAGAAAAGTATTGATTCAATATATTCTTTCATCGTATTAACAAAAAAGAAGGTAAGCAGGCTAGGAGGTCATATAAAACGCCACGCAAATTATACCTTCTTACACATATCCCCCTTCGACATGCTACGTCACATTTTCCGCGACCCTATTAACATTACACCACACATGATAAACCCACACGCGTACATGATATATGCCGATTGCTGTATCACACAAATTTCAATATGTTTTAATTTTTATTACTTACAGTAATAAATTAAGAAAAATCCATAATAACGAATAAATATAAACGAGAAGAACTTACAAAATTGTTTTATGAGCTGCAAACTTCACGTTTTCTTCGACCCTCGCGTCCCTCGTAAATGTGAACTTATTTCATGTACGGCCCCTAAAGTGACGTACAATTCGAAAGATATCTTCACATTTCTTATTATATTTCTACGAACTTTCACCTGTGACATCGCTCGCACAAAGTTTATCCTTTTTTCTACCTCCCTACCAAAAAGTTTTACACGAGAAAAATTAACCTATCACCGTCTCCAGATTCTCATTTATGTCTATACCAAAATCCATCACAATCGATTCAGCGGTTTAAGCGTGAAAGCGAAACAAACAATCTCACTTTCGCATTTACAATATTAGTGAGGACTGTTATAATTAATTCGTAACGAAAAAAATATTTACGTAAAAACCTCAATTCGTTCATTAGGGCCGAGAGAAAATGAAGTCTTACATAACAATGTCTCATTATAATGAAATACATACGCCGTTTATGGGCTGTGCGAAGGTTTACGATGATATTTACAACTCATTAAACATCTCTGAGCGCGGTTTTTAATGAACATTGTAATCCTCTGTAGTCATTAAATAATATGACTTATTTATATTTCTAATTACTCTTTATAACTGGTATAGCTGTTACTTTTCTTTATAATTATAACGCTGCGACATGAGACCTTTTAACTTAATTTTTTTAAGTGAAACTTTTTATGGTTAACGTTTAGCATTATAGCCGCAATAGCACCTGATGTCAAACGATGATGTGATCTAAAATGGTGGATCAGCTAAGCCTAATGCAGGAAGTGACTCACAATTGCAACTTCCGGAACACAGCTATAGGTATCTGGCGGCAGCTTATTAGAAGGTGGTGGTTAGCGGGGCGGACATTAGAAAAAGCCCTACGCCCATGCTCTGGTTTTATCACGACGTTTTCCTTCAGCTCGAGGTTGAGGTCTTTGTGGACGAACGAATCCATGTGTGGATCAATATGTGAACGGTGTTGATGTCTCGAATTGAAACTCCTCACTGTGCATCCGGTAATGACTGTTAATAGTAAAAAATGCTTCAAAAATGTTACAACCAAATCGAGTTTCTTGCCGGTTCTACTCGATGACTGGGTTATTTTCAGAACCGGCAGTAGTTCTGTCGTGCATAAAGGCCTTCTCATAGATTAAACTAAATGAAGTATTTTGATTTCATTCGATTTCTCATGGTCAGAGAGTGCGACAAATTATAACTGAGGCGCTGGGTTTATTTTCACCATGCGCGTAGTGGTTACGAGCCAGATAAGATTATTTAGTCCTGGAGTTCGACTGCGATCTGTACAGAAATAATTACTGTGTCTTACAATTCTATATTAATATTTCATTTGTCATTCATCTTGTAATTGTAACATATCATATGTTTTGGTTTAACTGTTAATATTATATGTGTATATATAAATTAAATAAATAAATTAATTAATTAATTTTTCAGCAAAATTTGGTCAAATTATCCCCGACGATAACAATTATATCCAGCAAAACAATAACACTTCCTGCAGGATAGGTCGTACTTTTTCAGGGATTTTAGTGTAATTTGCGCTTATTGTTTGCTCACAAATTGATTAAAAATCCAAGCTATTTAACGTTTCTGTAATATTGGGGCACTAAAGATACTGTATCGAACAGAATGGCATAATATCCTTAATCACTATTACTCGTGGTGGTAGGGCTTTTTCTGATGCCCGCCTGGCTAGCTACCACCCTCAAGTTGAAAATCTGCCGCCAAATACCGATAGGTGTGTTCCGGCAGTTGCACTTGACAGCCAGTTCCTTCAAAGGTTTAGCGTTAGCGTTAGCGATCAGGTGAGATTAAGGCAATAACGCTAAGACTTAACTACAAAAATAAAAAAATCCTTTTAAAAACGGACTACCGTCACGTGAAAACATTTTGACGTTATGAAGGTAGACTACAAATACATGTAATTTTTTAACGTTCCATCGACGCACTCACGTCGTGGTGTTACATAATTTATCAAACGCCTGACTGACGGATTTGCTCGAACGATTTCAAAATTGAATAGCAAAGTTTTATTTTTCGTATGTGACGAGAACAACTAGCTTTGTTTGAATTTAGTTGTGTCTGATTGAATTAGTCGCTTTCAGGATTCGAAGACAGTCTTTGCGAAGTGTTGATGGAAAAGTTGGAGGCTTTTGAAATACTTTTTTTATACTTAGTACACCGGATGTTACATGACGATGTGACCCAAGATGGTAGACACGCCGAACGTAGTGGAGAGACTTTGATCTGCCAAATCACATCTGTAGGTATTTGGCGGCAGATTTTCAACTTGGGGGTGGTAGATAGCTAGGCGGGAAATACGAAACGCCCGAAAATGCTATTGTTTCATCACTATGTTTTACCTTCACCGAAAGCTCAAACTCATTGCTGTTGGATTCGAACATAAGTTGCTTGACACGACCTCCATACACACTACCAACTGAGCTGTCATCGCTTCACACCACTTTACTTTTTCACATTTTTTGATCTAGCTAATGCTGTCCTAGGCTAAAAAGGTTTAGAATCTTCCCCTAGATTTTCTGGACGAACGCTGAAGGCAATTAAGGTGACATGTAAATTCATGAATTGTATCTAGTTAATATCTATCCATTTGTCTTAACTGTAGCTAGTTCCTTGTTACAGAAATAAGAGCCGATATGTACAATTTAATGTTTATTGTAATGCATAACCTAATCACACACGTTATCAAGAAGCGATATTTTAGTATTGCTAGCTTATAAATAAGTTTACAACTTGTAATAAATTTACGTTGGTGTTGCCATCAATAACTATATCTATATTCATTTGTCATATTAACATGAATGTGTGTGCATATATTAAGTATTCTAACAGCGTTATAAACCTGCAAAAGGTGTGAAAAATAAACCTTACCTTACTAAGGAATACTTCAAAAGGAACAAATGAAAAATATACTTCCATCTTCTAACATTTCCATATGCAGAACATTTTATCCAGTTTTCTTCTTCGCATTTTCATAACAGAAGCACAAGCACTAAATATTCTGCCATTTTAAGCCGACTAAAAAAACGAGGAAGTTTTCATTTTATAAACATTTTCTGTTACGTGGACGATATAATTTCAGTTTGTGTACGGCTTTTTCAGGAGTTTTCATTGAGGTTGATTATATATTATTATTAACCCGTGTCCCGATAAGTGACTATTTGACTACATGTCATTGAAACTGAGAAATATTAAAACCAATACGACTGCATAAATTTCGGATCGGATTATAAAAAAAAAGAAAAATAAGTAAAAAAAATCATAATGAAAATGTTAAAAAAAATCTTTAACATCAAGTGTGATTGTGGCCAGACCGCTAAACTTGCTAAGTTAAAAAATATATATTTACGTATTTTTTTCTGTTAATAGATTATAGCCCTATCATATAAGTATAATGTATATATGTATATATAAATGTAACAACGTTTTTTTAAATATACTTAAGGTTTAGCGTTACGGCCATATCCTCACCTGATCTTAAGTGACGATACGGCCCAATTTGGTAGACACGCTAAACCTGTGGAGGAACTGACTCTCAAGTGCAGCTGCCTCAACACACCTATTGGTATTTGGCGGCAGGTTTGCAACTTGAGGGTGGTAGCTAGCCAGGCGGGCATTAGAAAAAGCCCTACCACCATGCAAATGTTATACTAATACACCATCATACTAATATTATAATATGGCCGCAGTCTAAACCCGAAGGTGGTTGCTAACCAGGCCGGTAATAGCCCTACCACCAAGCTGTGACGAGTCAAGGACAACATGGAAAACCGTCATGCACAAAACCAAATGTGAGACCAACAAACGCCAGAGCCTCGTCGGTTACTAGGCAGGAAGCACCGACTGCCGGTGAGGTGGCTTGCGTAACTCAGATGGTATTCGACACCCCTTGCAGCCTTTTTTATGGCTAAGGTTTTAATTATATCCCTGAATGAGATAGTACTGTGGTTGTGTTGAATACTGGTCACCTACTTTCATATATTTTCGGAGAGTGAACCAGAGTATATCTAACAATACGAAATCGCGTAAAACTAATTTATCTAACTTAGGATAATTGTCTAGGGAAATATAATAATAGTAACTCGAAATTCACGCACTCGAATATTATAATTATTTCAAAACGTCTAGGGAAATATTAAACCGACTTAACGTTCTTCGATATTATTACTAGAGTTGTTCCCGAAAAATGATATATTTGCGTAAAATCTATATTAATAATATGAAGCGGTAAAGTCTGTTTGTTCTCAACGTGCTAATTTCAGGAATTAGAAGTCCGGTTACAATAATGTTTTTAGTATTTGGTAGCGCAATTATTAACAAATCATTTAAGCTATTTATTATCGCTCTAGCAGGAATACGAGCAAAGCTTTATTGAAAAAAGTTACAAAAACTGGCAACGACCTAGTCTAGTCATACTAAATATTATAAATGCGAAAGTGAGTTTGTCTGTTACGTTTTCACACCGCTGAATCGATTCTGATGAATTTTGGTATAGATATAGATAGGACCTTGGAGACGGTGACAGGCTACCTTTACTCACGAAAATCTTATTGTAAGTGGGGTAAAAAGAGGGATAAACTTTGTATGAAACTTTTTGCGTCATCCGATTTGTGTGAGAAAATCAATATTATCCCGAGCGAAGCCGCACGTAAAATTTAGTATTTTATAGTTATAACGTTTATAATGTCATTCCTATTCTGCTAACTGCCCCCAAGATGTACGAGACGATTTTACTAATTCAAGCGTTGGTTTTATAGCAAGGTCTTAATATATATTTTATTACATATGACTGCGCGAGTTTTACTGCAGGCAGTTATTTTAATAGTATTCGTACTTATGTACGTTACTAGTCGATGGCTGCGACTTCGCTCGTGTTTTTATGTGGGATTAAACGTAAAATCCGGACTTACTTGAGGTTTCTGTTTTTTTTATACTTAAGGTGTAGCATTATGGCCAAAATCTCACTTGATCTTAAGTGACGATACGGCCCAAGCTGGAATACACGCTAAACCTGTGTAGGAACTGGCTCTCAAATGCCGGAACACACCTATTGGTATTAGGCTGCAGGTTTACAACTTGAGGGTAGTAGCCATCTAGACGGGCATTAGAAAAAGCCCTACCACCATGCTATGCTTTCCTCACGATGTTTTCCTTCATCGAAAGCTCGAGCTCATTGTAGGTGCTGGGATTCGAACTCACGTCCCTTGACGCGAAGTCGTACACACTACCACTGAGCTATCATCGCTTTAATTAAATAATCTAATCTAATTAAATCTAATTAAATATCAAATTAACTGGACGTATAGTTTTGAATATCTGATGACGATTTCCTGAGAGCGCTTCTAGTGACGTCATACGTACGACTCGACCGGTCCATAGTAACAACGTACTATCACAATAAATATTTCCTGTCTGCATATAAATAATTAGTTGTGTCTGCGGCTTCGTACGCGCCGAACTATGATTTTATTTAATAATTTATGCCGGATTTTGTAACTTTTTTCAATACAACCATGCTCTTATTGATGGTAGAGCGATGGTAAATAACCTAAATCCTTCCTCGATGATTTTTCTATCGAATCTCAGAAGATTTTTTGAAATCCGATTAGTAGTTCCTAAGATTAGCCCGTTCAAACAAATTTTGCGCTTTTTAATACAATATACTAATATTAGAAACGGGTAAGTGAGTTTGTTTGTTACGCCTAAACCACTGAATCCGTCCATTGCTGTGATAGACTAGTTTTTCTCGCGAAAAACCTACAGGAAGTGGGTTAAAGAGAGGGATATACTTCGTACGAAACTTTTTATTGCGTCATCCGAATTGTTTGACAAAATCGATATTAACGCGAGTCAAGCCGCAGCTAAAAGCTAGTTTTGAATAATGATATACAATATTTTAGTTTTGGTTTAAAGTTAAAACGATGTATAATAGGTAGGGTAAAATTTGATTCTAACATCAAGTTTTTAAGCTTTTTGATTTTAACATTATTATAGAGTCTATAAGAAACATTCACATTACAGTAAAACTTAAATGTAACTGTACATTCTTTAAGTACAGCTTTAACTTTTTATGGAGTTGAACACGCTTTCTCCATCAACTAATCTCTTTCATGTCAAAATAACACAACAATGTGACTCGATTATTCTCTTTTCGAACTAAAATAAAAAAAACAAGAAGTTTCCACGTATATCAGAAACCACTTTGAGGAATACATTTTTAATAATAATTGTATCTATTGTGCCCGTGAAACACTTTTTGTGTTCCCACTTAATTTCGTCTGGAAATCGGTGATTTTCTTCGGGCAAAAGTTTTTCTCTCATTCACGCAATACTAACCTTGCCACGATAATATAGAGAAGTTTATTATTTTTATTTTATTTTAAGTTGTATTTTTATTGTTGCGTTAGGGAGGGTTTTGAAGAGATAACAGCTCAGTTGGTAATGTGTACGAATTCCGCGTGTATGGACGTGACTTTTTTTTTAATTATAGTATAGGAGGGTAGTTGATGCACACCAATCAATATGTAAGTGTAAGGCGATCGCGACTATTCGTTGAGTCTAAGCAAGGCACTCGAGGCGTGATCATCACACGTCGTTGTAACATCACCGAAGGGACGTAAGATTTACAT
Organism: Actias luna; assembly: GCA_039707435.1. Taxonomy (NCBI): domain Eukaryota; kingdom Metazoa; phylum Arthropoda; class Insecta; order Lepidoptera; family Saturniidae; genus Actias; species Actias luna. Next base: position 15,637,027 of record JAZHAC010000003.1, on the reverse strand, counting down.
TTCTCTGTTATTGACACTGTTTGGAGATATTTGGTGCGTATGCTGTAAATCATTATCGAGGATGGTTTATACTAAGCAGAGAGAGAGACACGTGCGGTGATGGTGGGTATTGACGATCGTCGGTGAAGGAGCGCTATGGAAACCTACATCCGTGTGGCAAGTCTCGGACACTGTTGATATTTTTCTTCTCTGGCAAAACGACTCCATCGTCAGCCTCATCTAAACACACCACCACGCATTATTGAACTCAATCACAAAATTGTAAAGCATAAAAATGACTAGGCTTATGATTTCTAACAGTTGTTTCATTGGTTTAGCGGTATGTCCACGACTTCACCTGACGTTAAGTGACGATGTGGCCGATGACGGTTGACACATTAAGCCTATTAGAGGGACTGACGCTCAAGTGGAACTGCGAGAATACACCTATTAGTATTTTGCAGCAGATTTTCAACTTGAGGACGGTAGCTGCCTAAACCTAAAAAAGCCTGACCACCGTCCTATGGTTTCATCTCGTTATTTTCCTTCACGCAAAGCTACAGCTCATTGTAGCTGAATTCGAACTCACGTCCCTTAACGTAACGTCTGCAGACACTATCGCCCAAATCCCTGCAAAGAGCCCGAGCTTTCAGAGAAGGAAAATATTGTATTGAAATCCACCCTGATACCTGACGATCAGGTATCTGCGTAATTAACGCAAGCAATTTTTTTTTCTTTAAAACATAGCATATTATAGTATACTCTCTTCTATACACCACTTAACTTTTATCGTAAAATTCTAAACATTTCGAGGCAATGTTCGCGTAAACGCTATATACAGTTTGCGATATCATATAAGGGGGTGACGACATCGGGCGGTCACAATATGCGACCTCCGAGACCCGAACAATGTTCACAACATATGTACGTGACTTTACTTTTTTTTTTTTCTAAAATATGGAAATACTTCGCTGAGTCTGCGACGCTGAGGGTTAGAAGTTTTCATTGATAACACATTCTGTTTTGTTTATGACGACAGTCTTTACCGATAATAAATGAATCTCTATTTCCCTTGATCATCGCATCACGCGTGAACGGATGGAACAATTTCGCTAATTCTTTTTTTGTTGTGTTAATTATTTTCAGAAGGTTCTCATGTAGGAAAAAAATAAGAAAATTGACCGGTATCTCAGAAAATTTAAGAAAATTGAAAAAACTTAACGTTAACTTTATTTTACATAAAAGTCAGTTATCATAGACCATTATAATAGTAATTATGCTATGTTTTTGAATAATATTTTTTAAAATTAATTATACTAATTCTAATTCAATATTCACAGTTCAGACAGGATGTCTGTCGGTTCAGCTAATGTAAAATATGTCTGCGTTTACTCAACCTTCATGAATTATATAGAATGTATGTTAAAATACGTGGATATCAAATATAATATAAATATTTTTATACAATTTGTTCAATTATTACACTGTTTAAAACATATGTATGTTTAACAAATAAAGTTTTAAAAATTATTACTTTTTTAATTTTATTAATTTTTGAAGCGATGATAGCTCAGTGGTAGTGTGTACGACTTCGCCTCAAGGGACGTGAGTTCGAATTCAAACACCTACAACGAGCTTGAGCTTTCGGTGAAGGAAAACATCGTGAGGAAACCATAGCATGGTGGTAGGGCTTTTTGTAATGCCCGCCTGGCTAGCTACCAAACTCAAGTTCTAAACCTGCCGCCAAATACCAATAGGTGTGTTCCGGCAGCTGCACTTGAGAGCCAGTCACTCCAGCACGTTAAAAGGTTTAGCGTGTCTACCAACTTGGGCCGTATCGTCACTAAAGATCAGGTGAGATTATGGCCATTACGCTAAACCTTAAGTATAAAAAAAAAACTTTCTAACGTGAATTTCTAGATACATGAAATAATAATAATAACTTTATTTCTTCAAGATATACATCCTTAGTCTATTACTTAAAAATAAATAAAACAACAAATTATAATAAAGTTAAGAGTATATCCGCTACACTTGTAACGTTGACATCAATACTAGTTTGAAACGGTTTCATAGACTTTTTATATTTTTGTAAAACGAATGCGTGTAACAAATAAATTCGTTTTCGTTCTTTTAAACTTCTTATAGGTGGGCTTTAAAATTCTGACCGTTTGCTCGACTGAGGGAGCAAGAGGGAGATATAGTTATGTCACACTTCTACTGTGTGGTCTTAAGAACACACAGTTAACTGATGCTAACTGGCGATGTAACTTACGATGGTAGAGCAAGAATGGGGAACTGGATATCGATTCCAATTACCGGAACACACCTAACTATACTTAAATATTTACCGACCTACTTTCAACTTGATGTCTAGCCAGGCGGTCATTAGAAAAAACCTTACCATCGTCCTAAGGTTGTATCGAGATGTTTTCCTTCACCGACTGCTGTGGATCATTGCAAGGATTCGAACGCACGTCCATACGTACGTCCATACACGCTACAACTGAGTCGCCATTGTTTCTATTTACTGTATTACATTTCCCACTAGGAAAGTGTAGTAACTTTGTAATACTACTGTTCAAATCAATTGCAATTTCAATCCCATACCCGTGATCGAACTAAAATCGGAAAATAGGCATAGAACATTTTTTTTTATAAGTCAAATAGTCGCGGAATGTTAAGTTCGTTATAAGACGTGTCATATTGTTAGATCGAAGTGCTGTCCAAGTAAGAAAAGAGATAAGTTTCGATTGCATACACAGTAATCCGAATGTTGAAACGGATGTATGTAATTACAAGAATGGACACGAGGAGTTTGACATTGGCGCCAGTGACAGGAGATCACAGGGTTCTTGTCTTGGTACTGGCATTTCATGAGAAGGAGAAAACGCATGTAGTTAGATTATGGATACAAATGTTGAATGATGAAAAGTGTACGGCCAGAGAAGAGATGGATAGAGTGCGTAGAATGAGATAAAAGATAAAGGAGTGAATAACTGGATAGAGGCTGATAGAGATTTATGAAAGAAGAAAACGTTTTGCGCTGACCCCAAATGGCTTGGGAACAGCGCAAGAGAATGACAAACGATAGACGTAGATAGGATAAACTTTCTATCAGATATACAATGTAAATCTCTCTTCCATACTACGCTATATTTGTCGTCACCCTCGTGTAACGAAATTGTAGAAATCGTAAACATAAAGTCTTATTGGGTTTTAATTTCTAAACGAATACATTAGCTAAATTTACCCTTGCTTTTCGTTGTCGAACTTGTAAACTAGCTTCATGTGTATATTTTTACCGGACAATAAACTGTGTTAGTGATATATTTGGCAGTATCTTTTATAATTTATAGGGTTTAGCGTTATGGCCATAATCTCACCTGATCTTGTGAAGTAAAATGACGACACGGCCCAAGTTGGTGGACACGTTAAACCTGTGGAGGGACTCGCTCTCAAGTGCAACTGCTATTGGTGTTTGATGGCAGATTTTCAACTTGAGGATAGTATCTATCCAGGCGGGCATTAGAATAAGCTATACCACCATACTATGGTTTCGTCACGATGTTTTCCTTTATCGAACGCTGAAACTAATTGTAGGTGGGATTGAACTCACGCCTCTTGACGCGGCGTCTGTATACACCACTACTGAGCTGTCATCGCTTCAAATATTTGTAATTATGAGTATGAGTATGAGAATTTGTTACTTCTCTACAGAAATATTGTTCGACGTGACACATCTTTGAAATTTTTCGTCAAATCACCGTCTGAGATTGTTCATGTCAAGAAGGAATTTTGAAAGGATTTTTAATAAAATATAGAACGATAATTTCTAACCAAATTTAAGAGCACACAAATATACAGCGTTGTAGCTAGAAAAAGCAATAAATTCCGATACGAACTCTGAAGTTCGAAACTCCGCCGCCGGGGTTCGCTTTGTATTAATAAAACATCTACGTATACATGGCCCGCTTCGTATTTTACATGACAAAATTTTCTCGCATCGCGAACAACACACAATGAGAGCTGTTTGAAAATGCCCCGAGTATCATTAAAACGAGAAACGGTAAAACTTCGGAGAGAATTCAATATATGATCTTAATAAAACGGGCGATTTCCTTTATATATTCGCTTAGGTAACAATTAATAATGTGAAATGTGAAATCCTGATCGAAATAAACAATTTTGAGATCAAAACACGCACTCTCAATTACATTGTATAAAGTATTTTATAAGTTTAACATTAGGTTCACGTTTGATGTTAAGTAATGATGTAACTTAAGATACTGGAAACGTTTTACCTAGTGAAAGGACTAGCCCTTAAGTGGTATACCTATAGGAATCTGATAGAACATTATCGACTTGAGGATAGTAGCGTTTTCAAGCGATGATAGCTCAGCGGTTGTGTACGGACATCGCGTTAAAGGACGTGCGTTTGAATCCACGTACAATAAGCTTGAACTTTCGGTGAAGGAAAACAGCGTGAGTGGGTCATAATATATTGGTAGGGCTTTTTCTAATGCCCGCCTGGCTAGCTACCACCCTCAAGTTGAAATACCAAATACCAATTGGTATGTACCGGCACTTGCACTTGAAAGCCAGTCCCTCCACACGCTTAGTATGTCTACCAACTTGGGACATAACGTCACTTAAGATCAGGTGTAAAAAAGTAGCTAAGCAGGTGGGCGTTGCAAAAAGTCCTACCACCATGCTGTAATTGTATCGGAATAACGAAACGTTAGTTTGACAGATGTCAAAGAAGGTTGTCAAAAATATAATTACTAAACTCTTTGCGAACAAGTCTGTGCTTGTGCCTCTTGTCTAGTTTTAAAAGTAACAATTAATACAAATAAATACAACTTATAATAAATACTAAGAAGAATACATAAATCGAATCACTGACCAACCACCAATATATTGGTGTCATTATGATCGTTTTCCGTCACCGATAGCTCAGACTTTATACATACTACCAACAGACACATCGTCCCAAAGTGCTCAATACACGTAACAAGTTGTCACTTAGATAAGAAATTTTAAATCAACCAAACATTGACGGAAAACATTGAAACCAACATTCTAATAGTAAATCTAAATAATCCGAGTCTACAGCGACCGCAGACTATGCAACACCTAACGATGTCTAACTCTTGTTGGTGTAAGTTATTATTCCGTTCTTTGCGTTTACAGTTAACAGGATTTACCGCCATTTACATTCGAGAAAGTGATTTTAGTGAGTTCGGCCGGCCCTCCCGTGTTTGCCCTTAGCCGTCCCTATTACGGATTACTAGACTAAATCTACTAATATCTTGTCGATGGCTCGATTAGGTTAGTGTCGATTTTATTATGTACACTGCCTTATATTTGGGTAAATATCTTTTACCAGCTTACTGGGCGTCTACGTCGTGAAGGGACGTGTCAAATGTCAAGTTTATAAGTCTTAATGTTTTGGAGATATCGCGATGGGTGGATTTAAGTTTTTATGTACATACAACATTTTTTTTATGAAGCGATGCTAGCAGTGGTAGTGTGTACGACTTCTCGTCAAGGGACATGCGTCCGAATCCAAGCACCTACAATGAGCTCGAGCTTCCAGTGAAGGAAAACATCGTGTGGAAACCATAGCATGGTGGTAGGGCTTTTTCTAATGCCCGCCTGGCTAGCTACCACCCTCAAGTTGTAAACCTGCCGCTAAATATCAATAGGTGTGTTCCGGCAGCTGCACTTAAGAGCCAGTTCCTCCACAGGTTTAGCGTGTCTACCAACTTGGGCCGTATCGTCACTTAAGATCAGGTGAGATTATGGCCATAACGCTAAACCTTAAGTATAAAAAAACAACATTTTAACAATTCTTTAGCGCTAAATTTTCAACCAAAGACTACAGTCGTAGCGCGTGCTACGATTTGCTACGTTTCCCGCTACGCTAAATGCTACGGAATGCGCAAAAAGTATTAGTATAGTTTCCGCTACACTTCTTGCTACGATTTAGTCAATTATTTGTATACATTCCGCTGCATTTCTTACTAGGTAAACCGCAACTTTTGCAGGCCTTATAAGCGAAGCGATGAGGTGGGTACTACTGTCACTTCACGCTGTACAACTGATTTTTCAAACTTAAAATGTCTCGATTTCTCATATATTGCACTTGTAAAATAATATATACACACACATATCAAGAAAAAAACACTATTTTTAACAGTCATGATATTTTTGATGCTAATTTTTGTTATTGAAACCAGTTAAAATACTGTTTAAAAAAGTTCTGTCTTGGACGTCCGTGTGTCTGTATTACGATAACGACTGAAATACGTTACTAATCGAGTCTTTTTTTTCCTTACGTTTCAGTATAATTAGGAATAGAAACCGATTATTTTTGACGGTCTGATTCGATGCGGTTTAATTGTTATTAAATAAACAAATAAAAACGAGATTATGAGGCGTGCACTTTTGGATTATCCAAAAATTTTTTGATTTGGACGATGACTTCACAGATTTGTCGTGTACCTGTGTGCTTCTTGCTTTGATTCCATTTGTAGCTCCTATGAAATCTGTTGCGCTTATTGCTAAGTATGTCACGACAATTTTTAAAGTAAAATGAAGTAACAGCACTATACTTATATGTTTCTTGCTATGATTTCGTTTGTAGCACCTATGAATCTGTTGCGTTTATTGCTAAGTATGTCACGACATTTTTTTTTAGTAAAATGAAGTAACAGCACTATATCTATCTGTTTCGCTATGATTTCATTTGTAGCACCTATGAATCTGTTGCGTTTATTGCTTAGTATGTCATAACATTTTTTTAAGTAAAATGAAGTAACAGCACTATGTTTATATGTTTCCTGCTATGATTTCGTTTGTAGCTCTTATGAGATCTTTTGTGTTTATTTCTAAGTATGTCACGACGTTTTTTTTAGTAAAATGAAGTAACAGGACTATGCCTATATGTTTCTTGCTATGATTTCGTTTGTAGCACCTATGAATCTGTTGCGTTTATTGCTAAGTATGTCACGACATTTTTTTTTAGTAAAATTAAGTAACAGCACTATGCTTATATGTTTCCTGCTATGATTTCGTTTGTAGCTCTTATGAGATCTTTTGTGTTTATTTCTAAGTATGACACATTTTTTTAGTAAATAGAAGTAACAGCACTATACCTATATGTTTCTTGCTATGATTTCGTTTGTAGCACCTATGAATCTGTTGCGTTTATCGCTTAGTATGGCATGACATTTTTTAAAGTAAAATGAAATAACAGCACTATACCTATATGTTTCCTGCTATGATTTCGTTTGTAGCACCCATGAATCTGTTGCGCTTATTGCTAAGTATGTCACGACATTTTTTTTTAGTAAAATGAAGTAACAGTACTATACTTATATGTTTCTTGCTATGATTTCGTTTATAGCTCTTATGAAATCTGTTGCACTTATTAATAAGTATGTCACGACAATTTTTAAAGTAAAATGAAGTAACAGCACTATACTTATATGTTTCTTGCTATGATTTCGTTTGTAGCACCTATGAATCTGTTGCGTTTATTGCTTAGTATGTCATGACATTTTTTAAAGAAAAATGAAATAACAGCACTATACCTATATGTTTCTTGCTATGATTTCGTTTATAGCACCTATGAATGTGTTGCGTTTATTACTTAGTATGTCATGACATTTTTTAAAGTAAAATGAAGTAACAGCACTATACCTATATGTTACTTGCTATGATTTAGTTTCTAGCTCTTATGAAATCTGTTGCGCTTATTTCTAAGTATGTCACGACATTTTTTTAGTAATATGAAGTAACAGCACTACAACTATATGTTTCTTGCTATGATTTCGTTTGTAGCACCTATGAATCTGTTGCGTTTATAACTTAGTATCTCATGACATTTTTTAAAGTAAAATAAAGTAACAGCACTATGCCTATATGCTTCTTGCTCTGATTTCGTTTGTAGCTCTTATGAAATCTGTTGCGTTTATTGCTAAGTATGTCACGACATTTTTTGACAGGATTGTATTTAATGTATAATCCATTGGGTTTTACCCACCCGCAAGTTGTATACATGTATACGTGTATTACTATGATTACGCAAGGTGGTTTCAATACAGTCAGTTGCAGATTTTATTAAATTACATCTTTACAACACCGTTTTATTATTGAATGTGTACAAGCTGATTACGGATTACGAAATGCTCAACTAGGTCACTATTTAGGTAAGCCACTACTCATCACATCACAGCACAAGTTTTATCCTACTACCCCACAATTTTTACTTTTGCCCATACACAGTGTATATTTGCGCCTAGCTAATTTGTCTTTTAACGATAGCTGATAGGAATGAAAACCACTGAGACATGTTTTATCCTATTTAGTTTTTACTATTTCTTTACGTTAACGATAGTCGAAAGACAACTTGGCAAAATACACTTATCTATATTAAAAATTACTACTTTACAGTCGGTTTGTAAAGAAAACCGAATATCTGCAGCCACATCAAATATTTTAAAGAAGTTACGTTCTCACTGTTAAAGAACTTACGAAAGGAGTAAGGTTCCTTATTAGCGGGAAAATAAAACTAGCTATGAAAATTAAAAAATTTTTTTAAGAAGAACCACGATTTCTGAAATTAACAATATTTAATTAGATGTGTATGTATTTAGTAAAAGAGTATTTAATTCCGTGTTTTTGAAAAATTAACCCTCAAAGCAGCACTTGCAAGGAATGGATTTAATTATTCTAGATCAATCTAACGTAGTCAGGGCTATAGCTTCTATATATTTCTAGAGACTCCTATCCATAATACGTGCACGTCTAGACGTCCGTCGATTGAATTCGATTTAATTCTAAAGCTCAACCCACAAGCCGAGTCGCAACTTGCAAATCTGATGAATGAATTATCAACTTAAATACCGGTTGTTTGACTCCTTACAGTGCATTTGAATAGAAATACTAATAAACCTACATCTATAGAATAAACATATATTTGGACCGTTTATTTTGAAAGTGGTGTAAGTCCATTTTCTTTTGTTTCGTGAAAATTAAAGGTTACTATATTTGTTTATAATGCAATTTCATTTACCGACCGATTTGAACATGAGATTTTTTTAAGAAATTAAACACGGACTAGTTATACATAAAAAAATTACATTAAATTTAGCTTATTGACAGCTCATAGCACTTGATAGCTCATTTTTCTCAAAAATGGACTTACACCACTTTCAAAATAAACGGTCCATATAATAAATGCAACTGATGCCTCAGACTACGCAAGCCCTTATCCCGTCAATCCTGCCTGATTGTAAAATCGATATTTAACGTTTTCTTATGTCGTGAAAGGAATATCCATGGCAAATTTCAAGTCTTTAAGTTTGGGAGTTTTAGAGATATCATGACAGGTAAGTACAGTGGTATTCTGCTTATACCCTACATCTGTATATAGAATTGTAATTTTAGCTAAATGTGGGCACAATTTTTATTGAATTGAACCAACCTTTGTATAGGTACTAACCTTTTTATTGTTCTTCCTCTCACCCTGAGGTCCATGTCTGAGGTTAAAATTCAGACCATTAATATTCTGCGAGCGATAATCTTGTACCTAAATCACTTTGTTTTTAAGACTACTATTTATACATTTTTGCGGCAAATGATTACACGACAGAAATAAAAATGACTCAGTTGCTCACTAATTGTCATAAACACCGTGGGTTTACGCTAAATCATGCACAACGGTCCAATACCTTGTCTATGCACCCTTCACCCCCTTCCCCTGCTTTCTTTCCTACCCCTATCACCGTGACATAAGTCAGTTGCGTTTTGAATACGAGCAACGCGTAAACTAGACAACATAATTACAAAATGATTTCTTATGTTAACACGAATATTATTCCTCGAAAGAAAACTAATTTAAACGGATTTTATCGCGGTTATTTATTAATTTTGATCCGGACGTTTCGAAAGCTTTTCAACCTTCGCGGTCACGGGGCGCACTGAGGTGTAGGTAGGTTGTCCAGAAAAGTTCCAGTGAACTTTCGAAACGTCGGGATCAAAATTAATGAATAACCGCGTTATAATCCGTTTAAATTAGTTTTATTTCGATGAACATTATTACAAGTATACGCGTGATATAAGTGTATGGCGTGTGCTCCAGTCGAAATACAAAGAAGAGGAGAACTACTAAGCTATCGAAATCGGCAGTCAGATGAGACCTTTCTTTCCATCATCCCATCCGGTACCGTTGTGCATAAATCGCCATTTAGTATCATTAGGTCCCACTATATTTGCGGCTATTATATTAGTAAGAAATTTAAAACCCGAACCAGCGCGAACACCGTGACGACAGCCAGTGCTTACACTAGGTTCAGCGTGGCCACCATTATTGCACCTCGCGTCACTTATAATCAGGTAAATCGGACAACCGTGAGAATTGTCAAAGATGCTGCGTTCTTAAGACCACCTAAGCTGACACAAGACGCCTGCACTGAACATGATATTAAGCACAGTGCATTCCAAATCAGCGACAACTGACAATGAATCAAAAGTCACTGCTTGTGACCGCTGTCGTGCTGGCCTAATTAGAGGTAACTCTTCATGCCTCTTTGAAGGACATAATATCACACGACACCGGTATCATGCTATACTTCTCTCATTCCCTCAGTCGCTCCGAGCCAACTAACCGGAAGAGCGTCACAAAAAAGGTTGCAGATCAGAATTTCAAAGCCCGTATAAAAAACAGAGATGAGTTCGGATCAGGAACACTATTCAAGTATGCTGACGTTACATTTAGAATTTCACAGCCGCTTACATAGAAAACAGTCGCTCAAGGTATAGCGGAGTGTAATGAAAATAAATGTACCAAACAGAAAGGTCTGTTTCCGAGCTCGTTAATGGATGATGCGATGCGGAAATAGCAGTGAAAAGCCTTGGGCCAGCTATATAGAGATTACGAGAACGAGCATCACGCTTTCTATTATAGATTCACCCTTTTGTATGTTTAACGGATAAGTAGGTAATTTGAAAATTAAAACTTCTTTAGGAGCAGTTGTTTGCGCCTCGTTGCCGGTGTATCGATGGTATTTGTGAAACCACATGCTATGTCCCATTCCCGCTTGCTCTTTTTTATGGAACAGGGAGCAAACAAGCAAGCCCGTCACCTGATAGTAAGTGATCACCGCCGCCCATGGACACCCACAACACTTAAGGATTCGCGGGTACGTTGCCGGGCTTTATAGGAGGGACTGGCTGTCAAGTGCAACTGCCGGAACACACCTAATGGTATTATTTAGTAGCAGATTATCAACTCGATGGTGGTAGCTTCCCAGGCAGGCACTAGCAAAAGCCCTACCACCATGCTATGGTTTGTTAATAATGTTTTCCTTCACCGAAAACACAAGCTAATTGTAGGTGGTTGGATTCGAACTCACGTCCGATAACGCGGCGTTACTTCACACTACCACTAAGATTAAACTAACAATTATTTAATAACTAACTGTTACCCACGGCTTCGCTTTATACCAAAATTCATCATAATCGATTCAGCGGTTTACGCGTGAAAGTGTAACAAACAATCAAACTCACTTTCATATTTATAATATATTACTAGTTGTTACGTGCAACTTCGCTCGCTTTAATATTGATTTTATCAAACAAATTGGAAGACGAAATAAAAGTTGTATGCAAAGTTTATTCCTCTTTGGAATATACTGTAAATAGGTTTTTTGTGAAAAAAAAGTAGCCTATCACCGTCTCTAAGGTCCTATCTATATCTATATAAAAATTCATCACAATCGATTCAGCGGTTTAGTTGTGAAAACGTAACAGACAAACTCACTTTCGCATTTATAATATTTAGTATGACTAGACTAGATCGTTGCCAGTTTTTGTAACTTATTTCAATACAACTTTGCTCGTATTCCTGGTAGAGCGATAATAAATAGTCCAAATTATTTGTCGATAATTGCGCTACCAAATACTAAAATCATTATTGTAACGGGACTTCTGATTCCTGAAATTAGCACGTTCAAAACAAACAAACTTTTCTGCTTCATATTCTTAAAATAGATTTTATGAAAATATATCAATTTTTCGGGAACAACTCTAGTAATAATATCGAAGAACGTTAAGTCGGTTTAAAATTTCCCTAGACGTTTTGACATAATTATTGCGTGCGTGCGTGAATTTCCAGTTACTATTATAATATTTCCCTAGACAATTTTACTAAGTTAGACAACATAGTTTTACGCGATTTCATAGTGTTAGACAGACAGTATTCAACGCAACCACAGTACTATCTATCTCATTCAGGGATATAATTAAAAACTTAACCTTACCTTAACCTTTAAATTTCAACTTTCAACTTCAACAAAATCTATCAGGTATCGAAATAAAACTAATTTAAACGGATTTTATCGCGGTTATTTATTAATTTCGAACACGAAGTTTCGAAAGTTAAAAAAAATTAAATTAATTTAAACGGATTTTTTTAATATAACATATTAAGCTTAAGAAATTAATAAATAACTACGATAAAATCCGTTTCAATTAGTTTTATTTCAATGTATAATATTCGCGTAAACATAAGAAATCATTATCTATCAGGTAGTTTAAAAGTGGCAGACGCACCAGGAGACAAAAAGACGAACAAACATTCAACATAAAATCAGTCTTACTACAGTTTTTCATTGAAAAGTTTTCCTTAACCAAAAGCTTAGGGTCGTTGTACGATTTGAACTCGCCTAGGTTGAAGCGGTGTATGAACACACTGCTACTGAATTATCAATGCAAATTAATCAAGTTAAATTAATATAGCAACAGAATTTACTATTGTCGTACTATTATATGCAATTTTATAATACGTCGATATCTTCTCTTCTGGTTTTATACTTCAACTCGACATATGATGTTGGTCTTAGTGGCTTTTAGAGCTTTACTGAGCTTTGGTGGTGAGTACTAAGGAACTTAGCAGGAACGCATGGTGGTAGGGCTTTTTCTGATGCCACACTGGCTAGCTACCACCTTCAAGTGGAAAATCAGCCGCCAAATATCAATAGGTGTCTTCCGGCAGTTGCACTTGAGAGCCAGTTCCTTCACAGGTTTAGCATGTCTACGATCTTGGGCCGTATCGTCACTTAAGATCAGGTGAGATTATAGCCATAACGCTAAACCTTAACTATAAAAAAAATGAGGTGATGAGCACAGGGGAGCCATGAAGTGGCCGATCTTCAGCTTGGGCTGTTGCTGGGGACGCGAAACGAAGCCACGGACCTGACTCTCCTAACTGGGACCTATGCTAAGAAGCTTTATGTCACTTTCTTATACTTAAGGTTTAGCATTATGGCCATAATCTCACCTGATCTTAAGTGACAATTCGGCCCAAGTTAGTAGACACGCTAAACCTGTGGAGGAACTGGCTCTCAAGTGCAGCTGCCGGAACACACCTATTGGTATTTGGCGGCAGGTTTACAACTTGAGGGTGGTAGCTACCCAGGCGGGCGTTAGAAAAAGCCCTACCACCATGCTATGGTTTCCTCACGATGTTTTCCTTCACCGAAACCTCAAGCTCATTGTAGGTGCTTTGATTCGAGCTCACGACCCTTGACGCGAAGTCGTACGACCTACCACTGAGCTATCATCGTTTCAAAATGTAAGTTGCGTACGCGAAACTAACTCTACTATTATATAGGATTATACCAATTGTATTATATACTAACGTCTATACCATAGGTTTAGATTTTTACTTGATGTTACGTGACGATGTGAACCATAATGGTGGGCACGTGTAGCACAGTACAGTTGGTAAGCCCGGCAGTCATTGGAAAATACCCCACCATTGTCCCACAGTTTTACTTCCCGAAATCTCAGGTTCATCACATGTGCATTATCATTGATTTGAAGTCAACTCCATCATTGCTTGTTCAACGTCTTCGTAATCCAACTCAAAAAGAAAAGAAACAGACGACTTTCCTGCGAACAGAGAATTCGCGCTGTGTTTTACTGCAGACAAATGTCAAGCGATAAATCCGCGTCGGATGGTACATCTAAAACATTTTAAAAGTAACACACCATCCGCAATGGTGGAGGATGCGTTCCACACGCGATATCCTTACGGATGGATGCGCTGAGACACACGCCTTGATGCATGTAGTTCTCTCCAACAAGACATCCTAAACATTCGTAAATAAACAGCGAGGAACAGTTTACACTCTGAGACCCTTTTTTATATTTTAAACATTTAGCGTTACGACCATTATCTCATTTGAAGCGATTATAGCTCAGTGGTATTGTGTACGACTTTGCGTCATGGGACGTGAGCGCGAACCCAACCGCCTACAATTAGCTTGAGCTTTCGGTGAAGGGAAACATCGTGAGGAATGGCATGGTGGTAGGGCTTTTTCTGATACCCGCCTGGATAGCTACCACCCTCAAGTTGAAAACCTGCTGCCAAATACCAATACGTGTGTTTCGGCAGTTGCAATTGAGAGCCAGTCTCTCCACAGGTTTAGCGTGTATACCAACTTGGGTCGTATCGTTACTTAACATCAGGTGAGATTATGGCCATAAAGCTAATCCACAGCAATATCTCAACTGTTTTTTTAATGAGGATGTAGCTCAAAATGGTGGATAAGATAAAGTGTAATGGAGGGACTGGTTCTCAAGCGCAACTGCCGGAGCACATCTATATGTATTTAGTGATAGACTTTTAACTTGAGGGTGGTATCTAGCCGGAAAGGCTTTAGAAAAGCCCTATCAACATGCAACAAGGAGTAGAAGTCATAACAAGTATTTGGGTTCAGCTGAAAACAAGTATTGTAACTGGTTGCCATAGTATGTGCTGATTTTGTGTCCTTTATCTTTTGTTTGTATGACTGTATTAGTATAATATACTTCTGTTTATTTGTAATGTATGCGTTTGGTTATGCATCATCATCGAAATAAATGACAATGTTTCGAAGCGATGGTAGCTCAGTTGGTATTGTGTACGGAGTATGGTCGCCGCGTCGAGGGACGTGAGTTCGAATCGACCTTGACAGGGACCTTACAGCTTGAGCTTACGGCGAAGGAAACCATCGCGATGAAACTATCGCAAAGCTTTTTCGAATACGTACTTAGTGTCGTAGTCGTATTTAGTGCCAATACGTTTTATTTAATATGCTATAGGTGTATTTCAGACTATTAACCTAACCTTTTCGAAATTTTCATCTTCTCTCATGTAGTCTTAAGCATAATTCATTTTTTTTCTTATTATAAAGAAAACTACAAAATAACTGTACTAGATCGAACCAGTAACTGGTAATTGAGCCGATAAATCAATAGATACGTTCGAAATCGATATACACAAAATTTCCGGACATTCAATTCGATTATGGGATAACGAAAATGAAATAGTTTTGGCTGAACAGGTCTATGATGATCTAGCAGATCGTAAGAGGTTCCCGCAAACCGAGCAGCCCGCAAGCGATGTGAATTATGTGGGATATAACCGACAGGCGCCGAGCACAACTTTGAGGACACACTGTACTTCCTAACTACTTTGCAAACGGCACACACCGCTCTGCCGTGCGGCGAACTTAATTCCACGTCTCACTAAATTAAAATGTCATAAAACGATCCAGCCGTCCGTGGGTTCTGTACCGTGGTTTGAAAATATAATTATGAGGTTACACATTGTTATAATGATTTCTTACGTTTACGCGAATATTATTCATTGAAATGGTCACGAAGGCTGAAAAGCTTTCGAAACGTCGGGATCAAAATCAATAAATAACCGCGATAAAATCCGTTTAAATTAGTTTTGTTTCAATACACATTGTTATGCTTAGATTTTTTCGTTACGGCTACAATCTCAGCTGATGTTAAGTGATGATGTGACCTATTATGGTGGACACGTAAACCATAGTGGCGGAACTTTGACCTTTGAGAAGTGTAACTGCCGAATCACACCTATAGGAATCTAGCGGCAGATTTTCGATTTGAGGGTTGTAGCCAACCAGGTGTGCATTAGGAAATGCCAGAAAATTCTATGGTTAAATCACGATGGTTTACCTTCACCGAAAGCTGAAGCTCGTTGCAGGTTGATTCGGTCATACGGCCCTTGACGTGACGCCCGTGCCAACCAACTGAGCTATCATCGCTTCAATCACCTTTACTTTTTCACTTTTTTTGAACTAGCTTATTGACTGCCACTGGGTTTATAGATAACTAGTTTTTCATCGCGGCTCCGCTCGCGTTAATATGATTTTGTGAAGCAATTCTTTACCCTACTTCCTATAAGTTTTTCAAGCGAAAATGTATCCTGCCGATTTCGATATTGATCGGTTTTTCATACATATAAAAACTAGCGGTCACAAGCATATAAGTACATCGAATAAAAATATATATAAAAGGACAATGGACACCAAAAACTAAGAACCATCTACGAAAATCTGGGAAAACTATATTTTCCTGACATGCGACTGCTAGCAATACGACATCCGGCTGAAGAATATTTTAATATTAATAATTTATAATTAAGAGAATATGTATCTACAAGGGAACCTATCAGAATGTGGCCGCTAGTATTTTAAACTAAATTTATGGTAATTGATTGATCATTCATTTATTTTTTAAATAAAATATCGTTCACTTCACGGCAATATATAGAAAGAGTATGAGAAATCACGGTTGGCGTTGTGCACTTGGCCCCACCTCTTCGGAGCCTGGTGTATACAGCCAACTACGATTTTCATACATTTGTACGTTCATAACGTACATTTATTAATTATATATCAAATTATAGCTTGTTTTGTTATGTTTATTACGGTGTAGGGTTACCTAATTAAATCTGGCCGCAAATAAGGGTTGCTGGCTGTTAAAGATGGTAAATATTTACGGTAAGGTTCTGAAGCGGTGATATCTCAGTGGTGGTGTGTACGACTTCGCGTCAAGGGACGTGAGTTCGAATCCAACCACCTGGTGCTAGGACTTTTTCTAATGTCCGCCTGTCTAGCAACCACCCTCAAGTGTGTTCTTCCACAGGTTTAGCGTGTCTACCAATTTGGTTTTTAGCAAACACTCGATGAATGCACTAATTCTGCGGCCGGATCTTAGAATATAGGTTACACCCGTTTGCTACACTAGACGTTTATTGTTTTTAACTTCACTAAATACGACAGCGAATAAAAAATGAATAATATTGAGTGTGAAGAACAGTAAATCGAAAAAATAATACAAAGAGACAATATAATTTAAACACTAAATACTCTAGAACTATCTAAGAAAAATTCCGCATCGAATGGTGACTGTCCCATCTCGATAAGTGCAGCATTCTTATAGAATGTATAGATTATTTTTTATATTATATAAAATATTACAACTACAAAATCTACATATTCTCAAAACAATATCACTAAGAAAATCAATATCTTCTAAGGTAATACGAATTCATGAACAGTATTTTATTTGCAACTTTAATTAAGCACGACACGTTGTAAAAACTTAGCTCGTATGTGTATTTTCCTCTGCGAGATACTCTACGACCTTTTGAGGTGTTCAAATATAAACACTATTTTTATACACATAAGGGATAGAGACATTTCCCGGGACGTATCATTTTAAATGGTTACGTTATTAGATTGCTCTATTGAGTTTGCGGTCTCCACTTGAGGGAATTCGGGATATGCCCCGAAGAAGTTCATCTCGGTTACTGTCGGATATAGACGCTTAGTTGACTAGGTCCGTCTAAAATGTTTATAACAGAACCAAGCCCGTTTATTGGATTTCAGTCCTGAACAATCAATTTTCATATAAGGCGTACGGAGTGTAAGGGTATCGAGTACCATCTGAGGTAACCAAAGTGTAACCGACGTGTCTCTGTTGATTATTTCTCCCACGTTTGGTTTTGGTCATAACGGTTAGGTTCCTTGATCCATCATAGCTTCATGGTAGAGTTATTGCCCGGCTGGTTAGCGACTAACTTTAGATTTAGACTGCCGCAAAATAACGGTAAGGTCCGATCCTCCGGATAGGAGCCCTCGAGTGACTCAGCTCGCGCGATACAGTGACACTCTACATCACTGAAAGTACATCATCACACCGCATACCTACACGTGAAGTACACGGTTCTGTAAGGGACTACCCCCGCGGCCCTTAGGCGGCTTGCTCGATAAGTTCGTGTTAAGATCACGAAATTAGTAAGTTAGGATCTGTCGATTAGTTTTCTTGCGAATCGTTGTTAATTTTTCCGGCAGCAGCCCAAGCCGAGGTTCGGCCATTCTGGTACCCTTGCGCTCGCTGCCTCGGAGCTGAGTGCCCTTAACACTCGCTCCAAAAAGATCGGTGAAGCTGTCAAAGCCCCTAGAGTTTTGGTATAAACCTTTGTGTTCCGCTTAACTTGGTTTAAACTTAAGTTTAAACTCTCATATAAGCATTATCTGTTTTCATATTTGTTTTGTTTAGTCTTTGAATTTGTAGTTACAGTAGCTATACCCACTAAATGTGATCATATGTGACGTGTTATGTGTGTCTGTGTTATTTGTTTGTTTGCATTCGTTTTTAATTTTGTACTATAACATATGACCGACTGAGTGTCCGTCCGTCTATCACATGGGCTCCCATCGAAAATCAGCGTTGCAGTACTGCTGCACTACTCATTTTGCTGAATGGGTTTCCAAATTGTTGGACATATCTTTTTTTTTTCATTTCTCAATTCTATCATTTTATCGAATTTGTATTTGTATTTTTTTTTATTTTTTTTATACTTAAGGTTTAGCATTATGGCCATAATCTCACCTGATCTTAAGTGACGATACGGCCCAAGATGATAGACACGCTAAACCTGTGGAGGAACTGGCTCTCAAGTGCAGCTGCCGGAACACACCTATTGGTATTTGGCGGCAGGTTTACAACTTGAGGGTGGTTGCTACCCAGGCGGGCATTAGAAAAAGCCCTACCACCATGCTATGGTTTCCTCACGATGTTTTCCTTCACCGAAAGCTCAAGCTCATTGTAGGTGCTTGTTTTAATTGTATGGTTGTACCAACAATAAAGTATTTCTTTCTTTCTTTCTGTGAACCAGCTATTATCACCAAGGTCAGCAACATGGCTGTAACACACAAGGTGTTGCAGCTGTCCGTATGCGATGGTAACCATTTACTATCAGATGGGTCGTCTACTTGTTCGCTGTTCATTGGCATAAAAAATGCGTCCGGTATGGAAATTTTTTGAGCACTGAAGTTTATTCAAGCGTTACTTCCTTAACTTTGTAGAGTTTCCGATCAATGTTGCGACTAATTTTAAAATCCATTCGAAGTGACACTATAAACGTGAATGTGTGGTAATTCTTCGGTTTTTTGTTGTTTCCAGGGCCTGATTTAGGCGAAAACAAACCGTAGGCTATTCTCTTTATGAGGCCTTTTCACCTCTCACGTTGATCTAACATTAAATTACATTTTTATGTTTGTTTATTATAGTTGTATGCGTAGCATTTCTCTTTATATTCGATCTAGTGTTTTACATTGTGTTTATGATAGTGGGTTTCAGTCTCTGGTTGCTTCTTTGCTTAGGAAATTCTTATAATTTTCGGCCTTAACTACTTTGCCAATAATTATGAAAATTTTCACACAGGTAAAAATAACACAAAAATAACTTTCAATTTTGGAACACTTACTTTTTTCTTATATACAGAACAGGTATATTTTGTTCATCTTTGTTATTTTATTTTATTTTCTTTATTGTAATTAGCGTCAGCGAAGTTGTGATTTTCATTTTTATTTATGATCTAGCTTCTATTCGAATTCACTCACGATAATAGATTCGGTCAATTAAAAAGTTATTTTCACATTCTTCCGGATAGGTGTTTTTTTTCTGTAAGCTACCTTATCTCAATTTCCATGTCCCTGACGATTTGTATGAAAAATTCCATGACAATCGTTTGAGAAGTTACTGTAAAACAGATAACAAACAAACTCATATTGGAATTAGTAAATTAATATATTGCTGTTTTATTCATACTGTAGCCGACCAGTGCACTATATAAAGTTTTAATTTGTCTTTTTTTTAGCGTTATGTCTATAATCTAATCTGATCTTGAGTGACGAGACGGCCTAAGTGGGTAGACACGCTAAATCTGTGAAGGAACTGACTCTCAAGTGCAGCTACCGGAACCCACCTATTGGTATTTGGTGGCAGGTTTTCAACTTGAGGATGGTTGCTAGCTAGGCGGCCATAATTAATAGCCTTACGATGTTTTCCTTCACCGAAAGTTTAAGTTCATTGTAGGTAGATGGATTCGAACTCACGTCCCTTGACGCAAAGTCATACATGCTACCACTGAGCTATCACCGCTTTACTAAAGCAAAGATAATATTAAGAAACTTCCAGCTTCTCTACACACTGCAAGGCAAAGAAGCGAGAACTCTCTTACATCACAACCGTATGACATTTCCTAAAACGTTACCTCGATTCAAAGACATATTTTATTCATACGCCGGAAATATATATAAGTAACATCAAAATCGCATTACATTCTTTACTTCCTTTTACATTTTTATATTTCGCCGAATGGAAAAAAAAATTAACATCAATCATTCGCTTCCGTGTGACACATCGACAGACGTTATAAAGATGTTCAAAGGGATCAACAGATATTTACATAACATAAATATTGAATTAATTCAATAAACATTACGTAAAATATAAAAATGAAAGAAAGAACATATCATTACGTAAAATCGGACAACTACAAAAGCGCGGCCGACATATTAGACCGTATATGGATTCAAAACTGTTCTTTATTATAGCAATAATATATTAAATTTGACTGTAAACATGTGTTTTGGATTTATGAAAATTAAAGCTCATATACAATTTTATTAAAAGTAACATATTATTGTATTGTAACGGAAGAACGGGAATTGTATTGACTAATGGTGGTACATAAAGATAACCTTACTTATATTATCAATACGAAAGTGAGTGTTTTTATACGTTTCGCATTCACGCCGAATCGATTATGATGAATTTTGATATAGAGATAGATTGGAACCTAGAAACGGTAATAGGCTACTTCTTCTCGGAAAACCGTTATTGGAAGCGTGGTAAATAGAAGGGTAAACTTTGTATTAGACTTTTTATTGCGTCAAATGATTATTTGACTAAATCAGTACGAACGTGAACGAAGCCGCTGGTAAAAACTAGTAGAGTATATTTAATTACAAAAATCCATAATAAAACCTGACGCATTGTAGAGATCGGAGCAAAGCTAGACAGAAGACGGAAGTGTCGATTGCATGCAGCAGAAATGCGAATGTGGGGTTGGAAATGGATGTGTGGGGTTACAAGAATGAACAAACTCAGGAATTAGTATGTTAGAAGGCGTTTGAAAGTGTTGCCAGTGGTAGAGAAGTTTAAAGAGAATCGATTGTCTCGCTTTGGACATATCACGAGTAGAAAGTATACGCATGTTGTGAGAAAAGTAATTGTAACAATTAGAACTAACGTCCATTGGTATTTTAATTTAATTTAACTATAAAATCTTCGCACAAGTCTACAGTTACGATGCGAGAATTTTAAAGCGAAATTAATTGCAAACGCTTACAAAGAGGACGCTCTCGGTGAAAGTGCTAAGTGCTAAAAAAAGTGCAAAAGCTACGAGAGGCGCCTGCTAGGATTCACGTAGCGTGTGTTGGTTACATTAGCCGTTACAAATGCATCCCCGCCCTACCTGTGTTCCGGGCAGGGTGAATTATGCAACCCGTATATTCTACAACCATATAAACATGACCTCTATCATTGATATCACTGGATAAACCGTTTCGTTTACAAGATCGAAGCTAAGGTCGGTGCAAATATGGCTGAACAATACTTTCGAGTATATTGTAGGATATACAGCAGCTTCTGAGAATAATGAGGTGTAAGGGTATTGAATAATATCTATGTTTTCCAAGCCATCATCACCTGCACACCCGCCGCGGCCTCCTTCCGCAGACGCCTGAGCCTAGGTTCGATCCTCCGGACAGGAGCCCTCGAGTGACTCTGCTCGCGCAATACACTAACACTCTACATTACTGAGAGTACACCATCACACCGCATACCATTCGTGCACACTCACACGTTAAGTACACGGTTCTGTAAGGGACTTCCCTCGCGGCCCTTGAGCTGCTTACCTGATAAGGTCGTAGTTAATATCACTAATTTAATAATACATAACCTTTTGGTTAGTCAGGATCATAAATCTTTTTTCATTTACCGGCAGCATCTTAAGCCGAGGTTCGGCCGTCCTGGCACCCTTGTGCCTGCTGCCTCGGGGCTGAGTGCCCTCAGCACTCGCCCCCAAAAGTTTGATGATTAACCGTTTAACCCGTGATCCTTCACAGCTTAGTGGTAAGGTTATTGTCCACCGGTTAGTGACCACCCTTAGGTTTATACTGCAGCAAAATAGGGGTTACTATGAGCCCTTGTATTCCGGCATAGTAAACGAGAATCAGCCATTTGCACTAAGGTTAGCAATATGGCGCCAACACGCATGGTGTTGCAGCTGACCATAGGCGACAGTAACCATTTACAATCAGATGGGCCGTTTACCTGTTTGCTGCTCATTAACATAAAAAAACACCCTTGTCTCGTTGAGATACTCATCCTCTTGTAATTGACGCAAAATTTACTGCGAAAAAAAGCTTTTTTTTTTTTTTGCAATATGCAATGTGCAGCCCCGAATATAATTGAAAGGAAAGACACAACGTCATCTGACGTCGTCCGATATGCGCTGAATAGGAATGGCGTTGAGGAATGTACCAACTAAACGTCTATAAGTTATAAGCGCACCCACTTCTGAACGCACATCACGATATTGTTTCAAACGGAGCACTAATTTTTTTTACGAGGCTGGACAGGAAACTGGCAGACGATCCATCTGATGGTAAATGGTTACCGTCGCCTATGGATAGCAGCGACACCAGTTGTATCATAACCATATTGGTCAACTTGAAGGAAGTGGTTGGTTCTTGTTCACTACACCGGAACACAAAGGCTCATACTGAGCCTTTATGTTGCCGCAGTACCAACTCGAGTCCGGTCGCTAACCAGCCAGGCCATAATCCTACTACCAAGCTGTGATAGACACAGGATTACATTGTTAACGGTCATGACCAAAACCATAAGTGTGATCAACAGTCACCAGAGCCTCGTCAGTTCTCGGCAAGTTGCACCAAATGAGGTTGGTATTGGTAAGTCAGGTGGCATCCTATACCCCTTGGGCCCCAATGGTATCATCATATACAGCCTTTATTACTAATTAGAATAGGAATTTCTAACAATCAATTAATAAAATAAAAACTGTTTTTTCATACCTCTGTAAACTAAATGATATACCCTTGCACTGTGTTATTTGCTAAGCTTTTGCATCGCGATCATCGTATAAACCTGTAACACGCATTCACGTCAAAGAAGCATTGATGCACCGATGGCCCAGCAGCAATATGTATATTCTAGCATCGATCGACGTGAGTTCGAATCCTTGTAATAACCCTGCATAGTGGTAAGACATTTTCAAAAACCCGCTCGGTCAGCTACCTTGAAAATCCGTTATCATATGGCTGTAAATGTGTTCCGGAAGTGGCACTTGAGAACCAATCCCTCCAGGCTTCGCGTTTCCGCCATCTTAGTATACACCGTAGCTAGACAGCAGGTGATATTATGGTCACAATAGTAAATCTATAACCTATAAAATAGGTTGCACTGCAAAACTTTGCTAACGAAACGTTATGAATAAAACCAGTCTTTTAAAAAAGAAACCTCTATAAGGTAAAGTTTCAGTATAGTCATATAGGTAAGAAAATATACAATACTTCGTTCGGAAATCTTGTTCGTAGTAAGGGAAATAACTAACATACTCGCGTGTGTGAGATTCAGTCGTTCGGTTCACTAAGCCGACTCACAAGTAGGTCTCTAATGACATTACAAACTTCTGCACTCTCGCTATTGTCTGCCAGAGATAGCAGATAGCGGAGGCTGGATCCCGCAGATAAGAGATAAGTATAACAGATGATAATGAAGTCAAAACGGGTTGCCAACTTCGAGTTTTACCCTCAGATTATGGCAATAATACGTTTGTACGAGAACTTTCACCGATTGATTGAATTAATTACACACACGATCAACTTATTGAAGTAATAATTGTTAAAGAAAGAAAATAATATATATTAAAATAAGTACCAAACATTGTAAAATTCATAGTTCACTGTGGTCGCTATTGACCTAAGTTGTTAAAAGGCGACCTAAAATAAATAAATTAAAATATATGTATATACCAACACTCAAATAAAAAATTGCACTTGATAGTGGCAGTGGATAAGAAAACAGATAAGTAAATTATTTCTTAGAGCTTTCATAGCGTGCACTTTATGAATTGATACATCAAAATCATGTATGATAAATACGTTTCTATTAAAAAGTTGTAAATATAAGTCCTCAATAACACATATATACTTTATGTTTTTTTTTTTTTTTTTTTATAAGTCCTCCCTATGCAGGCTCTATATCAGCACATTTCTTTTGCTTAAATTAATTGCTATTGTTAATAAAAAAAAATCTTAATTCTTTTTTTCTACGTTTTTCCGGTTTACTCACAATAACAATTTTCATGATTATCAATTTTCTCCAAAAATAATTCTTTAATTGCGAAGGTATTTTATCGACATGGTATTCATTCTTATTGGAATGAATTTGGTAATCGTCCTGATCAAGTATACGAAACATGATCCAAGTTCACACGAGTGAAGAACCGGTCAGAGATTGTGATATAAAAAAAAAAAACGAGTGGTGTCGTGGGACGCCAGGTAGGAACGAAGTTACTTATTATAAAAATATTAATTTCAAGTTCTATTCGAGGTACAAAGAAAATAATTATTCGCGTATACAATTTTTTATTATTAATTTTTTATCAATAAAAAAATTACTACTTTACAAAATTATCTTAACACCTTTATTTTGTTTACGATGATTTATAAAAATATATAATAATAACAGTCATCACGTAGATTATACTATAGACACTGTATAGCCATTATACATAGACTATACATAAAAATCTTACGCTAACGTTACGGACGTTTTTTGTCGGCTACAGTATCCCTCCGCGACGCCCCATTAGGAACTTCGTTTGAATAATACTTAAACTCAATACACATTCTTAAGTATAAAATCTCTACTTTGTTACCGATAAAGACGTGAAAATTGTTGCCTTTAAATATTTCATCTCTCTGACTGTAGCTAACTTCAGATTTTGAAAAAAACTGAGACGCCGAATGTTATAGATAAACTTCTTTGAACATTATTATAATGTTTAACTTTTAATAGGCATGTAAAAAGCATATCGATATAATGTACATAATAATACCATGTCTATAAAATTTAAAATTTTTAATTATATAACGAAACATATTTCTAGTCTATGTTAAACGAAATTTTAGACGCGGCTAAACTGAACTAGTATAATCTACGTAGCCATTACAAAAACCAATAACTTTACGATATTACAAACCTTAATATAATACTTTATATTTCTCCAATGATTTTATTCATTAACTATTAATATACCTCGGTTTCTTATTTTTATATGTTATTTTGATGAAGTTTGCAACTAACAAACTAAAGGAAAATCGTGTTTGGAAAAATGGAAAGTGTAATTTGGAGCAAGAGTTTTTGGCATTAAGGTGGATTTTCATTTTTCTTACATAAGTTGTATCTCTAATAAACAGAGTTCTTCTCTTCTCTTCTTCTTCATTCTATTCTAACTCTATATCTATATATTAATACATAAACTGAAACTTTGTACCCCTTTTCACGAAAATTACGCGGACGGAAGTGTGAAATTTCGCACACTTATAGTTTATATAGAGAAGGAGTGCAAAATGCTAATATACATATATTTTTTTTAATTATGTATAAAAATATATTAAGTCAATAAACAAAAACATTACACATACTGCTATTATGTATTTGACACACGCGTATATACACTTTTATTTATTATTATAGTCTGTGGTCCTGTGAATGTCAAACTAACTAACCCATACAAACTACTACGCAACAAACTAACCCATAATAAATTAATTTATTTCAACATATATAGTCGAATTTTGACCACTGGACGACCACTAGTTATAATTAACACGGATAACATTCTGCGTGATATAGTTCGATTATGGCGTACTATTAATGATAACAAAGAGCGGCCATTTTAAATTGCCACGAATTTCCGCTATCAGTAAAACAAGGACGCCGCCATCTTGTTATGCCACATCTGCGGATTGCAGATGTACTACAAAGTTAGACTAAAAAGACAGGTACAGGCGACTTTAAAAAAATATAACTTGTACGGGCTTGTAGTAAGTAAATCCGCACACTTTGATTTGTAGTTGTAGTAAGTAAAGGAAAGAAGTAGTTATATATTTAAAAGGTATATTTCGTAAAACAGTTATATAATAGTAAGTAAAAAGACTTATCCTTTCTAATGTACTTGTAAAGTTCGCGAGTGCTTTGTCAGATATATAGACAGGTGACATATTCTATAATTCAGTTTGGTTTTAGTGGACAATTGATCCACATTAGTAATGATTGGATTATCCATGCATTTTTAGAAGTCCCAATAACTCCTCGCTAAGTTTTCATTAAGCGAATGGGTGACGCATAGTTTCTGCGATAATTGTTATATAAGACCTACATATCATGAAACGATGATAGCTCAGTCGTAGTGTGTACGACTTCGCGTCAAAGGACGTGAGTTCGAATCCAAACACCTACAATGAGCTTGAGCTTTCGGTGAAGGAAAGCATCGTGAGGAAACCATAGCATGGTGGTAGGGCCTTTTCAAATGCCCGCCTGGTTAGCTACCACCCTCAAGTTGTAAAACCTGCCGTCAAATACCAATAGTTGTGTTCCAGCAGTTGCATTTGAGAGCCAGTTCCTCCACAGGTTTAGCGTGTCTACAAACTTGGGCCGTATCGTCACGTAAAATCAGGTGAGATTATGGCCATAACGCTAAACCTTAAGTATAAAAAAAATGTATACATAAATTACTTATAACGCCGTTAGTATTGAACTTAGAGCTCTACTACCCAAAAACTATTTAACTTAACAGTATATACCATTTCAAAAACATTCACTTAAAATAATTATTACATATTTAACTAGAAAATGTGAGAATTCCTCCTTTGACGTTTCATTCAGAGTAATAGGCAATTTGTTCTGTGAAGTTCCATTATCTTTTAAAACATTGAAAGGTTTCTTTTCCTAAAGGCTGTTCATTTCTTCTCTCGGAAAATTTTCTTACATAATTGTACATTAAATTTGTCATCTCTTTACATATAAAAAAACGATAACAAGGGCAAACTGGTATATTATTACATTTTTGTGTGTGTGTTTTAATGAGGACAATCTTACGTGATGTTAAGTGACGATGTGTTCCAAGATGCTGGACATCTGCCCATGGACGATATTCAACGCAAAGTGTGTTGTTATGTTACCTGGATGAACCCATATGGTACGTTTTATCACGCCACATAAGCGAAGCGTTGAGGTAGGTACTACTGTCACTTCACGCAAAACAACTTATTTTTCAAACTTAAAATGTCTCTATTTATCATACGTTGCACTTGTAAGATAATATATACACACACATATCATAAGAAAAAACTGTTTTCAACACTGATTATGTTTTTATGCCATTTCTGTTATTTAAACTAGTTAAAGAACTGTTTATTAAAGTTCTGTCTTGGACGTCCGTGTGTCTGTATGTGCGGATCATGTATATTATCACGATAACACGAATAGAACCCTATTAGTTTTCACGGTCTGATTCGATGTGGTTTAATTGTTATTAAATAAACAAAAAAAAATGAGATTACGAGGCTAGCACTTTTGGATTTTCCAAACTTTTTTCAATAAATATTCTTATATTTTTATTTATACCTTATTGTAAGCAATTATAGCTCAGTTTGGTAGTGTGCATAGACGTCACGGCAACGGATATGAATTCGAATCCACCTACAATCAACTCGAGAAAACTTAGTGATGAAATCGTAGTATGCTGGTAGGGCTTTTTCTTTTCTCGCCTGGATTGCTACCATCCTATAATTAAATATCTACCGTCATATACGCATAGGTGTATTCTGGAAATTGCACTCGAAAGTCAGACCTTTCACTAGGCTTAGCGTGTCCACCATCTCGGGGCACATTGTCACATAACATCAGATGCGATTGTGGCCTTAACATTAAATCTTAAGTATACGCGGACGAATCTGCGGGTAAAAGTTAGTATACGTACTCGTTTACCCGTTTCTAATTTAATGTGGTGTATTTCTATTATTTACACAACGAAAACCGCGCCCATTACTGCTTACCTTACATAAACATTACATTCCAAAACATATTAAAATCGAATAAACACCATTAGAACAACGGCTACGAAGAAATAACTTTTATTAATTAAAACCTTCATAATAATAATATTTAGGTTACGCAAAGTTAAACACACGAAAAGGACTAACAAACATCTGTATGATTTATAATCCAGACAAATAAATGTACTGTTTCGCTGTGCGAATTCACTCATATTTATTACTACCTGTTATCGGGGACTTCGTCCGTGCCGATATTACCATTAGGTCTAAATAAAAACCCAGTAATATTTCTGAAATAAAATCAAATTAAATTAATTTACTCAATTTAGACCCTGTGAGAGCGCTGACAAATGTCAAAACTACCACCGATTTGGAAATAACCTAGTCAACGAGAAGAACTGGCAAGAAACTTGATCTAGTATTAGATGCAAATGAAAAAAAAAAACTGGAATACATTTATAAATAGCTGTAGTAGATGCACAGAGAGGGGTGTTAGTTCCAGACTTCACCATCGCTCACATATTGATCCCTTCTGTAATAGTCTTGTGACAAGAAAACCCGCTTGAGATGGTACCTGAATTTACTATGCGACACATTAGTCGGGAACTTTGTTACAACCCCTAACTCTATTACTTAATATAAAATATCCTTCAAAATAAAACTAATTTAAACGGATTTTATCGCGGTTATTTATTAATTTTGATCCTGACGTTTCGAAAGGTTGTTAAAGAAGGCTGATAAGCTTTCGAAACGTCGGGATCAAAATTAATAAATAACCGCGGTAAAATCCGTTTTAATTACTTTTTTTTTATGAATAATATTCGCGTAAACATAAGAAATCATTATAACATATCCTTTGTATCAAATCCAGCTAATATCATCTTTAGATTTAAAATAAATTAATAAACTCATACATTCGTCTAGCGTAATCCACCCTTAAGTTAAACAAAACCAACAACATATCAGAGTAGAATCACGACTACACCCGCGTTGAGTTCGTGTCACCGCCAGACTTGTCGACGATTTAAACAAATGAACTCCCAACAAAAGAGACTCGAGCTCGGTTCAGCGGAAACTAAACAATATCTCGTTACAGCTGAAAAATCGAACAGTGAAATGAAAGTATTAAAAACTAGTTGTTTTGAAAATTATCCGTGTTCGTTTTAAAACTTTTACCTCAAACTATTGATAATAGCAGAAACATCCGTAAATATTTTCAGAACTATGAAAATGGAGCCATGATAGCTCAGTGGTAGTGTGTAGGAACGCCGCGTCAAAGGAAGTGAGTTCGAATCCGACCACCTATAATCATGGTTCATGGTGGTAGGGCTTTTTCTAATGCCCGCCTGGCTAGCTACCACCCTCAAGTTGTAAACCTGCCGCCAAATACCAAATAGGTTTGTTCCGGCAGCTGCACTTCTGCAGCCAGTCCTTCCAGAGGTTTAGCGTGTCTACCAACTTGGGCTGTATCGTCACTTAAAATCAGGTGAGATTATGGACATAACGCTAAACCGTAAGTATAAAAAAAAAATCAGCTCGTGCTTACGGTGACGGAAAACATCGTGAGAAAACTATAGCATGGTGGTAGAGGATTTTCTAATACTCGTCTGGCTAGCTACCACCCACAAGATGAAAATCTGTCACCAAATATCAATATGTATGTTCTAGCAGTGGCACGTGAGAGACAGTCCTATAAAGACCGGTGACGCACCTGCATCGTTGTAGGTGTTTATGGGCGGCGGTGACCTCTTACCATCACGTGACACGCTCGTTTGCCCACTATTACATAAAATTAAAAATAAAATGTCGCTTTATCCGTATACATTAAATATATCTTGAAAACTATTTTCAAAATGTGCATCGTTAACGATGCGACATGAAATGAAGAATACTATATTTGGAGTTTTTACTATCGTATCTAAAAGCACTACAACATAAGACTAAGAATTATAAATTAAGAAAAAAAAACATTTAAATTACGTTCATAATTAACCATCACGAAATACGCCGTACATTTTCAATTAAAGAAACAGGCGTGCCCCGGCCCTTGTCTAAATAAAACTCTTATATTTACCAAGAAACGAGCCGCGAAACGCTCAAACAACTGCGCTAAAGAA
Organism: Actias luna; assembly: GCA_039707435.1. Classification (NCBI taxonomy): domain Eukaryota; kingdom Metazoa; phylum Arthropoda; class Insecta; order Lepidoptera; family Saturniidae; genus Actias; species Actias luna. Next base: position 15,606,558 of record JAZHAC010000003.1, on the reverse strand, counting down.
AATAAATATTCACGACAAACAACTGACAAATTAAAATATCTTTAAAAAGGGGCCGTTATCGCGCTAACTACGGGCATAGCGCAGAGAAAACAGAAAGTCAACGATTCTAGAAAGGTCATTCCTATTGGCTGCCTGTTATAATTTAGTTTTTGCGTAAGTGTAGAACGGGACGGAATGCGGTAACGGAAAGAGATGGAAATAATAAGAATGTTTGTTACAGGTTCAGCTTTATGGCCATAATCTCGCATGACCTTAAGTAACGATACGGCCCAAGTTAGTGGATACGATAAATCTGTGGAGGAACTGGCTCTCAAGTGCAATTACCGGAACACACTCATTGGTATTTAGCGGCAGATTTTCAACTTGAGGATGATAGTTAGCCAGGCGGGCATTAGTAAAAGCCCTACCACTATGCTATAGTTTCCACACTATGTTTTCCTTCACTGAAAGATCAAGCTTATTGTAGGTGCTTTCGAACTCACGTCCCTTGACGCTGCGTCCCGTACACAACCATTGAGGTATAGCATCGCTTACTCTGTGAAATAAGCTATCAATGCTGTGTTTAAAAGTTCACTTTCGGTATTACGAAGTGGACTATCTGAACAATTTTTTTTTTTGTGGCAAGGGCTACGTAGAGGAAAAATGGGGCACGTTAATTACACCCCCGTTTCAATGTCCCAGGGCAGTTACAGGTGGTTGCTAATTATGAGATAATTCGACTACCCCCCTGTTACTCTATTAATTAAAGTTTTCGTTGTTACTATGCAAAATGATTGCCAAATACCATTGTTTTTTTTTTTTTTTTGAAGGGCTCGCTGTTACTGCTGCTGCCGATCTGGGTGCCGTGGGTTCGAAACCCGCGCGAACAATTATGTGTTTGTATGATTTCGATGAGAAAGTACACTTCTATTACAATCTACACTAAAAATTTAATGTACAGGTATCATTCTGTGAACTTTTTTAATGTGCAGATTCTAATAAGTTAAAATTGTTATCTGAAAATTGATGGTTAAAATTGGAAATTATTGTTTTTCTTTGAATTTTACTTTTTTTTTTTGGTTTTAATATTTTCTTTAAAGTGAATGACGATCGATTTTTGTAACTACTCTAGTGTTCTACATTTTAAAAATACACTTTAAATATACGGAAATATATAAATTGTTTAACTTTGAATAACTTTTGAAAAACAAAATTTTTTACGTTAACAATTACAATTTCAGCTAAAACGGAAGAGGTCGGTTCCAACTGTCAATCGATTTGACCTTTATTTTTTTTTATCCTAGCTCGGTAAAATGACTGTACTTCACCTGACAGTAAGTTTCAGTACGGTCCAGTAACAGTGGTGACTGTCGTAGGGGCAAATATCCTTCGTCAGTCGCAACTGTCTTGCCAGCGTACTAAATATCTCTTCACGCGTCGTTTAAAATACCCCATATTATAAGTAGGAGGCAACACTCAGATCGGAAGAGAGTTCATATATTATATCACATATATCATAATAAAACTGTAAGAATGACATATTTGTAATTCAAAATTTTATTCCTTAAAAATAAAACCCCTTTTTCATACAGTATAAAAATACATATTTTTAATTAAAATTGTCCGTCTGTCCCCTTGTGCCGTTAAATTTATCTTCTGGTATTAAAATTTCGCATTATAACTGTCTGATAGGAAAACTCATTAACAGCGCTTCCTGTGTGAAATTACCTCAAGTCCATTCGCTTTTAAGAAGACAGTAATACTTTCGTGGTTGGAATATTAGATATTATTATAGGTCAGAGTGAACGCTTTCAAATAATCATAGATCAGTCGGTAGTGTGTACGAACGCCGCGTCAATAATAATAAACGCGCGATCTACCAATAAAGGAAAATATCAAGAGGAAATTATATTTTGGTCCGCCCCGTGACCGCGAAGGCTGAAAAGCTTTCGAAACGTCGGGATCGAAATTAATAAATAACCGAGATAAAATCCGTTTAAATTAGTTTTATATTGATACTACACTTATCTTTTGAAACGTAGTGTTTAAAATCCCATTCTAAATAGATTTCTTCATTACAACGCACAACCGCATTACCCGGGTTCAGACAAGAGAAGAGAAGTATTCGGTGACTCATCGGAGGCTAGTGCTTCGAACTGCTGGAGCACTTCAAACTCCCGTGTTGCCAGAGACCAGAGTCAACGCTCACAATTCTTGCACCACCCTCAAGTTGAAAATTTGCTGCCAAAGACATATAGACGTGTTATGATAATTGCACTTAACTATGCTTAACGTGTTCACCATCTCAGACCACATAGTTGCTTAACATCACGCGAGATTGTAGACATATAACTAAATCTATGAAGTATAAAAAAACAGCTGTAAGACTTCTAGCCAAAAAGTCTTTCAGGAATTGCTAACGTAGTGACAAAAAAATATATCAGATATTAAAGTTTTCTATCCGCAAATTTTAAAATAATGAAATGTTAATTTAAAAAAAACAGTTTTTATTTTCAAGGTGGCAAATTGTTATTTTTTTTTTCTTTACAAAACATGAGAAAAATTATTTAAGGTGTTTTCTTGAAGTACATCACTAGTATTATCGAATAAACGTAAACTGGTTGTGGTAGAGACAGTTTAAAAGCAAAAAATTGTTTGAACTTGACGTGTCGAAAGTAGAGATCTACATACCTCACCAGCTCGCGGTATGAGGCATGCGATAAAAGTAATAAATTTAATTAACAAAGTTGATCCCACTCGAAAAACATAGCGCTAACTAACCAGCTTCAGCCGGTCGTAATTATTTTCCTACCGCCATAGCTCTACTACAATCCGTTGGTAACAATCAAACTCAGTTTTCCCATATAAGTGGGGACGTAACAAAGATAATCCGCAGAACACACTCCGTACGCTAACTAAAGAACAATTACGACTGTGAAAACTTTCCTAATAGAGCCAATTGCCCCTTATCATTGGCGAGGGTGGGCTAAAGTTAAAATCGCATTACCGACGCTAACGAGACGGCCGCGGTGGAGGCGTTAACTGTCATGTTTCACCGTATGGTCCAAGTTTCGAGGCGCAGCGATCGCATATAAATCTCGTATTCGATATCTATAAGATATGTGTAAGTGAGGTAACTTATGTGTTGAGAAAAATTATTGATATAAATTTTGAAGGATGGAACGGAAGAGGAAGGCAAAAGAAAAGAGGGGAAAGAAGAGATAGCGGTTGATTGAGATTTATAGAAGAAAACGTACTGCACCAACCCTAAATAAATTGGGAACAGGACAAGCAGAATATGTGAGTCTATCATCATTTTTTATAAATAATATTTCTTAAAGATATTTTTAGTAATGCCAGATATCTTTTAATTCCTTTATAAATTCACGATTTATACATCATTTTAAAGCATCTGGTTCTGTCTATTATTATTAGATTAGTATATATTATTAGATTATCTGCGCCTATAAGTTTGATCATCTATTATAAAAATGGAGTCAAACGTCTTAGCTATCAATGGATTCTCAGTGAGAGTGCCGGGTGCATTGTGTAGCAAAGAGGGAATCCCGGAGCAGTTCCCGAGACTTGTGATGCGTACATGGTTGTAAAATTAAGGGACCCCTTTCCAACGCACGTCAACACTCACCTTCAGAACTCGTGCTTTTCAACCCGCCCAGAAAAATTTGGTAAGAGCCTGCTAGCGCAGACGCATTCTAATATAGAATTTTCTGCAGTCCTAGATAGGTCAAGACCCTTTCGTCGAATATAGAGAGATTTATTAAAAAATTAATATCAAAAAATCAAAAACAAACTAACAAACACATAAAAATAGTAATTCATATTCAAAAAGCGTCTTTCGATAATAAACCCATCAACTTCTAGAAGTTAACTATTAATAATCTATTTAAGGTCACGTGATATCTGTTAGAGTATTTATCTTCAATTTGGATGTGTAATCTATTCAAATTAAAATAAGTAGACACATTTTGATGTGTTATTATGTTAGAAAAAAAAACTAAAAAAGTAAATCACGTTCAATAACATGTGCTTTTATTCCGGACCAAATGTTTCTGTAACTTTGGTCGCATAATGTATATTACTTAGTACCATATTATTGTTACCAAGTTACCAAGTATTAAGAAATAAAAAATAAAAACAAAGAAGGTAACCACAGGGGTATGATTTCAACCATTCTTGCCATGTATCATTTTACCAGAGAAAATTGCATAAATATAAAAACATAACGTTCATTTACTATATTTATAAAACGTAAAAAAAAAATGAAATTAGTAACTTGTTTCTTTCTAATTAATTCATTTTTTTTTTCACAAAATTCATTGATCATAAAACTCAGGAAAGGTCTCAGAATTGAAACTAATTACCGTCATAATTATTATATTTTTATTAGCTTCCTTATCTTTGTTACTTAGTACATCTTTCTCATTCAATTGTTGCACTCACGTGTCTCTTTCACTTAACATGTTGTATATTATTGTCATATTTCCTCTGTGCCAAATCACCTACAGATTTTCTGTTAACCCTAAATCAGAAGTGTTGCATAGCACACATTACACTATTGTAATTCCGATCCCTTACAAATGAGTTTCACTTTGATAAATATATTTTCACTTATTCGCCAACACTTATTTTCACCGTAACCGCGCCGCTTTTAAATTGGGCCGTACGATAAACGAAAAATACCATGTTCGACTGTCGGAATCGTGTCTGGGTGGTAATTGGAGGAAATAAACGTGTAAGTGGTTGGACACTTGATTGTTACTGCGTTCGCTACGCAAGATGGCGAGATATCGTTTAAATGATCATTGTTTTACCTAAACTGCTTATATTAAACACTACAATCAGCTCCAGTACTTCCGGTGAAATGTAACTTAAACAGATGTTACTTCGATTACAATCATAAGCAACAAAGCTTATATACATGTATCCGATTTTTTTGTATTCAAATAGTTACTAGGTTAAGCGTTCAGGCCACAATCTTACTTGGTGTTAAGTGACGATGTAACCCAAGATGGTGGGCACGCTAAGCCTAGTAGAGGGGCTCGTTCTCAAATGGTACCTATAGGTGGTAAATTTTTAACTTGAGGGTGGTAGCTAGTCAGGACGGGTACTATAAAAACCGTACCACCACGGATGGAGAACTCAAGTTCATTGCAGGGATTCGAGCTCACGCCCTTTGACGCGGCGTTCGTACACGCTGCCGCTGAGCTACCGTCGCTTCGAAATGTCAATATCCGTACTTTATTTAAATATCCTAACAGTATTGAAAAAATGAACACACCGAGGCACAATGAATTCTCTTAACCGGAAACAGTCACTAACTACACTAACTAACTAACACTAACACATATCATAAATAATGACGAGAAAGTTCCATAAAATCCTAGCTTCGTCACATGCTGGTGCGGCGAAAATTTTATGGAACATGTCAATTAAATTTACATAATAACTAAGTAGCTATCTAGGCAACCCTTTTTTTTTGTTAACGTAGTGTTTAAAATCCCAGTCTTTACGGACTTCCTCAACGGAACGCGCAAACGCATTACCCGAACTCAGGCCAAAAGCATGAGGAGAACGTGGCGACTCCTTGGGTGCTAAGCACCCAGTACTATCACACTACGCTAAAACGAAACACGGCGCCACTTCAAACTCCCGTGTTGCCAGAAATCAGGGACAACTTTCACAGTACTTCTAGTCACTTCAACTAACTTTTTCTATACGGCTTTACTGCTATTGGTAATAGTGTGATGATAAATAGAGTATCTCTTCTATTCTATTTTTTTTATAATTAAGGTCATAATCTCATCTGATTTTAAATAACGATACGGTCTAGGTTGGTAAACACGCGAAGCCTGTGAAGAAACTGGGTTTCAAGTGCAACTGCCGGAACACTCCTATTGGGATTTGGCGGCAGACTTTCAACTTGAGTGTGGTTACTAGCCAGGCGGACCTTAGAAATAACCCTACCACCATGCTATGGTTTCCTCACGATTCCTCACAAGCTCAAGCTCATTGTACGTGGATTCGAACTCACGTCCCTTGACGCGAAGTCGTACACACTAGCATCAAATGCAAGAATAATCTGTGAAATCAGAGCGAGTAGTTTCTAACATTAGCGCGTTCGAACAAACAAACGCACAAACAAACTTTTTCTTTTTTTTGTAACATTAATAAAGATATAGATAGCAACAGGTATTATGCTATGCTGAAGCGTCATATTTTAGGAACAGCCTGTAAGTACGTTATGATGATAATGGTTCCTTTATCCGGTTTTGGAATAGGTTAGCATATTGGATGCTGTTAGAAAGTTTGCAAATTAAAAGAGCAGTGACCACTATCGACTTTTGTTAATCTTTAAATAAATAACGTGGTTTTGGGATTACATACATCACGCACTGTACCATCAACAGTAGTGTTACTAAACATACTTTACGTATATGATTAAAAATGCATTTTTTCACATACATATGTCAATAAAACGAGTGATTTTTTTTTGTGTAATATTTGAATTTTAAATTTCGAAGCGATGATAGCGCAGTGGTAGTGTGTTGGAACGCCACGTCATGGGACGTGAGTTCGAATCCAAATACCTACAATTTGAGCTTTCGATGAAAGAAAACACCGTGAGGAAACCATAGCATGGTGGAAGGGCTTTTTCTAATGCTTGCCTGGCTAGCTACCACTCTCAAGTTGAAAATCTGTCGGCAAATACCAATAGGTATGTCCCGGCAGTTGCACTTGACAGCCAGTCCCTCCACAGGTTTAGCGTGTCTATCAAGTTAGGCCGTATCGTCACATTAGATCAGGTGAGATTATAGCTATAACGCTAAACCTTAACAATAAAAAAACTTATTAGTTTGTATGCATGGATTCACAGCTCTGGTGCCATGTCCACCGTGCAGAGAAAGAAGCTTCGAGCAGTTTCCGAAACTGGTGACACGGATGTAGAATGTAGGCTTTCCAGCACACGTGAGCACTTAGCTTCACCACTCGTGTTGTAGAGACAAAAATACTGTTCCCGAGAAACAGAGAAATAACATTTAGTTCAACGTGAATGAGTTTGCATTCACAGCTAATTATTAGAAAAGACATTCAAATCTCTTTATTTGCATACTCTATTTATTTTATCTATTTGTAGTTTTAGAGCAGTATAACTATAGTTACCAACATAGTGCGCAATTTATGTTGATATTCCGCAAAAAGATAGACGAAAATGATGAAACTTAGTCGAGAACCCCAGACTATCCTTAACATTCGCCCTCTGATTGGTTGATAACGCTTAACGATATTTCTTCGGTCGCCCGTATCTTTCAGCTCCCATAACGATTCAGGCAATATCCGACCTTATCCCTGTGCAGTAGAATCGTAAACAATCGATACGAGACCGCGGTTGACGTTCATGTTTTTTATAAGTCGGTTTACGTCGGCCGTCGCAGGGACACTTTCTTCACGGGCAGTAGCCGTTTATCTAGACAGCTTGGAAATTGTGCGAATGTTTCGTATAAAATAAGGCCGTCGTCTGTTAAATGTATATAGTAAATATATTTTATAAGTATTTACCGACGCTTCCGATATACTCTTGGTAGAAAATACAACTTTGCACATTGCAACACTGTCTTGTCTTATCCATAACAATTGACAGTGACGTTTTTGACACGTAGCGGGTTTTTGGCGGGATTGTGATCTTTCATGTTGTGATTCTTGTTTGAAATCATATACTTTTTTACATATACTTATAGCTTAAAGGTTTATCGGTTTGCCCATAATATCACCTGATCTTAAGTGTCGATACGGCACAAGTTGCTGGTCACGCTAAACCTGTGAAGGGACTGGCTATGAAGTGTAGCTGCCGGAACACACCCATTGGTATTTAGTGGCAGATTTTCAACTTGAGGGTGGTAGTTAGCCAGATGGGCGTTAGAAAAAGTTCTACCATCATGCCATGGTTTCCTCACGATGTTTTCCTTCACCGAAAACTCGAGCTCATTGTAGGTGGATTCGAACTCACGTCCCTTCACGCGGTTTCCGTACACACTACCACTAAGCTATCATCGCTTCGTAATAATTCGGAACAGAAAAAACAAAACAGAGTCACTAGCTTGTTGAAAAACTGACAACCTCAGAATTGTCAGTTTGGGTTGATTCCTTTGCCTGGTTCATTGGACGAATATTATTACTACTGCTTTCGTGGGATCCTAATTTCTCATGTTAAGGTTTTATTTTAATTTTAATTTAAAATCATGCATTATATAGTTCTATGTTTATGTAATGTAATTAAAATAGTTCCAGGTCCAGCTGAGAACCAACGATATAGTCCTTTTTTGATATTGTGTAATGATTTTAGTTTGTAAGACTCTGTTGCACGTCTCAAAACGCGAAGCGTTTGAGTAGTGCTTTACTCTCACTCTCACAAGGTCAAGCAATTATCTCGGCTTACATTGCCTTTATCCGATGTTTTTTACACTTTAAGTATTAAATGACTTGACAAATATCAACAAGAACACTTTTTTACGACAGTAGACACTTTATAAAAAAACCATTTTTTCTAGATAGTATATAAAAACCCTTTGAAAAAATATTTCGGTGAACATCGGGTTTTCTGTGTGTGCGGATGATGTATGTGATCATGATATCGCCAAAAAAACTCGCTATTTGAGTCCATTTTTTTCATTTGCTTCAGTATCATTCTGAGTAATAGCCTATCGAAAATTACTGTCTAATTTAATGTAATTTAATTAAAAATCACTAAATTCATTAACACTGAATAGTTTCATATCTAATATGAATGCTTAGATCTATGTCACTCAATTATAATAACGTTATGAGGCGTGCACTTTGGAATTACTAAAGTATTTATGTAATTACACTGTCTGAATTGTATATCATCGAAATAAATTTTATTTCCTTCTTTCTAATGCCACCTGGTTTCCTCAACTTTCGTTAGTCGTTTTTCTGTTGGCAGTGGCTTATGGTAAAATACGTAGTCAGTGGATGTCAAACGTTTTAATTTTAGAATTCATGTGATTGCGATTTGAAAAACGTTCTTCGGTTGGATATGACCGAATCTCTCTAACGTTAGATGATTTGTAAATGAAAACACATCGTTGCTGTAACATTCTAACTTACAAAATTATGGAACAGTACACATGTATTAATGTTAACGGCCTATATAATAGTCCTGTCTATTCAGTGGAAGGTGTCGTAACGGCAACTCAGAACACGTTCTAATTTCCAAATGCAATGCTACTATTCGTTCCTTCTTATATCATTATAATATTCACAGAAGTTCGCGATACATAATATAGTGACGATCGAAATGCCTTAGTGATATTCTGCGTCATTTAATTTACTTATTGCGCAAAGGTAAAATTAGTTTTCAAATTGGCACATGTCATAATGAAATCTGTCACAAAAATTCCCTGTAAAGTTTTACCATGTAGTCACCATATTGTTAAAGTGTTGTTGTAAAAACCTAAACGATGATTGCTTTATGCGGTGATTGCTAAGCACGGACCCGTGTCATCACAGAAAGGCGACAGATGGCCGTGGGGTTTTAGTGGGTATTCCCAGCGGTTAGCGCCGGGCGAGTCCCACATACCCCTCCTAGTCCCTCCCCCTCCTAGTCCCTCCGGGCTGGGAGAGGATGCATAAACGCATTCCCCCCGTAAAAAAAAAAAACTATTTACAACTGATGTCTACATAACATAGATATAATCGTGTATTAAATTTCCACCGAATTAGAGGGAAGAATTATTAATACTTTGTTGTTTAGAGTTTGATCGTTAATACTTTATACATAATTTTAAATAACATCAACTCGTACTCGCTTTGTGTTACTTTTATTTAATTGTAAAAGGTCTAAAATTGAGAAATAATTAGTATTCTAACGGTGAGAAATAATTGAACTGCAAAATGTTATAATTTGGCCACATAATGAACAATTTTATTTTGTCGAACTTAGACAATATTTTCGGCTGGGTTTTAACATGTTAAAATACGATTACGTTAATTATAAATATACTGAGCTTTCGGCGAAGGGGAACGTCGTGCTGTAACCATTGTGTAGTCTTTCGGCATTATCTAACGCCAGCTTGGTTATATGCTAGTTGAAAATCTAACGTCAAATAATAATAATGTGTGTTCCGGAAGTTGTACTTAAGGCCCAGTCCCTTAATTATGCTTAGCATATCCATCATATCAAATAAAATGAACAAACTTTATCCAATTAAGACCCTAGAAAGGCGTTTATGAACGTTAACACTACCACCGTTTCGGGAATTAACCCATCGAGAAGAACCGGCAAGAAAATTCAGCTGGTTATTTATTATATAAGGGGCTAGATCGTAATGTTAGGTGAGATTTTTTTTATATAGTTAAGGTTTAGTTTTATAGACATAATCTCATCTGATCTTAATTTTTATATAGTTAAGGTTTAGTTTTATAGCCATAATCTCATCTGATCTTAAGTAATGCTACGGCCCAAGTTGGTAGACACGCTAAACCTGTAGAGGAACTGGCTCTCAAGTGCAGCTGCCGGAACACACCTATTGGTATTTGGCGGCAGGTTTTCAACTTGAGTGTGGTTGCTAGCCAGGCGGGCATTAGAAAAAGCCATACCACCATGCTATGGTTTCCTCACGATGTTTTCCTTCACCGAAAGCTCAAGCTCATCGTAGGTGGTTGGATTCGAACTCAAGTCCCTTGATGCGAAGTCGTACACACTACCACTCAGCTATTATCGCTTCAAGATTCAAAATTATAAGTAAACTGTGAGTATACCATATTTAAAAATATATATGTATTTATTAACCGATGAGAATAATATAAGACCACAAAATAAATACTACCAGCTCGTTACAATTAGAATACCTTTAAATTCAACTGATTTGCTCTTTCAACTGAAGCACTACCAACTCTCGATCAAGCTTTGTTCCATAAATAACTTCTAACGTCAAACCTTAAAAGTTTCTCAGTTAAATTTTGCTACTCAGAGACAATTAATTAACATGTCTTGAATTTGGGAATAAGTAATAGGAAAAAAAGGATATTGAGTCTATCGAAATACATCCACATTCCCACATAAGCCTGTCTAAAGATTAATCCAAATACAGGTTCTGGATTCGCATACAGCTCAATGTCCCAAACCTCATCAGGTCGTAAGCCTGTTCAAAGATCATTCGAAATACAGGTTCTGGACTCGCATACAACTCACTCTCCTAATTCTATCCTTATCGGGTTGTAAGCCTGTCCAAAGATTAATCCAAATACAGGTTCTGGATACGCATACAGCTTACTCTCCCAACCCTCATCAGGTCGTAAGGCCAATTTGCGGCAAATCTTTACACTCAATCAATATTTCTCTCTTGTTTCTTTTTTTAACCCATCATCCGCACTATATCACAGGGAACTTTGCAAAAACAATGAACGTACATAAACAAACAGACAGTTTTAGAACTACCATTAGTGATATATACCAAATAATGATCTCTTGTGAGTGGTTGAAAAAGCAGTACTGCGCTTGAACCACAAAAAAGTGCACAATCTATAACCAAATATAGGGGCATTATCGTTATTAGAGATTTGTCTAGGATTGCAACTAACTAGTTCAATATGGACTGCGAGGTTTAAATTAGCTTAATCAGATGGAAGATCAATTTAGACTTAAGTAAGATTGACATATTTTTCAGGGCAGTAATGAGCTTTCTAAAAGTGTAACGCCCATCCTCTTTTTACTTGACTAGCGGAAAAATACCCTCAAATATTACCTCTGGTAGTATACTGTGTGGGCTACGACAGAGGCGCGTGGGATTGACCTGATAACAAGCACCCAGAAGACCCGCTAATGCTTCCATCTAACGTTCACAACTTTCATGCCCACGACTCCAGGTTTTATATATATTTTATATTTTAAGGTTTAGCACTATGACCATAATCTCACCTGATCTTAAGTAACGATACGAACCAAGTCGGTAGACACGCTAAACCTGTGGCGGGGCTGGCTCTCAAGTGCAACTGCCGGAACACACCTTTTGATATTTGCCGACAGATTTTCAACTTGAAGGTGGTAGCTAGCCAGATGGGGATTAGAAAAAGCCCTACCGCTCAGCTATAATCGCTTCTAATTTATCAAAGTTTTATTAATACAAGCAATAAACATTGAAAACTTAAAATTTGTGTACCTACCGCTAAAGAATACCATATAGGGTGATTCATAATTTGTGACGTAATTTAAAGGGGGAGGAAGGGTGCGGTTACAGAAAATACGAGTCAAGACGAAAAAGAGAGGCTTTCAAAAATGGTAAAGTTTTGCGTGACGTAGGTATTTTATTAACGGCCTCTAAGAAATAAGAGTTTCATATTTTTGAAGAAAAAAAACATCCCACAAACTGATACAACATACCCCTCTTAGTCCCCCTGGGCTGGGAGGGGATGCATAAATGCATTTCGCCACGGAAAAAAAAAAAAAAAATGATTTCAATTATTAATGCTCGCGTGAACGTAGTCGCCGGCACGAATAGTTCTATACCTACACTAATATTATAAAGCGGTAACATTTGTATTTTTGTTTGTAACGAATAAACTCAAAAAACACTGGACCGAATTAAAAAATTCTTTCACCGTTAGTTTGCAATATTATCCAGAGTAACACAGGCTGTAAATTAGCTAATTAATTTTCAGCTCCATGCGAGTGAATTCGCTGGCGGAGCTAGTATACGATAAAAAAGGAACCGCATTAGTCATGAAAATGCGGAGTTCCTAACAATAAAGGCGACTATTCACTGTCGTCGAGGACTTTTGACTGAGCGATATATTTCCAAACGTGATGGATAAAAGCCATTTGTTCAACTCCCGGGCCACGTACGGGGCTGTAAAGCCATGACGCCGGCGTGCCCTTGAATTAATAATGTATGACGTAATACGTAATGTATTAAGATAGAAGGAAGTAACAGCAATATATTTACCTACTTCTTGCGTCACAGTTTAATAGCGTATAAGAGCGTAGGTCGCTTTCTTACATCTGTATTTGTTGTAAGATAAAATACACGTTAATTTCCTAAGCACGGTCAAAAACATTTTACAAACCAAAGTAGAAGAACAGTTTGAAGTTATGCCGTGGGTCACAGCGATGATAGCTCAGTTGGTAGTGTGCACGGAAACTGTGTCAATGTACGTGACTTCGAATCGAATTTGGGGTGTAAGGGGTATCGAATATCACCTGAGTTACCCATGCCAAACTCACCTGTACGCGATGCACCCTGGCGAGTAACTATTTACCATCAGATGGACCGTCTGCCCGTTTGCTGTCCATTAGCAATGAAAAATCCATCTGCACAGAGCTTGAGCTTTTGGTGAAGAAAAACATCCTGATGAAAGCTTGGTGGTGGAGCTTTTTCTAATGCCTACCTAGATAGCCACCAACTATAGGTTGAAAATCTATCGCCAAATATCTCTGTAAATGAGTTTCGGTATTGGACTTATGAGTCAGTCCCTCCACAAGGCTTAGCGTGACTAAATTGTATTTTCCGCATATTTCAAAGATATTAAATGCAATATAGTAGTATTATATTCGTGTATGTCGGCGATACGCCAGAATTATCGCGTTCACACTCCATAATGGTAGGAACACACTTAATATAACTTTGTTTATTTCCAGTCAATTTCTAGTACAGAACTGAACTAAATGTGAGCTGCGAACTATTTATATAAACCAACAGTCACTTAACGTTTAACAACTGCAACTTATTTTACAACATGTAATTGAAATTACTGTACAATTAATTTATGAAATATAGTTCAAAAATCAATATTCATATTATAATGAATTTTACATAACTCCAAATGATTTATTTTACACATATTACTAATTTATTTTAATACTCCAAACTCCACTTTACAAAGTTTATCAACAGATGGCGCTACTAACAAGTTGTCCAATAATTTTAGAGTATTTAAATTCTCAGTTTTGTGATCACAAATAGCTATTTAAATATCAATCTTAAATACTAATTATATTCATGTAATAATATAATCATTATTTATTTATTTCCGCCCATATGTACGTAAGTATGTCTTATCTGTGCATCAATCATAGTTGACCTACTTAGAAATAAATACACTTTGGCGACAAGTTCTACGCTCGAATATAATAACGTCGGCTTCTGCCAAAAAGGATATTGTATGTAACACAAGCCCTAACCGTCCGCGAGTAATTTATTTAGAACATGACATATTTCAGTGTATTTGTTTTCTCCGAGATACATACAAGCTGCGTCCGCGACTTCGCTCGCGTGAACTTGAAATGTGTCGTTCAATTTTTTTGGTCAGAATCGAAGCGATGATAGCTCAGTGGTAGTGTGTCCGACTTCGCGTCAAGGAACGTGAGTTCGAATCCAAGCACCTACAATGAGCTTGAGCTTTCGGTGAAGGAAAACATCGTGAGGAAACCATAGCATGGTGGTAGGGCTTTTTCTAATGCCCGCCTGGCTAGCTACCACTCTCAAGTTGAAAATCTGCCGTCAAATGCCAATAGGTGTGTCGAGAGCCGGTTCCTCCACAGGTTTAGCGTGTCTACCAACTTGGGCCGTATCTCACTTGAGATCAGATTAAATTATAGCCATAGCGCTAAAACCTTAACTATAAAAAGATGCAAAAGAGTGTTTGTTTGTCACGTCACGACTACTGAAACGATTATCACGGAATTCTGTATTAACGATTTCAGGGACATAGTTTAGGGTACAGGGTAACTTTTGATACAGAAAAAATAAGTATTCCCGAGTGATAGAGACATAACTTTTAGAACTATTCGCATGGTGGTAGGGCTTTTTCTGATGCCCGCCCGGCTAGCTACCACCTTTAAGTTGAAAATCTGCCGCCAAATACCAATAGGCGTGTTCCGGCAGTTGTACTTGAGAGCCAGGCTCTCCAATAAAGGCCGGTTACGCACCTGCGATTCCTCTGGTGTTGTGGGTGTCTATGAGCGGCGGTGATCACTTACCATCAGATGGCACGCTTGCTTGTTTGCCCGCTATTACGTTAAAAAAAACATGGCGAACGAAACTATAGGCACAAGCTTAAGTTCAAAGACAACATTAATACATTTAGCTTTACTTATAATAACTATCCATAACTACGCGTTGTCATAATTATTTATTTATTTATAACAATTGAAAACTACAAAGTCGTACTCAAATCCTTACTAATAATATACACGTGAAAGTGAGTTTGTTTGTTACGCTTTCACACTTAAACCGCTGAATCGATTATGATGAATTTTGGTATAGAGATAGATGGGACCTTCGAGACGGTGATAGGTCACATTCCCCTGTTAAAAACGTATTGAAACTGGGATAAGCTTTGTATGAAACTTTTCATCGTGTCATCCGATTTGTCAGATAAAATCAATATTAACGTGAGCGAAGCCGCGGGTAAAAGCTAGTAAAGATTAAAATAGAATGAATACCAGACTGAAGCCTGAATACGCCCCAATAGTAAGCCCTAGAAATGCAAATAACAGTACCACTCCGCTCTGACCACAGGTTGTATTGCCGTACCCGCAGTAATATTTTTCTTCTCTAACAAAACAACATTTATTTATATACAATTTAATGTTATTCGAACATAATTTATTATATAATTATCTAAAACTATTTCAATAAAAATAAATAAGTGTGATTCAAATTCTTGGTACTACTGGTTTATTCGATTTAAATTCGCATAACGCTTTGTAACATGTCATCCGTTGCCTTGAGCCGAGCCAGAGCTAAACTAAAACCAACCGAGCGTTTTAAACCACGTTAGAGACATCGAAATGTCTCACGCCATTTGTGATTACAAGACCAGATCACCGCACGTATTACTGAGAGGATGAGCTCAGGAATAAATATACCTTAGAGCTCCCTCAGGAGAGGATTTTCACTCTATCATTCTCTGCAATATATATTCTGTTAAATACACTGTTTGATTATTTTTATAATGAATTAACAATCGGTGTATACTTTGTAATATTGCGACTATAGTTTCTTCTAATTTATTGATATGAACCGCAGACATTTCGACGCTGCTCGAGAGAATTTATCTTCGTTAAGCAATTATTTTACACTGAAACATCACATAGATTGATCGAACCTGAATTTGTTTTTCAGTCACATTGTCTATTTATAACAACTAACCGATAGGTTAATCCGCAAAATTGAAGTATCACTGCATTAAATTTTATCAAAACCTACCTTTTAGTTTTGAATTGATACGCCTATTAGCAGACAGAGAAAAGTTTTTTTTATTATTTAGGTTTAGCGTCATGGCTCCAAGCTCACTTTATTTTAAGTGACAATATGGCCCAAGCTGATGAACATACAATGCAACTGCCGGAACACATTTATAAGTGTTTATCGGCCGAACTTTAAGTTGATGGTGATGAAGCGATGATAGCTCAGTGGTAGTGTGCACGACTTCGCCTCAAGGGACGTGGGTTCGAATCCAAGCACCTACAATGAGCTAGAGCTTTCGGTGAAGGAAAACATCCTGAGGAAACCATAGCATGGTGGTAGGGCTTTTTCTAATGCCCGCCTAGGTAGCTACCACCCTCAAGGTGTAAACCTGCCGCCAAATACCAATAGGTGTGTTCCGGCAGCAGCACTTGAGAGCCAGTTCCACCACAGGTTTAGCGTGTCTACCAACTTGGGCCGTATCGTCACTTAAGATCAGGTGAGATTATGGCCATAACGCTAAACCTTAAGTATAAAAAAAAATAGTGGTAGCTGTACCACCATGCTATAGTTTCATCACGATGTTTTCCTTCGCCAATAGCTCAAGCTCCTTGCCGAGATATGAACTCACGTCCTTTGATGCGGCTACCGTGCACGCTCCACTGAACTGTCATCGCTTCAAAATTTTTATATCGATAAAAAAATACTTTGTAAATATTTAGGTAATTTACTAAAAATGTGTATGTATAAATGATAATCGGACATTTCTTTCACTGAGTAAACAGCTGGTGGACTAAGGTACGAAAATCCTCAGCCGACCTATCAATAAAAGAAACCGATTCGCATATCAACGGACTTCCGGCGTACCCTTAACAAGCGAAGGTCACGCAGGGATCATATTTATTCAAACGTATCGTAGCGAAAGTGATTGCCAGTATAAAGTCCACACCCTCGTCCTATTGACATTTCAATTTGTATCCGACCTCAGGGACAACGGACCCTAGACTGGCTATTCTATTTTGAATCGAATTTTATGTAAGGAAAAAAAGATTCCTCTGACGAACGATATTATTTATTACTCTGCCAGGGTTTCCGTTGACGCAGTTCTTGATGTGTAAGTTAAAAATTCTTCCGTCTCTTTAAAATCAGAAGTGGGATACAACTATCTCGGAACGTACAAGATTTACATTTTTTATTTATTTATGAGTTTAGCGTTGTGATCACATTCTCACGTGATGATCCAAAACACGTTAAGCCTGATGGAGGGATTGACTCTCAAGTGCAGTTTCACTTGCATTTGCTGGAAATTACCTATAGGTATTTGTCAGTTAGTATACATCCAGCAATCAAGCGGGATATTGAAGATCTTTATTTTTTTTTTTTTATTATCGTCACAATCTTATCTGATGATAAATCACGATGTGGCCCAAAGCGGAGTGACTTTCAGGTGCACCAACCAGAATACACCTACAGATATTCGGCGGCAAATTACAAACTTATTGACACATTGTTTTAAAGTATACTGCGAGGAAAATACCCAACTACCAAGCTGAGTAGTTTACCTCATATTGTAGCGGTGATAGCTCAGTGGTAGTGTGTACGACTTCGCGTCAAGGGAAGTGAGTTCGAATCCAATCACCTACAATGAGCTTGAGCTTTCGGTGAAGGAAAACATCGTGAGGAAACCATACAAGGTGGTAGGGCTTTTTCTAATGCTCACCTGGCTAGCTACCACCCTCAAGTTGAAAATCTGCCGCCAAATACCGATAGGTGTGTTCCGGCAGTTGCACTTGAGAGCCAGTCCTTCCACAGGTTTAGCGTGTTTGTCATCTTGGGCCGTACCGTAACTTAAGATCAGGTGAGATTATGGCCATTAACGCTTAACCTTAAGTATAAAAAAATATATAAACCTGCACTGGAGTGTACCAGATCACTCCGAATTTTCGGTCAGGAGATTCGCATAAATAACGAATAGGTATTAGAAGATATTATTTTATCTTTTCCCCCTAATTTATCATTGTTTTGTTCTGTTTGTTCTCAAAACTGTCATAAAGTAAGGTAGCCGTCTATATGACTCGGTATGTAAAAAAAAGAGAAACCACCGAACGTCGTGCAAGATGATAAATTGCATAGCAACATTATGAAGGTGGATGAGTAATAACTGAATATAATGGCCTGTCAGTTATATTCATTTAACTTCGTCAGTCTGTCGCTCGCTTTGAAATTCACTCTTTACCTGAATATGCGAATGCGTTATGTTTTGACATACATTAATATAAGTATTTTTAGTTAGTTAAGATTTAGCGTTATGGTATCTTGTATCTTAAGTAACGGTATGACCTAAGTTGGTAGACACGCTAAACACATGGAGGAACTGGCTCTCAAGTGTACCTGCTGGGACACACCTATTGGTATTTGGTGGCAGATTATCAACTTAAGGTTTGGTTGGTTGGTTGAACCATGCTATGGTTTCCTCACGATGTTTTCCTTCACCGAAAGCTCAAGCTCACTGTAGGTGATTGGATTCGAACCAACGTACCTTGACGCGAAGTCGCTCACACTGCGACTGAGCTATCATCGCTTCAATTGATATAACTATATTATATCAGCTTTTCGGAACGAAGTTCATTATCGCACGGTACGGACGGAAGTTAGACAAATCAAAATATAAGATTTTCCCGTCACGACCTTTTCTTTAGCCTTTTCTATATTGTACTATAGTGTAGACTAGATTATAGTGTAGACTGTATACTGTAGTTATCCATAGCTTGTATGCTATACACGCCCAGTCAAAGGTGTGCACATATTATTTCAAGGCATGCAATGAGTTCGCACCAGCTATGTAGATTTAGTTTGCAAGCGTCATACGCGGCAGCTATTTCATAGCATATTATAATGAATAACATGAATTGAATGATGAACAATAAAATATTTATTTTCACACCTAGAAAAAATATATTAATTATGATATTTCTTATCGTTCTTTCAATTCATTAGTTATCTCTGCGTTTCATTTAATTGCTCTCAGGTACTAATTAACTAATTTATTTTTAGTTGTTAATCTTTTAGTATTAAGTTTGAAAAAGAGTTTGTTTCTTTGAACGTGATACTTCGTTCTAACCGAGTATTCCACTGCCCCATTCTCATTTTATTTCAATGGACTCTATTATTTTTTGCAGCCCTAACTACGCGTGTACAAAGTTTAATGGTATTTGGAACACTTAAAGAGTGGTTTTGCTTTATCACTCCTCATACAGTCCACCCATGTCTTCTTCGATCTTCTCTCTTCTTCTACAACCATCCACCTTCGTACTAGACATTCTTCTACTTGGCTTTCATCTCTACTCATAACAAGCCATTACCACGCTAACCTAAAGTGTGAAAGTGCAATGAACAAATTTACATTAACATTTATATCAATAGTCAGAATTATCAATATACTATGCAACATACTATACATATTACAATACTGCAAATACAAATTTCATATACAAAATACAATGCAAATACAAAAATAAATTATTATAGTCGAGGTATACTTTCAAGAGCACAATTCGGATTTGAAATGAAACTACAGTAAGTGCGTTAAATGATTTCATATGTTCACTCAAATATTATTGATCGAAAGAAAACCTATTTTAAACGGATTTTATCGCGGTTACCACGAAGGCTGAAAAGCTTTCGAAACGTCGGGATCAAAATTGATAAATAACCGCGAAAAAATCCGTTTAAATTAGTTTTATTTCGAAGTGCCTCAAAGTTAAAACATTTAAAATGTCCCAGACTGTGATATTGAAATGGAATTTGTTCCTCAGACATTCTCGGACATATTTCAATTTTCCTCAAGTGTTTGTAGTTACTCGAAAAAATTGAGAAGATCTTGGGAATGTCTAAGTGTTTTATAGGAAAATGGATCGGGCCCTAAGTAACCGCAGGCGAGTGCTTCGACAATATTTGTTTAAAATTGACTCAGAGCTACAACGTCAGAGATATGGTAGATTAATTTAACAAGTAATCATTCTCTATTAATGCACTAACATCTAAATCAGGGATATTACGATATGAAATTAATATAATAAAAAACCGTTTATTCAGTGAAAAGTTTCGAATAGTTTTCCATCGATTTTCATCTATCTGCTGCTCAAGCTACTCAGCGTAAAAGCCAGTATAACACTAACTCAGTATAATACTTAATGATATCTTATGTTTACGCGAATATTATTCATCGAAATAAAACTAATTTAAATGGATTTTATCTTAATTTTGAGCCCGACGTTTCGAAAGCTCTTCAGCCTTCGTGGTCACGGGGCGGACTGAGGTGTAGGTTGTCCAGAAAAGTTGAAAAATTAAAATGAAGGTAGACACAGTAACACGAACTTCTCTAGACAACCTACACCTCCGTCCGCCCCGTGACCACGAAAGCTGAAAAGCTGTCGAAACGTCGGGATCAAAATTAATAAATAACCGCGATAAAATCCGTTTAAATTAGTTTTATTTCGATCAATATAATATTTACTACGAAGTACCATACTGTCTGTTTCATAGACCAACTTATACAAAACTAACTTTGAAGTTATAATAGCTAAGTAGTAGCATGTTTATGGAACCGCGACAATTGATGTGGTTTTAAATCCTCAACGAACCTATGTTTTCTTTAACCTGGGGAAAAATACTTCCGGAAAATTTGAATAGCCACTAAAAACTTACGGTCGGAAGGCAATTGGACGGCAATGGGAGGTGGTAAAATATATAGGTATGTCCCTGATTTCGTTCTTTTATTTGTGTAGCTTAAAGGTTGTAGCGCTATGCATATAATCACCCCTTTAACTGACGGTGCGGCCCAAGTCTTTCACATATATTGGTATTCGGCGGCAGATTTTCAACTTGAGGGTGGTAGCTAGCCCGGCAAGCATTAAAATAGTCATAGCTCTATGCTACGGTTTCCTCACGATGTTTTCCTTCACTGAAATCTCAAGCTTATTGTAGGTGGTTCGAACCCACGTCTTTTTTAGTTTTTTTTTTCTATACAGCTATGTTTCCTATTGACGGTAGCGTGATGTTAAATACTCTTAAGCCTTCGTCAATTAATGCTCTATAAAATACAAAAATAATCCATGAATTAGCCCGTTCAAACAAACCAAAAAACTTTCCACTTTATAGTATTACTAGCTTTAACCCAAGGCTTCGCTCGCATAGAAGCCATTAAAAAGGTTTTTTATTCAATAAAAAGTATCCGATGTTACTTCTAATACCTCCAAGAATATGTATACAAAGTTTCATGATGAGCGGTTAACTAGTTTCCGCTTGAAAGCGTAATAAACAAACTTATATTCACATTTATAATATTAATAGGGATCTTCGGTAATAACACATTCAATTTAAAAAAGTGTCTAGAGTTTAAATACTTTAGTTATCTTATTAACCTTCTAAGCCATATCTGTGCTTTTTGGCATACAATAAATAAATTACCAACAAACTTTGGTTGAAAAAGTATTCTGACTATGTAAAAATGTGTTATTCATAAAGATTTATATTCCTCGGTAGTGACCGTTTTAGTTGAACTATACCCAGAGTAACGCAAAAGAATAAATGTCACATTCAATCATTTCATACCGCCATGTACATAGGATAAGGAAAATTATGGGTTCAGAATAAGGACGCGCAATTTTAACTCCAAATAACATAGTGCTTCTTATATTTGAAGCCGAATTATTATATATACATTTATACCACACTATGACCTTTAACAATTTGCATAATATATTGTTTCATAAGGAAGGATATTCGAAAAAGCGAAACGCTCTTGATTTCTTAAGCCAATAGTCTAAATATAGCGATGCTAATGAAAGCTGATGAAGCGATGATAGCTCAGTGGTAGTGTGTACGATTTCGCGTCAAGGGACGTGAGTTCGAATCCAAGCACCTACAATGAGCTTGAGGTTTCGGTGAAGGAAAACATCGTGAGGGAACCATAGCATGGTAGCTACCACCCTCAAGTTGTAAACCTGCCGCCAAATACCAATAGGTGTGTTCCGGCAGCTGCACTTGAGAGCCAGTTCCTCCACAGGTTTAGCGTGTCTACCAACTTGGGCCGTATCGTCACTTAAGATCAGGTGAGATTATGGCCATAATGCTAAACCTTAAGTATAAAATATATATATGTATATACATACGTATAATTAGACATCATATCTTCAGTTTGGTTTTATGCCGGGTCGAGGGTCAGTGGATGCAACCACTAAAGTAACTGCTGTTGATTCAGGCTATGTACTGCAGATGTAGTACGCAAGTTCGATCCGCAGTGGGTGTCACAGACAGTTTCGATGTGACTGTTGGCCTGCACCAGGGGTCGGCTCTTAGCCCGTACCTCTTCCTGTTAATTATGGACGCACTTACGTCGGATATACAGGACGAGGCACCCTAGTATATGTTGTTTGCCGACGACATCGTGCTGATCGGTGAAAGTGGCCAAGAGGTCCAGAACAGACTGGAGGTGTGGAGTCAGAGACTGGAGAACGTAGGCCTAAAAATAAGTCAAAACAAATCAGAATATATGTTCTGCGACTTTGGCGGCATTTCCGGTGCTCGGCCAATAACACTAGCGGGAGTACCCCTACCGGTCTGTTCCGACTTTCGCTACCTCGGGTCACTCATACAAAGTGACAGTGACATCGACCGAGGGGTGAGGCAGAGAATCAACTCAGGTTGGATGAAATGGCGACAGGTCTCAGGCATAACTTGCGACTGTAGGATGCCCGTCAAACTGAAGGGCAGAATATATAAGTACGTTATAAGACCTGTCATATTGTATGAATGTTGGGCTGGTAAGAAGATGGATGAAAAACGACTGCTCAGGCGCTTTGCAGGTGGATTCGACCTCACGTCTATTGATCCACGTCCAACTGAGATATTATCGCTTCAAAACTATATATCTATTATGTGAGCAATTCTTATTTTATGTTGTGCTGCATAGTGACTGTACCACGTGTTAAGTACAGTACAATCCAGAACAGCGGTGACTGACATCGATCTAAAGATCACAATCAGTCACCGCTGTCATGCTGGCCTGCTTAGATACCTTTTCACGCCTCTCCTGAAGGACCCCATGTCATAGGAGGGTGGGAACACGCTGACCGGAAGACGGTTCCACAGCTCCGCGGTACGACTAAAATATGAATCAGCAAACTTTCTGTTCGCGATTCAATGGGAGTCACCGTGAAGCTGTGACACCGAAGTCGCGCCCGCGTGGTTCTGTAGTGGAACGGGGAGGAAGGGATTATATCGAAGATGTAAATACATTTTGCGTATCCCGAAAACGGCTTTAACTATTTGGATGAAATTTTGTATTTAGATATGTTATTGCTTTTTGATTTCATCTACATAGTAGTATTATTCGTGAAAAGTGTTTTTTTTTTGTTTTTTTTTACATAAATTGAATTACATTTGATTTGTTTAATTTAAATAATCAGTTTTTACGTATGTGATCGATATGTGATACGCGTTAATCATATTTGGAGAAATAAATAAAAGCTAAGCTCAGTCGCCCAGGTAGGTGGTACTGTAATGTAATTTAGAGGATTGACAATAAACAATTTACATACATAACGAAGATACGCAAACGTCCACAATGAACTCAATTCCGCAAGATAACCGCAATGTAATAATGGAATTGCTAATTGGGTCCTGACGCCAATTACAGGTACACTATCTTAGCAAATCGCAGTTCGGGTTAATTAATTGCTGCCATTTACCAGCGTCTATATATGACTTCATTAATAACGTCCCTTATATACATTCTATATGTAGTTCAGTTTAATATATGTAAATAACACAATATTAATTTTAGTTTTTAATTTATTTATTTTATTTATTAATATGATGTACTTTTATTGTACTTTCTGCCTATATAATATTTTACTAGATTTTACGTAAGGCTTTGTTCTCCTTAATACTGAATTTGCTAAGAAAATCAGATGACGCAATAAAAAGTTTCATACAAAATGTATCCCTCTTTTTACCCCAATTCCAATAAAGTTGTTGCGAGAAAAAGTATCCTTTCACCGTATCCATATTTCCATCTACCTCTATAACAAAACTCATTATAATCTATTCAGCGGTTTAGATATGAAAGCGCAACAATCACACTTTCGCATCTATTAGATAACTCGATGTTATAAAAATATCGATGTTTTCCTCCCATCGCTATTCTTTCTATTTCCCTATCCTTTTATTATTAATTTAAGCTTAGCAAGTACACCGTTTTGGTCTATATTATTACTTAACATCAGGCTATAAACTGTTAAAGAAAAACAATTATAGATAAAAAAGAACATTTACTTCGATGATGATAAATACATAAAACATATAGTGTAAATACATAAATACAGTCTTACAAACTAAGGCCTCACACAATATCGAAAAAGGACTCAAACTCAGCATATGCTGTAGCAAATCGCTTTAACGCAGGTTTTCAACTGGGACCAAATCTGTTTAAATACCTTACTTTTGGTGAACTTGGATTTACAGGAGTGGATAAGCTAGCGTACTACTGCAAAATTGTTTTAGAATTAGATCCGTTAGTTAATAACAGTGGAGATTGAAAAGTATGTGATTAAGTAAAGATAAACCGGATACACTAGCTAATCCGGCAACGTGTATTACTATAATATTAATCTACAGAATTTCGATTATGTATATAGAACATCAATTCTCTATCCGCAGGTATTAAAATCCGGACATAAAACAGTCTATTTGGAATTCCTACTTCTACTGTGTTTTTTTTTAGTTAAGGCTTAGCGTTAAGACCACAATCTCACCTGATCTTAAGTTATGATACGGCCCAAGTTGGAAGTCACGCTAAACTTTCGGAGGAACTGTCTCTCAAGTGCAACGGCCGGAACACGCCTATTGGTATTTTGGCGGCAGATTTTCAGAAATTTATAATACTTAAATTAATAACACTATTGAATAACGCTGAAGGAAAACGTCGTGGAAAATTTCGTACCTGTGTCTTCCCCGAAAGCAACCATACCAACGAGTGTTTAACAGGCTGCAATCGGATGTATGAAACCGGAAGAAATGAGAAAATAATAGAATGGGCACGTGTCATCCAATCTATTACAAAAGGGCTAAGGAATACGGATAAAAGAAGCGATGATAGCTCAGTGGTAGTGCGTACGGTCGCCGCTTCAAAGAACGCTCAAATCCCTGGAATGAGCTGAACCTTTCGGCAAAGGAAAACATCGTGATGAAACAACAGCTCGGTTACAGGGTTTTAACGCCCGCCTGACTAGCTACAACCCTCAAGTTGAAAATCTGCTGCCAAATACCAATAGGTGTGTTCCGGCAGTTGCACTTGAGAGTTGGTCCCTCCACAGCTTTAGCATGTTCACCAAATTAGGCCACACCCTCACGTGACATCAGGTTAACTTGTAGTCATAAAGCTAGATATATAAACTATAAAAAAAACCAAGACATAATGATAATGTATGACCAAGAAAGAAGCAATTTCCGAAACCGGCGTTTGAGGTTTCGAGAACAATGTAATATAATTTAGAAACGCATCCCTGCCAGCGCCAAGCGCAGTCAATCCTGGCCGGGGGCCAAGGTTTGCATAATAAAACCGCTTGATATCCCTCCGGTTAGATTTTAAATGTCACGCGGACTCTTAATGCGCTGAGAATGTGAGAAATGGCCTCACAAATGTATCGCGTCCAAAACATTACCGCCGGAACGCAAAAACGTCTTCCTCTACAATTCTTACTAATATTATAAATGCTAAAGTGAGTTTCTTTTTTCACGCTTTCATGCCTAATCTGCTGAATTGATTATAATGAATCTTGGAGTAGAGATAGATGAGAACCTGGAGACGTAAAATGAGACATAAATTTTATATGAATCTTGATTATTTTGCTTCATAACACATTTGTATCATAAAAACTTTTCAACTGCTTCGTGTGATATACATTAGATTTATTTGTCAATAGTACGTGATGCAGTAGCGTTAGGGATGCAACGTTGTTCACCAAAACATCGATAAAATTATTAAAAGAGTCATATTTTGTGCCTGCCATACGCATTGGCAAAGCTCACTGAAGCTGTAAATATATCTATGGGTAGTCGTTCCCAAAAACAAAAAGAAATTGTCATCCCCAGTATTTGATTGTATTTGACGATATAAAATATTATATATTTTTAATGAGATAATAAACTACATCGAAAATAATTAATTAGTAATACTACGGACGATTATCGATTTTTTTAATGCAATAGGAGCAAGCATGTCATCTGATGGTAAGTGATCACCGCCCTCCATAGACACCCAGAACTCCAGGGGAATCGCAGGTGCATTGCCGGCCTTTATTGGAGGGACTGGCTCTCAAGTGTACCTGCCGGAACGCATCCATTGCTATTTAGCGGCAGATCATCAACTTGAGGGTGGTAGCTAGCCAGGCGGGCATTAGAAAGAGCCCTACCAGATGAAAATTAATTCTTATTTATTATATTTATTCAGGTCACCAAGTGAGAATAACAAATATCTAATTAATTAATGGGGTCACTCTCTTCTGATAGACTGCGTAACAGATAAATGTACTGCAAAACAGGATATATTTTTATATGTATTGTATAATACAACTGTAATGAAGCTAAATCAGTATATTTGATATTATTAATGGTTATAATTAGTGTTTCATTTGTTATCGAAATATTCATATATTTATGTCTGTTGTACACGCACTGTGTTGGAACTATTCAATAGGTTTTTATTAAATTTAGGTCCGGACGTAAGACGGCGAATTTTCGAGGCGTCAAAAATTTGAAATCGATTTAATATTCTAACAACTATAAGGCTAAACTTTAATTCGATTCGTATTATTATTGTGTGAGGGTGTCAAATTAACTTGGCCTAGGCTACTGTCGACCCTAAATCTATCACTGATTAAACCGTCAGACCAACATACATAATAAATCACTTTTGACCTCTACAGCGATAACAAAGCACATCCTAATTGGATTACAGATAGACGCGCTCGTATATCTTTCGTAAAGTCATAAATATAAATAATAGAAATAATAATTTGGTGAGAAAAAATTGTGTCACGTTGTCTGTCCGTCATGAACTCCTACACCACTGAACCGATTTTCATCAAATTTCGCACGCTGTGTGCAGTTTGATCCAACTTGAGAGATAGGATAGTTTTATCTCGATAAGTGATCATATCGCGATAGATCTCTGACGAAGTGTATGCAAAATTATTTAATGTTTGGTTGATTAGTTAAAGCGTATATTCGAATATATAAAACTAATTTTGACGAGCGGGTTCGTACGCGTTATCATTGATTTTGTCAAACATAGTTTATTCCTCTCATTACCCAAATTCCAATAAGGGTTTATCGAGAAAAAGTAGCCTATCACCGACTCCATGTTCCCATCTATCGCTATACCAAAAATCATCATAATCGATTCAGCATTGCCGGTGTGGAAGCGTAACAAACAAACTCACTTTCGCATTTATTAGATAGCTCGATGCTATAAAAATATCGACGTTTCCCTCTCGTCCCTATTGTTGGAGTTTTGAACGCAATTTAGTTTCAATCCCCGAAGCGACAACGTAGTACCGAACGTCCGGACACGGTATTCGGCCGGATTAATTAGTTTCACGTTCGCCTTGTTGATCTGGTAATCTGATGATTGTCAATTTTATTGAACTGGCCGATGCATGTTTGTTTGTTTATTTGTTTCAAAAACGCGACTTCCTATACGACTCAGTGCATTGAATTTAAAGTCGTGACACTAATACACTTGCGTCGCGTGGTACGAGCACAGAAAACGATGTTGTAAAAAAAGTTTTAGAGAAGATGGCTCAGTTGGTAGTGTGTTTGGACGCCGCGTCAAATTTAGTGAGTTCTATAAATATATGAGCTGATAAAACATCACAAAAAGCCCTACCTTCACGCTACGGTTTCCTAGTGATGTTTTTCCTTCACCGAAACCTCAAGTCCTTTATAAGTGGATTCGAACTCGCGTCCCTTGGGTCGGCGCCGTTACACTACCACCGAGCTATCATTTTCGCCTCCTCGGCTATCCTCTTTTGTGCTCATTGCCTCGGACTGAGTTAGCACTCGCCCCCAAAGCTCCATGAAGCTGTAAAAGCCCTTAAGGCTAACATTATATGTTAGATCGGAAACATATGTGCGTTTTTATGAAGATGGTTTTCATTTTATTATTTAACTAGCCTTTACTCGCGGCTTCGATCGCGTTAATATTAATATAATCTAACAAATTGGAAGACGTAATAAAAATTACATACAAAGTTTATCCCTCCCTTTACCCCACTTCCACTAAGTTTTTTTTTAATACTTAAGATTTTAGCGTTATGGCCATAATCTCACCTGATCTTAAGTGACGATACGGCCCAAATTGGTAGACACGCTAAAACCGTGGAAGAACTAGCTCTCAAGTGCAGCTGCCGGAACACACCTATTGGTATTTGGCGGCAGGTTTACAACTTGAGGGTGGTAGCTAGCCAGGAGGGCATTAGAGAAAGTCCTACCACCATGCTATGGTTTCCTCACGATATTTTCCTTCACCGAAAGCTCAAGCTCATTGTAGGTGCTTGGATTCGAACTCACGTCCCTTGACGCGACGACGTGCACACTACCACTGAGCTATCATCGCTTCGTTTTTCGCCAGGAAAAATAGCCTATCACCGTCTCGAAGGTTTCACCTATCTCTACACCACAATTCAACATAATCGATTCTGTGGTTTAGTCGTGAAAGCGTAACGAACAAACAAACTCACTTTCGCATTTATAATATTAGTAATTACGAGATAGACAACACTGTAGGCGAATTATTAACTTTTCAATGTAGTTTAAATACACTTTATATTTACTATACTATACAATGAAACTTGTAGTACTCAGACGGTACGAGTAAATCAAAACGGCCTTGCTATTGTTTCGACTTTAACGAAACTTATAAAGTTTCCGGACGTTCCGGGGCTATTTCATAGTTTGTTTGTTTAAAGTTTGAAAACACTTCGAACATTTCCCGGAACAACACTGAAAACTTTTTAATATACACTATCGACAAAGTTATCTATTGAATGTAAATATATTTTTTTAATATTTATTTAAGCACGGTAAAGTGACGGTAAAAATATTGTACATGATGGTGACAAGCGCAGTACAATACTGAGGTAATGGTGACCACTGTTAGATTCGAAATTTATCGAAATTTATACCACAATATGACCTTTAACAATTTGCATAATATATTGTTCCATAAGGAAGGATATTGGAAAAAGTGAAATGCTCTTGATTTCTTAAGCCAATAGTCTAAATATAGCGATGCTAATGAAAGCTAATGAAGCGATAATAGCTCAGTGGTAGTGTGTACGACTTCGCGTCAAGGGACGAGAGTTCGAATCCAAGCACCTACAATGAGCTTGAGCTTTCGCTGAAGAAAAACATCGTGAGGAAACCATGGCATGGTGGTAGGGCTTTTCAAATGCCCGCCTGGCTGGCAGCTACCACTCTCGAGTTGTAAAACTGCCGCCAAATACCAATAGGTGTGTTCCGGCAGCTGCACTTAAGAGCCAGTTCCTCCACAGGCTTAGCGTGTCCACCAACTTGGGCCGTATCGTCACTTAAGATCAGGTGAGTTTATGGCCATAACGCTAAAACCTTAAGTATAAAAAAATTATCTGAAAGCCGTTCCTGATCTCCAGTTTGGTGGTACCTTTTAGTAGGTATCTGATGGTTCTTGTTACCACATGACTCTCCCCACAAAACCCTCTCGCCGTGGAAAGAGCCCTGTAATGCGATCACGCAATAGCAGAGAAATTCCGTAAATCCGTTTTTTACCACGGTAACAAAGAATGGTCTGGTGAACACGATCCAGTCGTTCAGATGGTAGATACGCATGCTGTATGGTGATCAGGATTGATTCAGGAACAGTCCTGCGATGGGTGAACGTTGACAACTGAGCTTAACGTACAAGCTTTTTGATCAGATATCTTTATACGTTCTCACTTGGTTATATTGAAATGTTTTTGTTTTTGTCTTAGAACGAAGTCTATACTATCTATCTAATACTAATTTACACTGTTACAACTAAACCGCTGATTCGATTACGATGAATTTTTGGTATACAGATAGATCTCACCCTGGAGACGGTGACAGGCCGATTTCCTCGTGAAATACTTAGAGGAAGTGGGGGTAAAGAGAGAGATAAACATTTTATAGAACCTTATTTTGCGTTATCGGATTTGTTTGTCAAAATCAATTCTGAAGCGATGATAGCTCTACGGTTGTGCGTACGACTTTGCGTCAAGGCTCGTAGTTCAAATCCAACCATATTTAATTGAGTTTTTAGTGATGGAAAACATCGTAAGGAAACCATAACATGGTGGTAGGGCTTTTTCGGATGTCCGCCTGGCTAGCTACCACTCTCAAGTTGAAAATCTGCCGCCAAATACCAATAGGTGTGTTCCGGCAGCTGCACTTGAAAGCCAGTTTTTCCACAGGTTTAGCTTGTCTACCAACTTGGGCTGTATCGTCACTTAAGATCAGGTGAGATTATGACCATAGCCCTTAACTATATATAAAAAAAAACACGAGAGAAGCCGCGGCTAACAGCTAGTATTGAGTACATAATATTTATCCACTTTTAGCGTAGTTATTAAAATATTTCACTTTATCGTGTGATCGTTCAAAAACGTATCTAAGTTTTAGAAAGACTCAAATAGTTACTCTGAATACTTTAACATGTGACTTTTAGTGTTGAATGTAGACTTAGGAAACTTTCTCTATTAAAAATTTCAAATGATTCTCACATCTGTACGAACATTCTTTTGTTGATTTTTGAAATACTTTAAAAGAGGACTTTTTTGTATTCATTATTTATTCAGTAGGCACTCACTCTGTACGAGACTACGTTTGTGTGAATTTAGATATTTTAAAAGAACACTTATTGCGCCGTCTTAAGGTATGATTTCTGATTAAGGATGATCAATCGTAATGACGATAGCTCAGTTGTAGTGTGTACGACTTCGCGTATAGGGACATGAGTTCGAATCCAAACACCTACTGAACTTGAGCTTTCGGTGAAGGGAAACATTAAGAGGAAACCATAGCATGGCGGTAGGGCTTTTTCTAATGCCCGCCCGGTTAGGAACCATCCTAAAGTTAAACCCCAACAGGTGTGTTCCGGCAGCGGCACTTGAGAACCAGTCCATCCACAGGTTTAGCGTGTCCACCAACTTGAGTCATACCTTCACTTAAGATCAGGTTTTATTCTGGGCATTACGCTAAACCTATTGTAATGTACGTCAAAGTATTTCATTCTCGAATATTCATTTATAAGAATTGTCATTAACTTATACTAATAGTCACGTTAATACAAATAGCCATAATACATTATTATTTACCTGAATAATAAATCTATTTTTTTTTATAGTTTAGGTTTAGCGTTATGGCCATAATCTCACCTGATCTTAATTGATACGGCCCAAGATGGTAGACACGCTAAACCTATGAAAGAACTGGCTCTCAAGTGCAACTGCTGGAACACACCTATTGGTATTTGACGGCAGATTTTCAACTTGAGGGTGGTACCTAGCCAGTCGGGTATCAGAAAAAGCCCTACCACCATGCACATAGTAGATGTGACAGAAAGATGACATCGAGCTGTGTCCGAAACTTGCGACTATGGATGCAGGTTTAAGGGGCTAAACCCCCGTATTTCTCTCGCTGTCCAATATAACTCATTCTCGATAAGAATTTACAACATAAATATCATATACATCAAAACAGTCTAGTTAACAATAAAAAATATAAATCTTACATGAATATCTGGCCTCGAGTGCTTCGCTTTGACTGAACTCAAAGCCGCACTCGCGTAGCGCTTATATAGCAATCGGTGTTAATAAACTACCTTACCTTGCTCACCTTAGTTGTTTCATATTCCGCATACATTAAAGTGGTTGTTAAAATCAAATAGTGTAATAATAATTTGTTATAACAGTAGCTTTTAAAATGGATCACTATGCTACAGACTATATAAAAAAGCATGTAGTCCCTGGGTAAAGTAAAAAATCCGGTAAAACATATAAAAATCACCGATCAATACCTCTCGTTGGATGTCGGCACAGACGTTCAAAGGATAATTAAAAATATAATTGATCCCGCCGCAGACATGAGGTACATTATAAATCCCATTAAGGTGGTCTCCGCGGCGACCTATTTTCATTATGAACGCGGGGGAATTCTCGTCACGTTTTGTACTAAATCTAAACACTGAACGTTAGAGCGGTGCGGGCGACGTTAGCTGATGTCTGCGTCCATATTCTATTTTATATAGAAGATAATTAAAATAAAAAAAAGCGTGAGTGTCGTGAAACACTCAGTTGGAACGAATTCGTTTACATAGTATATTGTTATCAATAAACGTATTATATTATTGATTAAGAAATACAAAAAAAAAAGAATTACTAGCGTCTGAGAGCAATTACATGAAACGAAGGAACGCAAGGTAATTTCATAATTAATATTTTTGTTCTAATTGTGAAATTATTTTTTTATTATACATCATTCAATTCATTACAATACATATAATACGCAACGATCCAGTTGACACGTATGACGAGTACAAACTATATCTGCGCAGCCGTTGAGAACTTACTGGCTGTCCTAAACTAATAAGCGCACACCTATGACTGGGCACAACCAATAACGTGCACGCTAATATAATATATTCGTCTACACTATAGTAACATAGTGCAATATAAAACAGCTGACGGGTAGGACGAGTACAAACTATACTACGCAACCGTTGAGAACTTACTGGCTGTCCTAAACCAATAAGCGCACACCTATGAATGGGCACAGCCAATAGCGTGCGCGCTAATATAATCATCTACTTTATCGTACAATAGTGCAATATAAAACACATTAAAGAAAGGGTCGAGACGGAAAATTCGTACATTTTGCTTTGTCTAGCTTCCATCCATTCCGAGCGAAAAGGAACTTCGTTTCATAAATACAATAAACAATTAATATCAGGTACATTCGTGTGCGAGCTTGATCCTAGTTCAAATTTTATTTTTTGGTATATATAAGACACCGGTTGATCCGTGCTTGGTTTAATATGTGTCATACATTAACTGTGGTAGCCAATAAAAAAAATGTTTTAAATATTACATCAGTACTATTCAAGCGTTAATATATCTTGAGTTAGTTGTCTCAATAACTCTCTCTTTCTCTCTCTCTCCTCTCTCCCTCTCTCCTCCTCTCTCTTCCTCTCTCTTTCTCTCTCTCCTCTCTCCCTCTCTCTCCTCTCTCTACCTCTCTCCGCTCTCTCTCCTCTCTCCCTCTCTCTCCGCTCTCTCTCTCTCTCTCTCTCCTCTCTCCCTCTCTCTCCGCTCTCCTCTCTCAGCATCAAAAGATGTTATCCAGCCAGCATTACCCAGTAATTAATTTTATTTACATCTACTAATATAAATCCTATTCTTATCCAAGAGAAACTTCCAGAATAAGGGCACGCGAAAGTCTTTACTAAAACGGCATTGATATTAAAATTGTAAGGTCACGTAGGTAGTTGTCGTTAAGAATAATTCCATAGCACTTATAAGAAATGTCAAGACATTTTGAGAAAGTCGGCACTCGATTTTGAACACCCACGTAGATGCAAACTCAAAGAATTGGTAAACATTACCTGAGAGTACCGCGGGAGTGTTGATTTTGTTGGGCACTTAAATTCGTTCATCTAAATTAAAATGGAATGAAAAAAATAAAGAAAGAAACTAAATTTATTTACAAGACACAAGGCTACACGGATAAAGTAAAAATTAATTAACATTATAAAAAAACATTATATATAATCTAAAAAAATAATAAAATGTTATAATCCGCCGTGCGTCGCAGTGCCACTGTAAAAGGCGCACAACTCAGCATAAGCTAAGTCACCATAATAGGCAGGCCCAGCGCTGATTTTCGGTTATGGCCAAGTGGGTTTATACAAAAAAATAATAATACAAAAAGCAAAGTAATTATTCTAAAATTATACTAATCACTGATAAAAATTATATCTACATGTAAATATATACATACAGATACATATATACATAATATACTCAGATACGTACCAGTTAAATATTAATAATACAATAAAATAATTACACTATATTACATAAACTCAAATTATATAATAGATAATAGTAAGTATTAAATAGAGAATCAAAGCAAAATTATAATAAAGGAGAAGAGAACTAAATAGCTGAAACATCTAAACTATAGTTTTCGAAACACGCCTGGGAAACTAACAAAAACCTCTTGAGTTTATTTTTAAAACTAATCAAGGTAGATGCAGATCTTATTGGCGGTGGGATATTGTTCCAACATTTACTGGCGTTGTATCGAAAACTACCTCTGAAAGCAGCGGTACAGTGACGTGGAGTTAATAACTGTTTCGATGCAGTTCCTCGCTCAGATGATCTCTGACTACCCGACCAACCAATTTTCTTGTACAGATATGATGGTATTCCTAAGTTAATAACCCCAAAAAGATGTAGTTTACGCCTTGCTTTCATTTTTAATAATAGATGTTTATTAATTATTGGCCTAACATGACTTCTTGGTAACATGGTGAGGCAAAAGCGCGAACCAGTATTTTGGACCCTTTTTGATGGTAAAATGGCATCTATGAATACCCTTTGTTATAGTTTATAGGTTTTGAGTTTAATAACAAGCTCATCTGATGTTAAGTGACAATATGGGCCAAGATAGTGAGCACGCTAAGCATACTTGAGGGACTTTTTTTATAGTTAAAGTTTAGCATTATGGTCATAATGTCACCGGATCTTAAGTGACTATACGTGCCAAGTTGGTAGACACGCTTCATCTGTAGAGGAACTGGCTCTCAATTGCAAATGCCGGAACACACCTATTGGTATTCGGCGGCAGATTTTCAACTTGAGCGTGGTTGCTAGCCAGGCGGGCATTAGAATAAACCGTACCTCTGTTATGGTTTACTCACGATGTTTTCCTTCACTAAAAGCATAAGCTCATTGTAGTTGGATTCGAACTCATGTCCCTTGACGCGCAGTCCGTACACAGTACCACTGAGTTATCATCGCTTCAGGCTGGTTCGACAGATTTTCAAGTGTAACGACTGAAACAGATAGGTATTTATTGGCAGATTTCTAAGCTGAGGTTGGTAGGTAGCCAGGCAAGTATTACAAAAAGCCCTACCACCGTACAATGGTTTTGTAGCGATATTATTTCTTGCCCAGGATTCAGGGAAACGTTGGCCGGTGCGCCATTGTAAGGCCACCGGGGTTTAATAATTAAGTTTCTCTTTGACCGTCCCGGAAGGTGTTAGTGTTAGACTGACCGACCGGGGCCGCACTCAGCCGCTTAATATTATTTATACCTTTAATTGGAAATGTAACTATGTATAGACTCTAGTCTAGAAACATACATTTCACATGCAAAGACATACACACACACACACGCTCACACTCACACATATACACACACGCACGCACACATCACGTTCCATGATTCTTTTATAATTAACACTGTACAACTTGTCTTTTTATTATCATTTTGGGTTTTATTTTTATTTATATTCATTTCTCACATTCCATTTTATAGTGTATATACTTTTAATATTTGTAAAGTCCTATTATGGCCTTATGTGTTTTCTTAAATATGTACGTTAGCTATGTATATGTACGCTGTTGGATTTTCAATTAGTAAATAAATAAATATATAAATCATTCAATTATGAGTATCAAAGGACACAAATATTTTCTCTAAAATCCCTGACAAACCAGTAAATAAGGCTGGCTGTCAAGGTTTCGTCATTATGTTTTCCTTCACTGAAACCTCTTGCTGATTGCAGGGATCGAACTTACTACGCTACCACTGAGATATTATTGCTTAAAAATGTACTTAACCTATTTAAAATAGTGGTTATGAAATTATTGGCATATTAAGGGTTGCTAGAAGTATTGCGAAATTGGTCCCAGGTATCTGGCAGCAAAGGGGATTGCAGGCTCGTCGTGCGGTTGTTATTGTGAGTGTTTCTGGGTCAGTTCAGTTCTGGTTCAGTTCAAGTTCAAGTTTTTACTCGCAGTACTGCTCATTTAGTTTCATATGCTTAATATATTTGTAAATTCACAAGGGAAAATTCAAGGGAAACGACCACCCGGATAACGTCGAACTTCGTTGCTTTAAATTGTTCGAACGCGGTTCAATATATGCACAAGATCCCTACTCCGCGAAACAGTTTCCATGGTTCAGGTAGGTATAATGATGATGGCACCTAAAGAAGAAAAAGAAAAGATTATACCTAAAACTAAACATTCATAAGTGCTAAAAATTCATAAATGCTATAAATTCATAAATGCAAAAAAAATTATAAGAGCTAAAAAGACTACATAATAATAAAACAATATACTTCTTTTTTTATAAATGTCTATAACATTTCTTTGATAATGAAAGAAATAATAAAATAAAAACATAATTTGACATACATAGGTACAACACATCATATTAACATTATATTATAAAAAAACATAGTTTAAAAATATCGGATGTGGTCAAAAAGATCCCTGTCTCAGCATGAGACCGCAGACCTAAAAATCAAAAGCTGATACTCTAACAGGTACTTGTAGTACACCCCCAAGGCCGGACTATCACATTTTGCTAATTACAATAATAACAAATTATACTAGAATACGTTACGTAATTATAAAGAATGTCTCCTATAACGTTCTCTTTGTACTACACATCACATATAACGTTTAAATATATTTCGCGATTAAGGTCAAAACAGTAATCAGTTCTGACGTTCAAGAATATTCCTAGTGTATGCATAGGCATGCGGCAACACAAGCAGGCCAGCATGACAGCGGTGACTGATTGTGTCACCGCTGTTCTGGACTGTACTGTACTTAACACCAGGTGTAGTACAGTCACTATGTTGCCCATCATGAAAAAAAAAAGTTCAAAATACATGGAAACACAAATTGCGATTTCTTTTGTATATATCGAATATCAATTTTCGCTAAAATATTTAATGATTTAGACCAAATCAGTATGTACATAGTTTTTTATTTTTAATAATTAAGGTTAAGCGTTATGCCCATAATCTCACCTGATATTAAGTGATGATACGGCCTAAGTTGGTAGACACGCTAAACCTGTGCAGGACTGGCTCTCAAGTGCAGCTGCCGGAACACACCTATTGGTATTTGGCGGCAGGTTTACAACTTGAGGGTGGTAGCTACCCAGGCGGGCATTAGAAAAAGCCCTACCACCATGCTATGGTTTCTCACAATGTTTTCCTTCTCAAGCTCAAGCTCATTATAGGTGGTTGTTTCGAACACAAGTCCCATGACGCAGCATTCTTACACACTACCACTGAGCTTACATCGCTATATCATGAATTAAAAAAAAAAAAACTAGTATATGCCTAAGCGTGCGCCCGTTCCGTTGAACCAATAAAAAAACTCTCGACAATAACGATTTTTAGAGAATATAAAAAAAATCCACCCATTATGCTTTTCCATTTACGTAGAAAACTCATTTAAGGAAATTTCAAAGAAAAATCGGCAGGCGACGTTTCAATCCTTTCTCAATAAACCTTTTAAGTAGCCACGGCCGTGGCGAAGTGTCTTCGGTTTAGTGACGTCCCATCGAATTATCGATACATGAAACAGGAACGAAAACGAGGCATTGTTGCCGCGGATGATTGATTCAGTCGA
Organism: Actias luna; assembly: GCA_039707435.1. Classification (NCBI taxonomy): domain Eukaryota; kingdom Metazoa; phylum Arthropoda; class Insecta; order Lepidoptera; family Saturniidae; genus Actias; species Actias luna. The sequence continues at coordinate 15,568,580 of JAZHAC010000003.1, read as the reverse complement.
CCGGCAACTGCCAGAATACGAGAGCTACCGGTAACTATTGACAGTTCGTAATCGTACCTTACCTTGGAGATCTTGATATGTCGGTCGATTGCGTTACCCGATGATACCCTGCAATTCAATAGTTTCGGATGATCGACAGAGTAACAGTCGTATATCTTATAGTAATATTGATATAATAATGTTCTATATCAGGGGCTGTTTGTGCAGCTCCTGCGAAAATAACATTGCGAATTCGAAATATATACATAACCCCCAGTTAAGTATTCTTTTTTCTACAATCATTAGCTAAAGAGAAATCAAAGACGCATGGGATTAACTATATTAATATTATAAGTAATTGAGTATACATTATTGAGTATAAATAACATTGCGAATTTGAAGCGATGATAGCTCAGTGATAGTATGTGAGTTCGAATCTGAACACCTACAATGAGCTTGAGCTTTCGCTGCAGGATAACAGCGTGAGGAAACTATAGTATGGTGGTATGGGTTTTTCTAATGTCCGGCAGGCTAACTACCACCTTCAAGTTGAAAATCTGCCGCCAAATACTAATAGGTGTGTTCCGGCAGCTGCACTTGAGAACCGGTCCATTCAATAAAGGTCGGCAACGCACCTGCGATTCTTCCGGTCCTGTGAGTGTCCATGGGCGGCGGTGACCACTTACTATCAGCTGACTCGCATGCTCGATTGCTCTCTGTTCCATAAAAAAAGCTGTATCGAAAAAAGTTACAAAGACGGGCAAAAATTATTACTTATTTCTCCTTACTAATATTATAAAAAAGAAAGTGTGTTTGTTTGTTTGTCATATATAATACATGTGTGTGTGTGTGTGTCAATTGTAATGGCCGTGACACATTATAAATAGATTGCGAGTGCGTGACGAACCTCTAGAGTATCATTTCCCGTTCCGTATTTACAGTGGCGACGAGATCTACCCACAACAAAGAACAAAATGTTCTCAACCGTACCTAAGATCGGAAAAGTATCGAATTTCGATCATGAAACCCATGATTGGAAAATTTACAAATGCCGTTTATAACAGTGGATTATTGCTAACTGCATCACGGATGCTTTCAAGCCTAAACCACTCAATCATTTATAATGAATTTTGGTGTATAGTTAGATACGACCATGGCGATAGTCTACTTTTTCTCGTAAAAAACTTACTGAAAGTGAGATAACGAGACGGATGAACTTTGTATGTAACTTTTACTGCGTTATCCGATTTGTTTGACAAAAATCATTATTAACACGAGCAAAGCCGCACGTAGAATCTAGTGTTATGAAATCCGAAAGTGAGTTTGTTTGTGTGTTTATTTGTCACGCTCGCACGCTTAAACCGCTGAATCGTTGATAATGAATTTTGGTATAGAGTTAGACGGGGCTTTGGAGACGGTTGTTGGCAATTTTTTCACATTTTTCACAAACAATTTTGTCGGAAATGGGTTAAAGTGACAGATATACTTAGTATGAAACTTTTTATTCTGTCATTGGATCGGTTTGACAAAATCAATACTAACGCGATCAAAGCCGCAGGTAAAATTTAGTTATTAAATTATTTTTAGTTGCACGCAAACGAAATCGTGGTCACAGTTACTACTGCGTAATGTTTCAAACTGAAATATAATCAGTATAGTAGTACGAAGTTGCGTAGATGAATCATACATAAATATCCATTTTTATGAGGGTAGGAGGATGAAAATTTAAGTTTATATGTATTTTTAATGCGATATAAATACATATATATATATATATATATATATATATATATATATATATATATATATATATATATTGTCATACAAATAAAAATAAAATGTTTGGGTTCGACCACCCCTATCGCTTAGGGGTATGAAAAATAGATTACGATCGATTCTCAGGTCTACCGAATGTAGATATAAAATTTCATAGAAATCTGTCAAGCCATTTCATAGGAGTGTGGAAACTAACATTGTGACAGGAGAATTTTATATATAGGGTACATAGATTTTGATATACATATGTTTATAGAAGTAAAGATGTATGAGTGGTATAATACATAGATACCGTTTCGATGGACGTGAGTTCGAATACACCATGAAACCGTAACATGGTGGCAGGGTTTTTTTGCCTGGCTAACTGCTATCCTCAAATAGGAAAGTTGTCCAACACAAGGCGTGTCTATCATCTTGGACCATATTGTCACTTAATATCAGGTGAGATTGTGGCCATAACATATTCTATACACAATTTTTTTATTTGCATTACTTTCTATAAAAGCGAGTGTATCTAATGAGAAAATTCGATACATTTTCAAATTTTATTCCAAATAACATAAAGTGCAATGCATACCGGGTAAAAAAAATATTGACGTTTATGCACCTAATGCAGTGACATTAAAAGCAGTACAAAGTTGGTTTAAGCGGTTTCAATTCCGGAAATATGATCCCGGCATAGATCGCGTAGGACAAGAACGTGCGAAAAGGCTTCACAGGCTTTACAGGCTGTGGCAAAACCTGGGTTAACACGAAAGACTGCCAAAAGTACTTCTCGTGTTTTTCGGACCAAAAGTCCATACATTTCTACACTAACGGGATCATGCCACTACCTACAAGATAGCCGGAAGTCATCGAACAGAACAGCAAATATATACTGTAATTACATGTAAATAAACTTTAGAAAACGAAAAATGTCTTGAGCTTTCATATAGAACGCGAAAAAACCCTTTTTTTATACTTAAGGTTTAGCGTTATGGGCATAATTTCATCTGATCTTAAGTGATAATACGGCCCAAGTTGATAGACACGCTAAACCTGTGGAGGAACTGGCTCTCAAGTGCAGCTGCCGGAACACACCTATTGGTATTTGGCGGCAGGTTTACAACTCGAGGGTGGTAGCTAGCCAGGCGGGCATTAGAAAAAGACCTACCACCGTGCTACGGTTTTATCTTTTCTTCACCGAAAGCTCAAGCTCATTGTAGAATCTTGGATTCGAACTCACATCCCTTAACGCGAAGTCGTTCACACTACCACTGAGCTATCATCGCTTCTAAAACTATACCCCGGCCTAATATTTTTCGTTCTATTTTTTCATCGATAACTCATATCACCGACCTATTAAGTGCTCTCGGCCGGAGCAAAATGTAAGCGCCAAGGGATGTGCACTTAATAACGTTATCGAGCCACCGGCTTCACTTGATAAACGTTGACCCAATCACACCCAGGCCGGATGGGTTTAGGCGAGCGAAGGCTATAGAGACAACGCCTTCTAAACGTCTATATTAGATATTTTCCGCATATTCTTCCCGTCCTTTACAAGTTTGACCCTGAAGGATTTATTATAAGGTACATTTAACTTAGCCCAACTGTTCGCATATATGGCCTTTAGAGTGTATGTATATATGTCGTGTTGATTTAATATAAACCGTCCTACAGTTATTATACACTAGCTAACCTGACAGACGTTGTCCTGTTCTAACTATAAGTTAGTGTAATTAATAAAATAAATATAATTCGAAAAGTATTTATTATTGTAATGCTTAATAACAACTGAGGGTTATGTAAAATTATTATTATTGTTAAGTTTTTTTTTAATGTTCCAACTTCCTTATTTTCCCGACAATAATTAATACAACAAAAAATATTTATAGAAACTGTTTCATTCGTTCACGCGTGATGCGATGACCAAAGGAAATAGAGAATCATTATATATATATATATATATATATATATATATATATATATATATATATATATATATATATATATATATATATATATGTATATATATATATATATAGATGGGCTTTAATTGTCTTTACCAATACGGTATTCAGTATTTACAGGAAAGCTTACAGGCTAACACAAACTTGGGTAATAGAATAATACAATCGATAAGACTTGTGACCTATTTCAAAAGAAAACAATAGTCTCTAATTTCACATCAGACTTCTAATAGCAAAAAAAAAAAATTCCTTATATAAATATTATATTTTTTGTTTTTATTTACAAAAATGGTAGTATACACGAAAACTTTTTGTTTTATAGCAGCACGGTAATGTGACGTCATTGTACCTAATGGTATGCATAAATAAAAGAAAACTCGAGTACCATCAAGAAATCGGCAATCCGTTGCTACTGGGAAAACCCAGAAGAGTCACTGTGACTGTATCAACACGCGATTTTGAATCGATGATAGTTCACTTTGTAGTTTGTACAGACGTGAGTTCGAATCCACCTACAATGAGCTAGAATTTCCGGTGAAGGAAAACACCGTGATGAAAACATGCTGGTAGGCCTCTTTTTAATGCCCGCCTGGCTAGCTGCCACTCTCAAGTTGAGAGTCTGCCCCTAAATACCTATAGTCCCTCTAACTAGACGTCACTTAACATCAGGCGAGATGTTGGCCATAACGCTAAACCTTTACTATAAAAAACACCTTGTCGTGTACAGATCCCTTCCAGTGTTTCAATTAATAGCTCACGCAATATATTTTTAAGTTAATATATTGAATCACTCCATAGTATAAAATAAAATCGCTTCCCGCTGTGTGTTTGTATGTATGCTTAGATCTTTAAAACTACGCAACGGATTTTGATGCGTTTTTTTTTTATAAATAGAATGACCCAAGAAGAAGGTTTATATGTATCTAATACTTGCATAATATAGGAGAGAAACGCTGATAATTTTAGAGGTTTCTAGTGTGTTGTCGTAAATAAACACATTTTTTGCTTGCGCTTACATTACAAATGCTGGCTGAACCCTACGAGACAGATCAAAATAATGTATCACAATATTGTACACCTTAAAAAAATCTACAAGAAAGTCTATGATGATATATGTCTATTTGTTAGGGATAACCCACAATAACCATTTTTTATCCTTTACTTTTCACGAGGAATAATGGCTTCATTACGAAGCGATTTTAAGCAATATTAATTCTTCTTCAATGAAGTACCTTAAATACATTGTGCATTTAATATAGATCAATATGCCTTTACAGCATGTAATTGAAATAAATATTTTCGAAGATGTTACAGATTTAAAATGCAGGGACATAGCGGTTATGGCAGTACCGGCCTCGAGGCTACCGGCGCGTGCATATAATAACGCAAGGAAATGTAAAAAAAATAGGTCAAACCGTTTTTGAGGTTTAGTAAAAATAAAGAAAATCAATTTTAGGTGATACAAAGTTTACCGGTTGAGCTATTATTAAATGAAATGTTAAAAGTAACGTATGCAACTTACAAATATTTCACTCAATAGTTTCTCTTGACGTATCGTTTTGAAGCGATGATAGCTCAGTGGTAGTGTGCACGACTTCGCGTCAAGAGACGTGGGTTCGAACCCAAGCACCTACAATGAGCTTGAGCTTTCGGTGAAGGAAAACATCGTGAGGAAACCATAGTATGGTGGTAGGGCTTTTTCTAATGCCCGCCTGGGTAGCTACCACCCTCATGTTGTAAACCTGCCGCCAAAATACCAATAGGTGTGTTCCGGCAGCAGCACTTGAGAGCCAGTTCCTCCACAGATATAGCGTGTCTAGCAACTTGGGCCGTATCGTCACTTAAGATCAGGTGAGATTATTGCCAGAACGCTAAATCTTAAGTATAAAAAAAATATATATAACACCAAAAAACTAAACTGGAACCCACACAAACGAAGAACAATCAAGTGAATATCTAAGTGTTTTATTAAAATAAAACATTAATGTAAAGAAACACGCGTCTTAGTAATACAGTTTGGGAGAGACCTAAATAATTTAATGTCGCGAAATAAATTTTAATTTAACTCGAGACACACAAGGGGATTAACCCGAAAATGCTTAAAACAGAAAAGTAATCCAGCCGTTCGAGTATTTACCGAGAACTTCTACCTACTTCGCGGCTAGTGATGTGCCCGCATTGTTCGGCTTTTTTTGGTACAAAATAATCCGATTGACCGACGATGAAGACCGATTGGTTGCTGTATATCGAGTTATGGTGGATAGGATTCGTTCTGAATCGTTACACGGCATAATGACGGTAGTTCGTCCAGTGGTAAGCACAGTGCAATCCAAAAACCGATAACCACAGTTGATAGATCATAGATACTTCGAAAGATGGCTTCATGCCACTAACCAATTTCATATAGCTTGACTAGTTTTGGATATGTACAACGTTTATCATAACATGACACCAAGGAAATCATAAAGTGTATCCACGAGTAACATTTAGTTTTTGTTTTATCAAAATCGGTGGACTCCGTCCAAAGTTATTGTAAATTGAATGACGACTCGAGATAAATAATAATAATAGTTCTACGCGAACGAAGTCGCAGGCACAACTAGTTATTAGCAAATACTACTACATTATATAAGCAAACGAATAGCCGGGTAGAAGTCGGTAGCCACACGCAGCCCGACAACACTATTCCTAATTAAGTTTGGAAAGCGACGAATTTGCGTTTTAACTTACAGAGAACGTACCGTAGTAACTTCATTGTTTGCGGATTTGGTTATTACTCACAATCGAGTTACGGGAGCGCAGTTAGGCTCGGGGATTATTATAATGTGGAAGCCTTGTTATACTATTACGCAGTTGAAAAACAACGAAGCGATTTATTCGAAAATCTCAGTGCGGAACAAAAACTTACGCGAATGATTTCGTTGGAAATTGGTTCAGACGTCATTCTTTCTAATATTAATTATATTGGAAAGGAAATTTGTACACGTATCACTGCTAAAGTACAAGGTGTAAAAACTGCTTGTACTATTTGGGGGATAACGTACGATCTTTGGTGGAGACCTATGTCCAGCAGTGGACGTCTTTCGGTTGAACGGACGGATGACGTACTATTTGGTTCTTCACATCGGTAATACTTCTGTGCACTGATTCATTCCGGAGCTCCGCTATCACTGCATCTGTATTGTAAGATACACGTATTTGTATTACCACAAAACAGGAAACTAAAAGCGCTAAAAGCAAACTATTTAGAATTGTTTATTAAAATCTTATTATTACAATTTGAATTAATAAAGATTTTTTAAAAGAAGCATATAAATATCAACTCCATACCATTAAGTATATTTCATCAAACGTCTATATGTTTAAATAATTTTATATTATATTTAATATAAATAGACGATCAGCGATAAAGCTAACATTATAAAGAGTCGATCAACGACCAAGCTAAATAAGGTTTACGATAAAACGTCACCAAGGAAATCATAAAACGTATCCTCGAGTAACATTTAGTCTTTGATTAATTAAAATTGGTTAACTCAATCAAAAAGCATTGTAATTTGAATGTCGACGCGAGATTAAATAATTTATGTTCCACGCGCACGAAGTCGCAGACACAACTGTAGTTTATCTATATAATAATACGTAAAGTAAAAACTTTGTACCCCTTTTCACGAAAATTGCTCGGACGGAGGATTATGAAATTTCGCACACTTATAATTTAAATAAAAAAGGAGTGCAGAATGCTAATTTTTTTTAATTATGCATAAAAAATACATTAGATCAATAAAAAAAAAACATTACACACACTACCATGTATTTGACACACACACGCATATATACTATATATGCCTTTATCAAGGTCTAGGGTCAAATTGATAATAGATTATAGATTAATATTGTTTGTCTTAACTGAATGTCAAACATAACTCTATATACGTGTCTTTGACAATGGAACCTTGATAATGTTCAAACTTATAATTTAGATTAATTATGGTCGAATTTCGACCACTGGGCGACCGCTAGTATAAAATACAAGATGCCTTACTTTGGAAGTTATCACTGCGTCGGCATGGTCACTTTTTGACCAAACCCAATACCATATAAATAAACAAATATAATATTTTGTAACAAATGAAATTATATACAAAATGAATTAATTAGAAATATACAAACAAATTTATTTAATTAATTTTCTCTAGACAATAATTCGCTGAAACGTAGACCTAATTCTAATTAGTACAAATTGTTAAAATATCAGACAAATATGCGAACTTGGTTCCAATTAATATTTAGCGTTATTCTCGTCAGAATTTGTAGTGACTATTTTGTCATGGTAATAATATTTTCAATTATTCACCGTTCCGTTTGCAAGCATCATGAATTCGAGATTAGTGAAATAATTTTAACGGGTAATTGATTATATAGCTATGTAGGTACACTGCCTTTACTGTGGTTTGTTGCGTACAGTGATTATTTTAGTTTCGATTGGGGCTTTAGTTGGGGTGTAAGCGCGGTGCATCCTGCCAACTAACCGCCCAGGCTCTGACGATGATTAGACCCACCTTTAGTTTTGGTCATTACAGTTAACCAAGTGATCCGTTATAGCTTCGTGGTAACATAGTTAGCCCGAATAGTTAGCGACCACCACAAGCGTGCCACATGATGGTAAGTGATCACCAGTGCCCATAGACATCCACAACACCAGAGCAATCGCCGGTGTGTTGCCTACCTTTATTTTTTGGAGGGACTAGCTCTCAAGTGCAACTACCGGAACACACCTATTGGTATTTGGCGGCAGATTTCCAACCTGTGGGTGGTAGCTAGCCAGACGGTAATCAGAAAAATCCTTCTCACCGTGCTATGGTTTCCTCGAGACGTCTCCCTTCACCGAAAGCTCAATCTCATAATAGTGGGTTGAATTCGAACTCACGTCCCATGACGCAGCGTTCCTATACACTACCACTGCGCTATCATCACTTTCATTGTACACTCGCTGTGCCTGCGACTTCTTTCGTATGAAACTGCAAATTTTATAACGATTTTTGTTCGTATTTGAAAGTTTATTCAATACAGCTTTGCTCCTAATGGTGGTAGCGTGATATTAAAGAGCCTTAAAGCCTTTCACAGTGATCACTCTATCAAATACAAAAAAAAAAATACATCCCTAAGATTATCACGTTCAGGCAAACAGACGTTTCCCTCATAATATTATTATAGGTACATAGAGTTTGTCGGTCATTCGAGACCTTTTTCTCCATCCCTAAAGTGCCCAATGTGCCTTAAAGTGTTCACTTCAAAAATGTAAATATAAACCATTCGTAGCATATATCTAACAATAGTATTTATAAGCTCAATTTAAAACGTCTGAAGAGCAATCGAAAGGGCAAAGAGACGATGAAAGATCAGAATTCAATCGCACTCCTGCAATCGATTTTATCACATAATTCTTTCGCAATAGAGCAGCTAAAGTCGATTATCGAATCGACTTCGAATCGATTTTGAATATTTCTAAAATCCTTCATTCGTTCGAACGAATCTCACGAACTTGAAAGATTTCCTTGTTCCTTGTTATTTAAGATTGCGTCAGAAATTTGTTTCGATATTACTTTTCCTGCGACTTCACATGAATTTTTGTGTAACTAAAACCTATAAAAGGTTTGAAGCGATGATAGCTCAGTGGTAGTGTGTAGGAACGCCGCGACGTGGGACGTGAGTTCGAATCCAACACCTACAATGAGCTTGTGTTTTGGTGAAGGAAAAACATCGTAAGGAAACCACAGCATGGTGGTAGGGCTTTTTCTGGTGCCTGCCTGGCTACCACCCTCAAGTTGAAAATCTACCGCCAAATATCAATAGGTGTGTTCCGGCAGTTGCACTTGAGAGCCAGTATCTCCAAAATAAAGGGCGGCAACGCACCTGCGATTCCCCTGGTGTTGTGGGCTACCGTGGGCCGCGGTAATCACTTACAATCAGGTGACACGCGTGCTAGTTTTCCCGCTATTACATAAAAAAAGTAGAAGATTTGAGTGTCATGGCCACAATCTCACCTGATCTTTAGTGACGATGTGGCACAAGATGATGGACACGCCAAGCCAAGTAAAGAGATTCCACATGATACAAATATAGAGTCAGGTGTTTGGCTAACTCTTCCCTAACTGACGATGTAAATCAAGATCTTGGGCGAGCTAAACCTAGTGGAGGTACCGGCTCTCAAGTGCAACTTCCGGAACACATCTATAGACGTATCTGGCAACAGATTTTCAATTTGTAATGTGAAAACCATTATGCAATGATTTCATCACGATATTGTTTTTAAACTTAAGGTTTAGCGTTATGGCCATAATCTCTCTGATCTTACGTGACGATACGGCTCAAGTTGGTAGACACGCTGAATCTCGACTGGCTCTCGAATGCAACTGCCGGAACACACCTATTGGTATTTGGTGGCAGATTTTCAACTTGAGCGTAGTCGGTAGCCAGGCTGGCATTAGAAAAAGCCCTACCACCATGCTAAGGTTTCGTCACGATGTTTTCCTTCACCGAAAGCTCGAGGTGGTTGGATTCGAACTCATGTCCCTTGACGCGAAGTCGTACACACTAGCACTGAGCTTTCACCTTTTCAAATCTCAGGCTCATTATATGGATTAGAAATTACGTGTATAGTGGTAGTCTAGTGTATTACTATTCCTAAAAAAAAAAAAAAAACATGTTTATTTCAATCTTAACTATAAGAATTATTCATTACTCGAACTAATCAATATGACGGTACATCCCTACACGAGTTCCACTCGTGCAAACTCTCGATTACTTTCTACGGACCAGCTCTTTGACCTTTCCCCGGCATTGTGTCGTTTTGGATGCCATTATAAAAGGGGCCAATAACGTTATGGCATTACTTCAGTGGCTCGTTCTTGTGTGCGGGTCCGATAAATGGCACTCAGATGATTCCGAATGCTTTGACGTTGTTTTTAAAGTGGAGTGAAACGTAAAAAGGTTCATACTTAACTTATCGATATATACACCAAAGAAATTTCAACAGTAACACACAAGAGAAACCAAGGAGCTAATTAATGTTTCAATTTTTTTTTACTTCAGAAAATTAAGCCGATTTTTTAACTAATACTCACGCTTAATAATAAAATCATCGATATGAAACGTCGACATAACATTAGGTGGAAATATAAAAATAATATTTTTACACACTTTAGCCCTTTTGAACCGAGTTTAAAACATCAAACGAGGGAACTAAAATGTATGAATAAACAACAATGTACCCATCTATAAATATATATACTTTTTATATATAAGCAGTTAAACGTGCTAGCGTTTCAGCTGATGGTAAGTGATAACCGCCGCCCGTGGACACCCACAACATCGGAGGAATTGCAGATCCGTTGCCAGCCTTTATTGGAGTGACTGGCTCTCAAGTGCAACTGCCGGAACACATCTATTCGTATTTGGCGACAGATTTTCAACATAAGGGTCAGCCAGCCGAGCATCAGAAAAAGCGCTACCACCATGCTATGGTTTCCTCACGATGTTTTCCTTCAACGAAAGCTCAAGCTCATTGTAGGTGAATTCGAACTCACGTCCCTTGACGCTCAGTCGTACACACTACCACTGAGCTATCATCATGCTACAAATATTAGGAATCAGCAAAAAAAAGAACACTCCGAGGGAAGTATGTGATAGGGGGGGCAAGCGAAGTACTACGTCGTGGTGTTTTAATAAAAAAATACAATATCAAAGAGATAAATAAGCCCTTTCAGTACAACACAAATTAAGTTGCGGGCAAAGCTATAGAATAAATATATGTAAAAACATTCTAAGCATACGGCAGCAATCCAAGACGCAAAGAACAAATCAGCTGTAATAAGAAATAACAGTATCGAATTCATTCTTACATAAATTATACGCGTCCAACAGTAACGAAAAAAGATCCTCAACGAGAACAAAATAAAATGTTTTCTACTATTTGCAACAAAACTAACGGATTCTTCAACGGGCATGCTTCGTTTAGACAGCGAAGTAGATATTCCGAGACAGTGCACTGAGCTTGCGTTATGCATGTACCTTATCAGGCATGAACACCCAGTTTATATAGTAGTGCTTCCTACTGATGAAAAGACTTGAAGCGAGAATATAGCTCAGTTGGTAGTATGTACGAACGCCACGTTAAGAGACATGGGTTCGAATCCACCTACAATGAGCTTTCGGTGAAGGAAAACATCGTGATGAAACCATAATATGATTGTAGAATTATTTTTAATGCCCGGTTGACTAGCTTATCAGCTTCAAGTTGAGAATCTGCGTCCAAACACCTATAGACGTTTATCGGTACTTACACTTGAGAGCCAGCCCCTCCACAGGTTAATTGTCTACCATTTTGAGCCGCAACGTCACAGAATCTCAGGTGAGATTGTGGTCATAAAGCTAAAAACCTATATATATATATACACATATAGCCACATCGTCACAGAACCTCAGGTAAGATTGTGATATTACGATGATATATATATATATATATTTATGTACTGTCTCGTGAACTTATTAACGTATAAACGGGTCACAAACGAGACGCTTGCTCAGTGAAAGTAAATACCGCGTGAAATTGAAGGGGGATCGATTGCCAGTAAAGTTCGGCGGATCGGATGCTCAGCCGGCGCCGAACACGCCGCATTGGGTATCATGTATTCACTCAATCTAGGCATTGATTTACGGCTTATGTACATTTCTGTTTGTAATATTATTATTATATTCATATCGGAACGTAACAAAATAACCAATAAATAAATGCAATAAATAAATGCAAATAAACAACTGCATAGTTAAGAGTCCATACAACTCGATACCCACCGGCTTCCCTTTAGGAATTAGCATACAACGTAAGTACTTATTGCCATATGTAGACGAAAGGTCACTAAGTATTTTCGATTGTTATGCATGCTACATAATGTACAAAATCAAATATATGTAATTCGAAATTAATAAGCCTTGAATTTACGTCTTATCACGTAGCGTCCCATCTCTTTCATTTCCTTAAGAAGAGAACAAAGTCTGTCTTGCTCTCACCTAAGAGGGCACCAATTTAATCTGGCCCAGTAGCGAATACGAACTTGCAAGAAACGGCAGCTCTAAAAGGTCAGATAAATTTGACCTTTATAACCCGCAAATCGCTGGCTTACGATAACGATGGAGATATGTGTATTTTAAAAGAGGAAGCGAGGAAGGATGAGCGTAATCATACGTCTATATTAAAAATTATATTTATAGTACTTCAACAGGTACTTTCTTTTTTTTATTAGATTGTATTTTGAAACTGTGATCAATTTGTTTACATGAAGCATACGTGCGCGCTCGATTTTGAAGTTTTGTGATTGTTTTATTGTGATATAGTAAACTGAGGTCAGTGATTAATAACTAATAAGTGTAAGTTAATTTAAAGTTAATTCTGTTTAAATTCGATAAGTCAACATAAGAAATGGCATTAATTGACATAGAGTGTACTAGTTTAGCAGATTTATTTTTGAAAATAAAAAGCATGTAGTCCAATTACGCCGTGCTTTTCAAGATATAACAATGGATATAGAGGCGGGATTTGTTATACTTTCCATATATGTCTATAGTAAAAATAGTTTCTTTGACTGTCAGTTGCAAGCAGAATTAAAAAAGTTTTGTTTTATTGGGCTTATGGTTCTTTAATCACCATAAAAACATCGGTGGCGTTGGTGAAGAGCTGATATGTCAGGTTAGAATGTTGTTTTTTTTGCTCCGGCATCTCTTTTTCAAACATCTGCCTCTCACAGCTGCACCCTGAATATAAATCGGCTGAACCCGGAACCTGACACATCTACACATACATGTTACTTTGGCGATATAACTCCTAGTATAATGGTAAAGCAATAATATCTTAAAGCTAACGTGTTCGAAAGATCGTCGCAGGGCGTGAGTTCAAATCCCTACAATATGCCTGAAAGCTCGGTGAAGGCAAACATTGTGCTGAAATCATAGCATGATGGTAAGGCTTCTTCTATAGCCCACCTGGCTAGCTGCCATGGTCAAATCAAAAATTTGCCACCATATACCAATAGGTAGGTTCCAGCAGTTGTTCTGGAGAACCGGTCCCGCCACTAGGCTTAACGTATCCATCGTCTTAACATTAAGTGATATTGTGGCCAAAACACTAAAGCTGTGAAGTTTATTTAAAAAAAATATATTATTTCTTGTTAACGTTTTAGCGTTATGGCCATAATCTCACCTGAGCCAAAGTTGCTAGACACGCTAAGGCTGTGGAGGGACTGGCTCTCAAGTGCAACTGCTGGAACACATCTACTGGTACTGGCGGCAGATTTTCAACGTGAGGATGGTTGCTACCCATACGAGCATTAGAATAAGCCCTACAAACATGCTACGGTTTCCTCACGATGTTTTCCTTCACCGAAAGCTCATTGTAGGTGAATTCGAACTCACTACCACTGCCAAGGCTAGTATGAAATATTTTTAAAACCCATGTCTACGACGGAGAAACATTCTGGTTAGAATTTTCAAAAGAAAATACCATGTGTAATACAAATTAAGCACAGTTACAGCTTTATTACATATATAGTTTTTCCAAATAGAATGTATAAGCGAAAAAGTTTGTTCATTCGTTTGGACGTACTAATCTTTGGAACTACCGATAGGATTACAAAAAATATTTATGTATTTCTTAGAGCATGCATTGATGAAGGCATTCAGCAACTTAACATCTCGCTCGCGCTAATAGGAGAAAAACAGTACTGAAAAGCTATCATCGCTTCAACTTAACTCAATATCAATTTTTTTGTTTTCTCATTCATCAGTTTCATTCCGCTGCAAAGTCTATTGTTCATTCAAGATAATAGTTTAAAATGCATTTATTTCCTTCGTATTCAAGCTTCTGGGTAATAACAGAATAAACTTATCCCGTTTCCTTTGTTTGACAGTAATTCAATTTTACAGCGTCGAGAGCTTACTAATAGTTATTTGGATGGAACACTTTGCATCATTCCATCAAATAATAGAATTAAAAGGCGTCTGTAGTCAAAATAATTAATGTTTTTACATTTTGGAACGAAGTGTGGTTTAGCGATGATAGCTCTGTGGTAGTGTGTACGACTTCGCGTCGAGAGACGTGAGTTCGAATCCAAGCACCTACAATGAGCATGAGCTTTCGGTGAAGGAAAACATCGCGAGGAAACCATAGCATGGTGGTAGTCCTTTTTCTGATGCCCGCCTGGCTAGCTATCACCCTCAAGTTGAAAATCTGCCGCCAAATATCAATAGGTGTGTTCCGGCAGTTGCACTTGAGAGCCCGTTCCTCTAAAAGTTTAGCGTGTCTACCAACTTAAGCCGTATCGTTATTTAAGATCAGATGAGGTCATGGCCATAACAATAAGACTTAACTTAAAAAAAAAAACTGTTGACCATTTTGCACGCCTCATAAGCGAAGCGCTGAGGTTGGTACTACTGTCACTTAACGCAAAACAACTGATTTTTCAAACTTAAAATGTCTCTATTTATCATATATTGCACTTGTAAAATAACATATACACACACACGTATTAAGAAAGAAAACTATTTTTAACAATGCCATTTTTGTTATTTAAACAAGTTACAAAACTCTTTAAAAATGTTCTGTCTTGGACGTTCGTGTGTCTGTATGTGCGGATCCTGTATGTTATCACGATAACGACCGCAATACTTTACTAATCGAGTCTTTTTTTTTTTCTTACGCTTTAGTATAATTAGGAATAGAACTCTATTACTTTTCACGGTCTGTTTCGATGTGGTTTTATTGTTATGAAACAAAAAAAAAAACAGATTATGAGGCGTGCACTTTTGGATTTTCCAAACTTCTTGTATTTCGATACATTTTGGCAATGGGAGTACCTATTTGAATATTATATAGAAATACCTCACTGCTTGCTTTATGAAATATATTTTTTAATCTCACTCGTAATTTTTAATATTAGCGCATTCAAACAAACAAACTTTTCTACTTTATTACATTAGTTATGTTGATAGTTGCCACGTAATCTGACCCTTATTATATCACGGATGAAATCGACCTACAGACCTTCCTTTTCTTTATCTTGGCAAGCTACGGTAGAGGTTCATGGGGCTTATCTTGTGCTGACCACAAAATCCCACCAATAGATCCCATTAGCGACCATACATGACCTCCATATTTGCCAAAGACCACGAACCACTGTCTCTCTACTTCCAGTAAACAGCCTACAGCCAGTTTATTCATTTCTTTTTTATTTCAATGAATCATTTCGGCGGTAAATTGCTTTATTTTGTCGCTCGAACATAATGAGGATAGGAAGAAAATCATGCCAAATGAAGGTTTCCGGTCCTTTACTCATTTTTCCTTCGGCTGCTTTGGAAAAGAAAAGTTCACCGAATATACCCTTTATTCCCACTGCGCTAAGGTCGAGACTATATGTGTATGATAGAAATTAGTACTTTGCGAGACGGATTCGTCGAAATTTCAGTTGATTTTTCTTTGTTACTTTCGGATGTGCGTAGTGCTACAGTGATTTACTTCGAAGAATACTTACATTTCTCTGATAAAGAACCCACATTTGTTGATAATAAAAACTATATTCTTAATACAACTGTAACTGAATAAAATCGTGTAGGGGATTCCGTAATATTATATTATTTAGTGATAAACCTACGTAACATTATCCAAACTATAATCTATTCAATCAAATGAAATTGAAATGGCTGGGAAATGGCATCAGCTTTACAGCAAAAAAATTGTCAGAATCAGTTCAATAAACTCTTTCATTATGTTTTATGAGTATAGACATAATTATGCATTTTTATGTATTTATGTATAACATTTAGAAGTGCATAATTGACTTTTCTTATATAAACATCCCTACTAATGTAATAAATATGAATGTCAGTTTGTTTGTTACGCTTTCACGCGAAAACTACTTAACTGAACATCATAAAACTTAGTACACATATTCTTGGAGGTATTAGAAGTAACATAGGATACTTTTTATTGATAACCAAAAAATATATTTTAAGAAAAATAAAATCTAGTAGTATATATTTTTATTAATTTAATATTAATACGTAAAGTAAAAACTTTGTACCCCTTTTTACGAAAATTGTGCGGACGGAGGAGTATGAAATTTCGCACACTTATACTTTAGAAGCGATGATAGCTGAGTGGTAGTGTGTAAGATTTCACGTCAAGGGACGTGAGTTCGAATCCAAGCACCTACAATGAGCTTGAGTTTTCGGTGAAGGAAAACATCGTGAGAAAACCATAGCATGGTGGTAGGACTTTTTCTAATGCTCGTCTGGGTAGCTACCACCCTCAAGTTGTAAACCTGCTGCCAAATCCCAATAGGTGTGTTCCGGCCGCTGCACTTGAGAGCCAGTTCCTCCACAGGTTTAGCGTGTCTACCAACTTGGGCCGTATCGTCACTTAAGAACAGGTGAGATTATGGCCATAATGCTAAATCTTAAGTATAAAAAAATATAGAAAAGGAGTGCAGAACGCTAATTTGTTTTTTAATTATTCATAAAAAATACCTTAAATCAATAAAAAAACATTACACACGATACCACGTATTTGACACACACAAGCATATATACTCTTTTGTTTATTGTTAAAGTCTGTGGTCTATTTGAGAATAGATTATAGATTAATATTGTTTGTCTCTACTGAATGTAACAGAACCCTAAATATTAATACGATTATTTGACAACAGAACCTTAATAATGTTCAAACTTATAATCTCATTTAATTATGCTCGAATTTCGACTACTGGGCCACCACTAGTATACTTAATTCGGTCTTTTCGTAGTTTTATGACGTTTATTCGTTTGCTTTAACCTTAAGGTTGACTGTCAGAGAATGCCTATAGTATTAAGACCGTCAGTGCAATATACATGTAGTATAAATAGTTTATATTTTAAACTAAAACAACTTGCAACATTGCCTAAACCAGTGTTGGGCAAACTGTAATCAAATTAATGATTACAGGTTATGATAACATTGTGTAATCTTTAATCATGATTACAAATTAACTAAAATAATCAAAAAAGTAATCTTACAAGAGATTAATGATTATTAATCTTTAATCGTAATCCAGATTACTTTTTTTGTTTAATGTCAAAATAATAATGTAGAAACAAGACATAGTTTTTATACGTATGTAAGTATATAAATAAATTGTTATTTATTTATATACTTACCAAAAGTTCGTTTTACTTCATGTAATAAACATATTCGTGCTTTAATACTTATGGGCTTTTATTTGATAGCGGCATAAACTACTACTAAAATATTGAATACAAATAATCATATAATCTTGATTACGGATTACTTTAATCGTGAATTATGATTACACAACAATCATTATTGATGTAATCATGATTACTTTCAATCAGATTAATAATCTAATTACTAAAGTAATCGATTACGCCCATCTCTGGCCTAAAATATACCTTTTAAAAAATAGCATGTATGAAATTCGTGAATACACACATAGTAGCTAGATCAGTGCATTAATAAAGAGCCATGTCGAACTAGAGTCTTGTTTCGAACTAGGACAATGACTAGGTAATCAAGCGCTTTGCATTGTGCTCTGGATTAATTGGCTGTTAGAACTTCGGTCTGCGGATTGTAACATCTAGCTTTATACATGTTAGTGACATAATAAATTCTACTCCGTGAATAAATTAGCATTTGTTTATTAATACATAACTAAGCGATGGTAGCTCAGTGGTAGTGTGTATAATTTCGCGTCAAGGGTCGGGAGTTTGAATCCAACCACCTACAATGAGCTTGAGCTTTCGATGAAGGAAGACATCGTGAGACAACGCTAGCATGGCGGTAGGGCTTTTTCCAATGCACGCCTGACTCGCTACCACCCACAAGTTGAAAATCTGTCACCTATGAGTGTGTTCCGACAGTTGCACTAGTTCCTCCACAGGTTTAGCACGTCTACCAACTTGAGCCTTATCATCCCATAACATCAGATGAGATTGTGAGATCTGAAAAGATATCTAAGAATGGCATTTCTTAAATCAGAATTGGAAATAGTTCTTTATATAATAAAATTTATATAAAAATAACGAGACGCAAGCAATTCCTTGTTTAGAAACACGTGTATCAAACTACAAGTAGATGCACATGGGAACGAGATATTAACAACGTAATAAAATATATAGTAGTCAAATAACTTATCCAGCCATTTGTATTAAAATTCTAAGAACAGCAGGCGAGATTAATCTACATACAAGGTAGTTTATCAATTGCAAATGCAAGCACGTACTCGACGAACTGGGTCATAATCCAACCACTTCGTGCTTCAATTTTAACCACATCCATTTCTTACTACGCTGGTATAGAAGCTATAGAGACTGGTGTGTTCTTGCATTGCACGAAATTTTAATATCATGGTTATTGACATTTTCAGGAGAAATTATTCTAAAGTTGGGAAAATCCGTTCTCACATTTATGATTTGAAAGCTTTATTGGGCAGTAAAATCGATTTGTACGTATGTCCTCGCGGCAAACAGCGTGATGTTCTCTTATGACGTCATTGTACTTACATTTTTCGTTTGTTAACAAAACCAATCCTTTAATATTATGTTATTCTCTGTTTTCTTTAAGATTTTTTTAATAAAATTAATTTTAATTACACTGAAGCTCTTCAATAGCATCTAAAAAAAAGAAAATTAGTTAATTAGTTAATTAGTTCAACTATTTTGTCCTTATCTATTACTTATCTGTAACAAATTGGAAATTCCTAAAGTGGACGCCTCATAATATTTTATTTTTTGTTTGTTTATTTCACAACAATTAGACCACATCGAATCAGACCGTGAAAAGTAATAAGGTTCTATTCCTAATTATACTGAAGCGTAAGAAAAAATAGATTTCATTAGTAAAGTATTTCGGTCGTTATCGTAATAAAATACAGGATCCGCACATACAGACACACGGACGTCCATGACAGAACTTTTATAAACAGTTTACTTAACTAGTTTAAATAACAAAAATGGCATCAAAAATACCACGAGTAATGTGTATATATTATTTTACACGTGCAATATATAATAAATAGAGACATTTTAAGTTTAAAAAATCAGTTGTTTTGTCTGAAGTGATAGTACTACCCACCTCAACGTTTCGCTTATGAGTCGTGCAAAAATGTAATTAAACTAAATGAAAATAATAGTAGTGACAGAATTCTTAACTTTATTCGTTACAAACAAAAATACAAATCTTCCCTCTTTATAATATTAGTAAAGATAATATTAATTCCAATTAAAAAAAAAAGTATCATTCTCCACCACGTTTCCCGCAACGGACCAATTACTGTTCGAGACAGGCGATTTACTCTAATTTCTACGTTGTTCGAAACCAGGCAATGTCATTTCAGAGTGCGCGTTCTTGTATTTATCCTACCCAACAACCGAGTCGGTTCACGGCTACGCTTGCGAAATAAACATGATATAGGAAATTCTTAAGTATTATTTTCCTCAATTTGGCTACCCGCCATTCTTTAAGACAGAGAAAAACTATCGCGTTTGTATTTTGAAGCGATGATAGCTCAATTGACGGCATGCACAGACGAATTTCGAAGTTCGCATCCCTGCAATGGGCTTGCGCTTCCGGTGAAGGAAAATATCGTAACGAAACCGTAACATGGAGGTACGGCTTTTTCTAACGCCCGCTTGCCTAGCTACCAGCGTATATTGAAAATCCATTATGCTTAGCATGTCTATTTAACATCAGGTTAGATTTTGGCTATAAAGTATATTAAAAAGAACGAGTATCGTAGACATTAGCAATTAAGAACACAACTTGATAATAAAGCTTAAGTTTGATATTTTAAAATCGTAGAATGATTACAGTATACGTCGCGGAAAACACAGTATTAGTTAAAAACAAGATCTATCTTAGAGTAGTGAGCAATTCATCGAAGGACGTCGCTGTCTTGCCAAACTGTAAACCAAAAGAAGATACCTCTGACGGGTTTATTGGTGATGAAATTAGACTATATAAAAAAGAAAACCGGAAGACTCTGCATATAATAAACCGGCAATAATCATGTTCGACAAAACAATTGCCGACAAAAACTGGTCAACTGAATAATCCGTAAAAATGTTTAGAAATTGTGTTGCGTATCCGATGTCAAACTCCGATTTATTAAAATTAGAATCATTGTACAGTCTATATGTGCGAGTGCTAAAATGGCCGAGCTTAGTCTTGTAGATAAGTATAGCAAATAGTAGTCAAGATTGATGCGGAAGTTTTTTTTTTTTATACTTAAGGTTTAGCATTATGGCCATAATCTCACCTGATCTTAAGTGACGATACGGCCCAAGGTGGTAGACACGCTAAACCTAAACTGGCTCTCAAGTGCAACTGCCGGAACACACCTATTGGTATTTGGCGGCAGGTTTACAACTTGAGGGTGGTAGCTACTCAGGCAAGCATTAGAAAAAGCCCTACCACCATGCTATGGTTTCTTCACGATGTTTTCCTTCACCGAAAGCTCAAACTCATTGTAGGTGCTTGGATTTGAACTCACGTCCCTTGACGCGAAATCGTACACTCTACTACTGAGCTATCATCGTTTCAAAATCTATGCGTCTATGCTGCATCCTTATTCAATTTATAATAATGACTGAATGTTGTCTACTTGATTATGATAACGTAGGAAGATGAGATCTTCATGGGGCCTAGTAACATTTGTCAAGTTGTGACACAAACGGATATAATTATCAGGAACTACTTAATATAATTATTGTGCCACTTGAGTGAGTAGATTTAGGAATAACAAATTGTATTGCATTTTATGGCGTAACACAGCCTTGAATCCCTCAGGTGATGAATAATTGAGCAAGACCGCTCCTAAAAGCTTATCCGCATTTGCGATGTCAGAATGATTGATATAAGGAATCATAACCCTTTGTAAGTAAGCCACAGGATAAGGCTTTAAGAATTACAATGTTGTTCATAAGATTTAACTAAAGCTAAATTGTAAATCAGAATGCTAGGTTAAAGTAAACTCATCTTGTGTAGATTTTATAGATAACGTGATAGGAATTTAACAGTTCTGCGGATGGTATAACTCTTTATTTATAAATTCTTAAAACAGAATCACGTATCTCCCTTTCGCGTCTGCCTGGTTAGAGGGTCCTACGGTACCAATCACTATAAATTCCGATTAAAAATCTTCACTACCGCCCTACAATTTCCTTTAACGGAAACCAGGAACTACTTTCGTATTGTTTCTAGTCCTTCCCGAACTGGACCCAGGATGATAAACATCCTTTTATGGATTTCATGCCGCAATGCGTAAATCCGGACTCAAACCAAGAGAGGTATGTGGTAACTCTTCGGATTACAAGCTCCATCAAATACCCAAAACAACACCACGGTGTCACTAAAACCCGCGTATTACTGAAACCAAGGATAGCTTTCATATTTTTTTTTAATGTAATCGGGGGAAAACGGGCAGGAGCCTCAACTGATGGAAAATGATCTCTTGTTATTCCACCTTTCGGTCTTGTTTTTAATCTTTGACGAAACAATCGGCTCGCCTCACCTGATCTGTAGATTTGCCGATAACAAATGAGGTCACATGAAAATTGAATATTGCAAAACACATTATCGTAGGTGGAGCTGCATGTTAAACGACTAGAGTGAAATACAACCTACTACGCGGAACACGTACATTAGCGAGGATTTACCGATGTTCCAGATGTTTGAATAATCACACACTCAGCAGTCCGCTCCTCTATTTACATTGGTTTCCTGGCAATCGATACTTTAGAGGAATTTAGGGAGCTCCTACCGAAGCTTTGTCTCGAGCTATTAAGTTTTAGGGGGAATTAAATAGTTATTCAACATTTGCACATGAAGGGTGATATGATACAATTTGTAAATATTGAGAAAATCCTTACCGATATTATAAATGCGAAAGTGTATTTGTTAAGGTTTCACGACTAAATCGCTGAATCGATTGTGATGAATAATGGTATAGAGATAGATGGGATCTTGCTGATGATGACAGGATAGTTTTTCTCGCGAAAAACTCATTTGAAATGGGGTAAAGAGTGAAATACACTTTGTATGAAACTTTTTACCACGTCTGCCGATTGGACGTCATCCCTTAGCGATTGAATTTCAAGAAGGCACCCTAATGAATACTTCGAAGCGATGATAGCTAAGTTGGTGGTATATACGAACGCCGCGTCAAAGGACGTTGCTTCGAATCCACCTGCAATAATCTTGGGCTTTCGGTGAAGGAAAACACCGTGATGAAATCATAGCATGGTGGTAGGGCATTTTTCTAATGCTTACATACCGTCAAATATCTATAGATGTGTTTCGGTATTTGCACTTGAGAGTCGGTTCCTCCAGTAGATTTAGCGTGTCCACCATCTAGGGCTATATCGTCACTTAACATCGAGATGAGATTATGGGCATAACGCTAAACCTTTACAATCTTTTTTTTACAAAACCACAGAAATTCCGTATACTAGATACAGCTATACAACAGACCGCTCCGGAAATGAAACAACACAATAAAATTTCATTATATCAAAATGTTATTACTGAATCACTTACTTTATTAATTGTTATGATGCGACTTCTCCGTCAGACGACAAAGGAATTGAATGAAAAAGGTGTTTAAAACATTTCCTGTTTAACTTTTTAATGCGAAATTTCGTTCGGGGAAGAGCGAAGCAAAAAGTAAGAGGTCGACCATTGTCGTGAGGTCCGGACGCTTAGCTTGGGTACGAAATAAAAAAAAATAACAGAGACACGTATTTTTAGAATTTATTTTGCACGATATATATAGAAAAAGTTTGGAAATACCAAAAGTGGACGCCTCATAATATCTTTTTTTTTTGTTTGTTTATTTCGTAACAATTAAACCACATCGAATCAGACCGTGAAAAGTAATGGGGTTCTATTCCTAATTATACTGAAGCGTATGAAAAAAAAAGACTCGATTAGTAAAGTATTGCGGTCGTTATTGTGATAACATACAGGATCCGCACATACAGACACACGGACGTCCAAGACAGAACTTTTTAAACAGTTGTTTAACTAGTAGTTTAAATAACAAAAATGGCATCAAAAATATCAAGAGTGTTAAAAATAGGATTTTTTCTTACTTTGTGAATGAAGAAAAAAAGAAATACTTCATTGTCGGAACAACCATACAAATGGAAATAAATTACACGAAGAAATTAGTATAACAAAATGATAGATTTGAAAATGTAAAGAATAAAAAAGGTATGTCCAAGAATTAGCAAACTCATTCAGCAAAATGAGTAGTGTAACATTACTGCAACGCTGATGTTCAATGGGAGCCCATGTGATGGACGGACGGATGGACGGACTAATTAAAAATTAATACAAGCAAACAAAAAACACAGACACACATAACACGTCACAGATTATCACATTAAGTAGGTATAGCTACTGTAACTACAAATTCAAAGATTAAAAACAAAACAAATCCCTACTAAAATAAAAAATTTGAATGTAAGTTTGTTTGTTACGCTTTCACGCGAAAACTATTTAACAGGTTATCATGAAACTTTGTACACATATTTTTGGAGGTATCACAAGCAACATAGGATACTTTTTAGTGAAAAAAAAAATTCAAAATTAATAAATAACCGCGATAAAATCCGTGTCGACCGGTGACTACGAAGGCTGAAAAGCTTTCGAAACGTCGGGGTCAAAATTAATAAATTACCTCGATAAAATCCGTTCAAATTAGTTGTATTTCAATGAAACACTGTTATGTAACGACAAAGTAAAAGGGTAATGTTAGCTCAAATCATCTAAAAGAGCGAGAGAGATGTATAGGCCTGTGCTGGAAATCCAAACAGTCTTCGCGTAGCGATGTCAAAAATATATTAATAATATATTATATATTGTATATATATATATAAATGAATCTCTATTTTCTATGGTCATCGCATCACGCGTGAACGGATGGAACAATTTCGCTAATTTATTTTTTGTTGTGTTAATTATTGTCTAGAAAAGCTTCTTATGAAAGAAATATTAAGAAAGTTGAGTGGATCATTAGAAAATTTATAGAAAAAATAATCCGCCACTATAATTTCACATACCTGCCAGTTCTCATAGAGCATTACAATAGTAATTATATTATGTTTTTTGATAATACTTTTTTAAATAATTAAACCAATTCTAATTGAATGTTCATATTTAAGACAGGACACCGTCTATCGGGTCAGCTAGTTATGTATATTTTAAAGTAAAAAAATCAAGTACTAATGATTGTTAAATAAAAGTTATTATTATTATAATAATTAGTTGTATTTTGTATTATTAATCTCACCTTCTCATGAGTGGTCTTAGCACACACAGTTTTTTTTTTCTAACAGCCCCACGGCGAAATTTGTTCAACTCCACCACCTTTTACCAAATCAAAAAACTTTATTCAATTTAAACCCTGGAAAGGAGCTTATGAACGTTAAAACTATCACATTCAAGCTTCGGTGAACAAAAACATTATGAGGCAACCATAGCATGGTGGTAGGGCTCTTTCTAAAGCCCGCCTAGCTAGCAACCACCCTCAAGTTGAAAAACTCTCGTCAAACACAAAAAGGTATATTCCGGCAGTTGCACTTGAGAGCCAGTTCCTCCACAGGCTTAGCGTGTCTACCAACTTCGGCCGTATCGTCACTTAAGATCAGGTGAGATTATCGCCATAACGCTAAATCTTAACTATAAAAAAAAAACACAATTTCCATTATGATCGATCAAACTATGTTGAAGATTACAAACTACGGTTAAATGGAGTTTACAAACAATATAGTTTCTATATATCAAATTTGACTATAGAAAAGTCTTTCCCAGGGCATGACCTAATTTATTTCCTATTATAGAAGTAGCTTTTAAATCTAATAGGTAAACTATAATATTATTGCTGACTCTAATCAACTATAAGGTAAGTCAGACGTAGTAGAATTATGTTTCGAATAAAGTAAGACTTAACTAGACTTAAATGTGGTATACCAGCGAGCTTAGCGTCACAAGGTATTACTTTATATTAAATATAGAGATATTAAAAGAATTATTCCTATCTAATAAATCGTCAGTGTAATGTAATGTTAATATAATTAGTTGAGAGTCAAAGTTTCCAACAAAAACATGTATTACATCAGAGAGACGTTTATTTCACAGAGAACGGAATGATTAATCACCGTCCCAATGAATTGTGTATAAATTTGTTTGACAGGCAATGCGGTGGCATCGAGTAAGGAATAATATGAAAGTTTGGCGAGTACGGTGGGATGTAACGAACCGTAACGTCTGGGACGCTGTCTACTTACATTACCTCGAAAGCATGAAACGGTTACCAAATGGATGTGTCTCATTATATTTAAAACTTCTGTATGCCTTTTTCGACCTGACTATCAAACGCTGTTAGCCTGAATGCCTTGACAAATAGGTTATATATTGAAATAAAACTAACACTTCAGAAGTGAACTTTTCTGGACAACCTACATCTCAGTCCGCCCCGTGACCAGGAAGGCTGAAAAGCTTTCGAAACGTCGGGATCAAAATCAATAAATAAACGCGATAAAATCCGTTTAAATTAGTTTTATTTTAATGAATAATATTCGCGTAAACATAAGAAATCAATAGGTAATATATTAGCGGTGGGATGTAACGAACCGTATCGTCGCTGTCTACATGATCTTCGGATAAATTGGACAGATTTGTACCTTTTTTTTTATTCTTACACGTTATCCCTTCACGTTTCCCTCTAACGGTTTTTGCAGCGCACGTCAGAATGACCACAGATGGCAGTATGTTTTCCTATTTACTTGACACATATCGTTATTCAGAATTCACACAATATCTTTATAAATTATAGCCTAAGTGTTATATTGATCCATTATAATTGTAACGTTTCATTACGGGTCGATCACAATAGATCATCTATGGACACAGTGAGTGCTTATCCAGTACCTCGAAACTATGAACCAGTTACCAGGTGGATGTGTGTTATTGAAGTGAAAATTATTTTCGATCTGCCTGACATTCGCTATTAATCTGAAGGGTTTGTCAAATAGGTTTTATAGTTGCGGTGAGATGTGACGCACCGTACCGTTTTGGGTACTGTCTACTCACAATACCTCGAAACTATGAACCAGTTACCAGATGGATGTATGTTATTGAAGTGAAAATTCTTTTCGACCTGATTGGCATACGCTATTAACCTGAAGGGTTTAGCAAATAGGTATTATAGTAGCGGTGAGATGTGACGAACCGTACCGTTTTGTGCGCTGTCTACTTATAGTATCTCGAAAGCATGAGACGGTCACCAAATGGATGTGTCTCACTGTAGTGAAAATTCCTTTACGTTTTCTTTTCGACCTGACTATCATACGCTGTTAGCCTAAAGGGCTTGGCGAGTAGGTACTGTAATAACTGGTGGGATTTATCGAACCGTACTGAAGATAACTCTAAACATTGAAACGGATACTGTGTCTCATTGATGTGAAAACGTCATTAGGCAATTTTTTCGACCTGACATACGCTGTTAGCTTGATAAGCGTTGACAGTGTCATAGGACTTTTTGGGACGAATGCGGAAGGTACTCAGCTCCAGCATGCGCAAGGGTGCTACAGTAGCAGATCATCGGTATGGACTGCAGCCGGGAAACAAAATAAAATGTTAAATTGTCTGAGCTACTAAAGTTAATGTTTTTAATAGTGATGTTATTGGGCTATTGGTAATGTGCTTGTCCTGGCTGTACCTTCATTGGACTCGCTGAGATATACTTTGTAGTTATTCAATGAGACTGTGCTGGGATGCTCGGTTATGTAAATGTGTTCGGGTAAAGTCGGCTAATAGAGCGAGATAGATATAGTCGACGCGTCACTGCTATACTCGCTCAACGAACGATATATGAGTTACATTAGTCGCATTAATTATCGACATACGCACAATATGTGCCTTTCCAAGAAGTTTTGTTTAATATGTTTTAACTGTATTTTGTATTAACCTCGCCTTGGTGAAGATTTCTCTTGTCTCGTCTGGTGTTAGCACACAATGTTTTTTTTTTAATACAAACCCAGTCTTTATTTCAATATAATAAGACAAATGTGCTATTTTTGATCTACAATTGTATGTTGTATCTGTCTCTATGATTTGCTAGACTCGTTTACTGGATTTTTGTCTTTTTTTATTTAATTTTTCTTTTTATTACACGGATACAATTAATGATAATTATGATAAGTAATTAATTTTGTGTTACGTATACTCATTGTTTTTCTTTTATTCGGTTATTATTTTAATTTTTAAATAAGCTATAAAATTATTAATAGGCTATTACAAACAAACATGTCTAATACTGAAATACAAATGTGCATAATGATTATATATGACGATTATGTATTAGTTAAGATAATATTGATTTATAAAATAACAAACGCCTCCATTAAGGAAACAAATAAATGGAAATCGGTACTTACAATGTAACATACACAAAGTCTCTGGACAACGTCTCTGAAGCGATGATAGCTCAGTGGTAGTGTGCACGACTTCGCGTCAAGGGACGTGGGTTCGAACCCAAGCACCTACAATGAGCTTGAGCTTTCGGTGAAGGAAAACATCGTGAGGAAACCATAGCATGGTGGTAGGGCTTTTTCTAATGCCCGCCTGGGTAGCTACCACCCTCAAGTTGTAAACCTGCCGCCAAATACCAATAGGTGTGTTCCGGCAGCAGCACTTGAGAGCCAGTTCCTCCACAGGTTTAGCGTGTCTACCAACTTAGGCCGTATCGTCACTTAAGATCAGGTGAGATTATGGCCATAACGCTAAACCTTAAGAATATAAAAAAAAAAAAAAAAAAAAACGTCAGAGGAAAACTCCGGAAACCATTAAAGAAAATTTTATATAACTAACTAACCCGGCGAACTTCGTATCACCTATAATCGATGTGTTTTATTCTCGCTAATACTCAAAAATGGTTTGATCTATGTTTATTTTATTTATTTATTTATATTATTCATTTTGATTACCTATACCCAATTACAATCAATCCTCCAAGTACAACTCGTTATGATCAACAAAACTGGCTATATTCAATATCATTTCCGTTTTTCATTTCTTTTGGTTACTAAATGAAACTTGTTAATAACTCCTATCAATGATATGTCTTTTAATTATATGAAATGTATATATAGTTATCCGATTTGGTGCAGTCGTTCGGAAGTTAAACGCGTGCATACATTTCGACTATTTTTTTTTGTATTAACAGATTATTTAATGTTCCGCTCAACTTTTTTAATTGTTTCTTTTATTAAAACCGTACCCTGATAATAATTAATACAACAAAATAACCAATTAGCAAAATTAATCCATCCGTTCACGCGTGATACGATGACCAAGTTAAATAGAGATTAATTTATATATATATATATAAAGGCGAATAGTTTTTCTTTTGTTAGTCTAAACGCTCGTATCTCTGGAAGTTATAGTCGAATTCGAAAATTTATTTGTGTATGATACGCATGTATGTGAAGAATACTATTGGATATACATTTTATCTTCACACCGAACTGTACCAATGTTTTCGTTCTCGTGTAACTAAATACATTTAGTAGTTTTTGTTTGTTTCTGTAAGTGTTTTTAAGTAGCTTGGTTAATGTGGTAGCGTGATGTTAAATAGCCTAAAACGTTCCAGAGCGAGTGCAACAAACAAACGAACAAACGAACAAACGAACAAACGAACAAACGAACAAACGAACAAACGAACAAACGAACAAAAGAACAAACGAACAAACGAACAAACGAACAAACGAACAAACGAACAAACGAACAAACGAACAAACGAACAAACGAACAAACGAACAAACGAACAAACGAACAAACGAACAAACGAACAAACGAACAAACGAACAAACGAACAAACAAGCTAACAAACAAACTTTTCCGCTTCCTAACATTGATATAAACTTACATTAACTTCTCATTTCATGAGGACGCGCGCAAAAATTGCCTCATCCACGAAGTGAACGTATTGTTCCAGGTCTAAGGGAACTCTGTCCTCCGAAGAAATACAAATGTACACCACTTTGCTTAAGCGGCCGTGTAATGTTCAGTACGTTCTTCATAAAAATGTAAATACAGAATGAATTTTAATCTCGTTATTAGCCGTTTATCACTAGCTGTGCCCTCGACTTTGCTCGCGTGAATTTATAAAGCTAAAATCAGAGATTACTCATTTTTTCTGCACGAAAACCCCCATGAATCTGGTTATCATGTACAAAAGCGATTTTGTCGTATCCTACCGATGGTACGTGACATTAATGCGTTTATACAAACAGACAAAAAGCTATTCATCACTATTATATTCTTAGTAGAGATATCACATATATATAGGCAATAACTGATATGGTTCATATCACAATAACACTGACTAATATAACTGCTTATTATTGGGCAGGTCAGAGCTAGTTTTCAAATTTGATTGTTAAAAAAAAATTTAGAATGGTAGCAATGTTTGGTGCTATCAATGAAAAAATAATAATATAGAAATAGGTTTTTAAAATGAAGCATGTATTGACGCGCCTCGGCAGTAAATTTGACCCAGTTGTAGTGACGGAAAACGACATGACGCTTTTTTTATTACCTGATATTAAGTGACGATACGGCCCATGATGGTAGGCACGCTAAATATGTGAAGGAACTAGCTCTCAAGTGAAACTGCCAGAACACACCTATAGGTATTTGGCGACAGATTTTCAACTTAAAACCACGCTATGGTTACCAATTATACCAACAGTAAAGGTTGTATCATAATGTTTTTTTCCTTTAGCAAAATCTCAAGATCATTGTACGTGGATTCGAACTCACGTCCCTTGACGCGGCGGCGAAACATGGTTGTAACAAAACTCGTGTTGCAGCTGTCCGTAATAGACAATAATCATTTACCATCACACGAGCCGTCTGCCTGTTTTCTACTCATCAGTATAAAAAACCAAAGTCCCTGATTGACTTCTAACCGAAGTGATAATGGTTCAGTTGGTAGTGTGCACTTACGTCGCATCAATGGACGTGAGTTCGAATCGCTACGTGGAGGCTGAGCGCCCGGTGAAGGAAAACCTCGTAATGGAACAATGTTATGACGATAGGGTATTTTCTAATGCCCGCCTGGCTAACTACCAACCTGAAGTTGAAAACCAGCCGCCTAAACCCTAAAGATGTATTCCGGATGTTACACTTAAGAGCTGGCCACGGTCACTTAACACTAGATGAGATTCTGCCCATAACGCCTATACTTTATAAGGCCTATAAAAAAAATAATAACTAGCCTACGGAAGGTCGTAACGTTTAAAAATACCTATGAAAATACAAAGCAATTGCTTTTATAAATATTTCCCAGCAGATACGCGGAGTTTCCCTTTGAGACAGACGCGAAAGTGCCGGGGAATTTGTTTATGTTTTTATATTAACGTTTAGTCGTTTGTAAGAATTCCCAGATCGTTGAGAGTTTTGCCTCGAAAATTCTCTTACCTTATTATATCTCTGATGATGAATTGTCTTAATCTTCACCTTCTATTTTCAAAACTTAAGATTGTATTCCGAAGAGATTTCCTTGACGTTGAACTGCAAATTATTTTCCTACATGCCGTGCCTGCGACTTCGTTCGCGTTGAACTAAAATTATATAATCCCGTACCGCCACCTAAATTACAATTAATTAACTTAACCGATTTTAATGAAACAGATATTAAAAATATTATTCGAGGATACGCTTTATTTTTTCTCGATTTTTATAATAGACGTTGCACTTTAGCAGTAACGCGTGCGCAAACAAACTGACAGATTGATATTTCAAAAAATTATGTAAATGTATTTTATTACTTACTAGGTTTCGGTAGCGTTAATATTGAGTCTGTCAAACAAATCGCATGACGGAATAAAAAGTTCCATACAAAGTTTATGCCTCTCTTTAGCCCACTTCTAATCAGTTTTCTGCGATTAGAAGTAGTCGATCGTCATTTCCAGATTCCCATTTATCTTTATACCAAAATTCACCAAAATCGATTCATCGAAAGCGGAACAAACAGGCAACTTCACTTTAACATTTATAATGTTAGTAAGGATTCTTAGTCACTTTTAAATAATTTATTTTTTACATGAATATAAAAAGTGAAGAGACGTTAAATACATCCCTCAGTCACAGTACGTTTTCATCTCAACAAAAAATTACCCTAAATCCTTTTCTTCCACTGCTGACAAAAATTTGATGACAACGGGGAAGTAATCAAAGTGTGTAAGACTAACAAACATACAACAACGCATTCACGTTGATACGAACTCCTTGGCAAATTGTGGATGTTAACTCTGTAGATAGCGATGCTAGCTTAGTGGTAGTGTGTACGACTTCACTTCAAGAGACATGAGTTCGAACCCACCTACAATGAGTTTGAGCTTCCGGTGAAGGAAAACATCGTGAGGAAATCATAGCGTGATGGTAGGGCTTTTTCTAATGCCCGACTGGCTATCTACCACCCTCAGGTTGAAAATCTCCCGCTAAATAACAATAGGTGTGTTCCGGTAGTCGCACTTGAGAGCCAGTATCTCCACAGGTTTAGCGTGTCTACCAACTTGAGCCGTATCGTCACTTAAGATCAGGTGTAAAAAAGTTTCCGATACATGTGACACGAACGCTGGTTTAAAAAGGGAACCCCCCCCTTTTCTGACGCTTCTCGCTATCAACACTCACCTTCACTACTCGCGTGTTGCAGCTTTAGAAACACGGTCTAATTTAGTTCTTCCTGCAGTTGTAGACAAACCAAGATCTCTTTTAGAAGATTATAGAAAGATTCACCTGGTATATATACCTCTCGCTACCACTTCGACCGCGTGTAAATTAACCACGGAGCCATCCGTTCGAGAAAATCAGCAGGTCGTGGTATTCACAGTGGTATCTCTACATTTCAAATGTCAAGGGAAATGCTAACAGTTTGGAATTAATTAGTTCAGGCCTTAGCAAGAAGTTCGAGGTACGAAGGATTTAATTCCAAATAATTCGACTAAGAAAGGCGCGTTATCTAAATATATTTATCGAGTCGTACCAACAATTGTAATTTAATCGAGACGCAATATTTTATTAACTAGGACTTACACAGTTTCCTTTTTGAGATACGTTTTATGGAACATAAATATGTACTATATACCTAGCAGGAAAATAACATGTTGGTCCAGTTGCAAAGTCTAAAACATTCGAGATACCGCGTATATTACGGGTTCAGCAAAGGGAGTTGACTTTTATTCGGCTTAACGAGATTCGACTTATAGGGATTCCACTGTATCTGTTTTGTTTTAGCGTGGTCGTTAGTTACGTTTGTTTCCCATGATTCAGTAAGCTCAGGCTATGTGTTAATATTAGACAAAAGTAGTTGTGACTGCGAATTCGGTCATTTGAACTTGTATAATGTTGACTTCTAACATTCATCACGTTACCCTCCCATGATATTATCACGGTAAGTATAAATGGTTAGGTATTATCACACAGTTTTTATATACCTATTGTATCTTAAGTTTTATTGCTTTTAGTTTAAACCTTATGCTATAAAATAATTGATAGAATAAGAAATAACTCAGTTAAATTCTATAGAAATCTAGACTAGATTATGAGAGTAATACTGCATCAAGCATCACTGAAGCGATGATCGCTCAGTTAGTAGTGTGTATGGTCGCCGTATCATTGGACGTTAGTTCGAATCCCGGCAATAAGTCTGCGCACGGTGAAGGAAAATATCGCGATGAAACCATAGCATGATGGTACGGCTTTACTACTACACACCTAGCTAGCTACCACCCTTACGGACTTCCTCATCGCAACCCCCACGACCCGGGGTCAGGCCGAGCCAAAAATGGCATGTGAGGCATGTGGTGAAACGCACCACGGCGACGCTTCAAAGTCCCGTGTTGCCAAAGACCAGGTATACTACCTAAATTCCTTCTATTCGGCTAGCTGCCACCCTCAAGTTGAAAATCTGCCGCCAAATAGCTATACGTGTCTCCCAACAGTAGCACGTGAGAGCCAGTTCCTCCACAGGTTTAGCGTGTCTACCAACTTGGGCCGTATCTTCACTTAACATCCGATGAGATTGTAGCCAAAACGCTGACCCTATAAAGTGATTAAAAAAAAAAACATCACGAAGTTTATCTATTACAACGTTATATCTTTCATTCCCTATCCCGGAGGAACCGTTTTATTGTGTGTGATAAAAAGTATGTCATACATTAGATAGCACCGTGTCAAATTTGATTAAAATTCAAGCAGTTGTTTCATATCGATACAGATCCACTTCGGGTAGACAATCGAATAAAATGAATGGTGGTGAGGTATGGAATTAACAGCCGTCTCTGTGCGTCCGGTAAAAATGATTATAGCTGTTGTTGGCAACCCAACATAACAGGCAAATTTACTGTTAAGCGTTGGCAATATTGTCCTCTTGCTCCGCCATACGCTTACCGAGTGGTCGTGTGATCTTGTCACCAAACAAGCGATGATAGCTCAGTGGTAGCGTGTACGACTTTTCGTCAAAGGACGAGAGTTCGAATCCAACCACAATGAGCTTGAGCTTTCGGTGAGGGAAAAAATAGTTAGGAAACCATACCATGGTGGTAGGGCTTTTTCTGATGCCCGCCTGGCTATCTACCAACGTCAAGTTGAAAATCTGCCACCAAACACCAATAGGTGTGTTCCGGCAGTTACATTTGAAAGCCAGTTCCTCCAAAGGTTTAGCATTTCTACCAACGTGGGCCGTAGCGTCATTTAAGATCAGATGAGATTATAGCCAAACGCTATTAAAAAAAAGACTACAATATAAAAAAAACTGTACAGATATGCATCAATTACAATTACGCGCTTAGGTTAGGAAAAGGTTTACCAACAAATTTCTTGTTACTAATGAGATATCTAAGCTGCTGTAAATTGAACGGTGAGT
Organism: Actias luna; assembly: GCA_039707435.1. Classification (NCBI taxonomy): domain Eukaryota; kingdom Metazoa; phylum Arthropoda; class Insecta; order Lepidoptera; family Saturniidae; genus Actias; species Actias luna. Next base: position 15,533,839 of record JAZHAC010000003.1, on the reverse strand, counting down.
GGGTAAACTTTAGATGAACGAAACAACCGGAACTCGTCATTATAGAAAACAATGCGGCGGTCACAACCGTTCTCCCGTCGTCCTGAAAAAACATTACAACAGGAGGTCGGGTTTAACTGAAACGAGCCCGAGATTGTCCGTCCCCTTTTTTATTATTTTTTGACACAAAGGAAACCACCAGTAAATCCTGTACTTCCGAACATGCGACTCTACAACCTTCATATTATTTTAAGCCACTACTATTGATTTTGTAACCGACTTCAAAACAGGAAGAGGTTTGTCAACTCGACCGTATATATATATTTTTTGTTTACGTGTCTTCGCGAATAACTCCGTCCTTTGAGAACCGATTTCGATGATTCTTTTTTTATTTGAAAGGAGATTTCCCAAGGTTCGTTTCATGATAACGAAACCAGGATCTGATGATGGCATCCTAGAGAAAACTAGGGGAACGTTCGGAAAACGAATAATAATACTAACTGCTCTCCGCGATTTTACTCGCGTGGTTCCCGTTCCCATGTGGTTTTCAGGATAAAAACTATCTTATGTCACTCCCTGGATTTCAAACTATCTCCATATCAAATTTCATCAAAATCGCTCCAGTAGCGTACACGTAACTTAATCGTCGAGATTGCTGTGTAGCAGATTCATTCGACAGTCGCTCACGAATCAATCTGAGCCGATTGGCACAGTTTTCATCGGTATAACTGGTAAATTATTCTGTATCAAAGAAAATCGATGGTCAAACTATATACCTTGTATGAAACTTATTTATTGCCCCATCCGATATATGACAAAATCAAAAATAACGCGAACGAAGCCACAGTTGAATGCTAGTAAAAAATAAAATAAAAAGATTACACGTCACAGTGCGATCCAACCGGAAATTCCGATATATAATTTTATTAGCCTTGTAGAACTGTAGACGATCCCCTCGTCCCTTAAGCACAAAGTTTTGTCGTTACACTAAATAGCGTGTTCCTAATTATATGACTGAAACACATCTAAAGATGAATAGAAAATACTATGTCAAATTCCAAACCTGAAAGTCTGATAGTTTTTCAATAAGGTGTGCCGCGAAAACACATATATCATGGAATTAATGTTAGAGTTCATTTCGCTCATCGTGATTACGTACCAGCTGTACCTGCGACTTCGTTTGCGTTATTTAATCAATTTTGCCTGATTCTGTAAGTCATTTTAATTTAACTTCGCTCTTATGGCGGCAGCGTGATGTTAAGAAGCCTAAAAATATCCCCAATGTTTGTTCTATCACATGAAAAAAGAATTCTCGAAATGTACCTCTTAATTCTTGAGAATAGCGCGTTCAAACAAACAAACAAATATTTACGCTTTATAATATTAACGAGAGCTTTGCCGGCGACTTCCTTCTCGTGGAACTAAAAAGTATTTTGCCCGTATTTGTAACTTTTTTCTTTTTCGCTTTCCTATTCGTGGTAGCATGATAAGTTCCTGAGATTAGAACGTCCAAACAAATGAACTTTTCTTAACCGAATTCCAACAATATTCCTGTGGGTTGTCATAAATTAATGTGAATCTAAGTTTGTTTGACATTTTATATACACGTTTGTCGGGATACTGAAGCGATGATAGGTGAGTGGTAGTGTGTACGACTTCGCGTCAAGCGACGTAAGTGATAATCCAACCACCTACAATGAGCTTGAGCTTTCGGTGAAGGAAAATATCGTGAGGAAACCATAGCGTGGTGGTAGGGCTTTTTCTAATGCCCGCTTGGCTAGCAACCACCCACAAGATGAAAATTTGCCGCCAAATACAAATAGGTGTGTTCCAGCAGTTGCACTTGAGAGGCGGTCCCTCCATAGGTTTAGCATGTTTAACAATTTGGGCCGTATCGTCACTTAAGATCAGGTGAGATTATAGCTATAACGCTAAATCTTATGTATAAAAAAAATACAAAAATAGAGTAGTTTTTCTAAGAGATGGAATAATTACTTTTATCACCACACAAGATACAACACATATAGCGTCAAATAACACTAACAGTTTAAACCAGCGCCGAAATATCCAGTTTTCCAAATTATTTAATTTTATTTGAACATGCCTAGCGAACTTTAAAGCGACATTCGTTCGAGAACCCGTGGTTACGAGGGATCATTGGGAAACGTCGCCCGGGGAAATCTGTAATCGGGTTTGTCTATTATGCGTTATCCCGGGGACAATCCCGGGGCAAACCGTCTCGGATTTTTATCAAGAAATTGTAACCGACCGCCAGGACGAGAGGAACGATCTTGCCGAAAGTTAATAGCATTAAATACATACTCAAATGAAATTACATTTCTCTATTGTTGACAGCGATTACTTTGATTTTCGTGAAAATGTTTTTTTTTTTTTTCTAAACACACCCCCACCGACCCTCCGAACCCCCTCCCCTCTAGTTGGTAAAAAATATCGTGCGATATTGTGGCGGCGTACTCACAGTCTAAGGAAATTATCAACTGTAATATTAACCCTAATATTACCACCCGGTAATAAAAACAAATGAAAACGGTAAATAGGATTCCCAACATGATTGAAGAGGAATTCAATTAGTTAAGTCATATATATTGAGCATTTATTATTAATAACACTACATAAAAATAAAAGTACAAATTAAGTGTAAATGTTTTTTTTTATATAGTTAAGGCTTAGACTTAAGCCATAATCTCACCTGATCTTGAGTGATGATACGGCCCAAGTTGGTAGACACGCTAAACCTTTGGAGGGACTGGCTCTCAAATGTAACTGTCGGAACACACCTATTGGTGTTTGGCGGTAGATTTTTCAACTTGAGGGTGGTAGCTAGCCAGGCGAGCATCAGAAAAAGCCCTACCACTATGCTATGGTTTCCTCACTATGTGTTCCTTCACCGAAAGCCCAAGCTCATTGTGGATGGTTGGATTCGAACTCACATCCCTTGACGCAAAGTCGTACACACTACCATCGAGCTATCATCGCTTCAAATGCTGTGCAAACGCAAATGTTGCGGACCAAGACTCTGCAGCGTGATGAAATAATAAAAAAAAATCGAACAATTCAAAACCAATAATAACTTTCTAGAAATAAGTGACCAGTTGCCTTGTAGTAACCGCCGTAGCGAACAGCCATGTGTTCGAGTCCCGCGCAAAAGATCTACAAGTAATTATTTTTTAACCGATACTCTAACTTGAATTTTAAGTTATGTTGTATCTCTCTACGTTATTACAGTGTAAAGAAATCGTGTCTCGAACGAAAAATAGTTGGTCGGAAGTCCATAATGAAATAGGGTAAAAATGATCCAAACGACACTCCCGTGGTTAACTCTCTTGCCTTTAAAAATGACATGTTAGATTTTTTTTTCAGTTTTAGTAGCTATATTTATTTAAAAAATAACTAGCGGCCATTTGCACTTTACTGCTTTGCTGCTTTGATCTCTCTCTATGTTATTATAAAATCGTGTCTCGAAAGAAAAATAGTTTGTCGGGGGTCCATAATGAAATAGGGTAAAAATGATCCAAATGACACTCCCGTGGTTAACTTTCTTACCTTTAAAAAGCTTTAGGATTAGCTATAGTTATTTTAAAAAACAACTAGCGGCCCGTCCCCACTTTGCACGGATGGATATTTATTTTTGTATATTTTTGGAAAAACGTACTTTTTTTTTGTTTTGGGCCATAGTAGATTTTTTTTTAATTAATTTTTATATTTTTCTTATATATAATAATATTTTCGTCCTTAAATCTATTTATATGCTCAAAGTATTCTTGTCTTTGGTTTTTAATTTTATGTATTATTAATATTGTTTATTTTATATATTAATATATTGTTTTTAGTATCATGTACTGTCGTTTGTTTGAATGGGATGTCCAATTTCAATCATTCAAAAAGTAATCTACCGAGATATTGAAACAGTCTTGAATACAAAATAATTTATTTGGATAAGGATTAATACAAAGGTATGGTTAACATGGTCGGATTTTGGTCGGTATTTCTATCAATTTTATAAAAGTAAAAAAGTATTTATAGCGACATAACTACATTAGTTGGACATATACTATTATCAAGTTTTTTATCGATATTGACGCATGCCTTTAATATTGTAGAACATTTTTTGTTCTATCATCAATAGTTAGCAGCGCATGCGATGAAACACATTTTATGGCTAATTTTTTTACGAATTGGGTTACATTATTGAAATTTTAGTACGGAGTTCTTTTTTTTTCTACTAATAATGATAATTTACGTACTTAGAGATAATTGAACATTCTAATAATGAAAAAATTGTTTAAATGCGTCCTGTAGTTTTGAATTTATTCGTTTCACACATATAAAAATATAAATATTTCCTCCTTATAATATTGGTTTAGAATAGAAAGGAAAATATATTAAACATCAAAGTTAGATTCTTTTGGTAAATCTAAATACGAAATTATCAAAATAAAGTATAAATAAACAGTTCGCGAGTAAGATATGGAAATTTTAACATCGTTTCGACTTAGTGGAGGCTGATTTCCGCGTTACTTCCTTTTATCTCTCGCCTGAAGCGAAGGATTCCTCGAGGAAACTCAAGTTTCCAGGTCAAAGGGTTCACGAGAAGCCGCACAGCGCCGCGCCGTCTCGGTGGCTCTAACATAATTTATGGAATTTAAGCATTTCTTACATTACAAGTGGGATCTCGACTGGGATAAGTGAGTTTTCAAGTCTTTGATACCTTTTAGCAGCTGATTTTCAGGAAGTTTTTGAATGAACCGGATTTTATTTGAATTTACATACTGTAACGGAAGTAGATTATATTGACTTTAATCCATATTCATTTCCTGGTTCATATTCGGCTCGAAGGACCAAAGTATGATTGTAATATTTTACGTGAAAATAAACTTTATACCTCACAACTAAATCATATGATCAACGCATACAAAATTCTTAGACAAGTGTACAAGAGAAGTTACTTTTGAAATGATGTGATGAACGGTATGGTGCAATCTTATCAATTCGGTAAGTTACTTAGCGTTTTCAATTTTCATTAACACTAAAACGTTAATGTTTATAGAAAGTGTATGGATACGGAATAATTGGGTCTTGGCTAAGACCTTTCGGTTGTTCTGTTGACGTATTGACCAAAACCGATTCATTGCTATAATTATGCTGAGACTTGAAACTGTTCATTCACACACAATGCGTTACCCATTTATTGTTTTGATTGAACCATGTTCGTTGTAATATCTGTATCCTTTATATTTGTAGTATCTAAATAGATCCATGTGTTACATGGATGCGATGATGGATGAAGCGATGATAGCTTTGAAACGATGATAGCTCAGTGGTAGTGTGCACGACTTCGCGTCAAGGGACGTGGGTTCGAACCCAAGCACCTACAATGAGCTTGAGCTTTCGGTGAAGGAAAACATCGTGAGGAAACCATAGCATGGTGGTAGAGCTTTTTCTAATACCCGCCTGGGTAACTACCACCCTCTAGTTGTGAACCTGCCGCCAAATACCAATAGGTGTGTTCCGGCAGCAGCACTTGAGAGCCAGTTCCTCCACAGGTTTAGCGGTCTACCAACTTGGGCCGTATCGTCACTTAAGATCAGGTGAGATTATGGCCATAACGCTAAACCTTAAGTATAAAAAAAAAAAACATAAAAAAAACATGATACCTAATTGAAACTTTCTATCTTTACCAACAAATATACACAAGTTCTTTTATATGTAAGAGTCGAAATACTCCGGCGTAGCGTTTGTACTACAGTGTCTATTTGGAATATCTGTTCTAGTACGTACGTTTTAGTTCTGTGTTTACAACTCCCTAGACGTGTCAGCGCCATACACTGGCTTCAGTGTACTATGAATACAGATGGAATTTAGCGTCGCAGGCATGTTTACAGACACCCGAAGCGAAGACAGCTTCGCTAGTTGAGATGTCTCCCGTACGCCACAGGCGAGTGAAATGCATGATTCCAAGGATTATATTGTACAAGTCTTAACGTTGGTTCGAAATCTCACCTGGTGTTAAGCAATATTGACGGTAAAGCGGTGATAGCTCAGTGGACGTGTGTTCGAATCCTTGTAACATCGTGATGCAACTATAGCATTTTTCTAATACCCGCCTGTCTAGCTACCACCCTCAAGTTGAAAATATACCGCCAAATCCCTGTTACGCGTGTTCCGGCAGCTGCACTTGACTGCCAGTCCCACCAGTTGGCTTTGGGTCACACAATCACTTAACATTACATGAAATTGCGACCATTACGCTAACCTTATTTACATCTTATTATACCTGAACTATAAAACTTTTATTATTACAACCTCTATGTATTTTAATCTATTTTAGATAATGGAACAAGGAAGCTCGCTCCGTCTTGACGTATCCCCTCACGCGCGGTCCACCGGATTACTCCGGTGTTCCTCCAGAAGGTAATTACGCTGTCAGGCCACTGCAGAGCGAAACGAGGATCGAGTTTTGCATTACAACTAACCTGTGTGGTCATGTAAAATTGATGTATTTTTCACTATCATAAGCCAAATATATATATATATATTTTATACTTAAGGTTTAGCGTTATGGCCATAATCTCACCTGTCCTTAAGTGACGATACGGCCCAAGTTGGAAGACACGCTAAACCTGTGGAGAAACTGGCTCTCAAGTGCAACTGCCGGAACACACCTATTGGTATTTGGCGGCAGGTTTACAACTTGAGGGTGGTAGCTAGCCAGGCGGGCATTAGATAAAAGCCCTACCACCATGCACATGCAATACGATCCATGGTATATTAATATTACCCGACGAACGTTTTCCTGTCATATAAATCACTAGCCGAGACCGCGACTCCGTTCGCGTGTATCTAAAATTTTATGTGTTCGTCGAAATAAAACTAATTTAAACGGATTTTATCGCGGTTATCTATTAATTTCTTTCTACGTAGATCGAAAAACTGTCAATAACAAAAATTAAATTGAAGGTAGATACAGTAACGTGAACTCTTCTGGACAACCTACACCTCAGTCCGCCCCGTGACCGCGAAGGCTGAAAAGCTTTCGAAACGTCGGGATCAAAATTAATAAATAACCGCGATAAAATCCGTTTAAATTAGTGTTATTTCGATGAATAATATTCGCGTAAACATAGGAAATCTTTATGTATTCGTTTTCATAGAACAATCTTACTCAGGGCTAATGTAGCATACTAATGGTGTAAGATTCTTTGCAATCGGTCCTGTATTTTCTTAAGTATATTCGTTACAAACAAAAATACAAAAACCTTTCTCTGTATGATATTATTAGTATAGAATTCTAGCGAATACTGTGGTTGTGTTAAAAAATGATAGGAGAAGGGTAAATATGTAGGGTTGTACGTATTTTTAAATGCCGCATCATAAAAAAATGCTCAAAAAATAATAAAAAATGTTCGAGGTAGACCACCCATAATATACCCAATACCCAATAAGTGGTATGAAAATTAGATTATGACCGATTCTCAGACCTACCAAATATACATATAAAATTTCATAAAAACCGGTCGAAGCCGTTTCTGAGGAGTATGGCAACAAACATTGTGACACAAGAATTTAATTTAATTTATAGTGTTTAGCTTTACGCCTACAATCTCAGCTGATGTTAAGTCTCAGATAAACTTATGGAGGCAGTGGTTCTTAAGTGTAACTACCGGAACACACCTATTGGTACTGGCCAAGTGGGCATTAGAAAAGCCCTACCACCATGTTTTCCTTCACCGGACGCTCAAACTCATTACAAGGTTTCGAACTAACGTCCTTTGACATGGCATCCGCATCGAATACGTAGTTGACGAAATAATTAAGCATATTGTATAAAAAATAAAAATTGGAAACCTCAGACGGAGATGCTAAAACAAATCCTGGTACCGGGAATATGATAACACTCGTTCGGCCAACGTTTACGCTACAAACTCCATGATTAACGTTAAATCTAGGACACCGTCCTGTTTGAATTATGACGGCTATTTGTTTTGCAGATTGCGCGCCCGCGTCCCTGCCCTGTCCCATGTCCGGCGTAAATCAGAAGTTTGTGTGTTTTACACGGATTTGTTGCTTGCGGGTTTAAATCTTGAATCATCGTCGTATTCGACTATTTCAAACAGATTTAGTGCTTCAAGGTATGCGTGAATGTTATACACGGCTTTGACGATTGGAAAGAATGCTTAAGCGATCCCTGATGCTCGCTACATATGGAAGAAATATAACGCAACCGAGGGCAATTTAGTAATTATTAATAATAATATTTTTTATTGACAGTCACAAAAGTTTTAGAAATACATATATTTAAGCTTATACTACGTGACCAAGGGAATAAACTCAGCAAATGCTGTGAGACACAACTGCACCACACAGCGCTGGTTTTCAGTCTACCCCGTACTTTATTTATTTGTTTACGCATGCGCAATTCGTAGATCGGCAATACAACACAAAAAAAAATAACAATAATGCAAATATGTAGCATGTATTATCGGAATAATACAATTCAGTATAACCAAACGGGCAACCCACTAAAAGAAAAAACATTACAAAGTAAAAGAAAGCAAATAGTAACGACTTTCATCACTTGAATCTGATATGCTTCTCCCAGCTTCTTAAACATAGATTTACCGAATGATAAAAGAACGAGCGAAGAACAAATTTAAAGTCACTATCACATAGGATATATTCATATTTATTATATAATTCATAATTCATCATACTACTTATTGATATTCGCTCGCTACGTTAGACGTCACACGTACGTGGTCGAATCTCATTTCCGATATTTTGCACAATGATTATAAATTCAATATTAATTAATTTTGAAGCGATGATAGCTCAGTGGTGGCGTGTACGACTTCGCGTCAAGGGACGTGAGTTCGAATACAACCATCTACAATGATCTTGAGCTTTCGGTGAAGGATAATATCGCGAGGAAACTATATTATGGTGGTAGGGCTTTTTGTAATGCCCGCCTGGCTGGCAACCACCCTCAAGTTGAAAATCTGCAGCCAAATTCGGCTGCAGATTCGGTTTCGGCAATTGCATTTGAAAGCCAGTCCCTTCACAGGTTTAACGTGTATACCGAATTGTGCCGTATCGTCACTTAAGATCAGGTGAGATTATGGCCGTAACGCTAAACCTTAAGTATTTAAAAAAACGACAATTCGTATTTTATCTAATTAAGGCAAAATTAAATTTAATATTGTCTCTAGTTGAATCATTCTGAAAACCACATGACAATTTGTTCAGTATTATTTGAATTTAACGCGAACACACAGGCAGGTGCAGCGGGATACTTTATTTTGTAAAACTTAGTGACAATCATTAAATTACTTACATTCGGTTCAACAACATCAAACGCATTCATCTATTTAAGTATAACTAGTCGGCAAGAGCTGTTAGGAATCTGCTCCTAACTAGTTTGCTTACAAGTTAACTAGAAATCACTTTAATTAATTTAAAATATCGAGTATATTGAGGAAGAACATCGTAAACGGCAAAAATCTTAATTTTATATTTGTTATAACCTCCTAAAACTATCTTTGGAAATTAGTAGCAGTGTGTTAATATCCACTATTTTAATACATTAGTGATTAATTATGAATAACAAGCCTTATTTTTTAATAAATCTTATTATCATCTCTTTATGCCTTAGAATACTATATAATTACCTATCGAATTCAAGGATTTTTGAGTAATTTTTTAATCCATATTAATAAATATCAAAAATATTCAATAATCGACTCCTTTTGGAGTCTGGTTGCACTGATATTTCGGAAATTTTCAGGTATTCTTCAAATTAACCCAATAGGTAAACCATTGAAGGTAACTGCGATCCGATCAAGGGATACTAACCAATTCGCATGTATTCAAATTTGATTCTGAATTATGGTTCACCTAACAGTCCGTTCAAAGCGGTGCGCAGTACTTTTGAATTATAAATTCAAACTAACCCATGAATACAATATTCACGTTTTCTCATTCCGACATACATAATGTACAGCGGCACCGAAAATAACGAACACGAAGTTTCATATATTATTACAAGCGCTGTATATCAAAGTTATTTTAATATAATGTTTCGTTTAAAAGTACTATGGTTAATAATATAATAATTGTATAGTGGTTAGGCTTTTTCTAATCCCAGTCTGGCTAGCTACCACCCTCAGGTTGAAAATCTTCCGCCAAATCCCAAAAGGATTCGGAAGTTGCACTTGAGAGCCAGTCCCTGTACAGGATTAGCGTGTCTAACAACTCGGGCCGTATCGTCACTTAACAAGGTTTACAACTGCAGGCTTACAACTTGAGGGTGGTAGCTAGCCAGGCGGGCATTTGAAAAAGCCCTACCACCATGCTATGGTTTCCTCCCGATGTTTTCCTTCACCGAAAATTCAAGCTCATTGTAGGGTGCTTGAATTCGAACTCACGTCCCTTGACGCGAAGTCGTACACACTACCACTGAGCTATCATCGCTTCGAAATAAATAAGTTTACCTAAGAGGTTTTAAATGACGTCCAATCATACAAGTGACAGTTTTTTTTATATTATTAACCCAGTGTACTTTGTTGTCGAGATAGAGGCCAAGCATATTTTATTTTAAATGTCTTTTTGCTGCCTGTACTTTTATACATGCATCGTTTTGAAACTATTCAACGGAACTTGACAATATTTGACACGGTGATAAATAATATAATATATTAACGTACATATATGATATTTTATCTCATACTAGCTGACGCGACAGACGATGTCCCGTCTTAACTATGAATATTGAATTACAATTGCTATAATTAATATTAAATATTGTTCAAATACACAGTATAATTACTATAGTAACGCTCTATGACAACTCACAGTTATGTAAAATAATATTGGCGTTAAGTTTTTATAAATTTTCCTAAATTTTATAATGTTCCTATCAACTTCCTTATTTTTTCTTTCGTAAGAACCTTCTCCTGACAATATTTTAGACAACAAAAAAGAATTAGCGAAATTGTTCCATCCGTTCATGCGTGATTCAATGACCAAAGGAAATAGATATTCATTTTATACAACAGAATTGTTTCTTTTAAAAGGGGGATAACATTGGAAATATGTATTTTGTATTGTGGTCTGAATTTTTCTAATACCTACCGCCAGATAGCTATAGGTGTGTTCCGGCAGTTACGACCCAATGCCTCCACCAGCTTCTCTACTATCTTGTGTCACACCGTCACTTAACTTTAGGTAAGATTGTGGGCATAACGGTAAATTGTTAAGGATAAAAAAAAATTTGGAAAGAGCAGCAAAGAAAGAAACTCATAGTCGCTTTTATCTATTAGTTAGTGTAGCAACTAGATAAGGTTTCTCCGTATTTTCACGTATATATAACTTGGAATCACAAAGCGGAAGAAAGGCGACGTCAGCACATTAGATGTGGCGTGGTGCCGGTAACACGACGCCTCTGCAACACACGTGTGAAACGTGCAAAGCCGTGAAACTGGCCGGTCAGTCGCACTTCCGGTTACGGCCGCCGCACCGCACCGGACAAGATGGCGGTCGATGTTCCAGCTGACAACGAACGCGGGTTATTCCAGCGGTTTTCAAAGTTATTTCGTTGTAGAATTAACATGTAACTATTTTACAGTAATATATATTATATAACCGAAATATTATTGATTGATTCATCACATATATTATAACTACCAGACCTACAGACTTGAAAATTTATAGTGATCTGCGATTGTGGGGAAAACGCGAATAAAGTCGGGAGCATTTAATATAGCTGATAGTTTTTTTTTTCTATCTTATGTGACGATACGGCCCGAGTTGGTCGACACACTAAGCCTGTGTAAGGACTAGCTCTCAAGAGCAACTGCCGGAATACACCTATTGGTATTTGGCTGTAAGTTTTCAACTTGAGAGTGATTGCTAGCCAAGCGGGCGTTAGAAAAAGCCCTACCACCATGCTATGGTTTCCTCACGATGGTTTCCGTCACAGAGCTTTCAACTGAAGCTCATTGTTATGTACTCATGTAGGTGAATCTAAACTCACGTCACTTGACGCGGAGTCCGTACACATTACCACTGAGTTATCATCGCTTCAAAAGGAGCCACCACTGTAGGGCCACTAAACTTGGTAAGTTAGGACTTGTTAGTTAACTAGGGTCACGAATCTTTGTTCGTTTGCCGGCAGTAGTCCAAGCCTAGATTTGGCCATTCTGGCACCCTTGCGAACGCTGCTCTGCGGCTAGTGACCTCAGCATTCACCCCAACAAGCTGAAGCTGTCAAAGCCTTTACGGCTAACAAGCCCAAAGTGTAATCCTACATTTGTTCTAAAGGTATGATACGCCAGCCATGTACGTGTACACAAAAGGTCAGAGGAGTTATCAAGAACGGATTGTTAAAATTGAGCACCCAGTTTGGGAGTCTACGATTCGGGGAATCCATGCCTCCGTTTTGTAGGGTCATTGTATGCGCAAATTTTGATAGAAAAAAAAAATGTACGTGCTATAGAACGTCAACGTGACATTGACAAATGTCATTCCACACGTTTTTCATTATCTCTTTAGGTTAGCTGTTGTCAAAAGAGATAGATTATGGCTCGGCGCACTTTTCTTCCTATCAAAAGCTCGGAACTGAATTATTAATATAAATTTAAGAGAGCCGAAGAATAATACTATTTAGGCAGTATAGGTACTTCTAATTTCAACTTTGATTAAAGCCAACTAATTAATTTAACATTTCCCAAGAAGTTCAGACAATATTGCTCGTTTAATACCCAACGTTGGTAGAACTTAGTTATTGCCTTTCGAACTGATTGAAAATTGTTTTACAAGTGAAACTTTTAGTATTCTCTGTTTCGTGCTGTCAATTGGACGGATTAACTTTTTATATTAACTAAATTCTAGAATCTTCGTCTATTTAATCTATGAGATATTTCTATTGTTGTTTCTGAAGTCCCAATTTATCGTCATTAAAAGTATCCTATAAAAGAAACCTTTATAAATGAACGGGATGTATGAATAACACTTGAAATTTGATGAAAACGTTATTAAAATATTTCCTACGTTACTCATGTAAATTATATACTTCAAATTGGATATTAGGTCTAAATTAAAACCTCCGAATTATTAACAAATTCATTTTAACGTGGGTTAATATTACGAAATATAATTTTAAATATTTGTATTAGTTACAAACATAGACTAAATTACAAACAAACTTTAAAAAGAATAATGTTTTAAAACCACCAAAAAATTTATAAATAATTGTATATCAGCATATTAATGAACATGAACCAAATTTCCAAAATAAATATACATATCTAGGGGCGTGTTCGCGTCTCTCGCTGTTTGTTGTGGCAAGTCCAACCTACCCTAACCCTCACATCACCTCAGTACCTGTGACCACCACATCGACATATCATATACACTTCGAACCACCGATAGGTTTTTTTAAGCTAAACATATTTATAGTGAAAAACACAATTTATATAATTCTTTTAATTCACTGTAAAGTTAAACGTTTTCAAGTGTATAACGTTGTTGAAGTGAAAACCTTATTTAGTATCGCTGTGGCTTGAAACTCGATGAAACGACAGTACAAAGAGACGACCATATACATCTTGCGAGAGAATGAGATAGAAGTATATATAGGTTATACGCGACAAGGTTCATACCAATGCACTAAAGTTAAGCAACGTCGGACGCGGTATGTACCTCGATGGGTGACCGCCTAACGTTGGTATTTTGAAGTGAAAATTTTGAAAACTATGAACGACGGTAAAAAGACACAAATACATATTTCCATACAGTTTAACGTGCGTGAGAATGAGATAGAAGGCATTATACAGCGTAGAAACACACTGGGTCCGAACGTTGTAGCGTGTTAGTATGTATGTATGGTAGTATGTGATAGCTCAGTGGTAACTTTAGGAACGCCGCGTCATGGGACAAAAGTTCGAATCCGACCACCTACAATGAACTTGAGCTTTCGGTGAAGGAAAACATCGTGAGTAAACCATAGCATGGTGGTAGGCCTTATTCTAATGCCCACCGGGTTAGCTATCACCCTCAAGTTGAAAACCTACCGCCATATACTAATAGGTGTGTTCCAGCAGTTGCATTTGAGAGCCAGTCCCTTCAAAGGCTTAGTGTATCTACCAACTTGGGCCGTATCTTCAATTAAGATCAGGTGAGATTATGGTCATAAAGCTAAAAAAAAATACGACAATTTATATTTCAACTAATTTACAGAAAATATCATTTTCTACGTTTTTAAAAATCGAAATGAAACGAATTTAAACGGGTTTTATCGCGGTTATTTATTCATTTAGATCCCGACGTTTAGTTTTATTTCGATGAGTAATATTCGCGTAAACATAAGAAATCATTACCTGTTTCAAATTGAATCACTGCGTCTTATCGTGAAAACCCCATGACAATTTGTTCAGTATTTTTTTTATTTATCGCGAACAAACAGACAGACGCAGCGGAGGACTTAATTTTTTAAAACGTAGTGATAGTAATTAAATCACTTGGATTTGGTTCCACGACACGAAACTCCATTATCTATTTAAGTATAACTAATCGGCAAGAGCTGTCAGGCTGTGGCATTTGAGAGCCAGGCCCTCCTGTAAAGGCCGGCAACGCACCTGCGATTCCTCTGGTGTTGTGGATGTCCATTGGCGACGGTGATCACTTACCATCAGGTGAGGTAATACGTAATATTAATAGGTCGCTATTATGTGCATTCCCAACCTTCATGTATCTTGCAAATATCGATTATTAGAACGTATCTTTACTCATAAAAAAAACATTTCGATATATTTCTTTCATTAAAAAAAATTATCATTCTATTTATCGAACGTGACTGTAATTTCACCCCAGACAAGGGTGAAATATTATCCGAATAATTTCTATGTAGTCGTTAGCCATTTCGAAACCCCCATTATTCAATCAGCACAAACAGGGACATCAGCGGAATAACAATATATATAAACAGAAATCCCCGAACGTGTGGGGGAAAAAGATCGAACGCGACATTTAAATGCCAAATAAACCGAAAATACGGCGTCCGATTAGGGCTGCCATCAATAATTATTAGAATGCATTATTAATGAGCCTAAATAATTTGACTTATAATTAGAAATATCTATCAATATAAATGTCCCGTATGCCGTCACGGTTATCGACATGACGGCACTACTCTGTACTCCCTTGTGAATGTGTGCGCGTATAGTATACTAGATTTGACGTGCGGCTTCGCACGTGTTAATATTGATTTTGTCAAACGAATTGGATGACACAATATAAAGTTTCAAACAAAGTACATCCCTCGTTTTATCCCATTTCCAATAGGGTTTTCACGAAAAAAGTATCCTATCACCATCTCCGAGATCCTCTCTATCTCTATACCAAAATTCATGATAATCGATTCAGCGATTTAAGAGTGAAAGCATTACAAATAAAGCCAGGATAGTCGGTTGTAGTTTGTACGACTTCGCGTCAAGGGACGAAAGTTCGAACCCAACCATCTACAATGAGCTTGAGCTTTCAATGAAGACAAATACCTTGAGGAAATCATAGCACTGTGGTAGGGCTTTTTCTAATGCCCGCCTGGCTAGCAACCACCGTCAAGTTGTAAATCTACCGCCAAATACGAATAGGTCTGTTCCGGCAGCTGTACTTAAGAGCCAGTTCATCCACAGGTTTAGCGTTTCTACCAACTGGGGCCGTATCGTCACTTAAGATCAGGTGAGATTATGGCCATAACGCTAAACATTAACTATAAAAAACTCTTTTATAAAATTAATAAAAATAAAGAATACTTCAATACTTTTCTGTGTGGGCTGCGTATTAATTATTTCGTATTATGTTAAACTCTAATAAATTCTACCATTTATTCATTTTTTTTACGCTTTCTATCAATAAATAATTCTAATATTAAATGTATCACATAAGCCAGCAGTGCCGAGATGACCAACGTTTTCTCACTGGAAATATATTGTACAGTTTAATAATTATATTTATAACTAGCCTTGAACGTGAAACCATAAGCGTAGACTTGAATTATGGTTGAAAAAAATATTTTAGAAATTATATAATTATTATAAATAAAACTGTTACTATTACAAAATTAATATGTATACGCCTGTCGGAACTCGATAAAATCTTAAAAAAGTTTGTTCACTTCAACATTTTTAACTTGTATCCCGGACGCACCCTTGTATTTTATCGTTTACAAAAATACTTTTACGGTCTCACCTTGTCTTGTCAAATTCTATCAGAATTTATCTGGTAGCTTAAGAATGCTGAATCTACCACAGCTCAAAAGACTGACCGACCGATAAATAAATGACTATGTAATCGATAATTTACTGCACTCCGATTATATTCTAGCGCAATAGAGCGACTCGACCTTTCAAAGATTCTAGTTTATATTTAATAGCGATTGTTTTTGGACTCTACTACGCTAGATATAAGGTCCAGAGTCCTAATTTTTCCGAGCGTCTATTAAACAAAAAGCTCGGCGTCTCGGGACACTCGGCAGATGTGACACGTGTAAGTTAATATTAGAATTTATAATTAATAAAAACCAATGAATAAAATATACGGTAAATAATAATAGTACGCTACTTACAAAGACGAGTCACGGAGTGTTTTGTATAGCCGTGAGAATAAGGGCATCAGAGCGGTAACGTTAAAGATCATAAATTAGTACACAAGAAAGCGTCATACCACTTCCTGTGACGGCATATAGCTTAATTTCACTGCCAAAGCACACCACTGAACGTCAAAAGTACTTAAAACGCATTATCATACAGTCCGCTACGTTTTGAAGATATATATTAAACATACAAAAAAAAACAATGACTATATTAACAATAGAAAAATATATTTAGTGACAGCCCTACTACATCCACGGGTTTTTACAGCTTAATCACCCGCGCCGGTGCACGGACAAATAAACGTTCGGAAACGACGACATAAATCGTTTCGGAAACGAAAAATATGGCCGCATCGAGCGTGCGGACAGCCCGTGTGAAGACTGCGTCATGTGAGTAAATAATCAACAGATCGTCGACTTGATAAACACTACCTTTTTTGTTGCTATCACCAATATTTCCCTATCGCTATAAGAAACTTCTTCCGGGTCGTGATGGCCACGTTTTTTTTATGGAATTGGGCGCACAAACGTTTCAGTTAAGAAGAGGTCACCAGAGGAATCGCAGATGCGTTGCCGGCCTTATAGGAGGGACTGGCTCTCAAGTGCAACAGCCGGAAACACCTAATGGTATTTGGCGGCAGATTTTCAGCTTGAGAGTGGTAGCTAGCCGGGCGGGCATCAGAAAAAGCCCTACCACCATGCAACGTTTTAATACTTTTATTTTTATTCTAGGATTGCAGTTCTCAACTGACTTATCGTGATATCTCGTGCAGTTAATAAGAAGAACGCGAACAAAGTTGGTTATACCAAATACACATATATATAAGGGTATGTTTAAATGATGCATATAGTTTTGAATCGTTATTACTAGTTATGATATGAATCAGTCATAATTTATAACATTACCATATACTTCTCAATAAAAATCGCTTGTTATTATAAATTTCTTGGTCAAGATTAATCGTTAAAAGGTGCCAGTTGCCAGTAAAGAGTTTCTGCCGGAGACAAGACGAAGTCTGACAACTGTGTAAAGAAGATAATAAATACTTCCTATAAATAATGTTAATGTCAGTTTTCTTTTGCCTGTTTGCCTTCCAAAAGCTTTTGAAGAAAATACTGTGTCCATCATTATATATATTAAGAGATGTAAGGTACAAGTTCGAATGGATATTAATTGAATATCCTCGAGTGGATCGCGACCACCATACACAAGCTATAATAGTCTCTATAGAGACATGCTTTATGACATGTTATGCTTTGGTATTAACAAGATTTTGAAGCGATGATAGCTCAATGGTTATGTGTACGGACTCCGTGTCAAGGGAAGTGAGTTCGGATCCAACTAAAATGAGCTTGAGCCTTCGGTGTAGGAAATAATCACGAGGAAAACATAGCATGGTGGTAAGGCTTTTTTTAATGCCCGCCTGGCTAGCGACCATCCTCGAGTTAAAAATGTGTTCCAGCCGTTGCACTTGAGAGCCAGTTCCTCCACGTGCTTAGCATATCTACCAGTTCGGGCCGTGCATCGTCATTTAAGATCAGATGAGATTATGGACATAACGCTAAAACCTTAACTATAAAAAAGTATACATTCAATACTCAGCAAACGGGTCCAGCAAATATACGTGCATCTGATAATTCAGACAGACACAAGGTGTGCACAAGAAGGCAGGTCCGCAATAAGTTCACCATCACGTCATACCTTACTGTAGCAGACAACATTTTCCCTTGTATTTGTATATCATATCAGTGGAGACAACTCTCTGTAACTTTTTACTCATGTGACGTCATTAAATTCATATCCCATCATATCGTGCGATAGCCTGCCAACGTGGACACAACTTTTACAGATTGATATCACGTATAAGAAGATTACATTAATCTTTATTTATTTAAAGAGGAAAATATCCTATGTCATGCCAATAGTCGCTGGCGTGCATATAAAAAAAAACTCGGAAAAGTATAGTGACAAACGCATGAGTCGGATGAACACTCTCTGCGAACAGACATACCAAAAACGACCATTTTTACTAACAAGGATTTATTAAGTTGTAACTATCTATTGAAATAAAACTAATTTAAACGGATTTTATCGCGGTTATTTATTAAATTTTGATCCCGACGTTTCGAAAGCTTTTCAGCCTTCGCGGTCACGGGGCGGACTGAGGTGTAGGTTGTCCAGAAAAGTTTATGTTACTGTGTCTACATTCATTTTAATTTTTATTATTGATAGTGTTCCGATCTACGCAGTAAGACTATCTAGCAAGAAATACTACTATCTTCTTGTAATTTTGTACTCGTGTCAAGTAGCCTATCGAGAGCCAATGGCAATACGGTAACAAGCGATGATGAATCAGTTCATAGTGTGTACAGACATAGCGTCAATGGACGTGAGGTCGAATCCATCTGCAATGAGCTCGAGCTTTAGGAAACGGAAAACATCGTGATGAAACTATAGGACAGTGGTAGGGCACCTGGCTAGCTACCAACCATAATGTGAAAATCTGACGCTAAGTACTTGAGAGCCAGTCCCTCCACAAAGAATAGCGTGTCCTGGGCAATATCGTCACTTAATAGTAAGACATAATGTGACATTTATAAAAAATAATTTGATTAGACAATTTGCTAAGAAGCTTAAGGATTTTATTATATTTAACGTCATAAATCCAATGAAATTATAAATACCTGGTTGGAGTAATAAAAATAATAGAAATGTTGACAAAAATGCCACTTATTTATTTATTTACTTAT
The DNA here is from genome assembly GCA_039707435.1 of Actias luna. Lineage (NCBI taxonomy): Eukaryota > Metazoa > Arthropoda > Insecta > Lepidoptera > Saturniidae > Actias > Actias luna. Next base: position 15,514,443 of record JAZHAC010000003.1, on the reverse strand, counting down.
TTGGGAAACATACAGTTCTTTATACCTATAAATGTATAAACAATAAATTATTATATTCCAATTATGTTTCCACATATATCATGAAACATACAATGTCAAGCGTATTATTAGATATTAATCTATTAAAAATTAAATAAAAACAACAATTTGCGGTAAAGACAACAAAAATAAAAAAAAAGCGACACAATACAATTACAACAATATTTTCATAAGATTAAGAAGTATTCCAAATTTAAGATATGATAAGAAAATAAACTAAGAAAATTAAATTTAAATTACATACATAAGACCATTTAAACACTCATCACTTATGCATTTCATTTGTAATACTCTCACTCTTTGTTTTAATTATTTTCTTATATGCGATAATCGAGTGACTAAAAATGTCGATATCGTTAAAATACAAATTATAAGAGTTACACACACTAAATAAAAATGTATTATATACAAAATTATTTTTAGAAAACTTATCGGGCTTAATTACAAAAGATTGATACAAGTGATATTCCTACTTACGTCAGATTTAACACATTAACATTTGTTATTAAAAATATATTTAACATGAAAAAGGTTATTATAACCTCTGAATAATATAAAATGACCATACCAGAATACAATTAAAAAGTTTATCAACAATTTATTAATATTTTTCATTTTTCATCTGTGGTCCGTCGTAAGAAACAAAGAATACACATTATTATTTCTAGTAAGAATTTGGCGGGACCTTGATCTGTCATTTGTGATTTTAATTTAGATTCAAAAACTTGGTTATTAATCCCTATCTTGTGTAATATTGGTGATATTTTACGTGATGTATCTTCGCTAATGCGCATAACTGAAGTGTACTGTAAATAATGATTCGGAATATAATATAATAGTTACCAAAAATTCACCCTGGACAGTTTAAGTCGCCATTTTGTTGAAGCACCTAAACGTTTTAATTAATCATTTACGTCCAACTTGGCTGCACGATTTTAGATACCCTTGCCTTTCAAGACACGTTTTCGACGATCTTAGCACTAAGTTTTCTAGCGTTTTATTTTGAGAACAAAGATACTATGAAGTCACCGACCGACATGCGACAAACAATTCCCAAAGCAATCTCACGTAAGGACTATACAATCTTGCAGTTTTATTGCGCATATAAGTTACTGATGAGAGGATATTTTTCGTGTCCTCACTATATCTTACAGTCCTCCTTTTATTTGGTTGCAACTTGTTTATTCAAAACTATGCCAATACTTCTAAGAACGTTAAAATATATTGCAAATATTTATAGTTTATAAAAATATACTGGCTGACAAACATGGTTCTGTCTTATAAATTATTTGAGATAAAAAAATGTAATTTTCGTGAATGCTGAATGAATGAAATAATATTCATCACACACTAACATACATGCATAAATAAACATGAGTACACACATACACAAAACTAACATGTGAAAACTCATGTGAATAAAAGAATAATTATCTATGGTTTTGCTTATGGTTTTTTGAATACTTTATACTATTTCACAGAAACGCTAACTGAACCGACAAACTTTGTTCTGTCTTATACATGTTTTCTAGTGAATACTTGATGGTATTGAAAAGTGAGAGGATAAGGGCAGGAGAGTGAATAATGTAGAGTTATGAATATTAAAAAAAAAAAAAAAAAATCTTGTGAGTCCACCTTTACTACTTAGGGGTATGAAAAATAGATTACGACCGATTTTCAGACCTACCGAATATACATATTAAATTTCATAAAAATTCAAAGTCAAGCCGTTTCAGAGCAGTACGGCAACTAACATTGTGACACGAGAATTTCATATATAAGAAAAATAATAAGATGGTCTCTCTTTTGTTAAAACAACCGTGGGAGTTTTGATCGGATGATGGCTCAATTGGTAGTGCGTACGGACGTGACTTCAAATGCACCTGAAATAAGCCTCAGTTTTCGGTGACGGAAAACATCATGAAGAAACTATAACATGATGGTAGGGCTTTTTCCACGCCCGGTTTGCTACCACCTTCAAGGTAATAAAATCTGCCGCCAAATACCTATAAGTATGTCTCGACAGTAGCACTTCAGAACCAGCCCTTCTTCGGTCACATCGTCACTTGACATCAAGTGAGACTGCAGTCATATTGGTAAGTCTACAATCTATAAAAAAGAGCATACATTTTCTTCTACTATTCTAAAGAGGTTTTAGTTTGCATTAGGTTTTAGGAAGTTATCTCTGGAACTTGCAAATGTAACTATTTTTTCTTTTTTTACGTGGGGCAAGATTTTAGGTATTCTCTCCTTGATGGTATGTGGGACTCAAACCCGAATGACTCGCCGGTAATACCCACTCAAACCCCATTATATTCTTCTATGGCCTATTCGGCCGGGCAACATAATCTGTCTTCACATTGCATCTTTTCCTCACCAGGCGTAGGTCCCTAACAGATGCTACATTAGAAGCTAAGTTATTCCTGAGTCTTACAGTTTCATAAAGCGAACAAAATCTCCGAGAGAAACTAGTCTATAATAATTCGATGGAGAGAGATATCAACACATCTGAGACATTTTTCAAAATCATTAATCTATATTAATACTGGCTTTTACTTACTGGCGGGCACAGTTAATGATACTCAAATAATAAAAGTCAGCAACATACGTTACGCGCGTGTTGCTATTTCAAAAAAGCAGGCGTTTTGAGCACGTTATAAAAAACTGACTATTGTAAATTAATTTTAACATAAATGTTTTATATTATTACCAAAGAATAAATCCTATACTGAGCTCGGTTTAGCCGAGGGTCCAAGGGCGACAGGACATTCAGTCGCTGAGTTTTATGGGCCGCAAGACGACCGTCATAAATATAGTAACATACCTACTAACTTCTATACTACACCCAACTGGAAATACCATGTAGACAGTCAAGGCACTGTTATTTTCTTAAATAAAAATATACCCACTATTAACATTATCTAATAGACATGTATTCATTTTCCCGTAATAACAACGGCACTGTATAAACAGCTGTCGATTTCGCCAACCATAATAATTCATAGATAATCGACTATTTATGAGGTTTTAATATAAATTGATACGATTTACGTAAACGTTACAGACTATATTAAATAGCTGCGTGACCTAGACTATAAAATTCTGCCACCTTTACGTAATAATACCAACATCGTCCATTCAAACTTTCTCTAAGCGAGCTCCGTTTCTAAAACGGGTGTGTATATGTATACACTTATTCAATAGTAGTTTGTTAACCAAAAACGCGAGAGCACGCACCGTGAATAATGTGTGTTCCATTTTCGAACGTTTAAAAAGTGTTTTCAAAACCGACCATAGATAGTGTCACGACATCTTTTTATTTTACAAATTTTGTCGGCCAAAGTATTGTATACACGTGTATTATACGCATTGACATTAATTTTTGTTTTCCTTTTTCGTTATTATTATACGAAGTGAAGAAGAATGTGGTGGCTCGCGGTTCTGTTTGCGGCCTGGTTTTTCTTTTATTCGAAGAGACGCTTGAGTTATTTCTCTTCGAGGGGCGTGAGGACGCTGCCGCCGGTGCCGTTTTTGGGGAATCTGACAGCTGTCACTTTCGGAAGGGAGAATTTCGTCGAGGCAATCGCGGCAGGATATGAAACCTTCACGGATCAAAGGTATATAGTGTTATTTCATTATGTTCCATGTCGCTTATCTTGTTGTACTCATTGACAGTTGATTAACAATATCATTTATACGTTTTATTTTTTGTTATTTTACATTTTTTTTTTACTTTATTAAAATATATAATCACTTAATACATTATTGTGACGTCGTATTTAAAACAACAGTATGTTTAATCATGATATGGATGTAAAATTTTTAAGAAATCACACTTTTGAAAGAATTTTATTTAAACGCGAAATAAATTGTTATGACCTTTTGGCGGGTCCGTGGGTGTTATGAAATATTGGTGACATTTTGTGTGCAACGGTTTCATTATTGTATTGAATTGAAATGAATCCCAGTAATATGATAAAAGCCAATGTAACTCTGTCTGTTTGTGACGCGTTCAATTCTAAACCACTTAACCGATTTTAATAAAATTTGGTACAGTGATAGACTTGACTTTGGAAAATGACATAGGCTACCTTTTGTCGCGCGAAAAGGTATCAAGTATATAAAATAGGGTGTAATAATTTGTATAGAAGTTCGTTATTGACGAAGATAAAACAATGAAACTTTGTATTTAGGCAGTTGATAAGAAAAGAAGATAAATCTGTTCCAGCATTTTTGAAATTTTGACCTACGCGGGGATGTAATAGGAGATCAAAGTTTCTGTCTGTGTTATTAGCAAAAACGTATCCAAAAAAATGTGAATTGCTGCCCAAAGTAGCTATTCAAGTCGCGGGCAAATTGTAAAATAAGTACTCAGAGCATGATTCTTCAATTGCTACGAAATTTCCCCGGACAATTTTGACAAGAGAGTTGACATGCTGCTAAACTTTGCGTGAACCTTAAACAATTGCAAGATAGCTTACCATTCTACGTAAAATTTACATAACTATACAGAAATAGTTCGCCACTAAATAAAAAGAAAACAGAAGTTTTCTAATGCCCACCTGGCCCACCACCCTCAAGTTGAAAATCTGACACCAAATACTCATAGGTGTGTTCTGGCAGTTGCACTTGAGATCTAGTTCCTGCACTAGATTTAGCGTGTCCGCCATCTTGGTCACGTCGTTTAACAACAGGTAAAAAACGTATTTTATCATCACATTCGGTCGAAGGAGAAAACGTGAACGAAAACATAGGCACAACCTAGTATCAACTAGAAGCAGTATCAAAGCAGTCTCTACAGGAAAACAACATTGTTATCATGGGGTTTTTTAGTGAGTAATACTTATATATACGTTGAGTAATAGTAAGAGTTTGTTTGTTTGAACGCGGTGATCTTAGAAACTATAAGTCGCATTTCAAAAACTCTATTTGTATTTGTCAGAACAAATATTGACGTTATTAAGAGGAAACGCGGGCGAAGTTCCGTCCGTACAAACGTATTCCCCTTGCTTACCATCTGGATAATGAAACTAAACCGAATATTTTTATACCATATATACTATATCTCCCACCACTACGCCTCTATTTTTTTTCTCTCCATAAAATTTACTAAAATTGCCGCTACTCTCAGACGTCCAGCAAACAAATTTGACGAGTATAAAGATTAAAAGAAAAACATACAGGTGTGACCGAAATCCTTCTTATTTTTTTTTCCTGACAAAACTATAAAATCGGTGCGTTTTTGGAAGAGGAAAATAGGGAATACGATGCGTTGGTTTCTCGTATTTTACGTAGCTATAACCGGTCCAAGCTGCAGTTGCCCTTTCGCCCTGATTTCGGAGAGGTTGAGGGAGGCGAGCGTATGTGTATGTATACAGTCTATAAAGTGATGCGACGTAGTCGATAGTTTTATTACATCAATACTCTAGTGCTGTTTATCGATGTCGATAACTGGTAAAGCGTCGTCTTTAGTTAATGCCCTACAAATATTGGGAACATTTAAAATTACTGATTTTTGAATTTCGAGTGATTGTTACGTTTATTATTAGTTTTGATTTTAAAGTAACTATTTTTAGGTGGAAAGGAAATTCTTGTTTATGAATATTTTTTTTGTTTTTTAAAATTAAAATTATAAATAAACATCTACTCAATTTGCGTTACTTTTCTTTGCCTTACTGATAAAAAAAACGATCAACAGCACCATATTAACGTATTAATAAAACTGCAAACACTCAACAACGCAGATATCAACTGAGCGACTGAGAAACCCGCTAAAACGGGCGCAAACTATCACAATCTGTTCTCTCACACATCGGTAAGCTGGGTGGCGTGCACATAGCGACACCAATAGATGTTTGTAATACCTACATTGTAAATGCTTTCAGCCCGCGTTTCCTCTTATCAGCTTTAGGCTATTTAAACTCACACTACCTCCAATAGGAGCAGAATCGTAGCGAAAAAAGTTGCAAAAACGGTAAAAAATATTCTGTCTGTCTGTCTGAAAGTAGTAGTGTGTACGACTTCACGTCAAGGGATGTGAGCTCGAATCCACCTACAATGAGCTTGAGTTTTCGGTGAAGATAAACATAAGGAAACCATAGCATGGCGTTAGGGTTTTTTGTAATGCCCGCCTGGCTAGCAACCACACTCAAGTTGAAAATCTGCCGCCAAATACCAATAGTTGTGTTCTGGCAGCGGCACTTGAGAACTAGTTCCTCCACAGGTTTAACGTGTCTTCCAGCTTGGGCTGTATAGTAATTTAAGGTCATGTCATAAAAAAAAATATTAAACAAAAATATTGACATCGAGCAAACCGTGCACGGGTCGTGTAATTTACGTGTTGGTGTGCACGAGTGGTATGCGGTGTGATGATCGTGCGATGAGTCGAGATGTCCTATACGGCTCCTTGAACCTAGGCTCAAGCGTCTACGGAGTGAGGCCTCGGCGGCGAGGGCGGCGGTTACGCGGACGTGTGCACGGACGCGTGTGATTGGTGGATACGGCAGGGAGGAGCGCGTTTAATCTCGTTATTTTGTCGACGGAGTCAGTAAAACAGTAACGTGGCGCGAAGTGAAGTGTTTGGCGTTCGGATTGGGAGTGTAGCCAACTGCGTGTACTACCTTGAAGTTGGAATGCAAATCGGTCTTTTCGAAGAATTTCTTCGTAAGGTCTTTAATATATGCATATATGGTCGGAAGGTGGAAGGTCGGAAGGTAGGGTGAAGCTAGGATACCTATGCCCATGAATCTGTTTTGTATAACTTGTCTTTTGCGAAGTGTGAAGGAATACGGGGCAACTGTAAGTAAACATGGGACGAATGCATAATTCGTATATTTTGAGCTTATGTCTCACACAACCTACTTCCTTGAACGCTGTCGCGATACTGAGGTTTCAGTGTATCAATTGACACACAATTGCCACTTTCGGAGCGCATAAGCCGTATCCACTCATTTTCTTATATCAATGGTGGCGAGAGTTACAACGAATTATTAATGTTCGCGGCAATGACCGCGGAGAAAGCTATCGAAATTACAATGACGGAGTACAAGCGAGTATTATGACGCACCTTTAAAAAACACGCTGCAATCGGTGGCCATGACTCGTGCGTGACCTATATACCTGTTTTTATGCAATATTACCGCAGTAGGCAGTGTTGGTTTGCACACTCAATCGACGGGAATTCCAATCTATGCATAAAATAAAACGAAGATGAATATTTTGGGAATACTTTGTTAGAAAAGCCGAATTTTATTTGGATTATCCGTGCTGAAGTTCTGAAAAAATTTAACAGATTTAACTGAAATCTGACATGGCGATTACTAATATTAAATGTTAGTGTATAGGATATTTTTATCAATTAATACAATCAAGATGGTAGATTACAGTATGAAATGATAAATAATGTTTTTGAAGGTTTTTGCTATAATTTTCTCCTTTCGGTAACTAACAACTTACCTAAACATCTAAGTTATATATCGACATTCTTTTTTTTTTTTTTTTTTTTTCGACCTGACTTACGCTGTTAGCCCCTAGGGCTTTGACAGCTTCACCGGACTTTTGGAGGCGAGTGCTGAGGGCACTCAGCCCCGAGGCAGCAGGCACAAGGGTGCCAGGACGGCCGAACCTCGGCTAGGGCTGCTGCCGGTAAATGAAAAAGATTCATGATCCTGACTAACCAACAGGTTCTTTATTACTAAATTAGTGATACTAACTTCGACCTTATCAGGTAAGCAGCTCAAGGGCCGCGAGGGTAGTCCCTTACAGAACCGTGTACTTAACGTGTGAGTGTGCACGAATGGTATGCGGTGTGATGATGTAATCGCAGTGATGTAGAGTGTCACTGTATCGCGCGAGCAGAGTCACTCGAGGGCTCCTGTCCGGAGGATCGAACCTAGGCTCAGGCGTCTGCGGAAGGAGGCCGCGGCGGGTGTGCGGGAGCGAAATTATCCGCTCGGCCTCGGCGGCGAGGACGGCGGTTACGCGGACGTGTACGCGGACACGTGCGATTGGTGGAGACGGCAGGGAGAAGCGCGTTTAATCTCGTTATTTTATCGACGGCATCGGAGAAGCAGTTACGTGGCCGGCGAGCAAAGCCTTTGGCATGCGGATTGGAAGTGTAGCTAACTGCGTGTACTATTTTGGGGTTAGGATGAAGTTCGGCATTTGCAAAAAAATTCTTTGTAATGTCTTTAATATATGCATACATGGACGGAAGGTCCATGTCTCTATGGAGATCTACATTACGGACGTAAAACGGGGCTTGAACGGCTATGCGCATGAATCTGTTTTGCAATACTTGTAGTTTGCGAAGGGTGGTGCGTGAAGCGTGAGCAAATACGGGGCAACTGTAAGTAAGTATGGGACGGATGCATACTTTGTATATTGTGAGCTTATGTCTGAGAGCCATTTTGCTCTTAGAGGAGGTGAGATTGCGTAGCAGAACCATAGCCATGGAGGCTTTTTTCTGAACGTAATCTATATGTTTGTTGAAGGTTAGGCGCCTATCTAAAACTACACCAAGATATTTAGTTTCATTAGCCCAGGGGATATTGACGTCGAATAGGTGTAATGTCTTTTTTATATCTCTCCTCGCGTGAGGATCGAACATGATAGCCGCACTTTTTTCTGGGTTTATTCCTATGCGCCATTTGAGGCACCAGGACCCAAACATAGAGACGGCTCTTTGGACGCGGTGGTATACGTGAATCCTATTCCTGGCCGAGCTGAAGATGACTGTGTCGTCTGCGTAGGAGCCTACTGCGACGTCGGGGAATTCGGGGATATCGCTAACGAACAAGTTGAACAGGCAAGGCGCTAGGATGGAGCCTTGCGGGACTCCTGAGCGTATAGGGTGAGGCGAGGATAGGGCTCCGTCCGCTTTGTAGCAGAAGGAGCGGTCCGATAAATAAGCAAGAATTATGCGGACTAGTCTGTCCGGAACTTGAAAGAGGTTGAGTTTATAAATGAGGACTTCGTGCCAGACCTTATCGAAGGCTTTGGATATGTCGAAAAATACAGCAAGCGTGCGCCTAGGACGGCGTAGCTCCGTGAAATTGGAGAGAATATGCTCCGTGAGGCGGAGCACTTGGTGGGTACACGAGTGCTTCGGTCGGAAGCCGAATTGCTCGTATGGTAAGAGACATTTGTCTGAGACAAAGGCTTGTAGTCGGTTCAACAGAAGCCGCTCGTATATTTTACCTATAGTATTGAGGAGGCTTATTGGGCGGTAGCTTTCTGGATGGGCTGCCCTTTTCCCGGGCTTAAGGATACCTATTACCGTTGCCTTTTTCCAAGCGGCTGGAAAATGGCAGTGAGTTATGGCCGCATTGAAGATGCAGACCAGAAAGGCTATGAGTTTATCAGGAAGAAGTTTGAGCGTTTCGTTCCTGATTCCGTCGGGTCCGGGGGCTTTCCTTGGCTTAAGAGCTTTTATGATAGCGAGGACTTCGTCAGTTGTAACCGGCTCTAAGTTTTCGATTGGGAGGGTCGCTCTTATTGATTGAATTGTTCGATCGACCCTCCCGACGTGTTCGGGATCAATGATATGGTATTTATAGGGATTGGGAGAACACTGCTGTTCGAGAGTAGCAGCGAGATACTCTGCCTTGTCTATACTTTCGAAGGCGGGTGGATTGCCAGGGCCTCTATCTAATGGGGGCATCGCAGACGAATAGCTGCTCTTCTGTTTACGAACGAGGTCCCAAAAGGCGAGATGAGACGGTTTGATTTCCTCTAAGAGGCTGTGCCATCTTTGACCGCGTAGTTCAGAGATACGGGATTTAACTGATCTTTGTAGGTTACGTAGACGTACGCGATTTTCCTCCGTCGGATAAGAATCGTGAGCGCGAGTCGCGGCGTTTTTCTCCGTGATCAGTCTTCGAATGTCATCAGGGAGTATGAAACGGCGGTCGTTTGCCGACCTTACCTCTTTTGAGGTTTCCCTGATGGCATTCTGGAGGTGACCGACCAGGGAGTCAATTGCCACATCGGCATCGGTCACAGACTTTATCTCGTCGGGGATCCTATCTAAGTGAGGAGAGGAGAGATTATTTGAGAGATAGTGTCTGAGCTTTGAATAGTCAGCTACTTTGACTGAAGCGGGTGTGTAGTCACTCGGGTGGCCTAGTTGCAGAATTACTGGACGGTGGTCGGAATCTAGTTCATGTACGACTTCGATTTGCCGCACCTGAAGCGCGATCCCTTTTAAAATAGCTATGTCTAAAACTGAAGGGCGGCAGTTAGCTTGATAATGAGTTGGCTCTGAAGGAGCAATTACATCAAAGGTAAGCGCATTTTCTAGCCAGTATAGTGTCCTACCATTAGTGGTAGTACGCGGGTTGTTGTATTGAATGTGCCCGCTATTTAGATCGCCAGCCACTATAACAGAGTCACCGAGCGCGAAAAGCGTCTCCAGATCCGACTGAAGGAGAGTTTTGTTAGGTGAAAGGTATGCGGAAACAATAAGGATAGTGGGATGACCGGTCATGCCCACTCTGCACACCGACACTTCTAAGTTGGTGAGTTCGGGGGGATCTATTGGCATGCAATATAGTGACTTTCTATAGTATATGAGCGTGCCGCCGCCTCTTACACCGGTACGATCATTTCTTACTATCTTGTAGTTTGCAATCGCGGGATTACGAACGCTCGGTTTAAGAAGTGTCTCTTGTATGAGAAACACGTCTATTTGCCGCTCCTTAAGGAAGCTAGCGACTAAGTCTCTTTGGGGTTTTAAGTTACGTGCGTTAAAAAAGGATAAAGAAAGGCCACGGGGTCTAATTCTATCCTCCATTGCGAAAAACTAGTTACGGAGAAGCGCGAATGAGGCGTTGCATGGAGCGCGCGATGTCAGGGAAGGCCTTAATGGCCTTGAGGCGGTCGAAATCGCGACTTGAACTAATCATATCGTCAAACGCGATGAGGTCGTCGACAAGGTGTTCCTTGAGAAGGCCTGCGAGCCAATCGAGGCCTTGGAAGGCGGATGACGATGCGGATGCGGTGGAACTTGCGGGTTTAGCTTTCGCTGGTTGCGATTTGGCGGCCCACGCGTTAGATGGGGCTTGTGCGGATGTGTGCGCAGGAGTGACTCGCACAGGACCGGAAAGGCTCGGGAAGGCCTGGGTTGACATAAGCGGTGGAGGAGCGGGACGTGCTGCCGCGGTGTGCGATGACGGTGCTCGTTGAGGGACGCGAGCGTGTCTCGTGCGTGGGGCACGTTCACATCCGCGATAGTTCGCGGGGTGCCCGTCCTTACCGCAGTTGACGCAGCTCGGTGGATTCGGAGAGTCGCGGGTACGCGTACACTCCTTAGTGGAGTGGTTTTCTAAGCATTTTACGCAACGTGCATTGACGTAACAGTTACGTGCTGAGTGACCGTATGCCTGGCAATTGTGGCATTGTGTTGGAATATGTTTTTTTCGGGGGATTTCTACTGTGACGCCAGAGAGATCGCAGACTGAGCTTAACGAAAAGATTTCCTTACCTTCCCGAGTACGATCAAGGATTACTAGGACCATATCGTATTGTTTTTTCGTAATGGTGTGGTACATGCGGTGTACCTCTCGGACCGGAAAGTTTTGCGCTTTGATGGACGCGAATACCTCTTCGACAGGTATTTCCTTTGGTACGCGTCTTAGGACAACGCGCAGAAGGCGCTCTTCTTCTAATGTGTACGTGTAAAATTCATGTTTCTCTTCTCTAAGGAAGGTTGTGAGTTTTCTGTAATCATCTGTTGTAGGGACTTTGACCTGGATCCCGGAAGGGGTACTCCGGGCGTTAGTGTAATGAATTTTTAGCCGGTTTAGTTGACCGGAGACAACAGTCCATTTGGATTTGTCCTTGATCGTAATCGGGGGGGGTGGGCGTATTTTAGATTGCGATTGCGTAGTACCGATTGGAATTTTAGAGATTGCGGTCGTCGTAGGTGTCTGAGGGACACGAGAATTTTCGTCGCGTCTAGCTTTCACGGACGCGGTTTCTACTGTCTCGGGTGATAGCACCCTTTTGTTTTTAGGTTTGGCCCTACATACAAGCGTAAAGCCGGCCTCGGGATTAGTTTGGGCCTCAGGTTCGAGGTCCTGCATTTCAGTCTCATTTTCGGAGCTCGAGAGCGGCGAAAAAGAGTTGGCTATGGGTACCGGACACGGGGCGAACGAAATTAGCTCGTCGAAAGGACGAGGCGTGGATGTAGGAGCGGAGGAGGTTGACGGCGATGTGGGGCGTGATTCTGAAGTTGCGGATACAGTAGGCGTCTGCGAGGGACGAAGCACTGGTGACCGGGAACGGGAGCGCGAGCGCAGAGAAAGTGTTGGGGATGCTGGGCTGACACGCGTCGGCGCATTTATCGCGGCAGCGGGCATGCGCACGTGTTGTGCTTGTGGGAGTTGTGTGGCCAAAAATTCTTTTAGCAGGTCCGGGTGCTCTTTACCGATGAAAGCGCGGAGCCTACTATTTATTAAATCGATACGGCTGCTGGCCATTTTAGTGGCGGGTATGGAGCAGGGAAAGTTAAAAATGGGAGCCTATATAAAACCTCCCTGCCTGAGGGGCAGGGGGGCGCGATTAGCAAAACTTATATGAGCTATCCCGAGTTCGGCGAACTGACATTGAAGTACAAATGTGTTGCACGTGCAGTAATGGAAAGAAAAAAGAAAATATAATTAAAAATAAATTTTATAACCGGGGCCTGGCCTGTAAAAAAGATTTAAGGGTAATTAAGCTTTACCTTTGTTAACGGCCGGTGTCCGGCGTACTTACAGAGGCGGCAATTCAATCACAACACTATTTCACAGTAACCAAAACAATACACTGATTTCACATAATAAACTATGAGATTTTCACAATGTGGTATTTACACGGTAAACAAACAAAAGATTAAATTTAACAAGGAGTAATTATCGGTACCACGAACTGGATTATCGACAATAATAGAGGGATTATTGCCGATAACACTTCACAATGGTACAAAGAACAATAGCCGGCGTAGTAACGCGCAGAGATCGGTTTCGAGAACAATCAAGGAGCGCTCACAGACACGTCCGTTCACGACCGAGGTTGAAATCGAACTCCTATCGACATTCTATGGTATTGGAGCATGCATTAACCTAGCATGTTGGTAGGGTTCATTCTAACGCCCGCTTAGCTAGCTACTACTCCGAAGTTTAAAAACCTACCAGTAAACACCTATATGTGCATTCTGGCGTATTAGCGCTTAACCGAAATTACGGAAGTTAAATATATAAAATTTGGACTGTAATTCCATTTTGTTATATCGACGCTAACTAAGAAGCGAAATTTCGAAATTTAACCACTTAAAGGCCGTTCATCAAATACGTCACGCAAAATTTACCTTTTTACACCCCCTTCGCCCCCTTTGTGACATTTTCTGTGGCCCTTCTAGCAATATTATGTCACAAATTATAGAATCCCCTGTGCATGGCTATAAATAACAGTACACAAACTTCAATATTTCTAATTGATTATTGCTGATAAAACTTTAATAAGTTATTACATATCTTTTTTGTAAAAAAAAGTACGAAATTGTTTTATGAGCTGAGATCGTCACGTTTTCTTAGACCCTCCGCCCCCCGTGACACAATTTGTCACAGTAAGCGACACGCCCCTCCCCCCTTTTGTCAACGTGGTATTTAAAATCCCAGCTTTTATGAACTTCCTCATCGCACAACGAGCAAACGCATTACCCGAACTCATGTCACGGGCATTAGGGGCATGTGGTGACTCATCGGGTCTTAATCACCTAACACTACCTACTAAAACGCACCACGGCGACATTTCGAAGTCCAGTATTGCCAGAGACCAGGAACAGCTTTATCAATTCTTCTAGTCATAATAAGCAACACCCCTATAGTAAAATAGGGGATGAAATTCGTAATCGTGTAAATAAAACAGGACATATCTATAGATATATAAAAATGAATCTCTATTTCCCTTGGTCATCGCATCACGCGTGAACGGATGGAACAATTTCGCTAAATCTTTTTTGATCGTGTTAATTATTGTCAGGAACAGGCTCTATTAAAAGAAAAAATTAAGGAACTTGAGCGGTACATTAGAAAATCTATTTATATATATAAAAAAGAATAGCCGAAATGTATGTACGCACATAACTTTGGAACGACTGTACCAAAATAGATAATTCTTTTTAATTATATTCTTAACTAATGATTTCTTAGGTTTATGCGAATATTATTCATTGAAATAAAACTAATTTAATCGGATTTTATCGCGGTTATTTATTAAATTTTGATCCCGACGTTTCGAAAGCTTTTCAGCCTTCGGGTCCGCCCCGTGACCACGAAGGCTGAAAAGCTTTCGAAACGTCGGGATCAAAATTTAATAAATAACCGCGATAAAATCCGATTAAATTAGTTTTATTTCAATATATTCTTAACTGTCAGGAAAAGGTTTGACGAAGTTTACCCGGTCAGCTAGTTATAGATGAAATTATATGTAATGGTTTAATAACTATTTCCAGGTATTTCGGTCTTTACCAGTATTTGGTGCCCACACTGGTGCCCCGTGACCCTGAGCTGATACGTCAGATAATGGTGCGCGATTTCCACGCGTTCGCCGACAGAGGAGTCCACATTGGATCCGATTGTGATCCCCTGTTTGGACGAAATCTGATTATGCTTACCGGTTAGTATGCATTTTATTTTCATTAATTATAATTTTATTTTTAAACCGATTTCAGCTAAGTGGTAGTGTGTGTGTTCGAATCCATCTACAATGAGTTTGAGGTTTCGGTGAAGGAAAACATCGTGAGGAAACCATAACATGGTGGTAGAGCTTTTTCTAATGCCCGCCTGGCTAGCAAGCACCTTCCAGCAGAAAATCTGTGAATGAATACCAATAGGTGTGTTCTGGCATTTGCACTTGAGAGCCACTTCCTCCACCGGTTTAGCGTGTCTAACAACTTGGGCCTTATCGTCACTTAAGATCAGGTGAGATTATGTCCATAACTTTAAAACTTGACTATAAAAATAATGTAATAAACTTATTTACAAAATTATCAAAACATATTTCTTTTTATTGTTACCGCTTAGCGTCAATAAGGGCAGAGATTAGAAAAATAAACACTTGGAGAATGTCCATCTACCTACAGAGTTTTTTGGTATATATATTTCTAATATGTAACTAATATTTTCAGTATAAATATACTAACGATTGAAACGCCATACTGTTTTATAAGAAAATGATAGAGCATACTTTTTTATTCCTTTGGCATAATCGGTGGTCACGATGGTATACTTCTCCAGTCGGAATCAATCGAATTACAATTCATAATCTTTGGTCATAATGTTGTACTTCTCCAGTCAGAATCAATCGAATTACAATCCATAATCTTTGGTCATAATGTTGTACTTCTCCAGTCGGAATCAATCGAATTACAATCCATAATCTTTGGTCATAATGTTGTACTTCTCCAGTCGGAATCAATCGAATTACAATCCATAATCTTTGGTCATAATGTTGTACTTCTCCAGTCGGAATCAATCGAATTACAATCCATAATCTTTGGTCATAATGTTGTACTTCTCCAGTCGGAATCAATCGAATTACAATCCATAATCTTTGGTCATAATGTTGTACTTCTCCAGTCGGAATCAATCGAATTACAATTCATAATCTTTGGTCATAATGTTGTACTTCTCCAGCCGGAATCAATCGAATTACAATTCATAATCTTTGGTCATAATGTTGTACTTCTCCAGTCGGAATCAATCGAATTACAATTCATAATCTTTGGTCATAATGTTGTACTTCTCCAGTCGGAATCAATCGAATTACAATCCATAATCTTCGGTCACGATGTTATACTTCTCCAGTCGGAATTATACGAGTTAGAATCCATATAAAAACTAGGACCCATTTAAGGTTCAAGCTGGCGCTCGATGCGAGTTTCTCTCTCGCCAGCGTTCAGTGGTGCTCGGTGCCGCCGCATGGCGCCGCTGATGGCAGACACAGCTCGTGCCATCGCCCTACAGCTGAAGAACGTCATTACTCACAAACAGCTTATCGACATTAACACTGTAAGTACACTGAGAAGCCTCTACAGTATACCTATCTATATTAATGATATTGTAAAGCGGGAAAAATTTGTTTGAACATGTTAATCTTAGGAACTACCAGTGGGATTTTAAAAGTTTTGTTGCATTTGATAGAAAAATCTTTGAGGATTGCTTTAAGCTTTATAAGATCAATCTATTACCAATAGGAGCAAATTAGTGTTGAAAAAGTTACAAAAATGTTTTTTTTTTTTAATAAACAGTGTGTACTGAAATCTAAGCTTCATATTGTCTGTTGTTTTCTTCTATAATCAAGTATGTTAAAGTTTCTAAGCTTAACTTTTTTTTTAATTTCGTTAAATTTTAAATTAATATCAAAATAATATTTACATATCTTTTTTAAGGTATCCACCTTCTGGTTATTATTTATTCCAAGTATTTTAAAGAATCTATATAACTTTTAATAAATAAAAATATCAATGGTGCATATATAGTTGTAAAAATATACATACAAATGTAAATATGTTCATACATATTCAATGTAATATTAGTTTGGTAAATATTTATTAACTTTCTAAGACAAAATTTGAGAAACGTAATTTAAAATTCACGCTCCGTTTTAAAGAACCAAGTTTTATAATATCTTAATTCGCAAGTCAGCATGGCTTTTGCTGTTTAATGCAAATCTTCATTTTAACCTAAGACCAGCAGATTGCACGAATAGTTAGTAAATTGGTGCTACTAACCACAGTACTGCAGTGCAATTTTAATATATATGGTTAGAGATTTAATGTATTTGCTTACAAATAACGCGGGATAGATTTTGAAACACTTTTTGGTGAAGGGTGTCCCATATGCATTTATTCATTCGTTCGTTCTTCGATTAGATCGGTCATTCGTTGCTTCATTTATTTTCTACTTTTTCTTATTCGGTAGTAATTTAGTTATATTCGATTACGCCAATATCACGTAGAAATATGTTCACATATAGGAGGTTTGTGCTTCAACGAGACGGTTTCTCATTTTTGCATATTGGTAGGGCTTTTACAAATGCTCAACCGGCTAGCTAAGGTGTTCAACATCTTGGATCGTACTGCCACTTAACATCAGTCAAGATTGTAACTATAACGAAAAAACTATATAGACTATAAAAAAATAAACTGTGCATGCATTTCACACGCGATAGGCCACACATATTAACAGACGTACAATGCTCATAACCTGTAAGACACGTACAGTGCCATCTGTCTCATTCTCTCGCACGTTATATCCTATAGATGTATTCGTGGTTTTTTACTGTCGCTTAGTCGCTGACTATATTTCTATGCGATATTCTGATGCATATAATTGTTATTTTGAATTTTTCTTTGAAATCATGTGTCATATCAACACCTTCTTGACAACTTCCGGTAATGTTAATTTTAAAATTGTTAAATCCATATTCGAAAATATTGATCAATTGTTTTAAACTATATTGTGACTTGAATTAAATACTTAATGCATTTTAATGACGAAAAATGGTCAATTAGTTAATACTGTTGATCGCTTGATTTTAGTATAAAATGCGGTTGTTATACTGTGTCAAGCTCAGTTCTTTGATACCTTATGTAGAGCTAACATCTCTAGTTAAAGTAATAAAGTGCAAATTTGTAATTCTGGTGCGCTACTTACTGTGATGGATTTTTCCTGCAACATAAACCTTGACCGACGAGTTCGTGAAGCCACGCCGATATACATATATATATAATAATGCGATGTACAATTAACTGTCTCCAGATTACAATGGCGTACGTGAATGACGTCATAGCATCCTGTGCCTTCGGTTTCGCTGTTAACTCATTAGAGGATCCCTCCAACTGCATATTCAAACTGGGTAAGAAAGCGATCGTCCAAGATACAACGCAGGTCATGAAGTTCTTCGGCTATGAGAATATGAAATCTGTGATGAAGGTAAAATATGGTACATTCGATGCATTCATTGTTAATCTATGTGTATGTAAAGTGATGATAGCTCAGTTGGTAATGTGTACAATGAGCTTGAGCTTTCGGTGAAGGAAAATATCGTGAAGGAACCATAGCATGGTGGCAGGGCTTTTTCTGATACCCGCCTGGATAGAAACTACTCTCAAGTTGAAAATCTGCTGCCAATACCATTAGCTGTGTTCCGGCAGTTGCACTTGAGAGTCAGTTCTTGCATTAGGCTTAGTGTGTCCATCATCTTTTATTAAGGAAGCTACAGTTCACATTGTTTTTTTTTACCTTCCCTACAGTTATTTTTCTAGCAAAAAGGCCTCCTATAAAGACTTCAATTTTTATAGCATGATAACACGATTTAAGCGATGATAGCTCAGTGGTAGTGTGCACGACTTCGCGTCAAGGGACGTGGGTTCGAATCCGAGCACCTACAATGAGCTTGAGCTTTCGGTGAGGGAAAACATCGTGAGGAAACCATAGCATGGTGGTAGGGCTTTTTCTAATACCCGCCTGGGTAGCTACCACCCTCAAGTTGTAAACCTGCCGCCAAATACCGAAAATGTTCCGGCAGCAGCACTTGAGAGCCAGTTCCTCCACAGGTTTAGCGTGTCTACCAACTTGGGCCATATCGTCACTTAAGATCAGGTGAGATTATGGCCATATCGCTAAACCTTAAGTATAAAAAAAAAAACACGATTTCTTCAAAGTTAAAATTACAGTCACCAGTAATTTTCATCATCGATTTCAGTTGCTGAATGTTAAAATTATATCGACAAACGACGCGAAACAATTTTCTCAACTCTTCAAATCGGCTTTGAAAGCTCGAAGAGATAATCTGGTGAAGCCCAGGCCAGACTTCATTCAAATACTAGTAGACGCCGCCCAAGGTATGTATTTTTGTGGAAA
The DNA here is from genome assembly GCA_039707435.1 of Actias luna. Classification (NCBI taxonomy): domain Eukaryota; kingdom Metazoa; phylum Arthropoda; class Insecta; order Lepidoptera; family Saturniidae; genus Actias; species Actias luna. The sequence goes on along the minus strand of JAZHAC010000003.1, from coordinate 15,495,496 downwards.
ATTAACCAGATTGTGGCATCTTCATCGCCACTTTTGCTACTGAAATATGTATATATATATATTAATAAGTGAAGCAAAAACTTTGTACCCCTTTTTACGAAAATTGCGCGGACGGAGGACTATGAAATTTCGCACACTTATACTTTATATAGAGAAGGAGTGCAGAATCTTAATATATTATTGAAATTATGCATATAAAATACATTAAATCAATAAAAAAACGTTACACACACTACCATGTATTTGACACACACGCGCATATATACTCTTTTGTTTATCGTTAAAGTCTGTGGTCTGAAGCGATGATAGCTCAGTGGTAGTGTGTACGACTTCGCGTCAAAGGACGTGTGTTCAAGTCCACCTACACTGAGCTTAAGTTTTTGGTGAAGGAGAACATCGTGAGGATACCAAGCATGGTGGTAGCACTTTTTCTGATGCCCACCTGGCTAGCTACCACCCTCAAGTTGAAATCAGCCGCCAAATTTTTTTTATTTATATTTATGGTTTAGCGTTATGTCCATAATCTCATCTGATCTTAAGTGACGATACGGCCCAAGTTGGTAGATACGCTAAACCTGTGCAGGAACTGGCTCTCAAGTGCAGCTGCCGGAACACACCTATTGGTATTTGGCGGCAGGTTTACAACTTGAGGGTGGTAGCTACCCAGGCGGGCATTAAAAAATGCCCTACCACCATGCTATGATTTCCTCACGATGTTTTCCATCACCGAAAGCTCAAGCTCATTGTAGGTGCTTGGATTCGAACTCACGTCCCTTGACGCGAAATCATACACACTACCACTGAGCTATCATCGCTTCCAATACCAATAGGTGTGTTGCGATAGGAGAAGCGTGTCCACTTTCTTGGTCCACATCGTCACTTAACAGCAGGTGAGATTGTGGGCATAAAACACTAATCACTGAACCCCACTAGTTTTAAAGTAATGTTATGTTGGTACTTACAGGCAAGGCGAAGGGATATACTGGTGACAACAATAACAACGCATCCGAGGGTAAGAAGATACTTGTAACTATATTGATAATATACAGCGGAAAAGTTTGTTTAAACGCGCTAATCTTAAGAACTACCAGTCAAATTTCAAATATGAATTTTTATATAACCTCATTTTTCTGTTTAGTTTATTTAATAACAATTAAACCACATCGAAACTCCCCGCAGTCTTAGACAGTTCAAGCTCTTTTAGTAGGTTATAGAGAGATTTAGCTGGTAAACCTCTTGCTGCCGTTTCGATCCCGTATAAATACTACGTAGCCATTCTTGTTCACGTCATTTAGTAGCGTGTAGTGCTTATTTTACCTTTGACGTTTGTTTATGGTTGGATGTCAGCCCAATAAAGTATTCTATTGTGTGGCAACCCAAAGGACAAAGCTTTTTCTTTCTTCCTGTGCCTGATGACCAACGCCGATACACGTATCTATTTTATGTTGTCTTCAATAAACAGAGTTACGGTCATACGCGGTTTTATTTATAAAGCCTTAACAATGGTCTTACCTCTATTCGCAGTAACAATTTCCAGGATTCACAGACGAATATGTAGAATCACAGCCCAATAAAGTATTTTATTGTGTGGCAACCCATACAAAGCATCCTTTTTTCTTTCTTCCTATTCCTGATGACCAACGCCGATACACGTATCTATTTTATGTTTTCTTCAATAAACAGAGTTACGGCCATACGCGGTTTTATTTATAAAGCCCTAACAATGGTCTTACCTCTATTCGCAGTAATAATTTCCAGGATTCACAGACGAATGTGTAGAATCACAGCCCAATAAAGTATTTTATTGTGTGGCAACCCATACAAAGCATCCTCTTTATTTCTTCCTGTTCCTGATGACCAACGCCGATATACGTATCTATTTTATGTTGTCTTCAATAAACAGAGTTACGGCCATACGCGGTTTTATTTTTAAAGCCCTAACAATGATCTTACCTCTATTCGCAGTAATAATTTCTAGGATTCACAGACGAATGTGTAGAATCACAGCCCAATAAAGTATTTTATTGTGTGGCAACCCATACAAAGCACCCTTTTTCTTTCTTCCTATTCCTGATGACCAACGCCGATACACGTATCTATTTAATGTTGTCTTCAATAAACAGAGTTACGACCATACGCGGTTTTATTTTTAAAGCCCTAACAATGGTCTTACCTCTATTCGCAGTAATAATTTCCAGGATTCACAGACGAATGTGTAGAATCACAGCCCAATAAAGTATTTTATTGTGTGGCAACCCATACAAAGCATCCTTTTTGTTTCTTCCTATTCCTGATGACCAACGCCGATACACGTATCTATTTAATGTTGTCTTCAATAAACAGAGTTACGACCATACGCGGTTTTATTTTTAAAGCCCTAACAATGGTCTTACCTCTATTCGCAGTAATAATTTCCAGGATTCACAGACGAATATGTAGAATCACAGCCCAATAAAGTATTTTATTGTGTGGCAACCCATACAAAGTATCCTTTTTTCATTCTTCCTATTCCTGATGACCAACGCCGATATACGTATTTATTTTATGTTGTCTTCAATAAACAGAGTTACGGCCATACGCGGTTTTATTTATAAAGCCCTAACAATGGTCTTACCTCTATTCGCAGTAATAATTTCCAGGATTCACAGACGAATGTGTAGAATCACAACCCAATAAAGTATTTTATTGTGTGGCAACCCATACAAAGCACCCTTTTTCTTTCTTCCTATTCCTGATGACCAACGCCGATACACGTATCTATTTTATGTTGTCTTCAATAAACAGAGTTACGGCCATACGCGGTTTTATTTATAAAGCCTTAACAATGGTCTTACCTCTATTGGTAGTAATAATTTCCAGGATTCACAGACGATGATCTCGTTGCCCAGGCGGTGTTGTTTTACATAGCCGGTTACGACACTACTGCGAACCTGATAAACTACTTCCTCTACGAGATGGCAGCTAACCCTCACGTCCAAGATAAACTGTTTGATGAACTCGAGAGGTTACCGGAAGACGATGATATCGAAGACTTATATGAAACGGTCCAAGGCCTGGAGTATTTGGATATGTGTGTTTGCGGTTAGTAATGCAACATCATAATTAGGTTTTTTTTTTTTTTTTGTAATAATAACTACGGAAGCTTTGACCATATCTGTGTGGTTCGCTTTTTATACTATGTAAGTTTGCCTAATTTTTTCTCGACTTTTGCAAGTAGAAAAATATTTGGTTATTCTTTTGTAATTTTAAATGAATCTCAGTTCTTATAATGGATACATGAAAAAAGGTTATACAACTTTACAATTTTCAGTAACCAATTTACAAACATTACGTTACAGTAGGCGTTCGTTTACTGGTCGAAATTCACACTTAATCATTATTGAAGATTTTAAAGTATTTCTTATAAAGAAAGAAAGTTTTATTTATCCAACACACAGCAAATGATATTTAAAGTAAATAAACTAAAAATAAAAAATTATACAAACCAAACAACAGAACAGTACAATAAAGACGGTAGATAAAATTGTTTCTAAATTCTTTTTTTTTACTGACCGAAAAAGCGTGGAGTGCTTCCTATCAGATACGTTGAATATTTTATTTCCAGAAGTTTATAAAAGTAGAGTTATTACAAAAATATAAATTCAAAGCTTTTTTCGTGCGTAAAATTAAACACTAAAACCACCATAGTACCGGATATACAAAATTGGCCAAATGTTTGCTTAGGATGTGAATTAGTTTGGTTGACGCGGTGATTGCACGCACGGACCCGCGTGTCCCGGGAAGGCGACAGACGGCCCTGGGGTTTTAGTGGGTATTCCCGGCTTAGCGCTAAGTGACTCCCACGTACCCCTCTCACCCCCCCCCGGGCTGGGAGGGGATGCATAGATACGTTTTCCCACGATAAAAAAAAATTTAGTAATATTTTGTAGAGGTGCTACGACTATGGCCATTGGTCGGTTCGTCGGATCGAAGATCTATAGCGAGTTACGACTTCGGCCCGACGCATCCGAGCAGCAAACACAGGCTCGTGGTAAGTTCTACAGTTTTTTTTATTTTTATTAATATACGTTAATACGTTTTTGGACACAATCTCACCTGGTGTTAAATGAGAATGTGGCTCAAAATGATGGACACGCTAAGCGTAGTAGAGAGACTGGTTCTCAAGCGCAACTTCCGGAACACACCTATAGGTATTTGGCCGTAGATTTTCAATTTCAGGTTCGTAGCTAGCCGGGCGGGCTCAAACACAATGCCTTACCACCATCTCATACATAGAAAATGTTTGAGGGAAATTTACGTTCATATTAAACTACCCGGAAAACTTTGTACCGCCTCAATATCGTATTGTATTAACTTTTAACTAAATGATATCTATATATATATATAAATGAATCTCTATTTGCCTTGGTCATCGTATCACGCGTGAACGGATGGAACAATTTCGCTAATTCTTCTTTTGTTATGTTAATTATTGTCAGGGGAGGTTCTTATGAAAGAAAAAATTAAGAAAATTGAACGAAACATTAATTTTACATAACTGTCAGTTGTCATTGAACATTCCAATGATAAGTACTATGCTTTTGAATAATATTTTTTCTATTAATTATACCAATTTTAATTCAATATTCATAGTTAAGACAGGACAACGTGTGCCGGTTCACTTAGTATGATATATTTATGTAGTAAAATGAATGCTAGCAATTTATTCTACTTTTCTAACAGAAGACGATTCCAAAAACAAGATCAATAATATCGGAACATCCGTTGTTGAGTTTTTATATGGTGTCAATAGCCCGACTTTGTTTTATGGTATACAGATTTATTTATATAGGGTTCAGTATCATTATTGTTTTAATTTAAATAATAGCCAATTTAAAATCAAATTAAAAAGCAGCGTGCAATTTAAATAAGTTGATCATAGCGTGCACTCAGACAGACTGCAGTTAGAAATATAATAATAAAATCCAATGTGCACGCCTCACGATCTCTTTTACGTATTTAATAACAATTAAACTACAACGAATCAGACCGTGAAAAGTAATAGGGTTCTATTCCTAATCATACTGAAGCGTAAGAAAACAAAACGACTCGATTAGTTAAAGTATTTCGGTCGTTATCGTGATAACATACAGGATCCGCACATACAGACACACGGACGCCCGAGACTGAACTTTTTTAAACAGTTTTTTAACTAGTAGTTTAAATAACAAAAATGGCATCAATGATGAATATCGTGAGGGTTAAAAAAAGTGTTTTTTCTTGATATGTGTTGATCATAAATAGAACTATTTTAATTGAAATAAAACTAATTTAAACGGATTTTATCGCGGGTATTTATTGATTTTGAACCCGACGTTCGGGTTCGATCCGCCCCGTGACCACGAAGGCTGAAAAGCTTTCGAAACGTCGGGATCAAAATCAATAGATAACCGCGATAAAATCCGTTTAAAATAGTTATATTTCAATGAATAATATTCGCGTAAACATAAGAAATCATTATAGAAATATTATAAGTTTAAAAAATCAGTTGTTTCGCGTGAATTGACAGTAGTACCCACCTCAACGCTTCGCTTATGAGGCGTGCAAAAATAAGAAAAATTGAAAAGTGATGTTGAAAAAACAGCACGAGTAGCTATACACAGCGATACACCTTAATAGTACATGTCAGTCTGGATTTAGGATAAGTGGGCTTATAACTGTTAAGGGTGTAAGGGTTTGGGCTTACTGAATAAGTAGAACAAGATTTGTATATTGTTTAATACCGTTTTGAATGTACGATAAATATTGTATACGGATAGATGTGATGAAACGGTCGTTTCCACCAAGTGCTTGATGGTCATTTTACTTTGCTAGTTCAGTGGTAGTGTGCAGGATCGCCGCGTCATTAGATGTGAATTCGAATCCAACCTACAATGAGCTTGAGGTTTCGTTGAAGGAAAACATTCTGAGGAAACCATAGCATGGTGGTAGGGCTTTTTCTAATGCCCGCCTGGTTAGCAACCACCTTTAAGTTGAAAATCTGCCGCCAAATACTATTAGGTGTGTTCCAGCAGTTGCACTTGAGAGCTAATCTCTCCAATAAAAACCGGCAATGCATCTACGATTCTACTGGAGTTGTGGGTGTCTATGGATGGCGGTGATCACTTGCCATCAAGTGACACGCAAGCTCGCTTGCCCCTTATTCCACATATACATTATTTATCTATATTAATATTAAAAAGCGGATACAATATTTAGTTGCACGCGAACGAATAACAATTTTTTGTTATAAATACAATTATCCGTACAACCGTCATTTAGTTCAATATACTGACAATGTTATAATTATTGCCCACTAATTTTCTAAACCTAGGGCTTATTTTCCAGGCTCCAGCAGGCATCCACGTCTGGATTCCGATATACTCGATTCACAGAGACGAGAAGTACTGGCCGGAGCCGAACAAATGTATTCCGGAGCGATTCGCTGCTGATAAAAAGGGCGATATAATTCCTTACACTTATATACCTTTCGGAACAGGACCTAGGCATTGTATAGGTAAGTTTTTTTTTCTATATATATTTCATTACAATTTTACTTGATGATAAATTATACCTTGATCAAAGATAATAAGATTCCAAATGATTGCCTTTTAAGTAACCCCTACTAACATTATAAATGTGAATGTAAGTTTGTCTGTTACGCTTTCACGCGAAGACTACTTAACCGATCATCGTGAAAGTTTGTACACATATCCTTGGAGGTAACAAGTAACATAGGACACTTTTTATTAAAAAAAATATTATTATTATTTACGAAAGATAAAAAACTACAAGGTATCAATGCGAGCGAAGCCGCTGGTAAAAGCTAGTAAAATATAATTCTTCTCTAATTACGTATCGTTCAAAAACAAATCTAATATCATCACTAATAGAAATAACTAAATATTCTTCAGATTGGTAAATTCTGATTGTACAGTCGAACCTCGTTAAATCGAACCTCGATAAGTTGAAAACTTCCAAATCTCGAAAAAATGTTTTGTTATTTCCATTCAAACCTCTATAAGTCACAAATTTCTACAACTCGGATTTTTGCCGTCTCCATTGATGTTCGACTTATCGAGGTTCTACTGTATTTAGTGTATTATGACTGAAATGTGATAAGAATTTGCTTTAAAATAAATGTTTAATAATTTAGGATGTTTGCAGTCGTATTTTTGAACACTTTACAAGTTTAGCGATACGGTTTCAATCCTTCCTAATGTTAAGTGACGACGTGGCCCAAGACGGTGGACAGGCTAAGCCTGGTGGTGCTGCTGGTTTTTAAGTGCGATTGCCTGAACACACTTATAGGTATTTGGTGGCAGGTTTTAAATTTGATGGTAAGCGGTAGCTAGCTATCTCATCGCGATGTTTTTCTTCACCAACTTTTTTTTATATACTTAAGGTTTAGCGTTATGGCTATAATCTCACCTGATCTTAAGTGACGATACGGCCCAAGTTGGCATAGACACGCTAAACCTGTGGAGGAACTGACTCTCAAGTGCAGCTGCCGGAACACACCTATTGGTATTTGGCGGCAGGTTTACAACTTGAGGGTGGTAGCTACGCAGGCGGGCATTAGAAAAAGCCTTACCACCATGCTATGGTTTCCTCACGATGTTTTCCTTCACCGAAAGCTCAAGCTCATTGTAGGTGCTTGGATTCGAACTCACGTCCCTTGACGCGAAGTCGTACACACTACCATTGAGTTATCATCGCCAATTCAGAGTCATGAGCCATCATTGTTTTGAAAATTGCAAAACCTATATTAGTGTGAGCAGAGATGCGCCTAAAAGCAAATATTTGATATTATTGGTGACCAGTTTTGTCCGCGACTCCGTTCGCGTGGAATTTTATTTTTATGTAATAACGGGCAACCGAGCAAGCGTGTCACCTGATGGTAAGTGATCACACACCACAAACATACACAACACCAGGGGAATTATTTGTGAATTTGCAATCGCAATTGTATTGGTAGGGCTTTTTCTGATGCCCGCCTGGCTTACCACCACCCTCAAGTTGAAAATCTGCCGCCAAATACCAATAGATTTGTTGCGGCAGTTGCACTTGAGAGCCAGTCCCTCCAAACGTTTAGCGTGTCCACCAACTTGGGCCGTATCGTCACTTAAGATCAGGTGAGATTATGGCGATAACGCTAAGCCTTAACTATAAAGAAAAGTGCGTTGCGGGCCTTTATAAGAGGGACTGGCTCTCAAGTGCCGCTGCCGGAACACATCTATAGGTATTTGGTAGCAAATTTTCAACTTGAGAGTGGTAGCTAACCAGGCCTTCATCAAAAAAACCCTTATCGCCATGCTACGGTTTTTTCATGATGATTTTCCTTCACCGAAATCTCAAGGTCATTGCAGGTGGTTGAAGTTATATAGCCTATGTCACTCAGGGCTAATGCAGCATTCTAATGGTTGAATGAGTTTTTGAAATCGGTCCAGTAGTGCGTGAGTTTGTTTGTTACAAACGAAAATGAAAATCATTGCGCTTTACAATATCAGTATACATGATGAAACGAGTCTGTTCGACAGGATCTCGTTTCGCAATACTCACCGCTAAGGTGTTCCTGGTGAGGTTTCTTAGAGCGCACCGGACGCGCCTCCCGCCCGCCCGCGGCGCCGCCCGCCTATCGCCGAGGGCCTTCATCCTCCGCCCCGCCGACGGCTACCATCTGATCGTCGAACCTCGATGTTAACTATCAAATAAATAACACACATTACGCACTGTATTCTCTATTTTTATTATGTGAAACCTGGGTAAACTTGATTGTTGCCGTGGCGACGCAACGCCACGCTATATGTTACGCTATTTTGAAGCGATGATAGCTCAGTGGCAGTGTGCACGACTTCGCGTCAAGGGACGTGGGTTCGAACCCAAGCACCTACAATGAGCTTGAGCTTTCGGTGAAGGAAAACACCGTGAGGAAACCATAGCATGGTGGTAGGGCTTTTTCTAATGCCCGCCTGGGTAGCTACCACCCTCAAGTTGTGAACCTGCCGCCAAATACCAATAGGTGTGTTCCGGCAGCAGCACTTGAGAGCTAGTTCCTCCACAGGTTTAGCGTGTCTACCAACTTGGGCCGTATCGTCACTTAAGATCAGGTGAAATTATGGCCATAACGCTAAACCTTAAGAATAAAAAAAAAAAAAAAAAAAATTTTTTCATTATGCCATATTCATTACTTGTCAAAAACTATGGTTCTATGCATATTACTCGTACAAAATAATTTCTATGTTTCACATCTATCTACCAGGCGTCCCACGACGTCTCATTTTTGTGCTCTATAAGTATAGCGCTACGACTGGCTATCAAGTGCAACTGCCGGAACACACCTATAAGAATTTGGCGGTAGATTTTTACTCTCAGGGTGATAACTAGTCAGGTGGGCTTTAGAAAAAGCCCTCCCACCAAGCTACGGTTTCATCATGATATTTTCCTCCACCCAAAGCTAAGGCTCTCCGCTGAGATTCAAACTCGCGTTCATTAACGCGGCGTCGGTACACACTACGAACCGAGCTATCATTACCTTAATAATATAATTACCGTCAACAATATTTCAAAACTAAATGAACGTTACATACAAATACCATTGTGTATATAACATATAATGTTAATGGACACGACTGTGACTTTTAGCTGATTAGCATTGCTATTAAATGGATGTTTTTTTTTTTCTTTATTTGAAGTTATAAAATTCACAGACATTTAGAAAGATCCGGCATAGGAGCAATAATACACAAATTATTATCCCCAACAGGATTTCAACCCACATCACTCAGCACGGCAGCAGTGGCGAGGCGACTGCTGAACTAGGCTAATCGTACACCCATTATGGGCAATATGGATCCACTGGGTCTTCGCATGGTCGTAGGACTTTTCCCAATGCCCATCTGACTAGCTACCACTCTGAAGTTGAAAATCTGCCGCCAAATACCAATAGGTGTGTTCCGGCAGCTGCACTTGAGAGCCAGTTCCTCCACAGGTTTAGAGTGTCCACCAACTTACCCTAAACCATAACGCTAAACGACAAAAAACTCGCGCTGATGGGTCATCTTAGGTTTGTCGATATTCAAAATAGTGACGTCACTGTGACGTGTCCGCCGCGACCGTCACAACCATGGTCTTTATGTGAAAAGCTTGGTGTGGAACCTTTTTTTTTATATATACTTAAGGTTTAGCGATATGGCCATAATCTCACCTAATCTTATGTGACGATACGGCCCAAGTTGGTAGACACGCTAAACCTGTGGAGGAACTGGCTCTCAAGTGCAGCTGCCGGAACACACTTATTTGGTATTTGGCGTCAGGTTTACAACTTCAGGGTGGTAGCTAGCCAGACGGGCATTACAAAAAGCCCTACCACCATGCTATGGTTTCCTCACGATGTTTTCCTTCACCGAAAGCTCAAGCTCATTGTAGGTGCTTGGATTCGAACTCACGTCCCTTGACGTGAAGTCGTACACACTACCACTGAGCTATCATCGCTTCCTTAAACAAAACGTTACAAAAGTGAATCAAAATCAATTTGCTACCTTACCCTTATTGCGTATTCATGCCCGTTTATGACACGACGTCGGCGAAGCGGTGTTACCAGTTCATACAAGGCGCGTATAAATAACTTTCCCTTTAGAGTAATCTCACTTTGGAAGTTACACACTTCAAAACGTTGATAGCTACAATCTACAATGTGCTTGAGCTTTCGGTGAAGGAAAATGATGAGATGAAACATTAGCATAGCGGTGAGGCTTTTTCCAATGCCCGCCTTGTTGGCTAACAAGCCATTTTGAAAATCTGCCGCCAAATACCTTCAGGTGTGTTCCGGCAGTTGCACTTGAGAGCCGGTGCCTCCACTAGGCTTAGCGCGTCCACCGTCTTGAGTCACAACGTCACTTAACATCATATAAGATTGTTTTAAACTAAAACTATAAAAAAAAATACTTCAGTGGCGTAACATTACCATCTGAGGACCTGTGGCAAATTCATTAGATTGGGCCTCAGTTAAAATCGTCACATTATAATTTAATTTTAATAAATCACTAAAATATTTACTATACCCAACAGTATTACTAATTTTATATGTATTTTAGTTAAATATGTAATAAATTGAATTATCAAAAGCACAGATAATACATATTATAACAATATACCTACTTATAAATTAAATAATTTTCACCAAGATTTCTATTACGCAAACCTTTACCTTGCCTTTAAACCTTTGAATTTGTATATTGTCTTTATTATTTCTTTGATTAAGTGCTTTTATAGCATATATATATTTTGTTGCTACATTTTGTAAAGAATGTTTGATCACAATACCAGAGGCTCGTAGCCTCGCAGACTTCTACCACACTATAGTTGCGCCACTCAAATGCCTATATTGACAGAGACATAGGACAGCTTCATACTTCTTCTGGAAACTCCCAGCCTGCCTGCGTATACCTCTAACCAGCATCGACAATACTGTTGCCTAAATTTTTTAGGTGACGTTACACTCAAACCCATTACTTGCATAACTACTTTAAATAATACTTTAATTCAGCCAAGAAAGAAGACTACAACTCAAAAGAAAATCCAAAGAACAGCTAAAATTCTATGAGTATAAAAGGATTAATTGTTCTAGAAGTTTCACACCACAATACACCAGTAATGAGCGCAATACAGCCATTATTTCATTTTAATTAACGACACGACCTACAATTGTGCTGCAAATGCTTAGCGACCGGAACCATTCGGGCCAAAATGTTTTTCTCTATACCAACACTATGAAATTGCCTCAATTACGTATTAAACAAAAGCCCATCCCTTCGACTATTGTATTAAATTTTTTGTATACGTATTTTGTTTGTTCTTAGGGGACGTTCGTTAATCCTATAAGAGTCTGAGAGGGTTTCTGAAAATCTCTACATGCTGTTACCTCAAAGGTAGGAGTAAGGGATAAAAATGATTCTTGCGTTATCTATATCTATTTACAAATCGAAAAAGTGTGTTTGTTTGAACGCGCAAATCTTAGGAACTATAGTCGGATGACATTTTTTATTTTGTATTTGATCAACATCACGCAAACACGAATAGGGGATAAGTTTTGAAAAAAAAAACGGTCAAAACATTATTAAATAATTTTTACTTCCACGACGATAACGAAGTCGCTGACAAAGCCAGTATAGCATATAGCACATCGTGATACAGAGTAACCAATAAGAATTGTTTTTGAGAATACGTGTATCCACTTTTCACTTCAAGAATAGACAAGGTTTCCATATCATGATCTATTAAATTTAGCAGAAAAATCATTAAAAAATCCATAATTATATATAACGTAATTATAATTGAATGACATAGATTTAAGCATTCATAGTATATATGAAAAAATATTGAACTATTTTATATATATATATATATACATATGAATATACAAAAAAGACTATTCACTGTTGAATTTATTCATTTTTTAATTAAATTACATTGTATCAGACGGCAATTTACAATAGGCTATTTATTACTAGAATGAGACTGCAACGAATAAAAATAAAATGTACTCAAAAAGTTAAGTTTTTTGGGCGTTATCGTGAGCACATACATCATCCGTACATACAGACAACCCGACGTCCACCGAAATATTTATTCAAACGGGTTTTCACACTATATAAAAAATATAGTGTTTTTGAAAGTATCTACTGTCATAAAAAAGTGTTCTTGTTGATATTTGTCAACTCATTTAATACTCAAAGCGCAAAAAAGATCAGATAAAAGCAGTTTAAGCCGAGATAATTGCTTGACCTTGAGACAGTGAGAGTAAAGCACTACTCAGACGCTTCGCGTTATGAGACGTGCAAAAGGAAATAAATAAACATTGATGTCATATGAATATAAAGTATAAAGTGACCTTGTTGGGCAATTTTGCTACTTAAGCAAAATTATATGACCCCTAGGCTACCCAAAAAAGTGAAATAAGAGATAAAAATTTGTATGAAAAACATTTCGGTTCTTAAAGTAGAAGTTTTTTATGCTTATTTAGTTATTTGAAATCTAACAAAGTACTTATATAATTAGTAAACATGATTCAACAGCGTACTTTTGTAACTAAAATACAAAATCCAACAGCGCTCAAAATATACCTTGAGCTGTTCACATGACGACTACGATCATTGTGGTCGCGGTGGAAACATTTCTAATGACGTCATAATTTTCACTCACGCAAACCTCAAAATGATCCATTTGCAAGGATGGACCCATACATCATTCAGGAGCCAATCCAGTTCTCAAAAAAGTCAATGTAAAGCCAAGCTTCAAGGTAAATATATAACTTTATTACATGTTTATTACATTGTTTTTATTTCCTTTTTATACTTAAATAAAAAGTTTACTTATTTTACTTAAATTAACTGATAAATAAAAAGCTTCGGTTATCTCGGCCAATCTAAATTGTGCCAGAGTACAGGATCGACAGCCGGCAGTACGAGCCGCACTCGACTGCGTTTGAACTTTAATTAAACTGTCAACCATTATGATTGGATGTCCGATGCACTGTTTATGTGGAAAAAAAAACTGAATTATCATTGCTCGTAAACAGGAGGATAAAAAAAACTTATTTGTTTTACTTGGCAACATGTTTTCTTTTTTTATACTTTATAGGTTTAACCTCACCTGATTTTAAGTGACGATGTGGCCCAAGAAGCTAGACGTCCTAAGTCTAGTGAAAGAACTAACTATCAAGTGCAACTGACTGAACGCACCCATAGGTATTGCAGATAGAGAGATAGGTGGCAGATTTTCGACTTAAAAGTGTTAGCTAGCCAAGTGGGCAATAGAAATATAGCCTTGTCACCAGGCTATGAGTTATTCACGATGTTTTCTTTTTTACGAAGAGTTCAGGCTCGTGCAAGGATTCAAATTCAGGTAGACTGACGTGGAGTCCGTACTCACTACCAACTGAGCTATCGACGCTTCATTCCATTTTATGGCGTTGTGTTGGTGACTCATATGATTGTAGATAACGATGCTTAATGTTTCTTCTAAGAGACTGTATTATCATTATTTCATTTATGTTAAAATTTGAATTTAAGTATAATTTTAGTTTAATATAATACAAGCATACAAAGTATTCTTTAGACAGGAAAAATACTCCGTACTGGCGTCATTTACATGACCGATTAAGGCTTGCACTTAGGTTCACAATGAACAAAACATGTCTTCAAACATTCCATATATCAACCACGGTTGTTGTAATTGCGGTGAAAACGTCGCTAATGATGTAATTATTTTTACGCACGAAAAACTCGCTCCACTCATCAGCAAGAGTAAATCCATAATTTATTCCACATAATAACGATCCAATTGTAACGCTCGCTAGCGAGAGGAGCAGGAAAACCGCGGTCATGAACAGGAGTGTTTTGAACACTAAGTATAACGTAGGCTATGAGTATCTTAAGCAATTTGTTCTTTGCTTTGTAAGAGCTATAAATAAAAATTAGATTAAAAGATTAAAGTTAGGCTTTAAAGATGTATGTTTATTAACAGTAGCAATTTAAAAAATATGTTTGTCATAAGTGTCACATCGATTGACACTTGTATTGTCAGCTGTCAGTTTGAATATGATGTCTTTCGCGGCAATTTTGTACATTTTCGCGGTAAATTTTATTCATTGGACGTGTTCTATGTGAAGTTAGAATAACAAATAATTATAACTTAATGAAAGTGTAAAATTTTGACGGAATCTGGTGTTGAGCCAAAGATTTTTGAAGAAATTATTAAACAAAAATGCCCAATATGAAGGCAATAACGAGTGCTGCCCGCGTAGCCAGCAGAAGGCCCTTCAGAGTGTCCATAGAAGGAAATATCGGCTCGGGGAAATCTACTTGCATTAAGTATTTTGATAAATTTCCCAACGTAGAAGCGCATGCTGTAAGTATATTTTTCTCCTTTTAATTATCAATTATGTGGATTTCACAGGAACCATCCCCTTCTCTAAAATACAAACTAATTTGAATGTTTTCGTATAGTAGTTAATCTAAAACTGTATAAAATTGTTTATATTATTATACATCAAGCTGTAATATATTTTATTGGTTATTGAAAATTATATGAATAACCTCGATAAAACATTCAAGTTTTGAAGATAGCGACTGGTATTTAGAAAATATACTGTGTCACTAAAAACTCTTAACTCATATGATACAAGACGTAGTAAATAATGTATAACTCTGTAAGAAAAGTATACCATTTTCCAGGAACCTTTACATGAATGGCGCAATGTGAGCGGACACAACCTTCTAGGATTAATGTATAGTGATTTAAATAAATGGATGTTTCCTTTCCAACATTATGTGCATCTCAGTCGCTTGAAAATCCAAACTAGTTCCCCTTCAAGCCCTGACATTACAGTGAAAATGTTTGAAAGGTATTTCTTTTAACTATATATAAATTAAGCAGTAACAAATTACTTTAGTTCCTTCTCACTGCTGTTTTTCAACTTATTTTTTATTGTGTAACTATAATAGCTCAGTTGGTAGTATGTGTGGACCACACTTCAATGGACATGAGTTCGGATCCACGTATTGTCAGCTTTCATTGAAGGAAAACATCATGATGAAACCATAGCATGATCGCAAGGCTTTTTCTAATACCCACCTGGTTAGCTACCACATTCAAGTTAAAAATCTGCCACCAAATACCTATAGGTGCATTCCAGCAGTTGAGCTTGGGAGCCAGCCTGTACACTAGGCTAAATGTGTCACCCACTTTGGGCTACATTGTCACTTAAAGTCAAGTGAGCTTGTGGCCATAAATACTAAGTCTATAAAATTAAAAAAAAAGTTTACCTATATGAGAATTTCCTCAAATTATACAGTCAATAACTGAATGTCAATTGTTAAATAACCACTGGTTAATATAAAACACAAATATATAAAAGTTCAGAAACAGACTTTTCACTAAATACTGCTATAGTTGCTGTATGCATTTGGTAATAGATCTGAGTTACGGGGTACGAGTTACCCTATACAATTATTTTTTACACTATCACTCTTTACAAACATTATAACTAAATATTTAAAAAGTAAGGTTCTAAACATGTATTATTTTTATTTTTTTTTTCTGTAACCAGCCTAAAGATTAATAAATAATAAAGATTAATATTCATACCCTTTTGTAAATCTATGCTCTGCTTTTTACCATGAGACAAAATGTAGACAGGATCAAAGGTTCTAAAACTTTTTTTGTATTAAATATTATATTAGAGACCACTTGTGACTTTGTACAGAAAATTATAATATACAACTTAATAACAATATAATGCTAATGGTTCATCACATTATTTTTGCTTCCACAATGGATTATTTTAGAATAAGAACTTACTTCAATCAGTGTGCTGTTCACTGATGCTGCCACTGACCCTCAGCACGTACTTTAGATATAACAATGTATATCAATCACAATGAAATAATACTAACAAATTATAAGTTTATTTATTCAATGAAGTCTGAAGACTTATCTAAAGACTAAAAATATGTTATAAATACTAATAATATACAGGAATGTTATTCTGTAGGTCAGTACAAAACAGCAGATACTGTTTCGTAGAGAATGCTAAGAAACAGAAATTTCTAGAAGATCCAGAGTACCAGACATTACTCTCATGGTATGACTTCACGGAAAAGAGCTTAGACATCACATTAGATCTTATCGGTAAGATTGGTTCTTTTCTTTCCAATAATATTTACTGTAGTCATAACCTCTTACTATACCTTGACAATTATATGACGTCACATATATTTCATATCTTGGTATATATGCTAATTCTGAAAGCTGATAAGTAATATTGGTTAATTAACTTACCCTGGTCTTAAAAGGATAGCTACAAAGAATTGTTGATAAGATTGAGAGCAAACTGTACAAGATCACCCACTGAACTAATGTATACATTTCCTCAACATTGACTCTACCGTTTTAGAGATCATAGAGAACACATACACTCATTGAATTATATAGTTACTTTTGCCCATTTTGTAATTTGTCCCGTTACAGCTTTACTCCTGTCACTGGTAGAGTGATATTAACCTTAAAGCCTACCTTAATAATTTCTCTACCGAATACAAGAAAATATTTTTTGAACTCGGACAGGGAGTTCCTTAGATTACTGCATACATTAGTTTTCAATTGTATTCTGCCATAATTTAGCTATTTTACTTTACCAATATCAGTATCATGATTTTCAAGTTGAGGGTGGTAGCTAGCGAGGCGGGCATTAAAAATACCCTACCTCATGCTAGTTGTATGAGGCATAGTTAATATGGGATATATAAATAACATATTACTATGCATATACCCTGCCGTCTTTGAAAAGTTTGTAAGTTTGGTTGTGATGATATTCTATCTATATATAGTTGTTATTTGACCTGCCCGGCTTTCCTACATAGGTTTTACATTACCATATCTTTTGCACGCCTCATAAGGGAAGCACTGAGGTGGGTAGTACAGTCGCTTAATACAAAACAACTGATTTTTCAAACTATATTTTTTATATATATAAGGTTTAGTGTTATGGCCATAATCTCACCTGATCTTAAGTGACGATACGGCCCAAGTTGGTAGACACGCTAAACCTGTGGAGGAACTGGCTCTCAAATGCTGCTGCCAGAACTGACTACTGCTAACTTGAGGGTGGTAGCTAGCCAGGCGGGCATTAGAAAAAGCCCTACCACCATGCTATGGTTTCCTCACGATGTTTTCCTTCACCGAAAGCTCAAACTCATTGCAGGTGCTTGGATTCGAACTCACGTCCCTTGACGTGAAGTCGTACACGTTACCACTGAGCTATCACCGCTTCAAAAATGATTTCGTCTCTATTTATTACATATTGCACTTGTAAAATAATATGTACACACACGTATCAATAAAAAACACTATTTTTAACACTCCTGATATTTTTGTTTCGTTATCACGATAACGACCGAAATACTTTAACTAATCGCGTCCTCTTTTTTTTATACGCTTCAGTATAATTAGGAATAGAACCCCATTACTTTTCACGGTCTGATTCGATGTGGTTTAATTTTTGTTAAATAAACAAAGACAAAAATGGGATTATGAGCCCTGCACTTTTGAATTTTACAAACTTTGGTTTTTAACTATCCATATATATATGTATATTTTTCACAGTTTATCTAAAGACAACGCCACGAGTAGTGTGGGAACGTGTTATAAAACGTGGCAGAACGGAGGAATCAGAAGTTACATTGGATTATTTACAACAGGTAAGTGTTTACTTACCGAACCTATATATAACCTTTATGAAAGTAGAAGAAACGAAAGATGTATGTCAGGATCGTAGCAAGTGGAAGTGTGTGGTCTCTGCCTACCCATATGGGAGAGAGGCGTGATAGTATGCATATAGTTTTTACTTAGAGAAATTGTTTATTGCTTACTAAATATTATAAATGTGAAAAATAACTTATTTTTTTCTATAGTTAAAGTTTTAGTGTGACAACGTGGCCTATAATGGTGAACACGCTTAGTGGAGGGACATTTTAATAAATTGTAATTCAATTATATATTTAGCTATATTTTAGAACATGGTATTCGCTTAAATAAGTCACTCCGGCGAATGTTATACCTGGTATTTTTTTTTTTTTTTTTTTTTATACTTAAGGTTTACCGTTATGGCCGTAATCTCACCTGATCTTAAGTGACGATACGGCCCAAGTTGGTAGACACGCTAAACCTGTGGAGGAACTGGCTCTCAAGTGCAGCTGCCGGAACACACCAATTGGTGTTTGGCGGCAGGTTCACAACTAGAGGGTGGTAGCTACGCAGGCGGGCATTAGAAAAAGCGCTACCACCATGCTATGGTTTCCTCACGATGTTTTCCTTCACCGAAAGCTCAAGCTCATTGTAGGTGCTTGGGTTCGAACCCACGTCCCTTGACGCGAAGTCGTGCACACCACCACTGAGCTATCATCGCTTTAATTTTAATGACTATATGTGGTACTTTTGGTCAGATTACCTTCCTTTTCATACAATATTTTCTTCAGCCCTTTGCCTAGAACAAACCGTTCTCACATTAGTCAAAAAAACATGCGTGCGTACAAAGTACACATGTCAGAAGTGAAACTTCTTTGGCGAACTAATTTATAAATCTTGTTCGCTCTGTCTCGCTTTTTCTCTCAATCTTTCTCACTCGCTTGCTCCCTACTCTCACTCCACGGCTAGTTGCTCATGCTACGTTCGCCCTGTCTTACTCTCTCTCAATCGGTCTCGGTCACTCTCTCTCTCTTTTCCGACACTTCCGTTGCATACCGGCGTGACGTTTCATCTGTAAAAATTTTACCCTCATGCGCCTAAAGAAGTTTCACTTCAAAAATTATACAATAATACCTCATACTCATCTAAAACCCCTTCTTTTAGACTTGACAAACCTAACTTTTTAGGGTGAACACTGAGGACACTCAGTCCTCATCTAAAACTACTGAAACGCAAGTAACATAGAAATTATCTTAACACAGGTCCATGACTCCTATGAAGAATGGTTGAATTCATCGAACATCGGCTGTGAGGTTCTCACGATAGACGCAGACCGACCCATCGATAGTGTTAAGGAAGACTTAGAAAGATACAGATACAAGATATTAGGTGGAAATCACACAAACTGAAATGGAAACAGAACAATGGTAATTATAAATATTAATAGAAAATAATAAATAAACTAGGTTTGGCATCTTGGACCAAATCGTTGCTTATCATCTCACTGTGACTATTAAATCTGATAACAACTATAAAAAAAAATATGTAAGAAGTATATGACTGTAGTAAATCAAATTATATTTCACATTAAACAATAAACAAAGGGCCGGATTTTCCTATAGGCTAACTCGGTTTCAGCTGAGGGCCTCAAGATCAAGAAGGGCTTACGTTCAGTTTACGCTAAAACACTGGCTTTAAAATAAGTACAAATCCCACATACAAATAAAAATGTATTCTAATGTAAAGCCTACTTTCATTTAAATCCGGCCCCGATTAAAAGTATTTATATTTTCTAAATAAAACAATGTAAATAACTGAAATAATATTGATTTATTTATCACAAAACAAATAATTTATTTATAAATCCTAGTTCCCTGGCCGGTTTTGCGACTATTGAATTGTTAACATTATCAGCAGTCGATAATTATAGATCTAATTCCATAGAAATGGTTAGATGAATGATAACCGCATTCAACTAACATGTATTTAATCATCTATAAATTAGCAGACGTTAATGCCATAGAATTCCATCATATATGAATGCGGTTTTTCACAAGAAACAAGATTCTCTCTAAGATTCCATAACTGTAATAAAGACCTATTAACCTATGAGTGCTACGCCCTCATTCACCACCTGTAAAGTGCACTCCCAACTACAATTGGGCAGTGCACTCCTAACTGCTTCCCGATACACTCCTGTCCTACTCCTGTACAACTCACTCCTATCCACTCGCGTAGCGCACTACTACCTAATATTGACTGGTCGATATGTACGTAAATCATAAAATAACGTTTTACATATATACAGTAGAACTTCGATAAGTTGAAAACTTCCTAATAGCGAAAAAATCTCCTTCGCATCAAACACCTATATTCTCTATTAGACGAAAACTATAACTCGAATTTTTTGCATCTCCCTTGATTTTCGCCTTATAGAAGCTCCACTGTAAATATATCACAACAAATTTACGCTCTTCCGTATAGTGCACTCCTGTGCAATACACTCTATCCACCGCCTGGGCATTACACTCCTATCATATATAACGTTTCAGAAGACTATTTATCACAACACCATAACCACAAAACAGGCCAAGAAATCGAACCGTTCACTAACAGAACATGCGAGGTAACGATTAACGGTACAGATGATCAGCTCTTATGTTACTGGCGATCTCACTCTCCCACTTGTCGCCGTTCGATAACAACTTCTCCTTGTTGTACAGCAGCTCCTCGTGAGTCTCCGTCGAGAACTCGAAGTTGGGGCCCTCGACGATCGCGTCGACCGGGCAAGCCTCCTGGAATATACACGCATCGACATCAATATTATATAAATATTAAAGTCACGCAAAAAAAAAAAAAAAAAAAAAAAAAAAAAAAAAAAAAAAAAAAAAAAAAAAAAAAAAAAAAAAAAAAAAAAAAATTTAAGTTCACAATATTGTAGTGTAACTCGTTTACACTATTATTAAAAGTAAGGTAGGATAAGGTAAAAATAAATCGCAGTATACCCTATGTCATATTTATAATTCTTGTAGTTATATTAAAATATATCTAGGACATACTATTTATTATACGGGAAGAAAACAGCGTCTGAGATACAGGCTCGGCCTAGTTCAGGCGCTAGGATTCAAAATATTGTATAGCGATACTATGTCTTAGAATTTTTTTTATGTATTGTAGTGTAAAAAAATTCTTGTAAATAAAGTTATTATTATTATTATTATTATATTAAGGGTACATACACCGCGTCATGGAATGCGAGTTCGAATCCTTCGAGAAGAGAGCGTGTTTTTATCAATCGGAAGCAGAAATTCTTAATAAAAACAAACGAGCTCGCTACGGCCTAACGCTGACGTAATACGAGCGATGCGCACGCGACGAACGCTCGGAGCTAAGTGAGCGCATCGGTGATTTTTTTTTTTTTTTTTTTTTTTTTTTTTTTCGACAAGACATACGCCGTTAGCCGGAGGGGCTTTTACAGCTTGGCAGGACTTCTTGGGGCGAATGCTGAGGGCACTCAGCCCCGAGGCAGCGAGCACAAGGGTGCCGTTGTGGCTGGCCCTTGGCATGGACTGCTGCCGGAAGGGAAAATATTATATAAAATAATAGGAGCTGGCCTACTGGAGTAGGCCTTCAGATAAAATACTAATTTGTTACGTGTTAAAAATACTAATTGTTAAGGAGGCAAGGAAGTCGGTGGAGTGGATTGTACTGTACTGTTTTGGATTGAGTTATCGGTGTTGGATGGACGTAGTCTTCGCGTGAGCGCATCGGCGGTCTATCTGCCCTTTTATAGGCAGTGGCTATAAGCGGTGATGAGGGTAGTTGTGCCGTCGTGAGGTCAATCGCTTACAGTATTCTTTCCTTAAAGGCCGGCGACGCACTTACAAGCCCTCCAGTGCTGCAGGTGTTTATGGGCGGCGGTGATCACTTTGCATCGGGTGAGCCTCCAGCCAGTTTGCCCCCTATTCCATAAAAAAAAAAATCTACAACGAGCTTGAGCGCCCGGTGAAGAAAATCATCGTGAGGAAGCCACAGAATGGTGGTAGGGTTTTTTCTAATCCTATAAAGGCCGGCAACGCATCAGCGATTCCACCTCGGTGTCCACGGGCGGCGGTAATCACTTACCATCAGGTGACACGCTCTCTCCTTTGCCCCTTATTCCATTAAAAAAGGTAAAATAAAACTTTAAAAGTATCACCCAATACAAAAAAAAACCATTAAAAGGACCACAAAAATGCGGACAAACTAAACCTACATTACATTATGAACCGAGAAAATTACAAAATTTTTATTTAGTAAAGCAATTGTTTCATCAAGAAAAGGCTTTAGTCTATTTAACGTCACGCCAACCACTAGTAAGAGTTAAACTGTATAGAAAAAAGTTAATTTTTTTTTTGGAAAATCTTACACGCCTGCCTAATGATCTAATTTTTCATTTATGTTTATTTAATAAAAATTAAACCACATCGAATCAGACCGTGAAAAGTAATAGTGTTCTATTCCTAATTATACTGAAGCGTAAGGAAAAAAAAAACTGATTAGTAAAGTATTTCGGTCGTTATCGTGACAACAGACAGGATCCACACATACAGACAGACGGACGTCCAAGACAGAACTTTTTTAAACAGTCAGCTTGAACCCGCTCATCTTAAGAACTAACAGTCGGATATCAAAAATTATTTAGGTATTTAATAGAGCAATTATTGAAACTATATTAAAGACAGCTACAATACTGAGTAAAAAGCACTTAAATTATTCTTAGTTTCACGTGGACGAAGCCACAGGCGTAGCTAGTATTTTATATTTCCAAAATAATACGAACTAAACTTCAAACTTTCTAACGAGATCGTATTTCTATAAGTTGTTTAATTATTCAGGAAGCAGAACCAAGATTGAGTAACCGTTTCAATACTTTTCATACATTACATTACCTGACAGAATCCACAGTAGATGCACTTACTTAAATTATTCCTAGTTTCACGTGAACGAAACCACAGACATAGCTAGTATTTTATATTTCCAAAATAATACGAACTTAATTTCAAACATTCTAACGAGATCGTATTTCTATAAGTTTTTTAATTATTCAGGAAGCAGAACCAAGATTGAGTAACCGTTCCAATACTTTCATACATTACATTACCTGACAGAATCCACAGTAGATGCATTTAGTCATATCAATATCGTAACGCGTCGTTCTCCTGGAACCGTCCTTACGTTCCTCCGCTTCTATTGTGATAGCCTGAAAGCATAAAACGCGTACTGATTATCTCCTTAAGAAATAACTTAAGCTAAGTAAAACAAGAAAAAAAAATTATATATATATATTTATATATATATATATATTTTCACCATCCATCATGATTACTTATGGACACTACAGGGTTCCCAGGCGATGAAATAAAACGAATCACAACGTTCACAATTTCTTTCAATTCGAACACATCACAATAGTCCTTAAATAATTCATTCAGTGCAAGTGTACTTAATAAATCCTCGTAGGTATCCACACGGTACCAGACAAGTCCTCCAATACACGTCTTACTATGACCGAGTTAAAAAAATCACTCTGGCAATATTCCAAGCAAGACTTATCTCCAAGGCTTTGTCTAGACGTTCCCGGATGTCTGTGGCGACATCTGCGTTTCCGCGTTTAACAAACATAAAAATAATGTCTTATTACACACTCAAATGAAAACATACTTTTAAAGACGGAAGTAGCTAAACGGAAATGATCTTCTTGTCATCGAAACAACAATCAAATTAACTTCTTGTAACATTAAAAAAAAAACAAAAAATAGATATTCAGATTAAAATAAGGAATATTTAGAGTTTCTTTGCTGATTAATTTTTCCATCTTGTTATTTCATTTCTGATATATAGTTAATAATTTTGATACTTTGAGTGCCATGGTAACATACATACCTACGAATCCTTTGATATTCTTATTCCATATAAGTTATTAGGATCTGATCTACAAGGTATTGGATTAAATGTTGTTAATTTGTAATTAAAGGCATATTTCCAATAGTAATAAGCTTTATAATTCGGTAGAAAACTGTACTAAAACAAATCTGATAATAATTTTCTTAAGGACATGAAAGTACACACTACATGACTGTCAATTATTATTTATCACCTATGTGTGTTATTTTGAAGCGATGATAGCTCAGTGGTAGTGTGTACGACTTCGCGTCAAGGGACGTGATTTCGAATCCAAGCATCTACAATGAGCTTGAGCTTTCGGTGAAGGAAAACATCGTGAGGAAACCGTAGCATGATGGCAGGGCTTTTTCTAATGCCCGCCTGGCTAGCTACCACCCTCAAGTTGTAAAACCTGCCGCCAAATACCAATAGATGTGTTCCGGCAGCAGCACTTGAGAGCCAGTTCTTCCACAGTTTTAGCGTGTCCACCAACTTGGGCCGTATCGTCACTTAAGATCAGGTGAGATCGTGGCCATAACGCTAAACCTTAAGTATAAAAAAAAAAAGTCTTACCTGGGCCGGGCAGATGGCTTCACACAGCTTGCATGCAATGCACCTTTCTTCACCAGATGGATAACGACGAAGAGCATGCTCGCCTCTGAATCTGGGAGACAAAGGTCCCTTCTCAAATGGATAATTGATTGTAGCTGGTTCCTGAAAAAAAATTGATCAATTTAATAGTTTAAACCAGGGTCTCCCAATCATTTTCTTGGCAACGCACATACATGTTTATTCCATATATGTATATCCAATTGGTCAAAATAGATAGATATGATACGAGAATCGTAAAGAGAATCTTTTCACGACGCCCTTCATTACTCTCTACGGTGCACCAGGGCGCCGCGGCGTACACTTTGGGAACCTCTGGTTTAAGCTAAACTTGGATTCCAATCAAATTCTGCATGGTGGTAGGGCTTTTTGTAATGCCCGCCTGGCTAGCTACCACTCTTAAGTTTAAAATCTGCCGCCAAATACCAATAGATGTGTTTAGGCAGTGGCACTTGAGAGCCAGTTCCTCCACAGGTTTAGCGTGATTTTTACAACTTGGGCCGTATCGTCACTTAAGTTCAAGTGAGATTATAGCCATTATGCTAAACCTTAACTATAAACAAAAATATAAGTTTACACTTAGAGGAAGCTAGGCATTCAATTTTCTTAAAAGTGGGTGGTACATCAAAAAGTTTGAGAAATACTGTTCTAGATTAAAATATTTTATTATTCATATTACAATAATCTATTATTATCAGTCATAGTTGCCTTAATTACAGGTAAATATTAGAAAAACAAATGGAAACTTTTTTAAATTCAATCTCCTTATTTATACTTAATTTTTTTAACATTGTTAGGCAAAGTAAACATAACATAATTTAAAGGTAACGAGAGAAAATCTATCATGGTTATTCTTCTACTCAAGAACTCTATATACACTGACTGATGACTAAATATGACAATCAAATCGAAAGTAAGTATGATTGATTTATCACAATATCTATAGTAGTTATAACCCAATCAGTAACATCTATGTAACATGTCTAACTTAAATCAGATAATATTCTTTGGGTTATATGGAGGCAGGATCAAAAATACTCAGTAGTTCTGAATTTTTATAAATGGCCCAGCTGTTATCTGTCTATTTCATTTGAAATAAAATATATGGGGAAAGTAGCCTCATCTGTCAGACTACAATATGTACTAGAAACATTTACAATTACAGTTTTTTAACCCATTCCTTCCCACAGTCATATTTTTAGGACACTATTTTCAAAATTTATTTTCACATATTAGGACTTTTATTTTTATTATTTCTGATGAAATACATATTTTTACACTATTTTTCTAATAAAATAAATGTTTTTTGCTGTAAAAAATAAAAGTCCTAATACATAAAAAGACATTTTTAAAATAGTGTATTAAAAATATGACAGTGGGGAGGAATGGGTTATGTAATGGCTCTTGTAGTCTCTGACCTCAATTCAGCCAATGTCATGTAATGATTATGGTAGTTTCAGTGGGAGTCACTTGGATAATGTAAGGAGTACAGATAAATCTTAATATGTTTTGCTTGGATATCTTAATGGAACTTTGCAGAAATTGAATAAAGTATAGAAATACAACCTTAATCAGTCTTTATTTACACTGTCATGTACAGCAATACAGAAGATTTACATTCTTGATAATTTAATGTGTATCCGCAAAAACATGCATAGGCTGGACTGTGTAAAAGCCTAGCATGACTTAAATACTAGAAATCGTGACAAACTGGCTACCCTATATTTTAGATAGATTAATACCAGTAAAAGTTTTTTTAGGAAATACTGTTAGGTTTTATAACAAAGCACTAAAGCACAGTACTGATTTGCTGAATAGTGAATTCAAAAACCATATGAATCCAGTTTTAATGTCAAAAGGCTATAACAGAGTGGATCAATATGCCAATGATGATGATGTCTGGAATTGACACCCCTCTCTGTTCATCTGCTAAAACCTAAACCTAAAATATGTACTAACCTAAAAAAAACCAGATCCAGTTTCTTGGAGGTTTTACTTGATGATGCGATTATTTTCTGAACCTGTGAGAAGTTTTGGCATTCGTAAGTGTCATTGCAGGGCCTAAATTGAATAAAGTTTTTTTGATTTTAATAAAATATGTTATTAATGTTACCTTAAATATATGGGCCAGGGTAACAGCAAATCCTCTAGCTAGCTCTGTCCAAAACATAGTCTGAGCTGCTCTGTCGCTCATTTCTTTCATGGACATGTTGGGATCTTCAGCATTAACATATTTGAATCCGGCAACATTCGGTGGATACACCTTCTCAACTTTACCTTCTGGGGTGGTGCTATATTGGGTATGCTTTATTACAGCTCCGGATGCACTGGTCGCACGGACTGAAAATATTTTATTTTGATAATATTTTAGTTTTTTTCTGGTAATTGTATTATCAAAACTGTCTTTTGTATGAAATTTGAGCTCCAATCAAAAATTGAGGATTGCCTCATATACATATCCACTCAACTCCCAGATATAGTTTTAACCTTTTCAACTCAGATTTAAATGTTTTTATTTATTTTTTTATCTTAAATTGGCAATATAATATGAGATTCCACTGATCACATGAAATCAGGTGAACCTTAGACTTGTTTGCTATTCTTTAGTCATAAAAAAAGAAAAAATATTGTTTTTCACTGTTATGAAACTGATAAAGAAATGGTTCACATAGAGACTAACTCAAGACAGAACATGTAAAAGTAAAAAATCTGATTATAGTTCATATAATCACATAAATATGTTATAATAATGCCAGTAAGCCAACTTTAACTCATTACTTAACACAAAATTTAACTACATCAACAAGACTTTATATATATGTGAAAATAAAGATAAATTTATAGCAAAAATAAAATGACAGGTAGATTATTTGAAAAAATACGAAAATTAAATAAAATTAACATTAGACGTTGCTTAGACAGTAAAGTCAAACTATTTATGTTAATTTATTGTATTATTGAGAGGTTTTATTTAAATATATTTATATTGTAATATCAAATAAATACCTAAAATAGGTTATAAACAAAAATTGCGTAACAGGTTGCTATTGATTTATATTATGTATTACGAGAGTATTTCGTTTTTACAATTGTTTACCTCGAGTCGATACGGAAAATATTTTAACTAGCGACATGTTTCAATAAGTAAAGTCGCTACGTTATATTTATTTCGAAAAACTGTAACAATCGAACACTTGCTGTCAGGATAAATGTCACAAATGACAACATATCTGGCAGTTCTAGCGTTGCCATAGATAAAATTATATTATTCTTAGTTGATATTTACCTATCGAAAATTAACGACTAGATTATTATTTTTTTGTTGTTCAGTTTATGTATTATTAATTGATTATACGCATAGAATCTAATCAAAATATGTCTTGCATTTCTTTTAGTACACAATATTCCTTATTCGTATGACTTACTTGAGCTTTGCATTAAATTTGGCTACTTAACAATCGTTTTAAAGAGTGACAGTATTTACTATAAAATGTTTATATATATATTTTTACTATTGTAATGAAATTATGCTTATGGTTTTAGAGGTAATATTTTTTTTATAATAACCACAGGATTTAAAAACCAAGTGTGTGAACATTTATGGCAGATTTTTGCCATTTCGTCGGATTTTGCATTGAAATTTTAGCTGTGGCAGATTACTTTGACGATTTTAAAAAGTGACAGAATTTGGCAGATTTCAAGGAAATCATCATTATTTTTTAAATACATTTGTATATATTAATATTTCTATTTATTCAACCTTATCCCTTCCTCTCCTTTCCACAATAGAACTACACGCGCTGGACTTCGAAGTCACAGCGTCACGGTAACCTCCATTACGGCTTGAACCAAAAAGTTCAATATGTCATACTTTTGCCGTGCCGTAAAGTTGTGGAACAGTCTTCCAGCCCATGTATTTCCTTCCTCATACAACATCGGGTCTTTCAAGAAAAACATAAAAAATCATTTACGGAGGCCGGCAAGACAGTAGTAATTGGCGTTAGATTGTCATTCTCTCGATGGTCGCTGCTGTTTTTGGACTGTGCTGTACTTGACATCAGGTCACCATATCACATCCTTAAAGGCCGGCAACGCACTTGCAAGACCTCCGATATTGCAAGTATTCATGGGCGGCGGGGATCACTTTCCATCAAATGAGCCTCCTGCCAGTTTGCCCCCTATTCCATAAAAAAAAGGTACATAGCAGTCACTTTGCCGAGCTACCATAAAAAAAAATGCATTGGTGTGACAACTTGTGTCCTATGGCAATAGCATGGAAATTTACCGTTTATTTTATTTTTATATAGATGCCCCATATAAGAAATAAGATTTGTTTTCTTATTAATATAACTGATCCCGGTTCAAATCAATGTTTGTTGTCTTGTCTATATGATTTTGTAATCAGTTATCATTGCCACTTAGCAATGTTATTAGACCCAAAAAATGTTGTTTCAATTAAATTCAATAAAAGTGTAAGTGATTTGTAAGAACCTAGTGGGAGTAACATCAGTTTCATAATTGTGAATTCTGAGGAACCGTTGAAAAATACATGACGATGATACAAGAAAGAATATACTCCCAAATAATCGTGACTAAAATAAAATTAAGGAACAGGCTTTTAAATAAATATGTAACCGCTATAATAAAAAAAAGGAGTTATAGAGGAACCCGAAATCTGTATCTCCTTCACACTAACGTAAGAAACGAATAATAAGAAGTCGTTAACATCATTGAAGCAAATTTTGATATATAATAAGTATAATAGTTTAGTAAACGAAATATAATGAAACCTTTCAGGTTGAATAATGAAATATCTTCTAATAAGTAGTACTTTATTTATTCAAACCAGTCTCCATGGATGCAATAATATGATGGCATATTCTTGGCGTTTTGTGGAGTAGGATTTAGCAGATATTAGCAGACTTTTTGCCAGTATTAGGCAAATTTTCTATTTTGGAGATGGTCACACTGAAACATATCAACTACGTCTCCCACGTCAAAACATTGAAGTGACGTTTACAAATTTCTGTGTTGGTGCTGTAAGTTTGCGAAAAATTCGCCACGCAGCATGGCAGATGCACCGGCATCAGAGGCAGAAAGCCTCGTACCTAACCCAACTACTGCCACTCAACATGAACTGGTAAAACAATAGTTTTAATCTACAATAAGTTTTCTCTGAAGTTGACAAATGATGCTAACATTTCCGCTTGTTTGTAGGACCGGCGTCCCTTTGGCGATCTGGAGTTTCAAGTTTCGGAGGTAGTAGGCCGGCTTGAAGCTGGGGTCAACGCCCAGGATGCCGTCGAGGATGAAAAGAAACGAGAATCGCGTAAAGTTAGCGCCGGCTTCTTTGAGCCAGACGAAACCCCTATGGATGAAATTCTAAAGGTTCTAGAGGATCTGGTGTTAAAGACTGACCCCAGTTGTGAGAGTATAGAGCCGCCATTGTTGCCTACTGATGCTGTGACCCGTGCAGCGATATTGTCTCACAGTATTTCGGCGTTATTCGGACGCCTGGAAAGAAGTCATGCTGCAAGATTAGGTGCTCATATCGCCAGTGAGACTACACGATGGATGTCGCATATGTTCAGGTGAGATCAAAGCAATGATAATAAAAATTTCGATGTAATCTGTAATAGCAAAATGCTATTATGTTATCTGTTTACCTTGAGTATCAATTAAAGTTGGATAAGATTAGCTTAGAAAAAGTGGTGATGTTCTCAATGTAAGATTGTGTTTGCACTTCAAATATTTATTACACAAATAACATATACTTTTATATTGACTAGTATTATGTGTTCTTATCAGATATTGGGCTTGTTTGTTTAACTCCCTATTAGAAATACAGGATTTTCCTTAATTTACAAGAATCAAATACATAATATATTGTGTAATTTTTTTATACAGCTTTATTTTTCACTAGCTATGCCTTTGCCTTGATTCTCGTTGGTATAAATATAAATTAAAAAAATATTTGTAACATGTGTTAGTACAGCTTTGCTCTTAAAAGTGGAAACTTGATGTTAAGTAGCCTGTGTCATTGTGTGCACTATCTTTTTTTTTTCATCTGCTAGTTACTAAGAGTAGTGTGTTCTAACAAACAACATTTTCCGCTTTCTAATATTAATATAGATGGAGTAACTGGTGACTGTGCTCATCTCTAACTCAATTTTAAACATAAATTATATTTTTGTTTGATAATCTATTTATTCTTCTATCAGGAAATATTTATACATTTCATTGTTTAATGCATAGTGTTTCAAATATGAATTTCTGTAACTCCCAATGAAATATAGTTGTTAAGGTTTCGGCTGTATGTTATATTACCTTAGACCATTCAAATGAATGTAAAAAAATCTATATACAGTTTAATTTTCTATTCCATATTAATATATACATAAGAATTTATTTTCAATTACTATAATTGAATCAAGCATTAAGAATCAAAAATATAATTATGTATATTATTCCAAGAGTACCATAACAAACATTGTATCAAGCCTTGTCTGGAAACATAATTACTAAAAATCTTTTTTTTTTTTACTTAATACTTTGTGTATTGGAAGCAATATGTAAATAACCACTATTTTAATAGGTCAAGAGATAATTATGAATAATTAATCATAATTTATATAAAGATATCACAAATAATTTTTAATTACAAATGAAAAATTTTTCTTCTGTATAAAGTGCAAATTATCCCTTACAATGTTTTCCTGAAAAGGCTTGTTAAAAAAAAGTATTTTTTTACAATACAGAGGAAACAAATGAAAAGCCGTTAGAACTAATTGCTTAGTTACATTGATTACTTGGTAATGAGATTAAATGCATTTATTGCTTTGTGATAAGGATATGCCATATACATATTATATTTTTTTATATCAGCTCTATAGTAATTATCATAATATATATTGTATATAGTTGTTAACCAACACCAATGACCAGTTTATGTACAAAGCTGTTACCAAGTTCTACCGCAATCCGACTGAAATGGCTATGGTTTTTATTGATCCAGTTTTTGATGGATTTCATTAACTACTATTTTTTACACCTTTTATTCTCAGAGGTTTTTTCATATTATCTGACCTATTTACAGTTTTCTTCAGTTTCAATATCTAGTATTCAAGTTACAGAGATAAACTTCGTAGCAAACCATGGATTCACTGTGCGGGGGCCGGGTCTATCATATGGTAGGGAGTGAAACTCTGAAAAATGTCCAAGACTTGTGATTCGTATGTAAGTTTAGGGTATCCTTGTTGATGTGAATCAAAACTCACCTTTAGCATTCAGGTTTCTCTTCCTACCCAGCCAAATTTGGTAGGAGCCTGCTAGCATAGCTTTAGAAGCATGTTCCAGTATAGAACTTCTGCAGTCCTAGACAGGCCAAAATCTTTTAGAAGGTTATAGAGATATTTAGCTGGTATCTACTTGCTCCCACTTCGACCTTATATAAATTGATCATATAACCATTCATATTCAGATCATTTAGTAGCTTGTAGTGTTTATTGTTTTTATAGCGTAGTCTGTAGTTATGTTTATTTCCCATATCTATATTAATAATATAAAGTGAAAAATTTGTTTGTATTTGCAATTCTTAGGAACTGCTACTCTAATTTCAAAATGTATTCTTGTTTTTGATGGAGCAATAATTAAGGTAGGCTTAAGGCTATTTAACATCACGCTAGCACCAATAGGAACATGGCTGTATTAAAAAAAGGTTTAAAAATTCGCAATAATTATTAAATAATTTTCAGTCCCATGTGAACAAAGTCGGTGAGTTTGCACTCAGATAGCATGCTATAATTACATGTAGAATGTGCAATTGGCTTGGTATCAAAATAGGTACCTCTATAAGTCGAACATCAAGGGAGACGCCGAAACAATAGAGATATAGAGTTTTCGACTTATAGAGAATGGAGGTATTGGTGTTTGAATCGAATGGAACAAAACATTTTTTCCAGATTTTGGAGGTTTTCAACTTAACGAAGTTCTACTGTAGAATATTATACGACATATTCACATATCGAGCCCTTTCAGGAAAAACATTGTAAGCTCCAAAAATTTAAAAATCGTGTTTTTTATTTCGTACCTCCTAAAAATTTACTTTGTAAATTAGAAGCAGTAGGTTAATAGTTCATATTTTAATAGATCAGTTAAATGTGAAAGTGAGTTTGTTTGTTACGACCTAAATCGCTGACTCGGTGATGAATTTTGATATAGACTTAGATGGTATGGAGACAGTGATAGGCTATATCTTTTTTCGCGAAAACCCAATTGGATGTAGAGTAAAAAGAGGCGGAAAAATTTGTATGAAACTTTTTACTGCGTCATCCGGTTTGTCTGACTAAATTAATATTAACGCGACAGGCCGGTATGAAAGTAGCGACAGACGAGGGATTGACGTTCTGTGGGTGGTCGCTGCTGATTTTGGACTGTACTGTACTTAACATTAGGTACAGTGGAGTCACTTTGCCGAACTAACATAAATAAAATAAAAACGTAAAATCTAATACTAAATGCGACTGATGAATCACGCATATGCTTTGGCTATATCTCCCTTCCTCCTTTCTTCCGAACGTTTGTCCTCAGTCTTATTCAATACCAATAAAATAAAGCTCTCGGCGGCCCTAAAAAATAATTTCACTTCAATGTAACAAATTTTTTTTTTATGTTGCGCAGCATAGTGACTGAACTCCATCTGGTGTTAAGTACAGAACAGCGGTGACTGACAATGATCCTAAATTCACAATCAGTCACCGCTGTCATGCTGGCCTGCTTAGATACCTTTTCACGCCACTATTGAAGGACCCCATGTCATAGGAGGGTGGGAACACGCTGACCGGAAGACGGTTCCACAGCTCCACGGTACTGTACTGGAACGAACTGGTAGTACTGTATTACGAAATGCGATAAAAAGAAATGTAAGCAGAACTAATCGTAAGCTATTATTGATTAGATGTAACATCATAAAGCGGCTGTTACGACACGCCTAAACAATGTTTCCCTAACGATTTACAAGGTCTATTAAATTAATCCAATATCTCTCTCCTTCATACTCT
Source organism: Actias luna (assembly GCA_039707435.1). NCBI lineage: Eukaryota > Metazoa > Arthropoda > Insecta > Lepidoptera > Saturniidae > Actias > Actias luna. Next base: position 15,461,639 of record JAZHAC010000003.1, on the reverse strand, counting down.
GTCCTCTATATGATAGTGAAAACTGTGTGAGACACCGGCGAATCGATAAGCCACGTCTCACAAAGAATGAATACTAGAAGGAACCAAGCATTTTTTCATGTTCCCTATTGTTCTAACAATGTTACCTACACCGGCGAATCGATAAGCCATGTCTCACAAAGAATGAATACTAGAAGGAACCAAGCATTTTTTCATGTTCCCTATTGTTTTAACAATGTTACCTACACCGGCGAATCGATAAGCCATGTCTCACAAAGAATGAATACTAGAAGGAACCAAGCATTTTTTCATGTTCCCTATTGTTCTAACAATGTTACCTACACCGGCGAATCGATAAGCCATGTCTCACAAAGAATGAATACTAGAAGGAACCAAGCATTTTTTCATGTTCCCTATTGTTCTAACAATGTTACCTACACCGGCGAATCGATAAGCCATGTCTCACAAAGAATGAATACTAGAAGGAACCAAGCATTTTTTCATGTTCCCTATTGTTTTAACAATGTTACCTACACCGGCGAATCGATAAGCCATGTCTCACAAAGAATGAATACTAGAAGGAACCAAGCATTTTTTCATGTTCCCTATTGTTCTAACAATGTTACCTACACCGGCGAATCGATAAGCCATGTCTCACAAAGAATGAATACTAGAAGGAACCAAGCATTTTTTCATGTTCCCTATTGTTCTAACAATGTTACCTACACCGGCGAATCGATAAGCCATGTCTCACAAAGAATGAATACTAGAAGGAACCAAGCATTTTTTCATGTTCCCTATTGTTTTAACAATGTTACCTACACCGGCGAATCGATAAGCCATGTCTCACAAAGAATGAATACTAGAAGGAACCAAGCATTTTTTCATGTTCCCTATTGTTCTAACAATGTTACCTACACCGGCGAATCGATAAGCCATGTCTCACAAAGAATGAATACTAGAAGGAACCAAGCATTTTTTCATGTTCCCTATTGTTTTAACAATGTTACCTACACCGGCGAATCGATAAGCCATGTCTCACAAAGAATGAATACTAGAAGGAACCAAGCATTTTTTCATGTTCCCTATTGTTTTAACAATGTTACCTACACCGGCGAATCGATAAGCCATGTCTCACAAAGAATGAATACTAGAAGGAACCAAGCATTTTTTCATGTTCCTTATTATTCGAATAATGTAGCCAACAATAATCTAATATTTCGTATGTGTACAGCCCACAAGAAATATTCGGAAGAATTGGATACTTTTAATCCTTACTAATAATATTAATGTGAATGTAAGTTTGTTTATTACGCTTACACGCGAAAACTACTTAACCGATCATCATGAAACTTTGTACACATATTCTTGGAGGTATGAGAAGTAACATAAGATACTTTTTATTGAAAAAAAATATATATATAAAAAATAATAATCACGAAAGATAAAAAAATTGTTTGTTCATTGAAGAAAGGTACAAAGCGTATCTCGCAAATATGAACATTTCACGAGATGTAGAAAACTTTATCAAAGTACATATTAAAAACCGATTTTTTAAAATGTTTTTTATATGAAATACAATTTTATTTCACGACAAAACAACTATATTAAATTCGTGCTATGCGTTTTCTTTTCCTGATCCAATATATTCTGATTTATTTATATATATATACACATGAATCTCTATCTCACTTGGTCATCGCATCACGCGTGAACGGATGGAACAATTTCGCAAATTCTTTTTTCTTTTAATGTTAATTATTGTCAGTAGAAGGTTTTTACGAAAGAAAAAATTAAGGTAGTTGAGCGGAACATTAGAAAATTCACGAAAATTTATAAAAACTAAACGGCAATATTATTTCACATAACAGTAATTATACTATATATTTTTGCATAATATTAATTTAATTATACTGATTCTAATTCGATATTCATAGTTAAGAATACAACGTAATATATATAACTCGCATACATAATTTCGCTGATACGACATGTATGTTTTCTAGCGTCGATACTAACATAGTTATAAAAAAAAACTCCTAATTAGTTGTTTTGTTAATGTGTGTGCAGATTATCGATGTAAATGTCGTGCGCTGTTGTGAAATATAGATTAATTAATTCAGTTTGCTCTTTCTAATATTGCCTGTTAATAAATAAATCAACATATACTAGTCAATGTCTGCGACTTTGTTCAGATGTTATCGTTAAGGACGCGTGATCATCCAATCTCTCTGTCAGCCCAATTTCACGTACAAATAAATTAAATTGAAGTGGCCGTTTGTAATGTCAAAATAACAGCAATTTACTAAATGCATATGAAAGTGTATAGGGTACTTAAGTGATAAAATCAATTTTTAATTTTTTGTCCGACTGTCTGTTTGTTCCGGCTAAACTTTCGCTGGCAGATCGCTGACGTTATAAGGAGTAACATAGACATCTTTTATTTTAGGAAAAATTTAGGGTTCTGCGAAAAAGAAAATTGTATTTACCATGCAAACGAAGTCGCGGGCACTGGTAGTCGAGTATCAAAACATTTGTGTAATTGAAAAAAAAAAAACATAAATAATTGAAGAGATTTTTGTTTGTTTAAATGCGCTAATCTCTGAAACTACAGGTGGAGTTTCAAAACTAGTTTTTTTTATATGATAGCTAAATTCATTAGGAATTGTATAGGCCATCTAATATTAGACTGGCCTTCTCTGCTAGGTCTAAATATTCATTTTTGTTGGGTAAACCAGAAGGAAAAGCGCTTTCGAATCGATTAGTGATTAGTGATACGTAAACATAATGTTCTAAAATTATATCTGCTCGAACACGATCGGAAATTTTCCATATACGTGCTCAGAGGTGGAAAACGAACGTAGGGTTTTTCATACATAGAATGCAATGTGCCCGAACGTACTTACCCTTTTTACATTAGTCTACTGCCATTTCTTTTTATAGTTTACAAGTTTATCAATACGGCAAAAATCTCATTTGATTTTAAGTGACGATACGTCCTAAGATGATGGATACGCTAAACCTATGGAGGGGCTTACTCAAGCGTAACTGCCGTAACACACCTATAAGGTATCTGGTGGCAGATTTTCAACTTGAGGGTGGTAGCTGACCAGGTGGACATTAAATAAATCCCTATCAACATGCTGTGGTTTCACCACGATGTTTCCCTTTATCGAAAGCTCAAGCTCAGTGCAGGGATTCGAACTCACATCCTTTGACGTAGCGTCCGTACACGGTACCACTGAGCTATCGTCGCTTTTTTGTGACAAGCCCCAACTAAGGTGTTCCGGGGTCTTTTGAAGTAAAGACGGGATCAAGTATATTACACCTACAGGCTTTATTTAAGCCTTGAACACAACTGAAGCGATGATAGCTCAATGGTAGTGTGTTCGACTTCGCGTCAAGGGACGGGAAGAAAAACACCGTGAGGAAACTATAGCATGGTGGTAGGGCTTTTTCTAATGCCCGTCTGGCTACCTACTACCGTCAAGTTGAAAATCTGCCGCCAAACACTAATAGGTGTGTTCCGGCAGCTGCACTTGAGATCCAATCCCTCCACAGGTTTAGCGTGTCTACCAACTTGGGCCGTATCTTCACGTAAGATCAGGTGAGATTATGGCCATAACGCTAAACTTTAACTATAAAAAAACCGACCTACAGTCCTATGCACATGCCCTGTCCTTTCCCTATCCTAACTTAACAGCGTTCTAGGTAAAAGTGGGGAACCACTTTAGGGCTTTTTCGACTGACAGTGTCCTCACCTTGGTTCGTTACGACGGACGGGTCACTGAAGTGGTTTTTTTTTATACTTAAGGTTTAGTGTTATGGCCATAATCTCACCTGATCTCGAGTGACGATACGGCCCAAGTTGGTAGACGCACTAAACCTGTAGAGGAACTGGCTCTCAAGTGCAGCTGCCGGAACACACCTATTGGTATTTGGTGGCAGGTTTACAACTTGAGGGTGGTAGCTAGCCAGGCGGGCATTTTGAAACAGCCCTACCACCGTGCTATGGTTTCCACGCGATGTTTTCCTTCACCGAAAGCTCAAGCTTATTGAAGATGCTTGGATTCGAACTCACGTCCTTTGACACGAAGTCGTACACACTACCACTACTACTAATGTGTTCAACGGTGCTCGAGGAATGGGCAAATGAGTTTCGATCCTACGCGAAAGAAGCCGCGGGCTCAGCTTTCTCACAGAAGTTGGTGATCTATCATTACAGGCTGACAGATTACAACGCGTATTACCATCAAGAGCAGCTAGAAGGCCTGGTGAGGGTCACGCGGATGCTGCTACATCACAAGTACCCGAGGTATCTGGAAGACGGAGGTACATATACTAACTGTTAATCTTATATACGTAATCTCTGCTAAATTCTCTTTTTCTGATGCCCACCTGCCTAGCTACCACCCTCGAGTTGAAAATCTGCCGGCAAATACCAACAGGTGTGTTCCGGTAGTGGCACTTGAAAGCTAGTACTTCCTATAAAGGCCGGAAATTCATCGGCGAATCCTCCGGTGTTGTAGGTATCCTTGGGCGGCGGTGATCATTTACCATCAGATGACATGCTGCTTGTTAGCTCTCTACTCCATAAAAAAAAAAAAACTATATTATACTAAGTGGTATAGACATTAAATACTGAACTAATGGTATCCAAACATAATTGTTTATATATTATTCGTTCCAAGTTGTTATATTCATTCAGGTGTGTTCCAGCAGTTGCACTTGAGAGCCAGTCCCTCTAGCTAATGTCCATCGTCTCGGGCTATATCGTCATTTAACATCAGATGAGATTGTAACCATAACGCTTAACCTATAAAAATAAAAGTGTGGAAAATCGAAAAGTGCACGCTTCATAATTTTTTTATTTTTATTTTTTAACAACAATTAAACCACATCGAATCAGACCGTGAAAAGTAATAGAGTTCTATTCTTAATTATACTGAAGCGTATGAAAAAAAAAACGACTCGATTAGTTAAAGTATTTCGGTCGTTATCGTGATAACATACAGGATCCGCACATACAGACACACGGACGTCCGAGACTGAACATTTTTAAACAGTTTTTTAATTAAAAAACGGTATAACCAATATCATGAATGTTTAAACTAGTAATATATGATAAATCTTTTTAAGTAGAAAAGTCAGTTGTTTTCCGTGAAGTGACAGTAGTACCCACCTCGACGCTTCGCTTATGCGGCGTGCAAGAAGGAATGTTGAAGCGATGATAGCTCAGTGGTAGTGTGTACGGCTTCGCATCAAGGGACGTGAGTTCGAATCCAAGCACCTACAATGAGCTTTCGGTGAAGGAAAACATCGTGAGGAAACCGTAGCATGGTGGTAGGGCTTTTTCTAATGCCCGCCTGGATAGCTACCACCCTCAAGTTGTAAACCTGCCGCCAAATACCAATAGGTGTGTTCCGGCGGCTGCACTTGAGAGCCAGTTCCTACACAGGTTTAGCGTGTCTACCAACTTGGGCCGTATCGTCACTTAAGATCAGGTGATATTATGGGCATAATGCTAAACATTAAGTATAAAAAAAAAGCTCTCAGCCTTTAAGAGTGTTTTGTATTGCTCAATAGCTCTGGCTTTCACGAATCGGTTGCCGTGCATCTATAGTTGTGTGGCGAGCCCACTCGGGATCGTCCAGCATCTGTGCAGGCATCTCGGCCTGCCCCTAGCCTGTGTCAGACCTGTCCCCGTGAATTCCTCAGGTACGTGATACCTCAAGCAGTGCGAAAGCGATATCTGATCTTTTAATAAAGGCTGGCTGAGGAATTTGAAGCGATGATAACTCCGTTTAGGGTTACCAGGTGACAGGAATTTCCCTGACATGTCCGGAATTTTAGCTGTGTCTCAGAGAGAGAGAAAGAAAGAGAAAAGATGGGAGATAGAATTATAATTATCGAAATAAAAGTAATTGAAATGGGTTTTATCACGGTTATTTATTTGTTTTGGTCCTGACGATAAAATCCGTTTAAATTAGTATATTTTGATGAGTAATATCCACTTAAACATAAGAAATCACTATAGAATTATAATTCGAGAATAAAATTTGATAATTAGCAATCAACGAATTGGTTGTTATTTAATTATTGTTCTGAACCTCGGACCACGCATCTCACACGGATATTTTAATAATTAAATTAATTTTCACGCTTCCCCATAAGTTTTTAAACTTTTGCTGCAGAAATGTCAGGAAATTTAATGCTGAAATTCAGATCTGGTAATCCTAGCTCCGTTGGTATTGTGTACCGACACCACATCAGGAGCTGAAAGTAAATATCGTGATGAAAACATAGCATGACGATAGACCTTTTCCAATATCCGCTTTGCTGGCTATCACCCTCAAGTTGAAAGCCAGTTCTTCCATAGGTTTGACGTGTCCACTATCTTAGGTCACTTAATATTAAGTGAGATATACAGCGTTTTTTTAAAGGAAGTCGTTTTCAGATCTGGTCCCATAACGCTTCACCGCCAGATCTATATCTCTGAAATTGTCCTGAATATTTAATGATTTCTTATGTTTACGCGAATATTATTCATCGAAATAAAACTAATTTAAACGGATTTTATCGTGGTTATTAATTAATTTTGACCAAAAATCCGTTTAAATTAGTTCTATTTCGATGTCCTGAATATTATTATGTATAAGATGATAATTCCTCATGATTAATATCTCAGAAGTAACATTATAGAATCTATTTAACAAAATGAATATACCGTCAATTGTATAGAAAGTTTATGTAGTAAATTAACAATAGCTCCGAGGAAACCGGGACAAATGTACTGCGTTGGTATTTGGATAGTGTAGTCATTACTTCATAATGTATGAATCAGCTCGCTTATGTTTACCGGACTAAAGAATTCTGCTTGTAAACATATAACGTTTAGGATGCAGATATTTGAACTGTTTAGTTTTGTAAGTACTTCGTAAATAGACATTGTTTAAATTTGTTATTTGCTCGGTTATTTCAAATATACGTATAAGTATATAACTAGCTGTATCTAACTAAAATTTCCTAATAATTTGTTACAATATATAACATTGTTCGATACAGCTTTCCTCCTATTGGTGGGAGCGTAATGTTAAACAGCCTACAGCTTTCCTGAATGGTTTCTCCGTGAAATAACAAAAGAATTTTTTGATCGGTAGTTTTTAAGATTAACGTTTTCAGGCAAAAATCGAACCAGTTACTTGATCTATTGAACCCGTGAGTTGGAATGAAAACGGCTAGGTAGAGACTAGCAAAGTTGTAAATTAACAGGCTAAGTTAGGTATTTGGATAAATGTTGTAAATAGGTATTGATGCGATCGCTAAGCGTGCAGGCGCTGGCCACGAGTACATTGACTTTAACATCAGCTGTTTTACATTTTGTATTATAACGCTGGTTTTTTTTTTTTACTAGTAAATTAATGTATTTTTTTTTCATACAGTTATCGTTTCATTTAGCTATACTAACACGATGAAGCTGGAATAAAGCTAAAGAAACGTTATAAAAAAAAAATTTTTTTTTTCATCATCGGGATCGAGTTTTGTTTTCTGTTCCATTTGTAAAGGTATTATTAGTACTACCATCTGACTTCGTTTTCGAGAGCGCTTGCCTAGCATCGTGTATAACTATTACTTCGAGTATCGAAGATAAGAAAGTAGGCAGTCATCTAGGACTGCTGACAGAAGTGTAAGCTTGAAATGCTGAAAATAAGTGTGTTGTGTGTAATATCATGATTTCATCACTTTTCAATTAAAATCAAAAATACTATCAGTCTACTTTCACGTCTTTCGGTATTGCGTGACATTTTTGTCTTTCTTTGTGTCACGTGACGCAAGCATAACGGTGACTCCGCCTTCAAGCTTTCAACTAAGCAAACATCGCTCGAGCGGGGCGCCTAAAAAAATGATCACTTAAAAAGAAACTTAGAAGAGAGAACTTAATTAACCTTTAACAGCATCCGCGTTACTAGATTCAGATGTCTGAGATCAAATTTGCCACTTGATACACTTTAAAACGAATTCAGGCCACGGCATGGACATCGAGGCGTTGGAGAGGTTATGCGACGAAGACGCGGCCGCGAATCGAACCCCCCTGTTAGTGTTAGGTGAAGTCGGAGCCCCACCGCTGGGCTGGGGGACATCGCTAGCCTCACTGGGGGCGGTCTGTGCCACCAGAAGTATCCACCTACACGTGAGAGGACACGCGCTCGCTCTTCCCGGTGCTGTTGGACGTGAAGAGGTAAGTAATTTAATACTAAATGTACGTCTATTAAGATGCGATGCAATTTTGGTAAAATATATAAAAAAAAAAATCACCACTGACACACACTCACGCGTCTATTGACACTTCTCATACACACACACTCATTAATGCACTATAGTATACATCTATATATGCATGTGTACTGTTCACAAACAAGCGCGATGATAGCTCAGTTTGTTGTGTGAGCGAACGGGCCGCAAGGGACGTGAGTTCGAATCCCCATACAACGAGTTTGAGGGAAATATTGTGATAAAGCTTTTTCTAATGCCCGCCTGGTTAGCACTATCTTCATGTTGAAAATCTGCAGCCAAATAGCTGTAGGTGTGGTCCGGCAATTACACTTGAAGGCCGGTCCCTTTACTAGGGTTAGCGTGTTCACTATCTTGGGTCACATCGTCACTTAACATCAGTTAGATTGTAGCCGGACAAACTTGAATGAAATGTGATTTTCGTGAATGCTGAATGAATGAAATAACATTATTCATACACTCACACACATGCATAAATAATATTGTTCACACACTCACACAAAACTCACATATTTTCACTCACGTAGGCGCCAAAGAATAATGATGTATGGTTTTGTTTACGGGTTTTGAATATTTTATGGAAACACTAGCTGACCCGACAAACGTTGTTCTGTTTTATAAATGTTTTCTAGTGAATACTTTGATCGTATTAGAAAAATGAATTCGAGTCCATCTACAGTGAGTTTGAGCTTTCGGTGAAGGAAAACATCGTGAGGAAACCATAGCATGGTGGTAGGGCTTTCTAATGCTCGCCTGGCTAGCTACCACCCTCATGCTGAAAATCTGCCGCCAAATACCAATAGGTGTGTTCCAGCAGTTGCACTTGATAGCCAAGACCTCCACAGGTTTAGCGTGTCTACCAAGTTGGGCCGTATCGTCACTTAAGATCTGATGAGATTATGGCTAAACCTTAACTATAAAAAAGGGTCGTAGGAGGGGGAAATAAATTTACTAAACTGACTAAATACTAAGACTAAACTGACTGAATAAATTTACTATTTACTAAATATTCTGTCAATAAATAAAAAAAATGTTCGGGGTGTACCACCCTTATCACTTAAGAGGTATGAAAAATAGGTTACGGCCTATTCTCAAACCTACTTAATATACATATGAAATTCCGTAAAAATCGGTCAAGCCGTTTCAGAGGAGTATGGCAACTAACATTGTGACACGAGAATTTTATATATAATATATACGTCATTGGGTTTCCGAATATAATATAGGAAAGGTGTGTATCGCCATATACGTACTTGGTCCCCGTTTATCTAAACAATTAACATGTTTATAGATTTAAATACATATCGCGTAGTTAATAAACATTAATGTTTTCAGACAATAAGTATACCAGATTCGTTGACACTGACCCCAGGACCGTGGTTTGGAGTACCTGGTCTTCCTAATGTTGTATCCTTTGTAGTTTGAACAATACTGAAATGTTTATAATTTTTTTTTTATGTGAAAGGTTAAATATTAAATTAAATCATTAAGAACTCGTTTAACTTAGGAGACAGCCATTAATTACGTACGGGTTTTTTAAAATTTAAATTATCATTTCATTTTTTTTTTTTCGTACTTAAGCTTTATCGTTATGACTATAATCAAATTGGTAGACAGGCTAAACCTGTGGAGGAGCTGGTTCTCAAGTGCAGCTGCCGAAACACACCTATTGGTATTTGGCGGCAGGTTTTGCAATTTGAGGGTGGTAGCTACCCAGGCGGGCATTTGAAAAAGCCCTACCACCATGCATTCTGCTAATGGTCGGATTTAGACTACTCAAGGGAACCCACTCCCACTCTCCTTCACATTATATTTATTAGATTTATATTTATATAATTTGTTAGAAATTTAATGTCTATATTATTAATAATATAAAACGGAAAAGTTTGTTTGTTTGTTTAAACGCCCTAATGTAGAGAACTATCCGTCGGATATCAAAAATGTTGATATTTGATAGAGCAGTAACTGAGGAAGGCTTTTCACTATCTAACATCACGCTACCACCAATGGGAGCAAAGCTGTATCGTAATAAGTTATAGAAATGGCCAAAAAATATAAATTAGTTTTTAGGTCCACGAGAATGAAGTCGCGGGCACTGCTATTTTTATATATACTTCTAAATAAATAAGCATTATTATTGGTATATAGTATGAGAATCCGTGGAATATAAAATATCTAATACAATATGTTTTCTGTACATACAGTGTATAGACTGGCATTACTAAAACTGTGGTTAAAAGGGAAAATAAAGGAGATATTGAAGCGATGATTGGTCAGCGGTAGTGTGTACGACTTTGCGTCAAGGGACGTGAGTTCGAATCCAACCACCTACAATGAGCTTGAGCTTTCGGTGAAGGAAAACATCGTGAAGAAACCATAGCATGGTGGTAGTGCTTTTTCTGATGCCCGCCTGGCTAGCTACCACACTCAAGTTGAAAATCTACCGCTAAATTCCAAAGCCGTATCGTCACTTATGATCAGATGAGATTACAGCCATAACGCTAAGCCTTAACTATGTAAAAAATAAAATGAGTCATTGTATGGAAAATAAGTTAAACGAACCAAATATCAATCATTTCTACGTGTCTGGAAGTCTGTTGATAACTCTAATGGCATTAAATGTAAGTTAAAAATATATGTGTTGTGACATTTTTTTTAACTTTTCCCTTTGAATAAAATTTAGTGAGTTTATATATTTGGACATCGCGTAGTTAATGGATGCGCCCTAACCGACTCAAATATTCAACAAAGCGTTGTTTATGGTATACATATAGATGTATAATATATTAAAGATATCGAAATGATTATTTCTTTAACAGTACCTATAGACATTCTACAAAATACCTGAACCTATCACAGCGAATGAACACTCAAAACCAGTCAATAACGTGAGTATATTAAAATAATCGGTTTTATTTGTAGCATACTAGTTTTTGTTCGCAGCTTTTGGAACGATCATGGCTGAGTGGGGAGAGTCTGAACTATCGATGAAGGAAAACATCGTGATGATCTTGATGAAACCATAGCATGGTGGTAGAGCTTCTGGCTGATGCCTGGTTGGGCTAGCTACCACCCTTTTCTTATTAAAGTGGTGTTTAAAATCCTATCCTATACGGACTTCCTCAGTGGAACGCGTAAGCTCATTACCCGGGGTCAATTTAAGGCAGGAGGGCATGTGGTGACTCTTCGGGTACTAATCACCCAGCATTACCCAGTAAAACCCACCAGCCAAACACTTCAAACACTTTGGCGAAGCTAGTCAATACCCTCAACTTGAAAATGTACCGCCAAATATGTATGTTCCGACAGGTACATTTGAGAGCCAGACTCTCCACTAAGCTTAGCGTGTCCACCACCTTGGGCCACATCCTTACAGAAGTTACGGAACTTCCGTCGCATTACTATAATCCCTGGAGTAGTGCTTTTGACTGGACGAGCTTTGTTTATTTTTGGATACATACAGATAAATGTGGAGGAGGGATTTTGAAATTTTGACCCGTAACCATTTTGTGTAACGTTCGCTCGGATGAGTCTACTCGAGGCGTCTAAGAGAGCGAGAGAGATATAGTTATTAGTATAAAGATCAATATATATATCTTTTTTTTTTAATTTTTTAATTTTTATCTATTATTGTAATAAATAAAAGAAAAAAAATGTATGGAATTGAAATTTAAATATTAAAAGGTCGCTCGAAAAAATCTAAAGTAATAAACTAATAATTTAAAAAAAATTCTGAGTGACCTTTCAAAACTTAAATTTTGAACTGAAACTTTCAGAAACTTATTGTCTTTACGTCTATAAAATTTTACCGTAACGACAAAAAAAAAAAAAAAACGATTTTTGACGATATTTGAAATTGAAAAAACTTGGAGGGACCTCTTAAAACATCAAAAACTAACATTTTGTTCACACGAGCCTAAAAAAAAATTTTGTCGTTTTTTTTCCGCCACCCTACTCTGTATGTGTGTGTATGTATGTGTGGCCCCCGGTCGTGTAGGGCGGCGCGCCGGGCGTGTCGACGCTGGGCGCGCTGGCGGGGCTGGGCGGGGGCGCGGCGCGGCTGCCGGCGCTGCCGCTGTGGACGTGCGTGCGCGCGGCGGGGGCGCGGCGGCTCGCGCGCCGGCTGCACGCCGCCTTCCGGTCCGCGCGCACCGCGTACAGCCTCATAGCGGCCAAGGGGCTCACCTTACTCGTAAGTGCGACCGTTCACTACTCACTACTCACTACGACACATTTTTTACCCTTAAGGTTTAGCGTTACATACTTATCGCGCCTCTCTCCCATAAGGGTAGGCAGAGACCACATCCTCCCACTTGCCACGATCCTGATCAGTGCTGTGATCCTGTGCTGGTATAAGAAATAAATAATACCGGTGGTCTAGACAAATATAAAGTAGGGTGGAAAAAATTATTAGACAATTGACACAATTTGACAAATAGAATAATTCAATAATTTTATATATTTGAACATAGAATTTTAGTATTAGGCTTAAATTAGAATTAATATTTATTAAACATTTTTAACATTTAACAATTTTCATTATATAATTTTAGGGATAGACTAATTATAAAATTGTATGAATTATGGCTCAAATTAAAATATGCGAGACAAATGTAAGTGTAAAGGACGTTAGATAATTAACTTTGTATTAGACTAAGATAATATATATATATATAATGCTCAAGTAAAAGAATATGCTTACTAATAAAGGTAACTGAAAAAAATATTATTATCAAAGTCCCCGATAATGTTAAGGGTGATAACGGAATTTATAAAAAAAAAAACTTTTAGTAATCTACTCAAGCTCAGTAAACGAATTTTACCCATGTTATAAAGGGTATGGCCATATTCTCACCTGATCTTAAGTGACGATACAGCCCAAGTTAGTAGGCACGCTAAACCTGTGGAGGGACTGGCTCTCAAGTGCAGCTGCCGGTACACACCTATTGGTGTTTGGCGACAGGTTTACAACTTGAGGATGGTAGCTAGCCAAGCGGGCATTAGAAAAAGTCCTACCACCATGCTATGGTTTCCTCACGATGTTTTCCTTCACCGAAAGCTCGAGCTCATTGTAGGTGCTTGGATTCGAACTAGCGTCCCTTGACGCGAAGTCGTACACACTACCGCTGAGCTATCATCGCTTCAAAACATTTACATACACAACACACGGTGACTAACCCCTGATACTATAGTATAATACATATAGAAAAGTCGCTCCTGTATATCGAAAATATTTCCAAAGAAAATACCCAGGGTGTTGCAGGATAACCAAACGAACCCATTTTCATCGTTTTTGAAACATTTATCTGTTTATCTGTTTGTCAGTGCACGTGTTACCTAAAATTAACGAATACAATGTAGATTAAACTTTTATATGTAAACATTTTAACAGAAGAGTAGATATCGCATAAAGTGAGATCTGAAATTTTTCACAATAAATTGGTTACTAAACTACTAAATAAACAATAAAGCGCGAACATCATAGATGATCTTAACGTTAGTCAACGATCTAATGCAAACTTCGCAAATGAACTTAATGTTAGTAAACGGATTAACGCGAACTTCGCAAATGATCTTAATATTAGTGAAAAAATTGATGCAAACTTACAAATAATCTTCTTTTGAGTTCATTTTCTTATGTGCCTATTATTGTCATTTACGTAGATTAAACCAGCGATCCACAAAACGAACTAACGCAAACTTTACTACAGATCTTAATACTAATGAAGGAATTCATGTGAACTTTACAAATTATGTTAATGTTAGTGAATGAACCAACACGAACTTTACAATCGATCTTAATATAAGTGAACGAATTAATGCGAACTTCAAACATCCTACCATCTCTTGACAATTGTGTTTACCCGAAAGGTTTTTGATATCGAAGAATATACATTATAAATTAATTAATTGGAAACGTCTTTCAATTTGATAAAGAAATAATCACCTATCCAGTACACTTTACAACAAAACAACATTCCATCTTTATTGTATATGTATATTCAGCGTTCAGAAGTGGAAATATTAAAAAAAAAATTTTAGTAACCTTAGCACAATTTAAACATTAAATCAACAAATCCCAAATGAAACACCAAATATTTACTGAAAAATAAAAAGTACTTACAGAAATTATCACACTTATTACTGAATAGCTTATTTGTCGAATAAGCAACACTTGATAAAGCTCACAAATCGCACAGATAATAACCTTTCCGACCGACGGACGCAATGCAAATGCCCCGCTCCAAGTACGACGCGCGCCTTTTGTATTTTTTATTTTATTTTTATTTATTTTTATGGGACCTACTCTGTTAGCCTGAAGGGCTTTTACAGCCTCACCTGAACTAGGGACAACTCGCGCTAGGGTGTCACTAGTGACCGAACCTCGGCTTGGGCTGTTGCCGAATCGCGTACGAGAAAACCGAACGCGGTACTAGCTATTAATAAGAAAAAATGGAAATGTTATTAATTGAAAAAAAGAGGAAAAATCGAAACTAACTGATCCCTTTCGCTTCGGGATCTGAAAAACTTATTTTAGTTTGTACTGTACCATGGCAGGCGAGGCAAGATTAGATCCCTAAATTAATTAGATCCTCTCTACCTAAATAGAAATGCCTTTTGTAGGTTTTAGAGTTGGTCTTATAAAGTCTTCTCTAAATGTCTATATTTTTATACATACGCTGTGCTTTTATCATACTTCTTGTTATAATTTAGAAAATGTCAATAATCCTGAAAGGCAGGTACTAAATTCTTATGAAAGCTTTTCTTTCTTTGTAGTGCCTTAACATAAACATCTCCAGCCGTATTTCTTGTTTTTTCTTATCGTATCTCTTGTTTTTACACGCTTTATATTAGCTTCACCTGTATGTATGTATGTATGTAACCGACCCCTTTGAGCTCGATTTTGACCTACTTTGAACTATCAGATTTAATTCAAACTTTGCGCACCTTTCAAAGGTCGATGACAATGCAATAATCCGATTAAAGCATCCGATTATTACACGCTTTATATTAGCTTCACCTGTATGTATGTATGTATGTATGTATGTATGTATGTAACCGACCCCTTTGAGCTCGATTTTGACCTACTTTGAACTATCAGATTTAATTCAAACTTTGCGCACCTTTCAAAGGTCGATGACAATGCAATAATCCGATTAAAGCATCCGATTATTACACGCTTTATATTAGCTTCACCTGTATGTATGTATGTATGTATGTATGTAACCGACCCCTTTGAGCTCGATTTTGACCTACTTTGAACTATCAGATTTAATTCAAACTTTGCGCACCTTTCAAAGGTCGATGACAATGCAATAATCCGATTAAAGCATCCGATTATTACACGCTTTATATTAGCTTCACCTGTATGTATGTATGTATGTATGTATGTATGTAACCGACCCCTTTGAGCTCGATTTTGACCTACTTTGAACTATCAGATTTAATTCAAACTTTGCGCACGTTTCAAAGATCGATGACAATGCAATAATCCGATCAAAGCATCCGATTATTACACGCTTTATATTAGCTTTACCTGTATGTCATATTACAGTCGCATCTCTATAATTTCAGAGTGAGCGTCCTGGCGGAGATGAGTTGCCCAACGTCGATATTATCGTAAGTATTCTCATTTGTTGAAACGAATCACTTATCATACTTTATAGGTCAAGTTTGTAAACTTGCGGATAACACTGAAAGTGTTTTGTCTTAATTATAACTATTTTTGTTAATAAAGAGAAATGCAAAAAAAAAAACTCCATTTTAAACAATTCCTGAATTTTAAAATCTAAATATATGTGTTTGCAAATTTTCTTTGTAGTAGTTACTAGAATGACTATCTTATTCTATGCAATTCAGCCTGAAATTTTGAAATCATCCGTCCAATGACATCAATCATATAAATGGAACCCAAAAGACCAATTGTCAGACCTCAAGACACTAACAAGACAAACAAGATTAAAAATTAAACTGAATGTAGACACTGTAACATTAACTTTTCTGGACAACCTACACCTCAGTCCGCTCCGTGAGCATGAAAGCTGAAAAGCTTTCTAAACGTCGGGTTCAAAATTAACAAATAACCGCGATAAAATCCGTTACCGAGTAAGGTCAATATAAAGGTACTTACACGATCCGTAAGACATCGACAATTGTTTAGTGTACCAGCTTGTAATAATAACGCGTCAAAGAACAATCTAAAATCTAATCTAATAATATAAAATAGCTTAATAAAATTCAAAAGTTTAATCACATAACTGGTTGATGCCACATCTCCAATTTTCACTAGGGGATTTTGTTATTTCCGGTTTTTATTTTGTGTACATTCACGTTCATAACGCTTTAAAATATTATAATTTCCGTAAAAATATATATTTATTACAGTCGTATGTAATCCGTATTCTGTTCATCTTCACTCATAATAACAGTTCCTAACTGTGTTGTAAGTTGTGCGCTAATGTAATAGGGTATGGGATTTAAATTGATATCTAGAATTATGTTGTTATCGTATTTAATCTCATATCTGTATCAGTGCCTTTAGACATAAAATAAATTAGTTTTATTTCGATGAGTAATATTCGCGTAAACATAAGAAATCATTACGTTCATCTACTGTACACTTTTGCTTCACACATTCATTCACACACACTCACCCACCCACATACATACACACACAAGTTGTCATGTTTCTTAATTTGTAATATTTTCTATATTTTACTGTGGGATCGATAGATACAGCACGTATCTATACCTAGCCGGAGACAAACCAGCTGTCAAGATTCAGGAAATCCTAGTTTGGCAGCCTGGCGGTCATAAATCTCGTGATATTCGTGTTTTCTGTTTATCGCGTAAACCGATTGTGAAACGTGTAAAACGATTTCGAATAAAATCTATTTAATTTCAATGTGATATTTGATATTAATGAACCCTTTAAAGTTCGTAATCGACCCTCACGGGTCCATATGGACCACTATGGGAACATACGGGTTAAATAAATAAATGTATGAATAGAATTAAAAATGATTAGAGGGTAGTCCGGAATTGTTCCGGTTTGATTGTTACTTTGTTTATTGAATTTCGAAGTGATATTTGATATTAATGAACCCTTTGAAGTTCGTAATCGACCCTCGCGGGTCCATATGGACCACTATGGGAGCATACGGGTTAAATAAATAAATGTATGAATAGAATTAAAAATGATTACAGGGTAGTCCGAAATTGTTCCGGTTTGATTGTTAAAGTAACATTTGTTGAATTTCGAAGTAATATTTGATATTAATGAACCCTTTGAAGTTCGTAATCGACCCTCGCGGGTCCATATGGACCACTATGGGAGCATACGGGTTAAATAAATAAATGTATGAATAGAATTAAAAATGATTACAGGGTAGTCCGGAATTGTTCCGGTTTGATTGTTACTTTGTTTATTGAATTTCGAAGTGATATTTGTTATTAATGAACCCTTTGAAGTTCGTAATCGACCCTCACGGGTCCATATGGACCACTATGGGATCATACGGGTTAAATAAATAAATGTATGAATAGAATTAAAAATGATTAGAGGGTAGTCCGGAATTGTTCCGGTTTGATTGTTACTTTGTTTATTGAATTACGAAGTGATATTTGATATTAATGAACCCTTTGAAGTTCGTAATCGACCCTCACGGGTCCATATGGACCACTATGGGAACATACGGGTTAAATAAATAAATGTATGAATAGTATTAAAAATGATTACAGGGTAGTCCGGAATTGTTCCGGTTTGACTGTTACTTTGTTTATTGAATTTCGAAGTGATATTTGATATTAATGAACCCTTTGAAGTTCGTAATCGACCCTCGCGGGTCCATATGGACCACTATGGGAGCATACGGGTTAAATAAATAAATGTATGAATAGAATTAAAAATGATTACAGGGTAGTCCGAAATTGTTCCGGTTTGATTGTTAAAGTAACATTTGTTGAATTTCGAAGTAATATTTGATATTAATGAACCCTTTGAAGTTCGTAATCGACCCTCGCGGGTCCATATGGACCACTATGGGAGCATACGGGTTAAATAAATAAATGTATGAATAGAATTAAAAATGATTAGAGGGTAGTCCGGAATTGTTCCGGTTTGATTGTTACTTTGTTTATTGAATTACGAAGTGATATTTGATATTAATGAACCCTTTGAAGTTCGTAATCGACCCTCACGGGTCCATATGGACCACTATGGGAACATACGGGTTAAATAAATAAATGTATGAATAGAATTAAAAATGATTACAGGGTAGTCCGAAATTGTTCCGGTTTGATTGTTAAAGTAACATTTGTTGAATTTCGAAGTAATATTTGATATTAATGAACCCTTTGAAGTTCGTAATCGACCCTCGCGGGTCCATATGGACCACTATGGGAGCATACGGGTTAAATAAATAAATGTATGAATAGAATTAAAAATGATTACAGGGTAGTCCGGAATTGTTCCGGTTTGATTGTTACTTTGTTTATTGAATTACGAAGTGATATTTGATATTAATGAACCCTTTGAAGTTCGTAATCGACCCTCACGGGTCCATACGGACCACTATGGGAGCATACGGGTTAAATAAATAAATGTATGAGTAGAATTAAAAATGATTAGAGGGTAGTCCGGAATTGTTCCGGTTTGATTGTTACTTTGTTTATTGAATTACGAAGTGATATTTGATATTAATGAACCCTTTGAAGTTCGTAATCGACCCTCGCGGGTCCATATGGACCACTATGGGAGCATACGGGTTAAATAAATAAATGTATGAATAGAATTAAAAATGATTAGAGGGTAGTCCGGAATTGTTCCGGTTTGACTGTTACTTTGTTTATTGAATTTCGAAGTGATATTTGATATTAAACGGTGGGAACAGGAAGCGATAAGCAACGCGTCCGCGTGCGTCGCCTTCCAGTTCGGTCCGGGCGGCGCCGCGGGGAAGCCGCCCCCCTACTACGACAAGCTCAACTCCTGGCTCGGCCAAGTGCTCCAGAGGGAGGCTGACATGGTGAGTCCTTTGTGTACGGAATCCGCTTCAAGGGACGTCACTTCGAATCCACCTACAGTTAGGTTCGGTGAAGCATAACATCGCGCGGAAACCGTAGGCCTTTTTCTAATGCCCAACTGGCTAGTTGCCACACTCGAGTTGAAAATCTGATGCCAAATACCTGTAAGTGTATTTCCGCAGTGCCACTTGAGAGCCAGTTCCTCCACAGGTGTAGAGTGTCTACCAACTTGGGTCGTATCGTCACTTAAGATCAGGTGAGATTAGGGCCATAACGCTATACCTTAAGTATATATATAAAAAAATTATAGAATAATAGCAAAATAATTAATAATTAATAAAATATGATAATAAAGTGCGGTTAGTATTTTTTTTTTTTTTTTAATATTTAAATTTATACGTGCACGTAATAAATGTGGTGAGAGAAAATTGATCTATTGGTAATCACAATGCGAAAGGGTGTTTTATGCGAACAACCGTAACTTTAAATGTCCTAATATCGAAATACATCTTGAGATATTATATGAAATTACTACAAAAATGTGATGAGGGAGAAATTGAAAACATCAGGTCTGTAGGTCATCAGGGCTAGTGGGAGAGAGACTTCTGATAAAAAGCAAAACTATTAAACGTCCTAGTACCGAAGTACTTACATCTAGAGAAATTATCTCAAATTACTACAAAAATATGAAGGGAAAGGGGGTAAAAAGAAAGAGGGGGAGAGGGATAGATTTTTGCAACTTTTAAAACCCTAGTATCAAAGTACCTAAATCTGGAGATATTTTCTCGAATTACTACAGAAATATGATGGGGGGGGGGGTGAATTGAAAACAGATCTATAGGTGGTTAGAGGAAGAGAGGGAGAATGAGATTTGCAAATAAAAGCATAACTTTTAAATACCCTACTATCAAAGTACCTGCATGTGGAGAAATTATTTCAAATTACTACGAAACGTGATTGGGGGGAGGGGGGGGGGTTAATTGGAAAACTGATCTATAGGTCATTAGAGGGACAGAGGGAGTAAGTTTTGTAAATGGAAGCATAACTTTTAAATATCCTAATATAAAAGTACATACATCTGAAGAAATTATCCCAAATTACAACAAAAATGTGATGGGTTTAAATTCTTAATTTTTCAATATCAACACATGGGTTTAACTACAGATCAGTATAGAAGTGTGCGAAACCGAAGCCCACGGGGTAGTGCTTCGGTACTGTCCCCTCGAAGGGTCACTGCTGGAGGAGGATCGAGTGGAGTCCTGGTCGAACATCCTGGAGAGCCAGCTGCACGTGCTGCACGCCACCGTCAGCCTGAGGGAGCCCTTCCAGGCGAGGGTGGAGGAACATGCACATCTGAAGCTGGTACACGTCCCCGGCTGGGCTGGTGAGGGCTTTGATATCTTTCTATACATATATAAGGAAACTGTACAACTGAGCCTAAGAAAATTATAATCTGTTGCTTTCGGTATAAAGGACAATTGTTATTTTTGGTTACTCTGTGTAGTTGTACGCATATTACACTATGTAACTGATGCTTCATAAAATGTCACATATGAATTGTTTTTTTTTAGCTTTATGGCCACAGTTTCACCTGATGTTAAGTGACGATGTGGCCTGAGCTGGTGAACATGCTATACCTGTTGTAGAACTTGCTCTCAAGTGCCACTGCCGGAACACATCTATACATATTTGGCGGCAGATTTTCACCTTATGAGTGGTAGCTAGCCAGGCAGGCATCAGAAAAAGCCCTACCACAATGTTTTCCTTCACCGAAAGCTCAAGCTCATTGTAGGTGGATTCGAATGCACGACACTTGACGCGACGTCCGTCCACGGTACCACTGAACTATCACCGCTGCAAAAAGCATTTTATATTCATTGACAGGAGGTAAAAAAAAATTTAGACGCTTAACAAAATTGTGTAGCCTGAACCAAAACTTTATACTTACTTAGTTTTCTTTAATTTTATAATGAAAACCGTATTTGTGTTTAACTAAATATAAATAATAATAATAAAAAAAAAAAAAACAAGTTTTCCGCGACCATATTTCCCACCAACATACATACCATGTTAAGACCATATTTATTAAAGTATATATAATTTGTTATTATCGAGTGTTCAGAAACTCTTATGAGTAGTGAACCTTGTGATTTTTTAAATTGAATAGTATGAATTTAATTATATACTCAAACTGATAAATAAATTCATTTAGATAAGATTAACACTATGCCGATAAAACAGCGTGGCAAATAAAATAATAAAAAAGTGTGTGTGTATTTCTGTACACGTTTTAGAAGAGTTATTACTTTAAGAAGGAAACATTTAATTAAATTTAATATTTGAAATGATTAACTTTTTTCGGACTTTAATAATTATTATTATTTGTATCTATTATTAATTTATTTATAAACTTATTACACATTAAATAAGAATGTGAAAATTTATTTTAGTTTATGACGTAAATAAATAATACATACCGTCAACTAACCCTAAATTCTACAAACGTACTCAAAGTAATATGTGAAAACAATTATTATCACTTATAGTCAGAGTAAATTATTATAATATTATCTTATAATATTATTTGAGAAAATATATATTTATGTATATTTATATATATTTTATTCGAACTGATAGAAAAAAAAGTATGGTTGGGTCAGAAACACTTGAATAAATAAATATGGTGAATACAGTTGTTAGTTCTCACACAAACATACGTACATGTTCTTACTTTTTCTTTGTTGGTAACCTTTTACAGAAAATGTTGACTATAGATTAATTTTCAGGGTGTCGGTTTTTCGTGACGGTGCGTGCGCGCATTGTAATAAATTACATCATTTTTCCCTAACGCGCGAAAAGAAGTATAAATTCAATATTAGAAAAACGACTGGTGTCACGAGACACCAGATAGTAACGAAGTTGCTCATTACAAATATATTTCAAGTTCTATTCGATGTATAAAGAAAATAATTATTCGGGTACACATTTTTTTTTTTTTTTTTTTATCGAAAAAATTTCAAAAAAACTACTTTACAATATTATCTTAACACGGTTATTTTGTTTACAATGATTTATAAAAATATATAATAATAACAGTCACCACGTAGACTATACATTAGACATGGTAAACAATCATACATAGACTATACATTAGATACTGTATAGCCATCATACATAGACTATACATTAGACACTGTATAGCCATCATACATACACTATACATTAGACACGGTAAACAATCATACATAGACTATACATTAGACACTGTATAGCCATCATACATAGACTATACATTAGACACGGTAAGCAATCATACATAGACTATACATTGGATACTGTATAACCATCATACATAGACTATACATTAGACACGGTAAGCAATCATACATAGACTATACATTGGATACTGTATAACCATCATACATAGACTATACATTAGACACTGTATAGCCATCATACATAGACTATACATTAGACACGGTAAGCAATCATACATAGACTATACATTGGATACTGTATAACCATCATACATAGACTATACATTAGACACTGTATAGCCATCATACATAGACTATACATTAGACACTGTATAGCCATCATACATAGACTATACATTAGACACTGTATAGCCATCATACATAGACTATACATTAGACACTGTATAGGACGTTTTTTGCCGGCCAGGGTACCCCTTTGCGACGCTTCATATGGAACTTCGTTCCAACTAGAATTAAAATCATCAAAATAGTTAAAGTAAGTATACCAGCCATCTGTTGTATGGAATATCAATGGGACTGCACGGTTGGTTCAGGGACTAAGTAGCGTCGAAGTGTTCTAGGTTCGAATCCCACATATGGTAATTATTTTTGTAAACCGCAAATTATATTTTAGTCTAGGTTTAGTAATTGCTAGATTTTACCTGCGGCTTCGCTCGCGGTAATATCGATTTTGTCAAACAAATCAGATGACGCATTAAAAAGTTTCATACGAAGTGTATCCCTCTCTTCACGACAGCTTCAATAAGGTTTTCGCGAGAAATAGTAACCTATCACTGTCTCCAGGTTGCCGTCTATCCCTATGCCGAAATTCATCACAATTTAACAAACAGACAAACAAACTCACTTTGCATTTATAATATTAGTAATTGGTAATATTATAGTAAGGAAGAATTAGGATAATAAAAAAAAATTGAGCCGTCACGGGACGCCTGGCAGATGTGAAACATCGAAACTGCTTTATATACATTATATGCATAAAATAACAAATTGAGACACGAATCAGATATGGCATAATAAAAAGTTAAAGCATTATAAATTCGTTTCATAAAATAATGACTATCTATTACATAAATAATCATTCTTATTAAATACAAAAAATCTAAACTAAAAATAAATATTCCGTCGCCACGTCTCACACACTACTATGTATCTATGTATAGTACATATATACCATCATATAACGTGGCGATGCGTCGCCACGGCCTGTATCGCCACGCCGACGATCAGGTTCACCCCCGCCTATAGACTATAGACATTCTATAGATTTCACATCAAAGAGATTTCCCTTTTCAGGCCTCGGCGGCGTCCGGTACATCCCGGCCGGGTGGGAGGACGTTCCCCCGGAACAGCTGAACTCCCTCAACCGGCAGCTGGTGGACACGCTGCGGGTCACCGACGGCGCCTTCTCCTGCGGGGACGGGGACGACGGCATGGCCTGCGTCAGGTAACATGCTCGTTCCACCATCACCCCCCCCCCCCCCCCCCCCCCCCCCATTTTATATAGTTACGGTCTAGCGTTACGGCCATAACCTCACCTGATCTTACGTGATCACACGGCCCAAGTTGGTGGACACGCTAAACCTGTGGAGGAACTGGCTCTCAAGTGCTGCTGCCGGAACACACCTATCGGTATTTGGCGGCAGGTTTACAACTTGAGGGTGGTAGCTACCCGGGCGGGTATTAGAAAAAGCCCTACCACCATACTATGGTTTCCTCACGATGTTTTCCTTCACCGAATGCTCAAGCTCATTGTAGGTGCTTGGGTTCGAACCCACGTCCCTTGACGCGAAGTCGTGCACACTACCACTGAGCTATCATCGCTTCATATATGTTAATAAATAAATTCATTCAATTATATGTGAACGAATTGAGTAGTTAAGAAACTCTTCTTACTAGAATGGACTGTATTTGCTTGATTGCTTCAAACTAACAAGTCTATAAAGTTAGATGTCCGCACTACAATACTACTGGATCCGTACTTGTAATTAGAATGCAAGTTTCACCTGTCAACTAGAGTACAGCAAGCTATGGTTACATCACGATGTTTTTCCTTCACCGAAAACACAAGCTCATTGTAGGTGGATTCGAACTGACGTCCCCTGACGCTGGGTGCGTTTTTTTTTTTTTTTTTTTTTTTTTTTTTTTTTTTTTTTTTTTTTTTTTTTATATATACTTAAGGTTTACCGTTATGGCCGTAATCTCACCTGATCTTAAGTGACGATACGGCCCAAGTTGGTAGACACGCTAAACCTGTGGAAGAACTGGCTCTCAAGTGCTGCTGCCGGAACACACCAATTGGTATTTGGCGGCAGGTTCACAACTAGAGGGTGGTAGCTAGCCAGGCGGGCATTAGAAAAAGCCCTACCACCATGCTACGGTTTCCTCACGATGTTTTCCTTCACCGAAAGCTCAAGCTCATTGTAGGTGCTTGGATTCGAACTCACGTCCCTTGACGCGAAGTCGTACGCACTACCACTGAGCTGTCATCGCTTCGATCTTCCAACGTCCGCATCGCAATGGGTAAACGCATTACCCGGGCTCAGGTCAAAGGTGATGGGGGCATGTGGTGGTTCACCTGATGGTGATCACCCAACGCTACCCACTAAAACGGCACCACGGCAACCCCAAGGACAGCTTTCGCACTTCTATCTTTGAAGCGATGATAGCTCAGTGGTAGTGTGCAGGACTTCGCGTCAAGGGACGTGGGTTCGAATCCGAGCACCTACAATGAGCTTCCGATGAAGGAAAATATCGTGAGGAAACCATAGTATGGTGGTAGGGCTTTTTCTAATGTCCGCCTGGCTAGCTACCACCCTCAAGTTGTAAACCTGCCAACAAATACCAATAGATGTGTTCCGGCAGCAGCACTTGAGAGCCAGTCCCTCCACAGGTTTAGCGTGTCTACCAACTTGGGTCGTATCGTCACTTAAGATCAGGTGAGATTATGGCCATAACGTTAAAACCTTAAGTATAAAAAAAAATATTAGTAAATTACCACCCTCTCCCCATCGTTACTGGCTAGCCATTACATTTTGAAGCGATGATAGCTCAGTGGTAGCGCGTAGGAACGCCGCGTCATGGGACGTGAGTTCGAATCCGACTACCTGCAATGAGCTTGAATTTTCGGTAAAGGTAAACATCTTCAGGAATCCTTTGCATGGTGGCAGGGCTTTCCTAATGCCCATCTGGGTAACTACCACCCTCAAGGTAAATATCTATCACCAAATACCAATAAGTGCGCACTTACTTGAGAGTCACTTATTCCAATAAAGACCGGTAACGAATCCTCGGGTCGGAACAAACGGGTCGTGGGTGTCCATGGGCGGAAGTGATCACTTACCATCAGGTGACAATTGCACAAATACCACTCACTAATACTCGATTTCTTTTATCTGTAAATACAGCAAAACAAAATATTCGCTCACCTGTTAAATGCAAAAGATGCAAAATTTTAAATCCATATACTTTCACATATGAGTCAATTCACGTCAAGTGGACCCCCCTTTTTCCACTTGATGATAGAAAACTTAATAAAATATAATTATCGAAAGTAGTCATACCTAAAAATCATCCCTTAAAACGGTTTTTGAAAATTTTGTATTTAACAACAATTTTTTTAACAATAAAAATTTTTGGTACTTTTAATTAAAAAATAGATTGTGAAAAAACTATTGAAGATAACTTAACGAAATTTTCAGGAAATTATAGTAAAATATCTATATTTTCACATAAAATTCTTTTGCAAATTTAATTTGTTTAAAATCATATTTTTTATTAACTTTTAAATAAACAAATTAAAATTTCAATGACTTCTCAGTACGATAATCGAATTTTTTTTTTTTAGTAATACGCGTTATACATTTAAGTACTTTATTTCAAAATAAAATTTCACAGCCCGGTATTAGTTTAAATAATATGAATTTTTATATGATGCAGCGGCGAGCGGTACAAGTAAGTTTTCTATCATCAAGTGGAAAAAGGGGGGTCCACTTGACGTGAATTGACTCATATATAACTTGTAGAATGTAAGTTATATAAAGCAAAAACAAAGTATCACGATCATATACTTAAAGGTACGGTGAAATCCTTTACATGTTAATAAGTTTGTGGTTCACCAGGTTCGGCATGGTGACCGCTGATACGGATGTGGACGAGCTCCTGGATCTGGTGCTGTCGGCTGGTAAGGAGGTCGAGGAAAACTCCAAGGTTCTCACGGACATGTCAGAGGTCCTGAAAAAGGGTGAGTTTTCCTCGTCATTTCATTTTATTTTACAAATAAAAAAAGGATAAAAACCCTAAATGTCTCATTGAAGCGATGATAGCTCAGCGGTAGTGTGCACGACTTCGCGTCAAGGGACGTGGGTTCGAATCCGAGCACCCACAATGAGCTTCAGCTTTCGGTGAAGGAAAACGTCGTGAGGAAACCGTAGCACGGTGGTAGGGCTTTTCTGATGCCCGCCTGGGTAGCTACCACCCTCAAGATGTAAACCTGCCAACAAAGACCAATAGGTGTGTTCCGGCAGCTGCACTTGAGAGCCAGTTCCTCCACAGGTTTAGCGTGTCTACCAACTTGAGCCGTAATGTCACTTAAAATCAGGTGAGACTATGGCCATAACGCTAAACCTTAAGTATAAAAAAAAAAATTGAAATTTTAATATTGACAGATTGCCCCAAATTTGTCAAAGTTTCTCATACTAGTACTTTATATTATTTCAACAAAGATAAGTTTACAGCCACGTTAGAAAATTTCCTCAGAAACACTGTTTATCTGTCCACTATAGACGTTAGAAGCTAGTAATATTAATAATAATGCATGCATGATGATAGGGCTTTTTCTGACCCTCTGGTCCCCCCCCCCCTGAATAGGTATGTTCCGACAGTTGCATTTGAGGGCCAGTTCCTCCAAAGGTTTAGCGTGTTTACCAACAGCGGCTGTATAGTCACTTAAGATCAGGTGAGATTATGGCCGAAACGCTAAGCCTTAACAATAAAAAAATAAAAAATAAGATATTTTTGGATACATGCACGGATCTGTGTCACCCCGGGAAGGCGACAGACGGCCCTGGGGTATTAATGGGTATTCCCTGCGCTTAGCTCGGGATGAGTCCCACATACCCCGGGCTGGGAGGGGATGCATAGTTTTTTATACTTAAGGTTCAGCGTTATGGCCATAATCTCACCTGATCTTAAGTGACGATACGGCCCAAGTTGGTAGACACGCTTAACCTGTGGAGGAACTGGCTCTCAAGTGCAGCTGCCGGAACACACCTATTGGTATTTGGCGGCAGGTTTACAACTTGAGGGTGGTAGCTACCCAGGCTGGCATTAGAAAAAGCCCTACCATCATGCTACGGTTTCCTCACGATGTTTTCCTTCACCGGAAGCTCAAGCTCATTGTAGGTGCTCGGATTCGAACTCACGTCCCTTGACGCGAAGTCGTGCACACTACCACTGAGCTATCGCTTTGACTATATAATAATACTAGCTGTGCCCGCAACTTCGTTTGCGTTGAACTAAAATTTCAGTAGTGCTAAGTGTATCGAATACGTTACTAATATTTCTTTGAATTATCTACGTTATCCTTTCCGGGATTTTTATTGATCATCTTGACACACTTATAACTTATTTCAACAATGTTAATTCAACTGCAATCCGTTTTGTTTTAGTTCAATGATATAAATATTGTTTATTTTCTATCAGCTATAAATAATCGTGATTTACTGAATAGTTAATATTATAAGGCGGATGAGTTTGTTTGTTTGTTTGACCGCGCTGACCTCGAGAACAACCGGCGAAAGCTCAAGCTCAATTGTAGGTGCTCGGATTCGAACTCGCGTCCCTTGAGACGCGAAGTCGGACACACTACCACTGAGCTATCATCGCTTCAGATACATTGAAAAAAAAAAAAAGATGTGATACAGTAGGCTCAATTGTAGGTGCTCGGATTCGAACTCACGTCCCTTGAGACGCGAAGTCGTACACACTACCACTGAGCTATCATCGCTTCAGATACATTGAAAAAAAAAAAAAATGTGATGCCGTAGGCTCAATTGTAGGTGCTCGGATTCGAACTCGCGTCCCTTGAGACGCGAAGTCGTACACACAACCACTGAGCTGTCATCGCTTCAGATACATTGAAAAAAAAAAAAAAAAGATATATGATACAGTAGGCTCAATTGTAGGTGCTCGGATTCGAACTCGCGTCCATTGAGACGCGAAGTCGTACACACTACCACTGAACTATCATCGCTTCAAATACATTGAAAAAAAAAAAAAAAAAGATATATGATACAGTAGGCTCAATTGTAGGTGCTCGGATTCGAACTCGCGTCCCTTGAGACGCCAAGTCGTACACACTACCACTGAGCTATCGCTTCACATACATTGAAAAAAAAAAAAAAAAAGATATGTGATACAGTAGGCTCAATTGTACGTGCTCGGATTCGAACTCGCGTCCCTTGAGACGCGAAGTCGTACACACTACCACTGAGCTATCGCTTCAGATACATTGAAAAAAAAAAAAAAAAAAAGATATATGATACAGTAGGCTCAATTGTAGGTGCTCGGATTCGAACTCGCGTCCCTTGAGACGCGAAGTCGTGCACACTACCACTGAGCTATCGCTTCAAATACATTGAAAAAAAAAAAAAAAAGATATGTGATACAGTAGGCACAATTATAGGTGCTCGGATTCGAACTCGCGTCCCTTGAGACGCGAAGTCGTGCACACTACCACTGAGCTGTCATCGCTTCAGATACATTGAAAAAAAAAAAAAAAAAAAAAAGATATATGATACAGTAGGCTCAATTGTAGGTGCTCGGATTCGAACTCGCGTCCCTTGAGACGCGAAGTCGTACACACTACCACTGAGCTATCGCTTCAAATACATTGAAAAAAAAAAAAAAAAAAAAAAAAAAAAGATATGTGATACAGTATGCACGGTCGGTGTTGCCAGGTATCGAGGCGGCGCAGGCGGACCTCGAGCGGGAGAGCCTGGAGCGCGCGTGGCGGGAGGGCGTGCTGCGGCGCGTGCCGGTAGTCGGCCGCGTCGTGCAGTGGTGGTCGCCCGCGCCCGCCGCGCCCCCGCCCCCGCCCGGCCGCCGGCTGCACCTCGCCAGCGGGACCCTGCAGACCACCGACGACATCTACAGGTACATATTTTGAAGCGATGATAGCTCAGTGGTAGTGTGCACGACTTCGCGTCAAGGGACGTGGGTTCGAACCCAAGCACCTACAATGAGCTTGAGCTTTCGGTGAAGGAAAACACCGTGAGGAAACCATAGCATGGTGGTAGGGCTTTTTCTGATGCCCGCCTGGCTAGCTACCACCCTCTAGTTGTGAACCTGCCGACAAATACCAATAGGTGTGTTCCGGCAGCAGCACTTGAGAGCCAGTTCCTCCACAGGTTTAGCGTGGCTACCAACTTGGGCCGTATCGTCACTTAAGATCAGGTGAGATTATGGCCATAACGCTAAACCTTATGTATAAAAAAAAAAAAAAAAAAAAAAACATTCCCTACCACCTAACGTCCTACCTCCTCAACTACCGAGCCCTCATCTTCCGAATAGAACTCCAGCTTTCCGGTTTACCAAGTAAGGGGGAGAACGCCCACCTCACAAACAACAGAATAACCGTACGACAATAGCCAAACCAAAAGTAAAATCAAAATCCAATAATCCGTCTGCTAAAGTGCGTAAGTGAAACGATCCAAGAGAAACCAAATGAAAAGCCGAGTCTAGTGAACGAAAAAGGGGGAACAAAACAAAGACACAGGCACAAAACCACAAAATAAAACCACTAGAACACATCAAAACTTGAAACACCTTCAACTATTGAAAAACCAACCTCTACCTACCTACCTACCTTTTTTTTTTTTTTTTTTTTTTTTTTTTTTTAACGTGGGGAAATGCATTTACGCATCCCCTCCCAGCCCGGGGGAGCCAGGAGGGGTATGTGGGACTCACCCGGCGCTAGCCG
Source organism: Actias luna (assembly GCA_039707435.1). NCBI lineage: Eukaryota > Metazoa > Arthropoda > Insecta > Lepidoptera > Saturniidae > Actias > Actias luna. The sequence continues at coordinate 15,431,090 of JAZHAC010000003.1, read as the reverse complement.
CCGGGAATACCCACTAAAACCCCACGGCCGTCTGTCGCCTTCCTGGGGTGACACGAGTCCGTGCTTGGCAATCACCGCGTCAGAAGGGCAATCACCGCGTCAAGGGGCAACCCCGAGTCACCGGCAATCACCGCGTCAGGCAATCACCGCGTCAATCCTACCCACCTACCTAACCTAACCTAACCTAACCTACCTAACGTCCACCGCTCTACACCATCAGTGATGAGGGATTACAGGTGTCACCACAGACACCAGTACAGATTACACCCTGCGGTTCATCAACATCTACAGGTACGTTCACTCACAGTGAGCACCGATGTAAGCACTACAGACAAGTTCTACGGGAACATCCACCACTCTACACTATCAGTGATGAGGGATTATAGGTGTCACCACTGATACCAGTACAGATTACACCCTGCGGTTCATCAACATCTACAGGTACGTTCACTCACAGCGAGCACCGATGTAAGCACTACAGACAAGTACTACGGGAACGTCCACCGGTCTACACTATCAGTGATGAGGGATTACAGGTGTCACCAGTGATACCAGTACAGATTACACCCTGCGGTTCATCAACATCTACAGGTACGTTCACTCACAGCGAGCACCGATGTAAGCACTACAGACAAGTTCTACGGGAACATCCACTGCTCTACACTATCAGTGATGAGGGATTACAGGTGTCACCACCGACACCAGTACTGTATTTACACCCTGCGGTTCATCAACAACATCCACAGGTATGTCCACCATCCCACACATCCACTAGCAGTACCAAAGAGTCACAAGTCTCATCGATGCAAGCAGAAGTATTGTATTACCACCCTGCAGACCACCATGAACTCCAATAGATATGCCTCCCACTCTACACTATCAGTAATGAGGTGACATCACTAACCAAGTTGAAAATCTGCCGCCAAATACCAGTATGAGTGTCCCTACACTTGCACTTGAGAGCCAGTCTCTCCACAGGTTTAACGTGCCCACCAACTTGGGCCATATAAACACTTAACATTAGATGAGATTAAGCCCATAACACAAAAAAAACATCAGCAAAGTATTAGCTCCCTGCGGACTATCAACAATATCTATCTACAGATACATGGGCGTCAACACTCTAACTCACCCTGACAGTACCCAAAAAATTACAGGAGGTCTACTGCTGAACATCCACATGTGCATGCTTGCTTACAACTCTGCACTCCTTGCAATAATAACTTATTGTACTTAGTAACTAAGTTCTAATCACTGCAATATCTTTAACTTATAGTGAAGGATAATATTTAATGAAACCATAGCATGTAGAAGGGCTTTAATACCTGCCTGGCTATCTAACACCCCTAAAGTTGTAAATCTGCAGCTGCATACCTATAGGTATGTTTCAGCATCTGCACTCCAGGATGGGTTCCACTTTTATTAGCAAGTCCACCATCTTGGGCTGGGTTATTAATATCACCAGGTGAGACTGTGGCCCTAGTTACCATACCTATAAAGTATTACTAATAATTAAAGGTACTAATAATTATATCACTTCTAAATAACTGATACGATGATAGCTCAGTAGTAGTGTGTACGGACTACACATCAAAGGTCGTATGTTTGAATCCTCCTACAATGAGCTTGAGCTTTCGATGAAGGAAACACATTATGAGGAAAATATAGCACAGTGGCAGGGCTAATTCTAATGCTGGTATGGCTGGTTACCACCCTCAAGATGAAAATATATTAATAGCCAAATAGCAATAGGTGTTTTCTGACAGTTGAACTTAGAGCTCAGTCCTTACATAGGGTTAGCGTGTCTACCATCTTGGGCCGTATCGTCACTTGATATCAGGTGATTTGGCCATAACATTTACTATAATTTAGGAAAAAAAATAATTATAGCTCACCTATGAAATTGATCTAACAGGTTAGTCCGCAATAAAAGCAATGATATTGGAGAACCAGCGCGTGCGCACTCTCCGGCAAGGCAGCCAGAACCAGCACAAGAGTAAACAAACTTTTCCCATCATAATAAATATATATTAGTTGAATTATTTAATATATTAATATGTAAACTGGCAACTTTGGATCACTTCTTAAGAATACTGAACAGGCGAATTTAAAATTAAGCTGAATTACACTTTACATGGAGATAAAAAGTACAGAAAATTACAATTTATATTAGTTAATATTCCGTGTAATGAATATTCGAATAAACAATACTAAACTTTTTTTTATTTAATGGCCACATCTGTGCGCACACAATTTTGCCAATGTCACTTAGGTAGAACCATTACCGATGGACATTGTGTCAAACAATTTTTCTATCTCACTAAATTCTGTCCATACCAGGCCATTCATTAACAACACAAACAGTACATGCAAACTACATTTAAACATATTAGTACGTTACAAATATGCACCACAGAATGACACCAAAATCTTAAAGGTTAATTTTATTAGATCTAATAAAACTTGACAAGCCTTCTAGAACTAATCGTTTATCCGCAACAAGAGTTAGGAGGCACATAATGCGATACCAAACGTTCAATGTTTACATTCATACTGTCAATGTCAAATATTGTCACAGAGTATTAGTAATAATATTCGTCCGATAGGACAGGCGAAGGAATTACTTGAATGCCTATTCTGAAGTTTTCAATATAATTGTTAAATATTCTTTAACCAATTATTTCCATATGTTTTTTTTAACGTAAAGGTATAAGCGGCAAATCTTTTATATAAACGTTCCTTTGTTTTATTATTTCATTTCTGTCTTTTTAGTCTTTGAGTAATAATATAATCGTCAATTTTTTTTATTGGATTTTCGTACCCGAATAATTTTAAAATGTTGCCAAGTAATGTCAAAAGATTACATTTACTAATATTTTCTGTTAAACAGTGTCACAGAGCAGATTTTGGCAATATATAATTTTAAAATGTTGCAAAGTAATATCAAACGATTACGTTAACTTTTAGAGGTATTATTACTCTGTGACAAATATGTTCTACTATGTTCAAATGTCTTTAATTACTTTACTACTTTAATTACACTTTCTTTAATTACGGTTGAATTTCTTGCATTAAGTAACCATTAGAACATATAAATGTATCAATTAGTTATGTCATAAAACTTTCTGTACGTTCATGTAATTGGTTAAAATCGTCCTTGAGAATGGGTTTTAAAACACTGAATGCTCTTTATTTGTTCCCAATAAACTTTAATTTTCATGTTTACAATACGTAAAGACATTGATTCTCCATACAAATTTTCAGCCCTTAGTTCACTACTATTTTCAAGTTTTATTTTCGCGACACTAGATAGTGTACGACTTTGTTCAAAGTTCAATCTGTCTGTATCAAAATGAACCTGTAATTTGATTAGCTGTGTTATCGTGAAAACATAATAAATCGAATGGACACAGTTAATTTTACATTTATGATATTCGTTTGGAGTATCGTATAGAAATGTACAAAATATAAGCAGCAAAATTTACATTCGTATACCTAAAGTATTTTATGTTATTCGTTTTACAGATATTTTATGATTAAGTTGGTACTGTAGGTATTTATAATTGTTATTTTATATAACATTTCCAAATTTTGTGTAAGCCATTTTCTGTTTTTTCTGCGCGTCAATTTCGTTTGATCAATATAATTTTGAAAAACTATAGATTCCAATACCAAAAAAAAAATGGAATATAAAATACAATTGTTTAAATGATTGTATTAACAGAGATACGTATAATTAAAAATATTTTTAGTTTTTTAATTCATAGTTAATTACAGACATTGTACTTTATTAATATTATTATTAAATACATGTAATACTTATCAAATGTATCAAATTGTATCAAATGTGTCTATGACTATTTTCGTAGTGACGTTCTGCTGTCATAATATAGTAATTGTATTATATTGTAGATGACATTTGAAAAGGGCAGCTTTACATCGTCGGCTTAATGCCAAAACAATATAAGTAGGTTTCAAACAGATTATATTAACGATTAAGTTTCGGTATTTTTTTTATTTTCTTCATTACTTATTACATTAAATTCTTCAAACATAGTTAACTCTAAATTAATAAAACGCCTCATATCTCGTTTTTGCAATAAGTTGACGATACGCTCTTTACGCCTGCAGATAATGTTCTGCCATGTTTTCGTACCAATAAATACTAGATGAGTAAATCTAGGGATTTTCGCTTTGTCTTTCGAATTAGGTTGTCAATTAAAAGTTGGCAATAAACAAACATAGGTTACATACATTAGATTTAATAGAGGTTTAATAATTAGTTTAAGGAGGTCATCCAGGGCGACTTTTTGTGGTGATTCAGTAACGATACTATTGCAATACATTTGTTTTGCAGAAAATATACAGCCGTGGTGTTTTACCGATACAGTCGCTTTAGAGATAGCAAATGCCATTTTTTATTCATTTAGTAGAATGGTACATTTACTTGCAATATGTCGGGTATGCCTACGAAATAGGACACACGTTCCATTACAGAACCACGCAAGTGCAATTTCGGTGTCACAGCTTCACGGTGACTCCCATTGAATCACGTACTAAAAACTTTTCTGTTTCATATTTTTGCTGTACCGTGGAACTTTGGAGACGTCTTACCGTCAGCGTGTTTCCACTCTCCTATGACACGGGGTCCTTCAAAACAGGTGTGAATGAAGTAGTGGACCGTCAGTAGGAGGTTTTTAAATTGCAATTTTCGTCCTTTATATATTTATTATAAAATTAATTACAATATATTACTTAAACCAAAGATGTCAACTTACTTCATGTGGGAACCTGTACTGAAACTGTGTCTTATGTGGCTTATGTATTAGGTGCCAGGTACAGTAGATAACATGTGAAAAGGTCTAAGCAGGTCAGCATGATAGCGGTGATTGATAGTGAATTTTGGTTCAATGTCAGTCACCGCTGATCTGGATTGTGCTGTACTTAACACCAGGTGCTACCAGGAGTGTGAAACTCATTAACTTAGATGCACTCAAAATACATACTAAAATCATTTTTTCTCCATTACAAAGTCCAGGGACTACTTTTACCATGCTATCAGAAAACGGATATTTCATTACCTGATATCCCAAAAACAGATAGATACAGAGATACACAACAGCGGTGAACTAATTCTGTACGATTGTATCGATACTGAATTGATTATCGCCTTGCAAATGACACAAACGGAGGCAAATCGTCGTGAGGTTCCTTCACATTTTATTCAAACCTTCGAGTAAAATTGAAATAGATTTAAGTACTTTGAAGTGCAATATGTAATAGAAATTCGTTAATAGAATTTACGTAATGATGTGTGCTGATTTATTTTAATATGCAAATACAAAGTTATGTATGTTATTCTAGTGATATAGGGTTATATTGTAAAAAAAAATGTTATTACACGAACACGGTTGTAAACGAAAAAAATTAAACGTGACCACCATATAATAAGTTAAATATATGAGCGATATATCATCGTATTATTATACTGATATATTAATAATTTTATTTGTCACACATGCCATTGTACATCAAACATATTTTAAACAATACACATGTCTATATGCGGTAGTTGTGATAAAACAAAAAAAATGTATAAAAAGTTGAATGACAAGTCATTTTCAATTAAATAAATAATTAATTTCCATTGTAAATATCGCTACTTATTTGGACACTTAAAGGTTTTTCTTTTTTTGCAAAAATTAGTATTTCTGTACTAGCAACACCATAGTAACTGTCATAATTGTCATTTTTAAAACAGTTTTAGTACAAAGATATGAACTATCATTGTGAAAGTTTTTTTTAAGCTTATAGAATAATCAATTTAATTTCTAGAATTAAAATATAAGAGTATTATATTATTACTGTTTCCATTTGTAATAATACTACTGCATTTTAATATTAGTAGTAATTTTATCTTTATCGCAGTCGTATTATAAGTAAAATAGTTTAGAAATGAATATTCAATTACTTTCAAATCTATATAATTTACGTAGAAAGTTTTCCTCTTTTTCCCTATAATGTACCGGTGCTCTGAAAACGTGGTTGGATGAAAACTCTGATTTAGAGATGGCGAATTGAGATCGATTAATTGAGTATCGTTTGTTGAACTTAAAATAATCTATATTTTTTAATATACTCTGAATCGATATTACACCCTTAGAAATCGAGGTTCGATTCATGTCTACATTCTCAAGAAATTTGAGAAATAGTTGCCTTCTTTTATTCCTGATATTTTGATGTACTTGTAAACGAAAATTGAATTAATATAAGAATCATAAAATATGGATTATTTAATTATTGTTCTTGACTATCGTGGTGTTCATTTTGTTTCCTATTATTGGATTTATATTATAAGTATAAGCAGGAAAAGTTCATGAAGTAAGACTTTCTTATTAAAAATACAGCAATAACTGAATTATCCCAGTCAAGACTGACGAATGCTTTCTTCTGAAATGGAAATGAAGACTATACTTATAGTGATTTTGTTTCCTATTAACCGAAATAACATACTGTTGTTTTAACTATATATGTATATTGTATATTAATAGGCTGTTTGAGGCTGATTTTGAGTTTTTTCCATAGTCTAAAAGCCAGTCCTGTTGTCTCGTTTCAATAAATCACATTTCCTGCCCGTTTAGTATAAAGATGTTAGTAACAACACGTTTGAGTTACTTTTACGGAATATTCTCAAATCTGTTGACAACTTCTATCAAAGGTAACAAAACGAGATTTATAAGGTGCGGATAAGTTTTTATGGTAACTATTTTCAAAATAATGTATATAATATTTAGGTGCTTCAATTGTTCCGAATTAAATGTCTAATGAAGTATGTACATTGAAAATATTTCTTGTTTCTATACTTTGGAAACAAACAGAAGCCTCAAAAGTATCCAATAAGGCAAACCTGGTCGAATACCAATAACACTGACATTATGTAGAACTTTTGTATTGCATACGTTAGAGGTCCGAGTATGGGAAACATAAATAAAAATATTGTGTTTATGATTAAATGGTAATTATCAATTTTTATTTCCATTAAGCGCAATAAAAAAATATTGCTACTCTAGAATGTTCGCTAGTTCAGAACATAACCTATATACTAGTGTAGGTTATGTTTTTTAATCTTTGACATTTTCATTCATTTCACACAGCTTAATACTGTTGTGACTAAGGCGTGTATTCACTAAACATTTTCTAAACAAAAAACACTGTATTAAAAAATTACTTATTAAAATATATAAACGTACAAATGGAGGAAATATTGCATGGACGGTTTTTTTTTTTCGCGACGCTTAAATTTTTGTCAAGCATATGAAAGATGTTCCTTTTTAAATTATTTAGCTATATAAGCTATTATTTAGCTGTGGTTCTTTGTTTAATACGTTTTAGAATACAAAATATTTCGGTTGCAAGACAGCTTGTATATTGTAGCACAGTATGTCTGTGTAATAAATAAGTTGGTGAAGTTACAATTTTAACTATAATTTTATATTGTAAAATGTATAATGTCACTAGAAGGTATTGAATAATAATATAATTATTACAATTACACCATGTTATTGAACCTTGTAGTTTTATTTTATTTAGAATACCCCTTCTCTTGTCAGTTCTTCTTCCCCTTCTCTTGTTTTGAAGCGATGATAGCTCAGTGTTAGTGTGCACGACTTCGCGTCAAGGGACGTGGGTTCGAACCCAAGCACCTACAATGAGCTTGAGCTTTCGGTGAAGGAAAACATCGTGAGGAAACCATAGCATGGTGGTAGGGCTTTTTCTAATGCCCGCCTGGCTAGCTACCACCCTCTAGTTGTGAACCTGCCGCCAAATACCAATAGGTGTGTTCCGGCAGCAGCACTTGAGAGCCAGTTCCTCCACAGGTTTAGCGTGTCTACCATTTTGGGCCGTATCGTCACTTAAGATCAGGTGAGATAACGGTAAACCTTAAGTATATAAAAAAAAGGCTTAGCGACCCAGTCCTCTTCAAGTGTTGTAAATTCGCGGGTAGTTTTTTTTAAACATGTCTTGTATAGACGACTAATGCAAACCTCAAGGATCGCATTCCTTGAGACGATTATTTCGCCATATACCATGCTGCGCAATCTGTTAAACGTCTCAAAGATTAATGAATGCATTCCTGAAGGATTATTTTTTATAATATTTGAAGATACATATTCTTTGCTAATGCGCTACTAATTCTGAGCATATCATTAAATCATACTCGACGTCTATATTTATTTGATATTAAATTTAAAATGGAGTGATTTATAAAAATAGAATTCAGAAATTTGCAATATGCGTTACTAAAATTCGAATCTTAGTGTATATGTAGGCTTAAAAGACGTTTCTCCAGTAAAAAAAAGTAAACTACATAAATATTTCAAGTGTTGTCGTTACATATTTTCACGTATTTTTTAATTTATTACTTTTATTAGTTTATACTGTTCTTAAATACAAATTAATGAATTCAATAAAATTTGGAATTTATGTGTACTTACGAATAAATAAGCAACTATAATGACTTCAGTAATTCTAGCGCGAAAATTAGCTTCAGTGAATTTGACCAGAGGGGAATTTGAAAAAAATAAATTTTTAAGAGTTCAAAATATGCAAGAAAAATCAAAAATTATTAAGTAAGTTGGTACAGAATGGATATATGATTTAAATTAACGCAATAACCTAGTCTTATAATCTATTGTGGTTGTAACTGTGTTTAAAAATAATGTCTTGTAAAATGTTATAAATATGATTGTAATTTCTTTTCACAGCAGTTTGAAAACCATTATACGTAATCAAGATAATAATAAAACATGTAGATTATGTTTGAGTAATGGAGAGAAGAAAATTTTTGATGTGTATGAGGATTTTGATTTTCCCGTTATTATAAAACATTTCTTAGGTATTGAGGTTTGTGCCATTTTTTTTAGATTTATTATATCTACAATTTAGGCAAATATTTATGACTAGCTGTTGCCTTTGACTATGTTAGCCTTTTCCTGTTAACCAGATTGTAAAATCTGTTCATAGAGGGTGTGAACGATGTGAAAGGAATGCCCATATTTTTGCCAATTTCAACCAATAGTTCTGGCTGTTATGGTAATATTGTGATTTTGTTTTTATATTTAAGGTTTAGCGTTACGGCAATAATCTTATGTGACGATACAGCCAAGGTAAACACTCTCAATCTGTGTAAACACTGGCTCTCAAGTGCAACTGCCGGAACAGACCTATTGGTATTTGGAGGCCAATTTTCAACTCAAGGGTTTTAGCTAACCAAGCGGGCACCAGAAAACTGCTACCTCCAAGCTATGGTTTCTTCACAATGTCTTCCTTCACCCAAAGCTCAAACTCATTGTGGTTTCGAACTCACCTCCTATGATGCGGTGTTTCTACATAATACCACTGAGCTATCTTTGCTTTATAATTATTTTGTATATGTGTATGCTAGGTGTATCTGAGACTTCATTCACATGAAACTAAAATGTATTTATAATCATTTTTGCCAGTTTTTATGATATTTTTTCAATACACTTTGCTCCTACTGGTGATAGAGAGATGTAAAATAGCCTAAAGCCTACCTCCATGTTTGCTCTGTCAAATGCAAAGAAAATTTTTATTAAATCTGGCAGGCAGTTTCTCAGATCAGAATGTTCAAACAAACAAACTTTTACACTTTATAATATGAACCACCTTTTCCTGTGGCTCCTCTCATGTTAATATTGATTTTGTCAACCAATTCTAGTTGTTGGACATGGAAATAATATTTTTACCAGATGCAATTAAATTATTTATTTCAGGATGTTGATAAATGTACACAAAATTCCAAATTGTAAAGAATTATATTCTATATTTTGAAGAAAATAGGATAATGCAATAAAAAGTTTTCTACAAAGTTTTAAATCCCCCTTTACCACACTTTCTATTAGTGATTTGAGAGAAAAAGTAGCCTATCACCATCTCCAGTGGCCTATCTATCCCTATATGAAAACTCATCATAATCAATTCAGTGGTTTAGTGGTGAATGTGTAACAAACAAACTAACTTTCACAATTATAATATTAAGTAAGAATATAGTGGTTAGGTAGAAAAATCATTCATTTTTTATATTTTTTTATAATTCTTTTAAAATAGGTTTTATTTGAGATCATATTTTTTAAATGTAGACTAATGTTTCGAATTACGAAACTACATATTATTGTATATATAATTTGAAGGTTAACGAGAATGATGGGAAACCACAGTACATTTGTAATTTGTGTGAGAGGACATTGAGAGATGTGGTGAGACTCAAACAAACTGCTGAAATAACTCAATGGAAGCTACAACAGGAGCTGGATATGGGTAAGAATAGTTACTGGGGAGTTTTATGTAGGAAAAATCACTGCCCCATCATTTATATAAATATATATTTTTTTACAGTTAAGGTGTAGCTAATCTTAAGAACGATGTAGGCCCAGATAGTGGGCACGTTAAGCCTAGTGAAGGGACTTGCTCTCAAGTGCAACTGTCGGAACACACCTAATTATTGTATTTGTAAATAGAACTAAAACTTCAATGGAAAAACAGTGTTTGTTTGTAATCTGTATGGACCGTTCATCAAAGGATGTGTGTTCAAACCACTATAATGTGTCAGAGCTTTCTGTGAAGTAAAACCATCGTGATATCAGCAATAGTGGTAGAGTTTTTCTAAAGACCGCATAGCTGGCTACCACACTCAAGTTGAAAATATGCCACCGAATACCTATAGATGTGTTCCGGGTATTTGCATTTGTGTGCCAGTCCGTCCACTAAGCTTACTGTATCCACCATCTTGGGCCACATCGTCACTTAACATCAGGTGAGATGGTCACCGTAATGTTAAACTTATAAAGTATTTAAAATAACAGTCTCTCTGTATTAGGTTATGCAGTATGTTAACATCTGTCATATTTTTGTTAAATATTAAATTGCCTGCGACGGGCTTTAAAAAGCTTCCTTTGGAAGAAGACACTCGATTTTTTATATCAAAGCATGATGACCTAAATTGAAATTTTGGTATAAATGTGAAATTAAGCAAAACATACTTATAAGTTTGATAATATTACCAGTTTCAAACACATTGCCGGAGTGTGACATAGATGGTAATGATAAAACTCATGGAGGTTTCTTCGTGGGTCAAGCAAATAAGGTAGTCAGACAGTGGAGTTGTGGGAAATGCTGCCGGATATTCGAAAATCAGGTTAGGCTTTCTGTTTACTTCTCTTCCTCCGGCCATAGCTGGTCACATCTCTATGACTCGTCTGTCCCTAGTATGATGTTACTTATTATTATGCAATTTTGCATCACATTACATGTGTTATTGCTTAGGGGTCTTTCAAGTATTATTTATTGCAATTTTTGAAGATTTTTGACCCCCCCTTCCACTCCATGTAACGCGCCGTAATATATTTCTGCACCTCGCCCCCTCCTATAAAATAGTTTTTTATAGTTCAGGCTTAGCGTCATGGCCAGAATCTCACCTGATCGTAAGTGACGATCCACCCCAAGTTGGTAGACACGCTAAACCTGTGGAGGAACTGGCTCTCAAGTGCAGCTGCCGGAACACAACTATAGGTATTTGGCAGCAGATTTTCAACTTGAGGGTGGTAGCTACCCAGGCGGGTATCAGAAAAAGCCCTACCACCATGCTATGGTTTCCTCACGATGTTTTCCTTCACCGAAAGCTCAAGCTCATTGTAGGTGCTTGGATTCGAACTCACGTCCCTTGACGCGAAGTCGTACACACTACCACTAAGCTGTCATCGCTTCACAAGTGCAGTAATTAAATGCATTCCCAGGATTCGGTATTGAAGTTCGAATGGTTTTCAGGAGGGTTTTAGGGAGCACGAGAAATTGCCCTCGTGCCGAGAACCGAAATGTTTCATATGTGAAACATGCGGATTAGAATTTAAGACAATGACGAGACTGAAGAGGCATAGGCAAGTGTGATTGTTATCCAGTGGACCCCCGGTAATCCGGCACCCCCCCCCCCCCCACCCCCTAATCCAACATGTCTATCATCTATTTCTATATATAATAATTAATCTCTATTTCCCTTGGTCATCAAATCACGCGTGAACGGATGGAACAATTTATGTAATTCTTTTTTTATTGTATTAATTATTGTAGTGGATAAGAATAAGATAAAAAAAAAACTGCGTCACTTTCCAAACCGGTAGTAATTTTGACGTTCATAAGCGCCTTCTTAGGGCCTAAATTGAATGTTAAAAAAAAAAAACCTTTGTCGTATTACCGGTGGTCCATTATTACCCTCTATATGGATTTAACTATTCTGTTTTACATCAAGTGTGTATATCCATTATCTCCCTCTTTTTTTGCATGCTATTAGAAATCTATACTAACATTATAAAGAGGAAACATTTGTATTTTTGTTTGTAACGAATGAACTCAATAACTACTGGACCTATTTCATAAATTATTTCACCATTAAAATGCTGCATTAGCCCCGAGTAACAGAGGCTATATAATATTTTTTTATTGAAAACGATTTAATAAATATTTTAACCCCACGCGAACGGAGTCGCGGTCACAGATATTACAATATATAGCTCTTATTGTTTGTGTTCAAAAGTGACACGTCTTAAAAATTACACTATCAATACTCTTCCGATTTATTGAATCGCCACCAGAATAGATTCACTTAAAGAAAACGGTGTGTGCTCAAGACGACACAAGTGAAAACCCCATCAAGGCGAGATTTATAATACCATAATGCAGTGTGTTAAATAAAGCGCATTGGCCCGGCGCGTACAGTTACGTCGTTACTGAATGTGACTGATGCGTCACGCTCTCATATATAACGCTCGTTTTTGAAATGAAATCTCTTTAGAACCGTGATTTCAAACCGGATGCAACGGAAAAAACGACAGGTAAGAGACGCAAATACAAAAATTTGTAGGATGAAGCCGGCAAAGAATGAGACAGAAATATACATGCTATTTTATATTATCCGTAGCATCCCCACTCCCGACTTCTAAGCACAGTCGCCTGTAATTAGTGAGCCAGAGCGAGAGAGCTAATGTCTGTGTGTATGTATATTGCACACTATTTAATACTTGTATTTGAGTATTTAACGTGTGTTAGTATAAGTTTCACTTCTGTCGTGTATGAATCGCACACACACCTTTTTTTTTCTTTTTTCGAGCTGACATACGCTGTTAGCCTTAAAGGCTTTGACAGCTTCACCGAACTTTTTGGGGCGAGCGCTGAGGGCACTCAGCTCCGAGGCTTGGGCTGCTGCTGAATAAAGATTTGCGATCCTAAATAAGCAACTGTTCCTAAATTACTTAGTTTAGCGGTCCTAACAATGTCATCGGGCAAGCCTCGCGAGGCCCGCGGTGGTAGTCCCTCACAGAACCGTGTTGTTTGTCCTTTAACATATTGTAAATTATTAGTTTATATTTTGAATAATTTTACTTTTACACCAATAGACGGCGCTGCCAAGATTTCCTACAAGCTACTTAATGGTATTTTCTATTTATAGTGATTGTTTTTCTTTATTAATAAATTATCTCGGCCTAACCAGGTGTTTTCTTTGGCAATCGCCGTAAATATATAGGTATATATAGGAATATATTTTCAATACTAAATATACATTTTAATACGTCTGCCAAACTGCATTACAGTTTATTGGCAGATGTAACCTCCGTTGTTAAGAGAATTTATCTATAATCTTTATAAACACCTATTAAGCATTGTTACAAAAAAAAAAAAATTAAAATTAACCTAAATGTTTACATTACCCAAAAGGAACTGTTTTTTTACACACGTGTGTGTGGGCATGAATTATACGCGGTGTGATGGCGTACTCTCAGCGATGTATCGCGTCACCGTATCACGGTGTGTCAAACTGTAGAATGATTCACACGGGCGAACTGCGTTACGAGTGCGCGTTGTGCCCGTACCGCGCCCGCACCAAGTACGGGCTGAGCGTGCACTCGCGTGCGCACTCTGGCGCGCGGCCGCTCGCGTGCGCGCTCTGCGCCGCCACGTTCCCGAGCGCGTCCAACCTCGCGTCGCACCGGCGGACGCACCGCCCGCCCGCGCACACCTGCCGCCACTGCCAGAGGAGCTTCCGGTTCAATGAGGTATATATATATATACACTCCCCATTACTCTACATACTCTCTTAACAATTAGTATTTTTTAACACTTAACAAATTAGTATTTTACCTAAAGGCCTACTCCAGTAGGCCAGCTCTTATTATTTTATATATTATTTTCTCTTCCGGCAGCAGTCCATGCCATGGGCCAGCCACAACGGCACCCTTGTGCCCGCTGCCTCGGGGCTGAGTGCCCTCAGCATTCGCCCCAAAAAGTCCTGCCTAGCTGTAAAAGCCCCTCCGGCTAACAGCGTATGTCCATTCGAAAAAAAAAAAAAAAAAAAATTACTCTACATACTACTATATTACTACTACATTACTACATCACACCGCGTACCGTTCGTGCACACTCACACGTTTTTTTTTTTTTATACTTACGGTTTAGCGTTATGGCCATAATCTCACCTGATCTTAATTGACGATACGACCCAAGCTGGTAGACACGCTAAACCTGTGGAGGAACTGGCTCTCAAGTGCAGCTGCCGGAACACACCTTTGAGGGTGAGGGTGGTAGCTAGCCAGGCGGACATTAGGATAAGCCCTACCACCATGCTATGGTTTCCTCACGGTGTTTTCCTTCGCCGAAAGCTCAAGCTCATTGTAGGTGCTTGGATTCGAACTCGCGTCCCTTGACGCGAAGTCGTACACACTACCACTGAGCTATCATCGCTTCATCATTTTTCGTTCAGCTTTATCATTGATCGTCTCTTTACTTTAAATATCATATTACAAGGGTTTCAATATTTACACGTTAGTTCAAAATAACTTTATAGATTCAAATTGATATTTACATGTTTGGTTAAAAATAACTTTATAAATTCAAATTGTAATGAAGAGGTTTTATATAAACGGTTTTAATAATCTATTTCAAGTGTTAGGGTTTTTCATTGGTCGCCTCTTTATTTTAGCTTTATCATTGATCGTCTCTTTACTTTAAATATCATATTACAAGGGTTTCAATATTTACACGTTAGTTCAAAATAACTTTATAGATTCAAATTGATATTTATGTTTGATTAAAAATAACTTTACAAATTCAAATTGTAATGATGAGATTTTATAAAAATAGTTTTAATAGTCATATTCACACTAGTTCGCTTTTAGCGCTTTTAGTTTCCGGTTGTGGCAATATAAATACGTCTTATAATACTGAGGCAGATACAGTGAAGCTCCAGATAGAATCAGTGGACTGAAGTATTAGTGATATGAAGAACCGAATAGTACGTGCAGCCTATTAAAGAAGACGGTTAAGATATAAGAATTTTTTTTACACACGTTAAGCACACGGTTCTGTAAGGGACTACCCTCGCGGCCCTTGAGCTGCTTACCTGATAAGGTCGTAGTTAGTATCACTAATTTAGTAATACGGAACCTGTTGGTTAGTCAGGATCATGAATCTTTTTTCATTTACTTGTGCCTGCTGCCTCGGGGCTGAGTGCCCTCAGCAATCGCCCCTAAAAGTTCGGTGAAGCTGTCAAAGCCCTTGGGCTAACAGCGTACGTCAGCTCGAAAAATAAAAAAAACTTTTCAGTTAAAACCCATTGTGCCAACTTTCAGAAACAGTTAACGAGTGAATTCGTTGTGCGCGCACCAATGTAACACACTATGAAGTTAGTTGCAAGTTACACTCCTTTTGTTACGTCGTGCGAAATATGTAGTTAACGGGTGAATTTGTTGTGTGCGCACCAGTGTAACACGCCATAAAGTTAGTTGCAAGTTACACTCTTTTTGTTGCGTCGTGCGAAATATGTAGTTAACGGGTGAATTTGTTGTGTGAGCACCAATGTAACACACCATGAAGATAGTTGCAAGTTACCCCCCTTTTTGTACGTCGTGCGAAATATGTAGTTAATGGGTGAATTTATTATGTGCGCACCAATGTTACACACCATGAAGTAATTTTTTTTTTTGGAGTTCATAGCTTTATGGCCATATTCTCGCCTGATTCTAAGTGATAATGTGTACCAAGATCATGGATACACTAAGCCTAGTGCAACAGCCGTTACACGCATTTAGGTATCCGGAGGTAGATTTTTAAGGCTTGACCTAGCCAAGTGGGAATTGAAAAAGCCCTACCACCTATGGTTTCATCACGATGTATTTCTTCACCGAAAGCTCAAGTTCATTGTAAATGGATTGGAACTCAAGTCCCTTGACGCAACGTCTGTACACACTTCCAAATGAGCTGTCATCGCTTCAAAATTATTCATTAATAATTCAAGGTTTGTTTTTTTGTTTAAACCTCTTTTGCCGGCCTATCAGAAATAGTTAAGAGTGAAATTGTTGTGTACCCACTACTGTAGTACCCTATGAAGTTAGTTGCAAGTTACACTCTTTTTGTTGCTTTGTGAGAAATCATTAAGAGTGAATTTGTTGTGTAAGCACTAGTGTAGTACACTATGAAGTTAGTTACAAATTACACTCCTTTTGGTGCGTTGTAAGAAATCGTTAAGAGTGAGTATTGTAGGCAAACAATAGAATAGACAATAAAGTTTGTTGCAAAGTATACTCATTTTAAGAAATCGGTAAGAATAAATTTATGTCTGCACCAACGTAACACACAGTGAAGTTATATATTCACAAGTTACACTTACACGCACAAGTTAGTTGCAAGTTACACTTCGTCTGGCGCATTATTTACTTAAATACTTTTATTATAAATCAGCTGTGTTCACTGTCATTGTGTTTTTTATAATTAGAAGCTGTCAAAGTCAATCATGCTTACTGCGATAGTCGATTCAATAAAATATCTTAACTATTCACAACTTAGGATAGAAATGTATGCCATAGGTTTTTGAAAGAAATTCCACGAGTAATATTTTTCTTCAGGCACTTCGGAACCACATTGCATCACAGCACAGTACAGCTAAACCTCACGTGTGCAGTGCCTGTGGGAAAGCATTTTCTACAAGGTATTCAATTCCTTTCAGCAAATTCGATATCACTAGATTACTATAAACATAATCATGAATATTGTGATTGATTAGTCTTTAAAAAACAAGTTTTTCCTCAATTAAGGTAATACTTATTTACAATTAAAAAAAAAACTAAACAAACCTAATTGAAACAATTTCTTATTTCAATACAAAATAATATAACACATAGGTTCTCAAAGTGGGTGGTAGGTATCGCCTCCCAGTAGGCTCTGTGGTGAGCGATTGAAACTTCAAGTAATATTGGGGGGCGCCAAATAAAAATCGTTGGACGGTGTAAAGTATAATAAGTATTTCCAAATTTAGTTGAATTCATCCAATTGAATAGCATAATGCAAATTATTTAAATAAAGTTGAATTTATTTGTGCAAATTTAAATTTGTTTTGTTTTAAAAATAAGATACCTTAATCCCTACTAATATTATAAATGTGAATGTAAGTTTGTTTGTTACGCTTTCATGCGAAAACTACTTAACCGATCATCATGAAACTTTGTACACATATACTTGAAGGCAGTAACATAGGATACTTAAAAAAAAATTGTTTGTTTATTAAAGTACAAAAACGGGCAAAACTGGTTAAATAATTTTTGCTCAATGCGAACAAAGTCGCGGGCGTAACTAGTATTTATATAAATACGACATAATATTTTATATACTTATTATATTATATTGTATTATGACATCATTAGGTTATTAATATTATCAATCAGATAAAAGTCATTCTTATAATTTTTGTCAATATTAGTTATCCATTTGCAGTGAAAGGCTAAGAGAGGAGTATATTAAAATTCAAGCGGTTTTAATGATTACTAATTCATTTCATTCCCGATACACTATTTATTATAATATAATTAATTTTATTTCAACATATTTGTTTTTAATTATTTTACAAGGTAACCCCGTAAATAAAGCAATTCTGGGGTTCTACTAATTTACTATTTCTGTTGTCTAGTGTCATAGAAGTTTACAGCAAATTTTTAACGCATGCGCTTTGCGTATATAAACACATAAGAGTTTATTAGCTGCATTGTGAAATCCTTATATGTTAGATTAAATTGGTTTAAACCAATCTCTGTACATGCTGTGAACCAGTTATACTTACTAAAGTCACCAAATAACCTTTCATTTCCCCCTTTACAATAAATAGTCTAATACTTTGACATTGCATTCAGTATCAGGATTTAACCCAATCATTGAGTGCCCTATTTATTTATTAAATATGGTGTTTACGGATTTTCTCATCATCTCATCTATATGCATTACCTGGGCTCAGGCCAAGGCGACAGAGGCATGTAGGAAGACTCATTAAAGAGAAGCACCTGAAAATACCCACTAGAACCTTCAACCTTCCATTGCTCCAGAGACTAGGCCAGCTTGAAACACATCTTCTGTCTGGCAGGATCGTGAATCTTGTAGATGGGATCAGTTGGTCTAATACACACCTGCGTCATTTAGTATTCAAATACTTGTAAACCTTAAAAACTACCGTCAGCTAAGAAAACAATCACAATGAGAAGGATCGATAACAAACTCAGTTTACCTTTTTATTAATGTATAGAGGTACTAGCCATTCCTGCCCACTGTGCCGGGTCAATAACATACTACGAGGATATGTATGTAAAATATCAATAAACTGATGAAATATAATTGAAATACAATTCAGCATCAAATGGTCATAGTCCCAAGTTTATACAATCACTACTTGTGAAGTAATTGCACCTCAAACAAACATCTTCTACATTATATATATAGATTTATATTGACACTAGCTTCTGCCCGTGTAATAAGTTAAAATAACATAAATCTTTAGTTGTCATCCAAATAAAATACATTACCGGGATAAAAAGTATCCTACAAGTTAATCCATATTAATGTAGTAATCAGTATCAGTATATAGTATAGATAAAAGATATGAAGATTCTCATAAATCTCCCTTGGGAACACAATGTTTTTCCAGGAGCAACTGTCACTATTTGTCTTTACCAACTATCTCTATGCTAAAACCAAGTGAAGGAATTATTTGGATACACCTGTGAATCTCCCCTGAGAAATTGAAGTTTTTCCAGGAGAATAGAAGCCTATGTTTCTTTCCACCCTTTCAACTATCTTTATGCAGGAAATCAAGTTGATCTGTTGCTTAGGATGTGAAGGAAGGAGAAACAAACACATTTACAGTATCAGTATAAATTTTATAATTTTAAAAGCAATATGCATTTAAAATTTTAATAAAAAAGGCTTAGTGTGATATCTTTTCTCATAAATATTATTTATATTTTTTTTCTAGAAAAATGATATGCAGACATGAACGCAGAGTGCATAACCGGCCAAGAATGAGATCCGGCGTAACTCCAAACTATCTACGGCAACAAGAACAACTTGGAACATGATTTTTGTAAATAAATATTAACTCTGAAACAATGCCTATCATTTCTTACCAAAGCCCTACATTGGCAGCCTTGTAATGAATTTACTTAATTAAAATTAAGAAGTACTTCAAGAACTTTACAGTAATTAACACTAAAAGATAAAAAAGAAATATTTGAAATTACAGTTTGACTACAAACAATTAAGTTATATTGAAAATAAACACTTTTATAAGTTATATTTGTCTTAATTCCTTATTTACAAGACAAAATCACCTTACACTAATTTGAATTTTGATATTGACTAAACAACTTGATAAACAAAGTAAAGTAATTCTGTATGTATGTTTGTGCTAAGAAATATTCAACTGATTGACCAAATAAGACATTGCTTGTTGAAGTACTAAGTGCATATGAAAATATTTTATGTATAATGAAAACAACGAAATCCTTTTTTTGATTTTTATTTACTTACAATCCTAACCGTCACATCACTTCTTGGCGGCAGCACCTACTTTAGATTTCTTGGTACCGCGTACCTTCTTCATTCTGTTCTTGCGTTCCTTACGTTGTTTGCGTGTCGGCCTCTTCTTCTCGTATAGACCGTGGCGTGCGAGTCTGTGTTTGGGCTCGAACTTCTTTGCCAAGTCTAGTGTGTCGTAGATTAACGCGAATCCGGTCGATTTGCCGCCACCGAAGTTCGTCTTGAAACCGAACACAAAAACTACGTCCGGCGTCACTTTGTACATCTTGGCGAGCTTCTCACGGATCTCGGTTTTGCTGACGGTCGGCTTGCCTGGATGCAAGACATCGCACACCATCTGCTTGCGCGCCAACAATCTAAAAAAGTTACCAGAAACGTTGTCACTTAACCTGTCAAGTGTGGTTCTAACAATTCTCTACAATACGACCGCGGTGATCAAAGATTTGTGAAGTTTTACACGTTTACCTGTTGGTCATAAATTTGCGCGTGCGAATCGTCGCTGTTCCTTCACTCATTTTTGATTATTTTCGAGATTTCGGCGTATAGACGCACGTGTCTCTGAGTTTTACAGGAGAAAAAGAACGTGTCGGTGTTGCCAATGCGATAAAACAAAAACTTTCTGACAATCTGTCTTAAGATATTCTACTGCGGTAGAAATTATTTATTTTTGTTAATAAATTAATTGTATTATTTAAAAACGTGTTTTTGACATGAAAATAGATAATTTATTGAATTACAGAATTAGAAGTATGATTTATTTTCAATGTCATATAATAGATGTACATTTGGATTTTAATATTTTTTTACCTTGGTAACATTAGTACTGAGAGCTGTGATCACAATTTCTTTTGAATGCGTTCAATGATTTTGAATTGAATGAAAAAATTTTTTTTTTAATGTTTAATATTTTCATCTAACTACAGCTTTAATTACATTTGTGTATAATAAATACATTGTTTTACAAAATAACTCGATCGGTGGCAAAATACTCAAAGACTATTTTTATATACATTTTATAATATGGAATATTTATTATATTTTGGGGTCGATTTTGTAGTAATAAGTTATTTACGAATTGACTCTGAAAGGATATATAAGCATTATATAAATACAAATGTAATCACACTTTCGTATTATTTCAAATTACTTTTTTGACAAATTACTTTGAATTCTTTTACTCAATATATACATGGAAGACCCTGCATAGCGGCGATGTGTTCTGCAATGTTACTATTTGAAAAAACAAAAGAAAAATTAATAAGAAGCTTATTAAAATTGTCCTTGACATTTTGTACCCTAGCGCCTGAACTTTGCGTTTAGCAAATATGAATTTTATTATTCAAATTGCCATGATATTTCAGTTTTGTTAGGTGTATCGTGCTGCGTAATCTATACTTTATTATAAAAAGGAAAGGTTTGTATTTTTGTTTGTAACTTATTTACTCAAGAATTACTAGACCGATTTCAAAAATTCTTTTATTATTAGAATGCTACATTAGCCCTGAGTAACATAGGCTATATTACATTTTGTTTAATGAAAATTATTAAGTATATTTTTAGGTTTACGCGAACGGAGTCGCGGACACAAAATATGGCTGTATCTACGAATTCGTTCGCGTGGTATCAAAAGATATTTTTCGCTCGGGAACGATACTTTTTTTCTGGATGAAAAGTACTCGATACTATTTCTCATAAATCTGGATATGATATGAAAACAGCGAACAAAAAATTCTTCGGCTTATTATGCCAATATCCAATACTGTAAAGAATATTTTATTATATTATATAGTAATTAATAAAATACTGTACCTTGTCACAAAACATGTTATACGTTATATAACTATGCTTGTTTCTATTTTGTTATTATTTCTTTGATAATAGTATTCTTTGGATTTTCCTGAACGTATGAATACGCAATTTTTTTAACCATGTTTTGAGCGCTCTACGGACGTTTTTCAAATAACGGCAAATCTCTTACAACTTGGACATTTAGGAGCTACAAATAACTGTAATAGTGTGGGTCGTAAAAAGCATGCTGTAATGAAACTGCAGGAATACCCACCTATTGGTATCGGTATCAGGCTGCCCCTATCCCATACGCTATCGCTGTGATCTTTACATGCGATTAAACTGTTAAACTAATAAAAGGTTTTGATCCAATTCAGCCTATTTACTCGGGCGGTACAAAAATTAACTGTTTAACTTAGACAAACTTCATGTGTAGTTTCATTCTGGTTAATTAACAATCAATTATGGTTATCTGTTGTAATTTTAACGACCCTAGTGTCGGCAAAGCTTTTATTAATATCTACTTTAGAAAATATCATGAATAAGGTTATAATTTAAAAAAAATTGGCTTATCATGAAAAAGATAACACAGTGTATTCATAGCATAGCAATGGAGGGAGGGGGGGAGGGTACGAACTTCCTAACAAACTATGGATTCATTGTGTGGCAGAGAGAAAAACTGAGCTGTTCCCGAGACTTGTGACACGGATGTAGGTTTAAGGGATCTCTTTCTCACGCATGGCAATACTGACCTTCACTACTCCTGTTTCTCTGCCTGGCCAGACAAATTTGGTCGGAGCCTGCTAACGCAGCTTTAGAGGTACGTTCTAGTATAAAACTTACTGCAGTCCTAGACAGGTTAAGATCTTTTAGAAGATTATAGAGAGACTTTACTGGTAAACCTCTCGCTCACAATTCGGCCGCGTCTAAATTTCTCATGCCACAGTAACTTCAACGAGTAGGTACTATATAGCATATATCCCACTATATTTATTATGTAGACTAGGTAACAAAAATATATTGTAATAGAAAACCTGTAGGTACCAAGTACGTTCTCAGAACTATTATTGTAATGCATTTATATAAATAGTGTATACTTAAGTTATTGATATTATCAGAAATACCACGACCCTGAGGTGTTTTACGCAGGCAACTCAGTCCAGACTTGTTTGCTCCATAACTTAGTATGCGTTTTCACCTTTACATGGCGTTTTAAAACAGGGGGAAACAGGGTAGGTAGGTCAAGTGTGCTGGTTACGGAGGCGCCACCCTGACCACCCTCTATCGATCGTTCGTTCCTAGGAATCGTAAACAGTCAGCAGTCGTTCTTGTCCTGAACAGCTGACGGTTCCCTCTTCTACGAGCATTTTCTCAGGTACAGTTTTACTTATAATTAATATTTGTTGGATTTCGATAAAACACTGTAGTAATAAATTAAATGTGACAGTGATAATTCTTTGAACGATATCTCCGCTTTTAATTGACTAATAATTTAACCAGAAATTTCCTTGTGAATTTTAAATCGTTTTAAGAAATATGAATAACAAATAATCTGTTGCAAATTGTACTGATACTATAATGAAATATCTGTTTGGCAGAGTATTGTTCTGTTCCTTAAACGACGAAAACGTTAAATGTTAACTGAATACAATTTTTAGACAGATAACAATAGCATTATTTATTGAAAATAATACGTGAGGTTAGTTTATAAAATAAATTTAAATAAATAAAAATATAATTTCACTATATTATAAATATAATATCTATTTACCTATTTCGTAAATGATTTTTTTTTTATTATTTTCGAATTAAATTGATTAAATACGTGATTTGTTTTTTTTTATTTTAATTATATCATCTTCCCATTTATTTTTTAAATTGAATTGGAGGCAAATGAGCAAGCGTGTCATCTGATGGTAAGTGATTACCGCCACCCATGGACACCCACAACACCAGAGGAATCGCAGGTGCGTTGCCGGCCTTTTATAGGAAGGAATGGCTCTCAACTGCCTCTGCCAGAACATAACTAATGGTATTTGACGACAGATTATCAACTTGAGGGTGGCAGCTAGCCAGGCGGGCATTAGAAAAAGCTCTATCACCTTGCTATGGTTTCCTCACTATGTTTCCCTTCACCGATGGTGGTAGGGCTTTTTTTAATGTCAACCTGGCTAGCTACCACCCTCAAGTTGAAAATCAGCCCCCAAATACCAATAGGTGTGTTCCGGCAATTGCATATGAGAGCCAGTTCCTCCACAGGTCAGGCGTGTCTACCAACTTGGGCCCTACCGACACATAAGATAAGGTGAGATCATTGCCATAACGCTAATACTTTAACGATAAAATAAAAACTTATGTCCCATCGGTAATGTTCCACCTATGTACGATGGAATACACCTCGAGTGCCTCGTTTCAACTAAACACATAGCCGCGTTCGCGACGCGTTTATATAACAATTGCTGTTAATAAACTGCCCTCCTTCGTTACTTATCTAAATTGTTTCATTATTCAGTATACATTAAAGTTGATGTTAGTTAGGTGGTATAACAATAGCTTTTAAAATGGATCACTATAGTATCATCGTACTATCAAATAAATTAATTCAAATAAGAAGCCAATACAGAAACTAATTATTTGTATGAAAAGATTTACTTGTATTTAGTTTTAAAAAATCTGTTTATCTTTTAGATGCCTCACTAACCAAGGAAGTTGGATACGAATATTCAACAGTTGATTTGAAATTTGTCGTGCGCGAAGTGCGCTACGTTGCCACCACGTGTTTATGGGTGAAGTTATCACTAACCGTTATCACAATAACGTCTTAATGGTACCCAATCAAAATAAACCGAACACTTTGAAACTGAACAGCGTGGCCCGAGAGACCAGTCGATATTCCGCAAGAGATCCAAGATTAAGAACATAAGCGCATTGTAATATAAACTCGTCAATATTTTGTCTTATTATATACCACAGTATTATCAATAAGGAACGGATAGATAATGGAGAAGGACTGGGAATTTCTTTTAAGGCACAGTAGAACTCCGAGGAGTGCAGAAGTATCAAGAAATGCAGCAGTTCGAGAGTCTTTGCTTTCAGAATCTACATCTGGCATTTGTAAAGGCGACGAGGATACTACAAGCGCAGGCACAACTTCGTTTTCAAGCCCTGAATTGGAAGTTAGTAACAGAGACCCGTTCGACGAGATACATCTAATCATAAATGAAAAACCTAAACTTGCAAGCGATACTGAAGTGATTAAAATCACGGAAAATCCTGCAGACTATAGCAATGATTTAGATGAAACTGCGAATATTGAATCAGCTAAAGCTGCCATACCTGATGGCGGTTGGGGATGGGTTGTTGTTTTCTCTTCATTCGTGATATCAATGATAGCTGATGGAATAAGTTTTTCTTTCGGATTACTGTACATCGAATTTCTTGAAGAATTTGAAGCTAGCAAATCAACAACTGCGTGGATCGGGAGCCTATTCATTGCTGTTCCGCTGCTGTCTGGTCCAGTAATGAGTGCTCTTGTTGATAGGTATGGTTGCCGAAGTATGACAATCCTCGGCGGCATTATTTCAACGCTGGGCTTTATATTAGCGTCGGTTTCAACCACTCTTGAAATGATGATGATCACTTTTGGAGTTATCGCTGGTCTTGGACTCGGCCTTGTTTATGTCACCGCTGTAGTATCTATAGCTTATTGGTTTGAAAAGAAGAGAAATTTGGCTGTCGGCTTAGGAGCATGTGGAACAGGAGTCGGGACATTCATATATGCACCGATGACGCAATATTTCATTGAAGAATACGGTTGGCGAGGGACCATACTGTTACTGTCAGGAACGTTACTGAATTTATGCGTTTGTGGTTGCGTGATGCGTGATCCGGAATGGTGGACTCTAGAGCAGAGCCAGCAAAATGTCAAAGTGTTAAAGAAAGGGGAGATAAAGTATTCAAGTTCTTTGTCGATAGCGAGTCCGTACGTTTCTGATATCGAAGTTCCGAATCGCGGTAGGATCATGGATGGGCTTATTAAACGAGGGGTATCACCGGATATAGTAATAGGTCAAGAGGTCGCGACTATAAGGCGTCAAAACGGTTTGCGGTTATCACATTTAAAGACTGAAAGATCAAAATCTCTCGTAGATTTACCAACGTACCTGACTTACAGCGATAAGGTAATTCAATCTTGACCTCAATTATTTAATATGTATGCTTTATTAGGGGCTTATCTTTTTAGAGTTTTATGTAGTAATAGCGTGTTTATATTGCAAGGTCAAGTGTTATTAAATTGAAGTCTTAAAGGTGTATATAGTATACTAGCTGAGCCCGCCACTTTGTTCGCGTGGAACTCAAAATTTTATTTAATCATTTTTGCCCCTTTTTGTATTTTATTGCAATACAGCTTTGGTTCTACCAGTGGTAGTGTGATATTAAAAAGCTTAAGGCCTTCTATTATAGTTACTTTTTTATAGCTAGTGGGTTAGTGCGTTATGGCCTAATGTAAAATGATGATATGTCCAAATAGTCCAAGATGGTGGACACGATATGCCTAGTGCCTATTCGAAGGGATGCAGCTGCAGGAACACGCCTATAGTGTTTGGCGACAGATTTTCAACTTGCGGGTGGTTGCTAGCCAGGCGGGCATTAGAAAAAGCCCTATGCATTAAACACAAAAATGAAATCCGATTGGTAGTTCCCGAAAGTTGCGTGATCTGATCAACTTACAAACTTTTTCACTTTATAATATCATATATTAATTAATTTGTATGCGGGACTAGAATAATTACGAATTAATTAATTACGTACCTATTGTGTTTCTTACTCATTTTATTTACCTTTTTAGTTCCTCGTTTCTGTATAAGTAATCAGTAAAGAATTTGATTGAATTTTTTTGTTTAGTAGATCTATTGCATTATATCGTTTAGGTGCCGGTTCTGTAGAATTACTACAAGTCAACAATCTCTTTTATTTTAGCAATTTAATGGGAATAACGTAAGGGTGAGCTTTACGTATTACGTACCTACCTCCCTAATTTCTTTTGGGCTCACCTGCATACTTTTTGAAGCGATGATAGCTCAGTGGCAGTATGCACAACTTTGCGTCAAGGGACGTGAGTTCAAATCCAAGCACCTACAATGAGCTTGAGCTTTCGGTGAAGGAAAACATCGTGAGGAAACCATTACATGGTGGTAGGGCTTTTTCTAAAACCCGCCTGGGTAGCTACCATCCTCAAGTTGTAAACCTGCCGCGAAATACCAATAGGTGTGTTCCGGCAGCTGCACTTGAGAGCCAGTTCCTCCACAGGTTTAGCGTGTCTACCAACTTGGGCCGTATCGTTACTTAAGATCAGGTGAGATTATGGCCATAACGCTAAAAACATTAAGTATAAAAAAACGACTAGGCACACAATTATTATTGTGATTCTATAATAAAATAAGTAAGTAATCTTTGTCTTTAAATTTTCAGTTCTCCCTTTCAATGTTGGATGACCTTTTAAAGAATATAAGCAAAGATTACGACATCGAAGTGAAACACCCGAAATTCGCTATAAGCCGCAACTGTAATTCTGTCAATAAACAAACTAATTTAGAAGACAATGATCCGCCGGTTGTGACTTACACCAAAAATTTAGTAAAGAGAACTATGTCGGATAGACGCGAAGAGAGAGATAACAAGTGTTTTGACGAATATCAGTTGAAGAATCCAAGACAAGGTAGTGTTAATATGTAATTTGTACACTACTGTGATGAAGCGATGATAGCTCAGTGGTAGTGTGTGCGACTTCGCGTCAAGAGACGTGAGTTCGAATCCAAGCACCTACAATGAGCTTGAGCTTTCGGTGAAGGAAACCATAGCATGGTGGTAGGGCTTTTTCTAATGCCCGACTGGCTAGCTACCACCCTCAAGTTGTAAAGCTGCCGCCAAATACTAATAGGTGTGTTCCGGCAGCTGCAATTGAGCGCCAGATCCTGCACAGGTTTAGCGTGTCTACCAACTTGGGCCATATCGTTACTTAAGATCAGGTGAGATTATGGCCATAACGCTAAACCTTAAGAATAAAAAAAAATACAGTAGTATTTGGTACAATCCTTTAGTATTATAAAATGATGTCTGAATTCTATTTTCTTCTACATTTTCAGATGCTTTTACTGTGTCGTTGTAATATTTCGTTTCTAATTCTGGTATATCACTTTATGATCTTAATAAAAATATATATACATAACATTATTTTTATAATGCCCCCCGGCTAGCTACCAACCTCAAGTTGAAAATCTGCCGCCAAATACCATATGGGTGTGTTCCGGAAGTTGCACTTGAGAGCCAGTCCCTCCTATAAAAGGCAGGCAACGTACCTGCGATTGCTTTGATGTTGTGGTGATCACTTACCATCAGGTGACAATATTCCTCGTTTGCCCTCTATTGCCTACAAAATTATAACTAAATAAAGACTTCATTTCCATAAAAATTACATTAATAAATAAAAAAAATGGTAGTCGTCACGGGACGCCTGACAGATGTGAAACACCAAAATTGCTTTGTATAAGTTATATACATAAAAAAAACAGATTACGACAGGAATCAGATATGGCATAAAGAAAAGATAAAGTATTATAAATTTATTCCATAATATAATGGCTGTTTATTACAGAAATATTCATTTTTATTAAATACAAAATAAAAAAAAACTCTAAATTTAAATAAATATTTCGTCACCACATCTCACACACTCCTACGTATAGTACATATATACCATCATATAGCATGGCGATGCGTCGCCACGGCCTGTAACGCTACGCCGACGATCAGGTTTACCCTCTCCTATAGATGTTTCACATAAAAAAAAACTGTTAAACATTTAACACTTGTAATACTAAATGTATCTATTTAGTTGTGCCTTACAGCGAAGGCTTTCTCCAACTCTTTACACTGCTGAAGTCTGCCACTACGCTTAAACAAACGGGTCTTGAGGTCATTTCCACTTTATCCTCCCACCTTCTTGCTTTCCCTTGGCTCTAAGCTCCATCCCTTGGATACTAAACTGTCACCAGTATACTCCATATCTCTTTTTTGCAGCGGAGCATATGCACACATAATATACTTAGTACAAATAAAATAAATAAATCAAATTACTTACTTTTACAGGAAGATGTATACGGAAGACGAAATCTGAATCCAAAGAAGGTAGAGAACTGTTAAAACAAGACAGTAAAGAGAACAAAAGAGACTGGTTGAAGAGACAGCTGTCCGTCAACCATCACTACTTGAAGGACCTGAAAATGCCGATCACCTCGATAAGCCACAGAAACGCTATGTTGAATATTAAAAAGTACAGACTGAGGGCGTCGTCCTGCCCTGATATATTTAAAAACTCAATGATCACTATCGACGAAAAGGAAGAGGTAAGATTTCTTTCAGGCATTCCCTTTTTTGCTGATGATAGCTCAGTGGTAGTGTGTACGACTTCGCGTCAAGGGACGTGAGTTCGAATCCGAGCACCTACAAAGAGCTTGAGCGCACGGTGAAGGAAAACATCGTGAGGAAACCATAGCATGGTGGTAGGGCTTTCTCTGAATATCAGCCGTCAAATATCAATATGTGTGTTCCGGCAGTTGCACTTAAAAGTCAGTTCTGCCACAGGTTTACGGTGTCTACTAACTTTGTCTGTATCGTCACTTAAGATCAGGTGAGAATATAGCCATAATTCAAAATCTTAACCATAAAAAAAGGTAGTTCCACGCGGAGGAAGGCGCGGGCATAGCTAAGGTATTAATAAAAATAAATCTTCGAGGTTAATAACTCACGTAACCTAGATATAAGTTTCATCAAACATTCTTAGTATATAATACAAAAATTAGAAGTAAAAATAGTTTACGCGTGGATATTGAAGCGATGATAGCTCAGTGGTAATGTGTGCGACTTCGCATCAAGGCACGTGAGTTCGAATCCAACCACCTAAAATGAGCTTGAGCTTTCGGTGAAGGAAAACATCGTGACGAAACTTTTGCATGGTGGTAGGGTTCTGATAGCCGACTATCTAGCTACCACCCTCAAGTTGAAAACCTGCCGCCAAATACCAATAGGTGTGTTCCGGCAGCCGCACTTGAGAGCCAGTTCCTCCACAGGTTTAGCGTGTCTACCAACTTGGGCCGTATCACCACTTAAGATCAGGTGTGATTATGGTCATAACGCTAAACTTTAACAATAAAGAAAAAATATATATATATATATAATTTTACACCTCCCAACTCCTCAGAGGGCATATCGAAATTGTCTCATAAGGGTTCAAGTTCGCCCTGATTTAGTAAACATAATGTTTACTCAGTTTTATTCTCACCAACTAAAAAAATAAGAGAAGAACGCAGTAGGCTTCTCAGTCGGTACTGGAGTATTGAAAAAGCAGTCGCTGCGCTTTCGTTGAGGGACCACTTCACTAAATATTTCAGGTTATTACATACATACATCACGCCTCTCTGCCATAAGGGTAGGTAGAGACCACATCCTTCCATTTGCTACGATCTTGACATACATCTTTCGCTACTTCTACTTTCATAAACACCTTCATACGTGTTCTTCGGTTACGGATACTTTTGACCTGGCCTTTCTCCAGAAAGTCCTCGATCTGATCGAGATATGTTCGCCTAGGTCGACCCTTACCAGCTTGCCCATTCACACTCGCCTTGTAAATTTGTTTTGTTAATCTTCTTTCATCCATCCTCTCTACATGCCCATACCGATTAAGCATTACTTTTTTTATTCTCTCTCAGGTTATTAGCACCTGGTTAATCTTAATTTGCAAAAAGAAATAGTCAATAAGCTTAATCTCTCCCTACGATAACAAAATAGGGGGTTTTGGTCGATAGGAGATCAACAGAACCCGCGCTTCGCAGCCTAAATAGGTACCCACGAGAAATTTTCCACATAACAATTAGCCCTATAGGTTAAATAAAGCCGGTTACAGTTCACTGTAATCAATACCGTGACTCATTAATGATATCAGTCGATATTTACTCTTGAGAAGTATTCAAATAACAAGAACAGGCTTAGATAACGTTATCAATTAAAACTAACAAACGATTATAAAGTAATTGATTAATTAGATCCAATAAAACTCTGGTACGTTTTTTATACGCAATAATATTCTGACTTCGAAGTATACAGAAAAGTGCCTTAACTTAATCTGCTCAAGCTCTGATATGTCATGAATTGAAGCAGTGATGGTTCAGTGGTAATGTGTACGAACAAAGCGTCCATGGATGTGAATACAAGCCCGTGGAATTAGCCAAAGCTTCTGATGAAGGAAAACAACGTGATGACATTGTATAACAGCATATCTTAGTGATTATATACCAGTGGCATTTGAAAGTCTTTTCTCCCACTAGGTTTTGCGTGGCCACCATCTTGGGCTGCATCGCCACTTGATATTAAGTAAGAACACGACCAAACGCTTACCCAGTTAAAAATGTTTATAGTTCTTTTTTTCTTTTAGCGTTTTGGACATAACCTCTTAAACGATAGTACGGCTCAAGTTGGTAGACGCGCTAAACCTGTAATTAAAAAAAAAATATGTTCTATAATCTTTTCTTTACACCACTAAGGTGGTAAATAAGTGATTACCGTAGCGAATAGGAGTTTGCAACATCACAGTTATTGTAAACAGGTTGCCTTACCTAGGCATTTCTGAAAAAAATACTCACCGAAAGGAGACAAAACATGCCTACTTGGCTACAATCTTTTGTAGCATGTAAATTGCACCGACCACCAATTTACAAAGAGATTTCGATGTTTCTTTTTCATACGTACACGACCAAATCTCTTCCTTCGATTAGATATTGTGCTACATTGAAACCTTTACATTCTGCATTATCAGTACTAATGTATCGTTAACTTTTTTTTGTAGAAATGGTACGCAGATTGCGTGAGCTGCCTGTCTAATATGTTTAACGTGACACTATTTAGGAGACACACCTTCAACTTGCTTTGTCTCGGTACGATCATCTTGTTCGTTTGGTTCATCGTTCCATACTTCTACCTCGCTGAACATATGATCCATAAGGGCTACAGTGAGGACGAAAGCGCCGTCATGTTGAGTGTGATCGGAATAACCAATACCGTAGGAATGGTAAGTTCATTTTTCGTCAACATTCCTCTTCTTCCAATTAATAAAGCATGCCCTGAAATATTAATAATAGTTCATTTCACTTATGCGCCCACTATATCATGCAGAAAACAATTGACATAAAATTCGGACGACACAATGAAATGTTTAAAACAAAGTTCCCTCTTTACCCCAATTCCTATAAGTTTTTCGCAAGACAAAGTAGCATATCTACGTCTCCAGAGTCCCATCTATATGTTTACCTAAATTCATCATAATCGATTGTAGCGGTTTAAGCGTGAGAGCGTAACAAACAAAAAGACGTTATGGATTATAATATTATTATGAAGTAGGATAATGATATTATTAAGTAAGATATAGGACCAAATATTGTGATTAAAATTAAATTCAAACATGTAAGATTAAGATCCTGTCACAAATTCCCATGTTTACATTATTTTTATTTGCTATTTATTTATTTATGACTGTTTACAAGTCCTACAATTGTTTTAATTTGTATATGTTCAGAGCATTTGGAATTTCAATGTGTACGCCATGCGTTTAAGCATGTGGTAGTCATATTTTTTGCAAAGCCTGTAAATATAGATAACAGAGAAACTTACTTGAGTTAAGGAGCAGTTTTTGTTTGCAAAAGATTTTATATAAAATTACTTTTGACGTGTAAATTACAACTTAAGATTGTGCGTGGATTGGCAAATAATGGATTTTAAAAAGAAAAAACATATTAAATAATTATGATAACGCTTACTAATAAACTTAATAAGAGGTATTTTTTTTATTCCCCTGCAACAGTATTTTTTTAAACGAATAGTAATCAATGTCTATTTCTGTAGCCTTGTCAATTTGTATGCAAAATTTCAAGACTAAAGTTTGAGGAAAAACAAACAAACTTACATTGGCATATATATATATATTATAATAGGATTAATCACTTGCGACTTAGAACGATTTTCAAAGTATGTTATTTGGGTCACTATGCCTTCTTACGATTTTATTTCTTTGGAATGTATTTTCTAGCTAATTTAAATTTCTACCTATTTCCGTTGTTAAACATAAATATAGTACCTATAAGTATATATATATCAGATTTCTACTCACTCATTATTAATCTCCGAAACGATATGCTTCATTGGTTTCGTATGTGGCATGTGTGGTTTAAAGCGATGATAGTTCAGTGGTAGTATGTGCGACATTGCGTCAAGTGACGTGAGTTCGAATCCGACCACCTACAATGAGCTTGAGCTTTCGGTGAAGGAAAATATTGTGAGGAAACTTTAGAATGGTGGTGGCTAGCTACCACCCTCTAGTTGAAAATCTGCCGCCAAACACCAATAGATGTGTTCCGGCAGTTGCACTTGAAAGCTAGTTCCTTCAAAGGCTTAGCGTGTCTACCAAATTGGGCAGTATCGTCACTTATGATCAGGTGAGATTATGGCCATAACGCAAACCCTTATATGTAAAAAAAATGATATTCTCTTCACATTCTAAGCACCTCCTAAGCACGGATTTTACGACTGAATGCGGTTAAGAGGAAAAATGCAAACTAAAAGCACCAGCTATTTTTTAAATATACTAGATGGTTCAAGAGTATTCGTTCATTTGAAAATGCTTTTTCTATGAAAACAAAGAGCCTTAGGTATATGAATTAAATGTCTTTATAATTGCGAAATAGTGGGCCATAATAATTATGACCGTCTACATCTCGACTATCATACTCTAGATTCGATACACGACATGTGACCAAATTGTAGGTCTTGCATTTTTGCATCTAGCATTGGACTAATAAAAACAAACTAAGGATTTTGTGGAGATTTCAGTGAAGCTTTCTTAGTTTTGCAAAGTTTCCTATTCATAGAGTTTGTATATAGTCTATGCAATCTCTGTTGTAACATTGTTAAACAAACTCGTAATTTAAATTCTGTTTTGGCACAAAATATTATTTTGCAAATCAATGCAATGGATAACACGAGATGCAGTCCGCTCACGGCCCATACAAGGCTGCGTGCGAATGTGATGATCACCGAGATTTGCTCCAGAAATAGACAATATCCAATAACAAAATGTCCGTCGACGGTCACCAAACCGGCGAACGGTGCCAAATGCAACGCGAATATTTTAGCTCTGGTTTACGTAAACTAGCTAAACAGTCTTGAAATATTGAATTCGGATCCAACCACCTACATTGAGCTTGAGCTTTCGGCGAAGGAAAACATCGTGAGGGAATCATAGCATAGTGGTGGGGCTTTTTCTAACCCTTAAGTTGAAAATCTGCCGTCAAATACCAATACATGTGTTCCGGCACTTGATAGCCAGTTCCTCTACACGCTTAGCGTGTCTACCAACTTGGGCCGTACCGTAACTTAAGATCAGTTGTGTTTATAGCCGTAAAGCTAAACTTTAAGTATGAACAAAAGTGGTCTAAATAAGGTCGCGCTGCTTTTAACTTTGCTGACTTTTAGACTTTGGTTTTTGTTTATTTTTTTTTTGTCTTAGCTTATAATTTACGAAGTCTATCGATCGGCGAAGTTTTTTTATACTTTTTATTTCACAATCTCACCTGATCTTAAGTGACAATGTTGCTCGAGACGGTCGACATGCTTAGCCTAGTGAAGTGCCTGGTTCACAAGCGCAACTACCTAAACACACCTATATGTGTTTATTTGGCGGCAGATTTTCCACTTGACGGTAGTACTTTCCCAGATGAGCATTTAGAAGAAGCTCTAGGGGTTCACACGTAAGTCTATTGAAATTGCAGTCACACACACTACCAGTTGAGCTATCATCGATTTTTGTTTTATTCTTATAACACTTTAAATGCCACTAATGCCCTAAAACGTTTCTCAATCTCTTTTATTTCCATTCTTAAGGGATTTGTAAATACTGAATGTGAATTTGAAGCGATGATAGCTCAGTCGTAGTGTGTACGACTTCGCGTCTAGGGACGTGAGTTCGAATCCGAACACCTACAATGAGCTCGAGCTTTCGGTGAAGGAAAACATCGTGAGGAAACCATAGCATGGTGGTAGGGCTTTTTTTAATGCCCGCCTGGGTAGCTACCACCCTCAAGTCGAAAATCTGTCGCCAAAAACCAACAGGTGTGTTCCGGCAGTTGCACTTGAGAGCCAGTCCCTCCACAGGTTTAGCGTGTCTACCAACTTGGGCCGTATCGTCACTTAAGATCAGGTGAGATAATGGCCATAACGTTAAACCATGTGTATATAAAAAAATGTTGCTTTCTTTGTAATTTAAAAGTCATGTTTCTATTTTAAGATTGGCCTCGGATGGATTGGCGACTTTCCTCGAGTCACCATCAGTAATCTATATGCGATATGTTTGATCCTCTGTGGTGCTTCGGTCGTAGCGATTCCACCAGCAGCATCCAACTACTGGACCCTCGTGACTATGTGCGGTGCTTTTGGTCTACTGTTCGCTGCTTCCTTCACCTTTACACCAAGCCTTCTTGTGAAACTAGTG
Source organism: Actias luna (assembly GCA_039707435.1). Taxonomy (NCBI): domain Eukaryota; kingdom Metazoa; phylum Arthropoda; class Insecta; order Lepidoptera; family Saturniidae; genus Actias; species Actias luna. The sequence continues at coordinate 15,395,785 of JAZHAC010000003.1, read as the reverse complement.
TCGCTGGATGATTTTACATCTGCATACGGACTGGTGTTGTTAGCACAAGGCATCGGGCATTTGATTGGCCCTCCTTTATCGGGTAAGAGAAAAGTTAACTATGTACTATCTACAAACATGCAATAAATGCTTATTGTAATACTCAGATCATACTATTTAAGTATATAATGTGCATAGTCGTTAAGGGCCAATAATTTTGCAGTTGGTCTGATAATAAGCCTTGATAATTCACCTTCATATTTAGTTATTTTGTTTGTGTGTTTTGTAGATTATTGTTATTGGAATTAGAAGAAGATCCATTACTAAAGTTACATAAATTATTGCCGCAAGTAATGCTGAATGTAATACGAAACTATCACTTAGATTTTTGGCCGTGGAATTAATTTATTTCCGTTTAGTTCGCTAATTACGCTAAACCGACTTATAAATATACGATACATGCTCGAATAAAAACGAGTTTTTTTAAAATATACCGCAATTTACATACATCGGCAATAAACAAATTAACACCGATACAATATTTTATATTCTCAAACTTTTCCGCTGTGGGCAAAAGATTTATAGAAATTGGTCACGCAATTTACTTACAATAAAAACTTGCACAAAGAATAAAATACGGGAATGAAAAAAAATTCCTTTAGTTAATACAATAACATTTCCTTTCACATTCTTAAAGCAATATTTTTATTACTCCTTACTACTCTTCTTTATTCTCTTTATTTCTTCTCTATATGATTTATTTGTACGTCTCCCGATAGGTTTGTTCATATTATATCACTCATCCGTTCTTCCTTTCTCTTCCATATAGTAACAAAGCTGTGGTGAAAGCCGTTTCATATTTCTATGTTCTCTGCATTATCGTAGTCCATTCCCAAATACCCAGCTTTAAAAATACCACACTTCCATTCCATTCGTTCCCAGCAACAGCCCAAACCGAGGATCGGCCAGTTCAGAGCACCCTTGCGCATATTGTCTCCCGGACTAAGTAGCTTCCGCATTCGTCTCCATAACTCGGTGAAGCTGAAAATATCATCGATTTCTTTTTTTATTTATTTATTCTTAAGGTTTTTAGCGTTATGGCCATAATCTCACCTGATCCCAATGACGATACGGCCCAAGTTGGTAGACACGCTAAACCTGTGGAGGAACTGGCTCTCAAGTGCAGCTGCCGGAACACACATATTGGTATTTGGCGGCAGGTTTACAACTTGAGGGTGGTAGCTAGCCAGGCGGGCATTAGAAAAAGCCCTACCACCATGCTATGGTTTCTTCACGATGTTTTCCTTCGCCGAAAGCTCAAGCTCATTGTAGGTGCTCGGATTCGAACTCACGTCCCTTGATGCGAAGTTGTACACACTACCACTGAGCTATCATCGCTTCTCACGATGTTTTCCTTCACCGAAAGCTCAAGCTCATTGTAGGTGCTTGGACTCGAACTCACGTCGCTTGACGCGAAGTTGTACACACTACCGCTGAGCTATCATAGCTTCATTCTTTCTTCTTTCAATCTCTCTTCCCTTAATTTTATATATACACTAGCTGACCCGGCAGACCATGTTCTGCCTCTTTGAGTAGTCAATCACATCGACTACAGCGTACAGATCTATCGCGTTATGATCACTTATAGAGACAAAAAATATCCTATCTCTCAAGTTGGATCAAACTGTATACATTATGTTAAATTTGATTCAAATCGGTTCGGTAGTTTAGGTGTCCATCGTGGATAAACAACGTGACACGAAATTTTTATATATAAGGATGATTGGGTCAAAAGAGATTCGTGTTATATTGACGAGTGTTGTAAATAGAGTTTCATCTGTTCCAAATACATTTACGTAGAGTATAAAGAATATAGAGGTACTTTAATAGGTTTATAACGATCCGGTTTTTAAATTGTCTTTTCAGTAGTATCATGTATTAGTATTTTGAAGCGATGATAGCTCAGTGGTAGTGCGTACGAATTCGCGTCAAGGGACGTGAGTTCGAATCCAATCACTTGCAATGAGCTTGAGTTGTCGGCGAAGTAGCATGGTGGTAGGGCCTTTTTTAAGGTCCGTCAGCCTAACAACCATCCTCAAGTTGAAAATCTGCCGCCAAATACCAATAGGTGTGTTTCGGCAGCTGCACTTGAGAGCCAGTTCCTCCACAGGCTTAGCGTGTCCAACAACTTTTATTTTATACTTAAGGCTTAGCGTTGTGGCCATAATTTCACCTGATCTTAAGTGACGATACGGCCCAAGTTAGTACATACGCTAAACCTGTGGAGGGACTGGCTCTCAAGTGCAACTGCCGGAGCACACCTATTGGTATTTGCCGGCAGATTTTCAACTTGAGGGTGCTAGCTAGCCAGGCCGTATCGTGACTTAAGATCAGGTTAAATTACGCCCATAACGCTAAACCTTAACTATAAAAAAAAAATTACACGCTTCCAGACTAACTTGTTAGATAGCTATTGATATAGAGAAGGCGATTTTAAAACTAAACGCAATTTATTTTTCTCCTTGCCAGGATTGATATACGATTTGACGTGTTCCTGGGAGATGTCATTTTATCTTTCCGGGGGGTGGATCATAGTGGCAGGCGTACTGATCTCCTTTATCCAACCAGTGAGAGCGTATCAGGAGCGACGTGACGAAAGCCAGAAGAGAAATAGTTACAGCATGGCTTAATGGCTTAATTAAGCATGGACTGTGCCCGCGTTTTCGTTCGCATGGAACTAAAAATTATTAAATGATGTCGGCTCGCTTTGTCACGTTTTCTATACAGCTTTGATCCTGTTAGTGGCAGCTTGATGTTATTTACAACTAGGTACAAGAATTTTTGAAATCCAACAAGTACTTCGTAAAGTTAGCGTGTTGAGACGAGATTACATTAGAAATTACATCAGAATCTATCATGTCCTTTCGCCGTAAATGAAATTAGAGAAAAAAGAACGGAAATTATCTTTTACTTCTTTTATAGTTAAGGTTTAGCGTTATGGCCATAATCTCAACTGAGCTTAAGTGACGATACGGCCTTAGTTGGTAGACACGCTAAACCTGTGGAGGAACTGGCTCTCAAGTGCAACTGCCGGGATACACCTGTTGGTATTTGGCTGCAGATTTTTGACTTGAGGGTGGTAGCATAGAAAAAGCGCTACCAGCATGCTATAGTTTCCTCGCGATGTTTTCCTTCACCGAAAGCTCAAGCTCATTGTGGGTGGATTCGAACTCACGATCCTTGAAGCGGAGTCCGTACACGCTCACACTGAGCTATCATCGCTATAAAAAGTTAGAAGGAAAGGGGAATCAACAAACTTACATTTGTATTCTATTTCTTGCTAACTCTCTTCCTAACAGTCCTATCCTACGTTCTACTAATATTATTAAGGCAAAAGTTTGCGAATCTGTTTGTATGTTTGTTACTTCTTCACGCTCAAACGGCTCGACCGATTTTAGTGAAATAGCGGGTAACATGGCGGGGCGCAGTTTGTTTATAATATTAGGATTAGTATTTGATTTAATTATTATAATTACCACTAATTATCCTTGATATGTAAACGCACACAAAGTAAATTGTATAATTCTAAATCATACAAAGTATATATGCACAATAATGTTATAAATTGTATAGTCATTATAATGGACACGTTCAATACACTATGTAATAACATATTACGTGAAAATTACTGTTAAATATATAATATTATCCAAACAAAAGGTTGTATTTTATCAAATGTCCCTGTTTGCTTAATTTTTTTTTAAGTTTTGAAGTGAATACCTCTTATGAGCTTGAGCTTTCGGTGAAAGAAAACATCGTGATGAAACCAGAGCATGGTGGCAGGGCTTTTTCTAATGACCGCCTCGTTAACTACCACCTTCAAGTTGAAAATTTACCGCCAAATACTTATGGTGTATTTCGATAGTTTTTTTATACTTAAGGTTTATGCGTTATGGCAACAATCTCACCTGATGTTCATTGGAGATGTGACCCTTGATGGTGAACACGCTAAGCCTAGTGGAGGGACTGCCTCTCAAGTGCAAATGTATGACACCTATAGGTGTTTGGCGGCAGATTTTCAACTTGAGGATGGTAGCTGGTTAGGCAGGCATTAGAAGAAGCCCATCTATCATGCAACTTCCAAGTACAATGGAATTTGCACTTGAGAGCCAGTCTCTCCGCTAGGCTTAGTGTGTCCACCGTTTTGGGTCGCATCGTCACTTAACATCAGGTAGGATTGTGGCCATAACGCTGAACCAATAAAGAAAGAAACTGTATGTTTATATTATTAAGTAACTGCCCGTAACTAGTACGCGTGGAAATAAAGAGTTATTTTTCTATTCCTCAGCAACAGTATTCTTTGCGTGCATGAAAAGAACCATCACTTTACTGTATCCATGACAACGAGTACGCATTTTTTTTTCATAGTTAATCTTTAGCGTTGTGGCCATAATCTCACCTGATCTTAAGTGACGATATGGTCGAGTTGGTAGACACGCTAAGCCTGTGGAGGAACTGGCTCTCAAGTGCAGCTGCCGGAACACACCTATTGGTATTTGGCTGTAGACTTTCACCTTGAGGGTGATTGTTAGCCAGGCGGGTATTAGATTTATTATATTAGATTCGAACTCAAATTCATTGACGCGGATTCCGTACACAAAAGTGAGCCATCATTGTTAAAAAAAACTATTATTAAGGTCATTACCAAAGTCAAATAATTGCTACTTTTCAGGGGTTCGATATTAAATATAGTTTTGACTCTATTTACATGTATGTACTAGTAGACGTACAATGACAGAAATTCGATCATAATGAATTTAATTGTACAGTGTATACGTTATCAAATTCAGTAGTCTACCTCTGGAATAGTTATTCAATATTAATATATGTACTAGTAGACGTACAGTGACAGAAATTCGATCATAATGAATTTAATTGTACAGTGTATACATTATCAAATTCAGTAGTCTACCTCTGGAAGAGTAATTCAATATTGATGTATTTTATTATATGTAGACGTTGTCAAGATTGAAATCGAATTATAATTCCAACCGCAGGAACCTTTCGCGGAACTCGAATGCGGACCGTTGCACATTCCTTTCTCGTGTTTACAAATCCATCGGTTTCTGATTTCCTTAAGAGAATGGCATTGTGTAATGGAAAATTTTCCGTTTAATCTAGCTGCAGCAACGGGTTAAGTTTCAGCTCAGGAACTCGTTAATACCAGTCAACTAAACAATTTGACGTATGGAACTCAGTCTCTTTATCACCTTTTGTTTAAATTCAATTTTGTTCTTTCTACATAACGGCACTGAATCAGTTTCGATAAATATTTGTATAGCTAGAAATTAAATATTAAAGGACATAGATAACCTATTATCGCAAAAATTATAATTCGAAGGGATTATACCAATATAATCGTTCCCTAGGACCCAAGTTTGTATGGAGAACTCACAATTTCTCAATTAGGATATGAAAATTTATACTTATACTTAGGATAGGAAATAAAGTAGATTTGCGTTTTTGAAAAATATTCCCTGAAGGCAGTACGATAAGGATATGATTTTAATAATTCGAATTCATGCAAAACGTATTTACGAGCACAGCCAGTTATAAAAAAAAAATTTAAAAATCTATCCAACTACCAATGTCATTTACAGCGATAACGCAACTGCATACCCACATAACAAATTCATTAGACAATTGATGTAAAATTCCACTGTTATCGTGGCACCGGATTTGTTCTTATAAATAAACTGCACAATAAAGTAAGTAATTAAATCTTAAACGACTGTAAACATAATTATCTCGGGATGATAACGCGACATTCGTTGTTGAATGCACCGAGGGAGACGGTCGTGTTAAAAAAAAAACAATTTAAGGATAATAGTGTCAGTGTAATTTCTAGAAAAAAAAAAACAAAGATTTTTTTAAAAATGCGGCGCTATGGTGTGAGGCGCGGCGTATAGCGTCTCGCCTCCTGCGAATGCAAAGAAATAAGGTACGGACAGCAGATGCGTTTCGTTTGCCTTAGGACGCGCACGTGTGCCGTGTTGTCGACCTTTACCGGTTGAACAGCTGATCCTGTTAGCTTATTTAGTGTGAACAGTGTCTCGACAACAATCGAGGTATGTAGCTATTATAAGTACATTAACACGATTTTCAATTTGTTTACGATTTTAACTGCTGTAAATTTTTATGAATGGAAACGATCGGACGCTGTTATACAATGTTTTTAGCGTGCATTTATGTTATGTTTGGTTTGCGCGTTATCGGTGATTTTCGTTTGTATGCGGCTGCAATGGCCGCTATATGTATAATCTGTGAAATATGTTGTTTTGAGGTTATATCTAACACCATAATTATTTTTTAATTTCCTAGTGCTGATACGTTTATGTTTTGAGGTTATAATTTATAGTTTATTTTTTTATACTCATTACGCGTTGTAATAGTTCCATTTTATATTTCATACAATTTATTGACATACGTAATTATCAAGTAGGTAGTGTGTACAAATACAGAGTCAGCTGTTTCTTTTTAAAGTTTTAATTCAGGCTTAATTAAGGTTAGATATTAAATTAGCAGAAGAAAATTATCATCTGTAATGTTATAAATTTAGTAAAATAGTACATCAGCCACCGTTGAAGAAGCCTAACAGTCGCTGTTGGGTCATGATATTATGATGAAAGCTACCTTCGCCAGATATTGTGGTGACTGTTTTGAAATCATACGAATCTACAAAGGCGTGTTTACTATATTTATACTATATGTTTATAACAACGTCTATTGTTTATCCAATATCGTCATTTATGTATCTCGCTTATCTGATTGTATATAACAACATTGTCATATGTATGCATTACTTTTTATTTTTAGATAGTGAGTTTTTTTTTGTTTCCTGTAACGAACTTGAACAAACTTTTTGTATCACGGGTTCTTAGGAAGTGAATTGAAAATATGCTTAATTAAATTTAATTTTAATTCATTTTACTTCTTTCAGTTACGCCTTTTTTTAATTATGTAAATATACTTACGGCCATCGACAATATATCTGAATAGACGTCTAATAATAGAGAAATCATTTCTTCCATGCATGTGGATACTAGATTAGATGTAATAAGTTTGCGTTCGTACATGTAATCTCTCGCAAGGTTTTCAAGATATAGTCGTTGCTATGTCTGGATGTTATTCTGCCGGTCTATTGTCTTTATACAGTCGTCTTATATCATTTCTAGAGCATAGGTACGTCGATTCAGTTAAATCATTTGCGAGAAGAGAGAACTTTATCATTATATAATGTAACTACGAATTTCTTCGCATTTTCCATCGATCGTTTGTGATTTTCAAACATATTTTTAGTCTTCGTGCATTTATTATTCGTAAGCAATATGGATACCAGATATTTATTCAATCGGGCGTATAGTTTAGAAGATCGGGTGTGGAGTGTATGGAAGTCTGCTAGAATAAAGATGCGATAAAGTTTATACTTTTTTATTTCTAATCCGCTTGGAAATCACAGAACGGCGATAGTCATTTTTTAAAGTGAAACATTTTACATTTGTTTTTCGACCATCTATCGCATGTCGCATAACACCCGGCCGCGGAGCAGGGGTAAAGTGAAAGGTGCTCGGCAGAGCAGCGAAGGCAAAAATGGCGACGCCCATGGCTCGCTTCAGCTAAACACGTAGTGTAGCATTTATTTCCAATTGTTATTCCTATTTTTCAATTATAATGTTAGGATTAAAAACGCGACTTTAATACCCTAAATCGAAAAGTTTAATTTAAATGCCAACTATTCGAAGAAAAGTTTCACTTGCATCGTAGTTTCACAAAACTACACAATTCAATTTTTATTAGATGCAAATGTATGCGTCTAGCGAATACGGTGTCGATACGTGTCAAGAAATAATTATCTTTTCAAACAACGCATGTAGACGTTACTAACTTTATAGTGGTAAAAACCTATTGATAACGGTGTTCTTACAATTATTGGGTCTCGCCGTCTCGTTCTCAAGGTCGCTGATTCATGTCGGTTATGTCTAGGGTTGCCAACGTCAAAACTCTGATTTACGGGGCTCAATTATGTCCGATAAATAATGACGCGGCGACGAAAAGTTGTCCTAATTTCAATTTGAAAATGTCCGAAAATCTTGCTGTCGGCAGGAAATTTGAGAAAATACTTAAATGTTTGTTTACAGTACTTGTGGGTTTCCTTGAGTGTTAACTTCCTGATATATTTTTATCTAAATACATAAAAAAATAATGTGCTTCTCACAACAACATTTTGGTTTTATTCCTTAATGTGTTACTTGAAAGTAAAAAAAAAATCTTCTATGTGTTACGGACGCCTTGCTTGTATCGTTTATTAATAAAAGTGTGTGGAACCTTCTAGACTCGTTTTAAGAAGATCGCTGTTTCCGATCGAGATATAAATAAGAAAGAGTACAGAGCGTTGACCTTTCTAAAAATCGACGACGGTTTTTAACGACGCAAGGCCGCGACCGGAATTTTCTTTAAAGGATGGCCGTAGGCTTGAAAAATAATTACGTATTTTGCCTTGAATAACAACTGCTAAAGAAAGATCGATACACATAAAAAACGTCAATCGGTGACTTTATGATGGCCATTATAATGCATACTAAAAATCTTAACCGAAAATATTATTTTTACATAATATCTCTTAAAATAATTTTTATTATTAAATAGGTGGTAACACTGAGGATAGACAATAAATATTTGTGAATTGTGCATAACATTTTAAACGGTCCATGAAGCTTCAGATATTTTAATCTGTTACCGCAATTCACAAACCTTTTTTTTGTTTCAGTATTTTGCTTTTTAAGTGTTTTTTTTTCTAAGACCATACAGCTAACTCATCCAGCTTCCGAACAAAATGGTGGCTCTTTTGTTGAAAGTATTCAGGTAGTTTTTGTGGTGGGTAATATATTATGTACCGAATCATTATTCACATTTAACTTTACGTGAACTGTCACCAATATTTCACAAGATAGGTTAAAAAATAACTAAGTTTATGAAATAAAATAAAATTACCAGATTTCGGTAAAATCAATTCACAGACCAACAAATGATACATTTTTTTTTTTCAAAATAAGGACGGTGACTACTATTTAAAGAGAAAAATAAAATGAAAATGTAATATTATAGCTGGTTTTAATTGTTTAAATTTATCATTAGGCGTAACTCGTACGTTATATATTTGTATATCGTAATATTATCGTAATATGTTTGGTATTATTTTATTCGATAATTGATAAAATTGATTCATCTGCTTATTGTCTGTCAATACCATTTGTCAAGCATTTATTTAGGGCGTGTTAAATATTGAAATATTATTAAATTAAATTAATAATCTAATTAATGTAATTATTATTAATAAATTAATAATATGTAATGCATATATATTTGTATATAAAAACTTGTTTTCCGATACTCCTATTCGTCTACGATTATCCTGAAAAGAAGTCAACCTATTTGAATTAAATTTGGTGACCTATAATTCAGTTGCAGAACGTCTCCTAGACCACTTATTATTACAAATTGTACAATAGAACAAAGTAAGATAAAATAAGTCTGAATTTTCGGTGAAAGAAAAACGTTTTCATTAGCTTTTTGCATTGTGGTTGTGCATTCATTGCACTTAAGCGACATTCCTTCCTACTGGGCTTTGTGTTAACATTCTGACCCACATCTTTCGATTCGATGCAGGCTAGTTAGTATACAATTCTTCGATTTATTTACATGTCAAATTGTGTTTACACTGGTTTTATCGCTTTTGTATTTCCAGTGTAGTTGATAAGATATAATTATTTTTCACATTATCAGTGATGTCAATATCATTTCCGTTGTTTTAATAACAACTCTTTTTCGTTGTTTGGACTCTTAGAAATGTTAGAGATGTACAGAGTTAGAAGCTAGAATACGTTTACATTCTATGACAGATGTCAAAATGACGTTGACATTTTATATTACCCCTATCATTTCATAAACGTTTTGTTATGTTCTTACACTAGCTGTGCCAACGACTTCGTTCGCGAAGGAATAGTTTTTTTTTATAAATGGAAGAAATCTTTAAATTCATATCAACTAATATCTCTTGATAGAGTGAACCGATTGCGATGAAACAAAAATAAAGTAATACTTCAAGTGTGCACTGGTTTCGTATATTTTACGTGATGCGTGCACAGACAAACAGATAAACAGAGCACAATATATATTTGCAAAATAGATTTTGCCGGTTTTTGTAACTGATTTGAATAATGCATAAAGCATAAAATATGCGAAACATAAAAAAAATATGTAGTTATTATGAACATAATAAATCCAATGGCTCTCTAAATAACTTAGTAAATACATATTTATTTCAAGCTTTCTGTTAGGAATACTACAGACTATGCTAAAAAAAAAAAACTCAGAACATGACGCGGTGTGGTGTGCGTCGCTTGCTCAGTGGAAATTTCCATTATAAGCGCGTTTCTATACATATATATTTGTACGACTCCCCGCCGTCTAAACTGCGCCGAGCCGTTCCTTTTTATAGTTTCCTTTGTTACCTTTGAATCACTTTAACAGATAAAATAAAAGAAATGGGTGACGTCACTGGTGATTTATATCTGTTTTTGAAATAAAAAATAAGTTATACAATATGCTGAAAGAACTCTAATGACACCAACTTTTGTTTAATGTCGTTAAAAAACCAACCTTGTTTAAATTACGTTTTTTGTCTGCGGACGCAAAAACAAAATCATTTAACATGTATTTTCTCAGTGTTTTATAAGAAGGCAAAGGTATTTACGTAATAAAGCTTTATATGACATTAAAACGACCACAGATGCGATTAAAGATAACTCATTTTTTTAGGGATGGGCCGGTGATATCTGTGTTAAGTAGACGAATGTCGATAAGATTACGCTGCATCGAAAAATGCTTCAAATGCATATTATATCTACAATGACACAGCGTCGAAATGGCATTCGTTTTAATTATATGGTCGATGGTTGCACGTGCGCGTGCGTGCTGTGGTTGTTAGGTCCGCGTTTGCGGGTCGAGGGCAGAGGGGCGAGAGGCGCCGATGCATTTCACGCGAGGCATGTCTATCGTCTACCTACCATCCGCTGTAAGCTTTGTTTGTTAGTGAAAATAAATTTGAAAGTTATTTAGGAGTCACCATTTCAGTGGAAACTCGATATATACCAATAAGTATATATAATAAAGCTGTAATTTAGTCAAACCTGTACTTACAATATTTTTGACAATTATTAAGAATCATTAACAGAGCTTTAAAACAAACAACGATGTTATCTATATATGTACGTTTCCTTTGAACCAGTGGCATGTTTCCACTGAACGATCTGATTATGTCTAAAGTAGGAATAAAATTACAACCACGAAAGTTACTATAAATTATTCTTAATAATGATTTACAAAATAAACACTAAAAATATAAAGAACGCTATAAGTAGCAGAAAGATATAAATCTCACGTAACGTCGGTGAAGTCTATGTCTCAAGGGCTTCGCCTTAGACTGAACCCATAACCGCGCTCGCCTCGCACTTATATACTAATCGGTGTTATCAACTACCATTCTAATACTATACTAGATTTTACGTGAGGCTTCGCTCGCGTTAATATTGATTGTGTCAAACAAATCGGATGACGCTATAAAAAGTTTCACACACAGTTTATCCCTCTCTTTACCCCACTTCCGATAAGTTTCCGAGAGAAAAAGTAGCCTATCGCAGTTTCCAAAGTCCCGTCTATCTCTATACCAAAATTCATTATAATCTATTCAGCGGTTTAGGCGCGAAAGCGTAACAAACAAACAAACACACATTTGGATTTTTAATATTAGTATATAGATAATAGCTCAGTGATAGTGTGTGCGGACTCTGCGTCAAGGGACGTGAGTTCGATTTCACCTACAATGAGCTTGAGCTCTCGGTGAAGAAAAACATTGCGAGGAAACCATAGCATGGTGGTAGTGAATTTTCTAATGCCCGCTTGGCTAGCCACCACTCTCAAGTTGAAAATATACCGCCAAATACCAAAAGGTGTGTTCCGGCAGTTGCACTTGTGAGCCAGCTCTTCTACAGGTTTAGCGTATCTACCAACTTGGGCCGTATCGTCACCTAAGATCAGGTAAGATTATGGCAATAACGCTAAAACCTTAACTATATAGAAAAAGGATAAGTATTATTGATACTTCTTATGGGAGGGCTTTGCAATTCTGTTTCGCAAAGTTTTTGTGTGACGCTCGTTCGTGACAGTCGGCTTGAGGCGATAGTGATGTTTCGATTCTGTTCTGTGATGTCACACACAGCCTGTTTTCTATTTGCCTGTCTGTGTAAACTGAAACCATTTTACAAATTTTGGTGTAATTTGTATACAATTATATATATTGCTAATCTATCTCAAGTAAGTGTTAGTCAGATCGCAAACAAAATACTAATAAATGTCACGTCAGTTATAATTAAATCTGCGATTAATGAACATTTTTGCTCTTGTTAGCATGTTAGTGAAATTTAAGAAATGCATTTGAAATGTGCAGAGTTAAGTAGGTGGATACCTACAGGTGCTAGAGGTCATTCAACCAAAAACTGGTGACATAGCTTGATTATTTTTTTATTGAGTTCAGGTTGTGAAAATTAACACCTGACTTGGCTGTTTGGTCTCTGTATCTTTGCTTAGATAGAAAAAAATTGGATAAAAAAATGTCTATTTAAATTTTTTTCCCTGTGAAATTGAAATATATATATATAATTTAGGTAATAACTGTGCCTGTAACCGCTTTTCGCGTGATACTAAAATTTATTTTTTTAATCTTTGGGCACAGTTAGGGTTACGGTAGATGACAGGAATTTTTTGACATGTCCGGAATTTCCGCTGTCTATCATGGGAACAGGGAAAATTAGAAATTGTCAGGAATTAAAAAAAAAACAGAAATTTTTAGGAATACAAATAAATTTATTAAATAAAATCTAATAATTAGCAATCAACTAATTGAATTATTATTCATCTGAACCTCGTACCACGAATAATTTTTTAAACAAGATACTTTTGCTGCCGAAATGTCAGAAAATTTATTGCTGAGGCAGATTGTTTTTCCAGGCAAACATTTTTCCTGATCTGGTAACTAGCTAGCCACAGTGTTTATTTTTCGGGGTGTGAAGATTGTACTTTCCTTACCCCGTTGACCGACTGCGTCGCATCGCATCGCTTAAAGTTCTTTTTCTTTTTGGTCGGCTCCTAAGGTCATTAGCGTGATATTACCGCCTATAACCTTGTTCACTAATTGGGCTGCCAAATTCAAACATAGCTTATGATATCTAACTGTTTGTTCCTGAGATTAGTGTGCTCAAACAAACTCCTAAGCTTTGATGTCTTAAGATATAGATTGTTGTGATGTATTGAAATTTCAGCATGTTTGTTGATGCGTATATTTTGTAAACAATCTTTTTAATTTGGCATCGTTTTCGTTATTTGCCGCCAAAAACTTGTCAAATATCATATTATAAATTTTCTTGGAAACCTATTATCGTGTATAAACTGTGGTGTGGAGTTAAATTTAATCTTCATAAATGTTGCCAGCGTTTGTTTATGAATAAATTCTTGGGTAAATCATCGGACTCTGGCATCATAAATTTTGTAGTTACAGCAATTAACGTTTGTTTATCAAGTTGAAAATCAGCCACCACAAATACCTATAGGCGTGTATCCGGCAGTTCAAATAGAATTAAATAACAAATATTTATTTAATTAAAGCCCTTTATGAACGTCCATGGTTCGGTTCGGAAAGTAATGCAGTCATCGTAAAAGAAATGCTATTGATGCATATTTATGTATTTTTAATACACTTCTATGGGTACATATTTTATAATGTTTTAATCTGTGCATTTACAATAGTTACTAGCAGATGCACAGAAAGGGGTTCTCAATTCCATACATCACCATCGCTCACATATTGATCCACCCTATAACCTTGTGACATCAAAATCCGTTTGCACTGGTTCTTGAACTTACCGTCCGGCAATTCAGTAATGTGCTTTGAAACTTTGCTGTAAAACGTTACACTATTAGCTAAACATCTTTTTACAGTACTCTAAAAATTAATTTACTATGTGAGTGACCGGTGTAGTCACAATTTCTAGTATTTAGATTTCTAGTTGCACTTGAGATCTAGCCCCTCCATTACAATTAAAGTGTCTACCATCTTGGATCACATTTTCACTAAATATCGGGTCAGATTGGGGCCACAATGCTAAACCTATACATTATTAAAAAAAAAAATAAGATAATAAATTATCCTTACAAACCACTAAAGTCGCAAACTTTTTATTTTTCATATAATCACGTAACCTTTTAACCTAATACCTAAAGATTAACTTTAACTTAAATAATTTTTTTATAATTAATTATTTATAAAATTAACACCAGGATCCCGGTGTACAAAGTAATATAACAACTTCAGTTTAATCAATGGGTTAAAATATTTTATTCTAACAATGCAATCCTCGTCTCTTTTATTCATAAAGAGTAAATTACATAAATAAATAGTTTAAAGCAGCGTGTGAGCTAATTGTGTTCTTTTAAATATAGAATTGACGTTTAGTGTAGAACACATCTCGGTACCTTAATGCCAGCTGGTTACTTTGTAGCAAAGATTTATTATATGCTGTGCACGGCCACATGTTTATGTGCCTTTGTCTGGTTTAATTAAAAAAGAAGAAAAAAAACATACTATACATTTGTTATAAGCATAAGTTCGAAATATTTACGGTTATACGATATTTTTCTTTGTTGTATACAACATTGTTTGTGGATATGTAGAGAATGTCATCTTTTTAAAAAGTATATAAAAACGCGGGAAACTTGAATGGGAATTTATGTCAAGAGTTTATTTTTTTTTAGAGTGGCGCGGCATAAGCATATGTCATGTATTTTGTATTTTTATTGTATTTACTCATCACACCGTTAATTTTCATCATATAGTTTGGGTTTTGTGCTTGGGATATAGAAACACGTATTTTGACTTGAATAAAAACTAATTGAACAGTTTTAATAAGGGTGCCGCCATATTGTTAGCCCTACGTTTGAAGATTATTTTTATTTTGACAAAATTGCTTTCGTATGCGTAACCGTATTTGAAAAAAATCTTATTAACAATTTTATAACACTAACATTTTTAGGTTGCATTAGTATAATCACATATTCACGGGTGGTGTTCTGACTACAATCTTATTTGATAGTTAGTGACGATGTGGCCCAAGATAGTCGACACTCTAGTGGAGGGACTCACAAGTGCAACTGCCGGAACACACCTATACGTATATGATGAGGGAAAACTTCTATATATTCATTTAATCTGATATTATACGAGACCATGTGTGAAATGTTTAGGTTTATTCATTGCGTTTTAGTGGGTAGTGTTGTCTTCTAACTTAGCCACGTGTATAATATGTATTACGGTCAGTAAACACTCGTTATGTCTATTTATAACATTATTACACAACATAAGTTATGGCACGGCGTCTGGTGCGTTGGGCTTGTGTATACATTATGAAACTGGTCATTTGTTCCAAGGCTGTGGATAGTTTTCAAATACATAATCTAAAAAAGTTTGGAAGATCCACACGTGCACGTATTAATTTAAATATTTTATTAAGAAAAAAATAAATACAAACCACACTTTTATCATATTTTATTAATTATTAATTATTTTGCAATTATTCTATAATTTTTTTATATATATACTTAAGGTATAGCGTTGTGGCCCTAATCTCATCTGATCTTAAGTGACGATACGGCCCACGTTGGTAGACACGCTAAGCCTGTGGAGGAACTGGCTCTCAAGTGCAGCTGCCGGAACACACCTATGGGTTTTTGGCGGCAGGTTTATAGCTTGAGGGTAGTAGCTACCCAGACGGGCATTAGAAAAAGCCCTACCACCATGCTATGGTTTCCTCACGATGTTTTCCTTCACCGAAAGCTCAAGATTATTGTAGGTGCTTGGATTCGAACTCACGTCCCTTGATGCGAAGTCGTACACACTACCACTGAGCTATCATCGCTTCGAAAACCATTTAAGCAACCATGATTTATTGCTTGCCACAAAAACTCCTTAGACAGTTTTACCTATAGTCTTTATCATGTTGAAGCGCTAACCTCTTTATTATTACTATGAAGTAATGATCAACTCGGCTGTATGGTTTCGGTATCTTCATTAAAATATTGACAATATTAAAAACTAGTAAAATAATAATAGAGGAGTTTTTGGCGGGTTTCTTGATCTGTCATATTGTGATTTTTATTAATATGCTTAGTTATTTCACCCTGTATTGCGTAATACAAGTGACATTTTACGTGATGTAGTATAGCTGAAGAGTATAAGTGAAGTGAATTATAAATAATCATTCGAAATATGATATATTAGTTGCCAGAAAAACTCCCAAGAGAGCTTCAACAAGAGAGTCGCCATCTTCTGCTCTCGTCTGCTCGATATATACAAATCTAATTACTAGAAAATGGCAGTAAAAGTCTCTAAAGAGGACTGAGTTGCCAAGAATAAAAAAAGAAGAAAAATAACAATAAATAATTAAAATAAATATTATTATTATTATATTAATAAAATTATTTTATATTTGATTAGTTATTATTATACTTAAATAAAATGAATTTTATTATTAAACTACGGGTACTAGGCTATTGATATTAAATAGGCAACTGGTTGACATTATTTTAAAAATAATAAACAAAACCTGGTCTCGATACGTAATTTTTTTCGGGAGTTATCGTGACCACCTAGTATAAGAAGCGATGATGGCTGAATAGTATGTACGGACTCCGCGTCAAGGGACGTGAGTTCGAATCCACCTTCAATGAACTTGATCTTGATCTTGATCAAATGAACCCATAGCATGGTGGTAGGGCTTCTTATAATGCCCGCATGGCTAGCTACCAATTTCAAGTTGAAAATCTGCCGCCATAAACGTATAGGTGTGTTCCGACAGTTGCACTTGAAAACTAGTGATTCCGCTAAGCATCCGTCATCTTGGACCACATCGTCACTTAACATCAGGTGAGATTGTGGCCATAACGCTAAACCTACAAAGTATAAAAACTACAAATGAGCAGTAATTATTTATGTACTCGTTCCGGTCGAATAAACTTTCACAATGCCCTATGGGGATATAAGACACGGCTATCATCACTTATAAGGCTTCCAATAATTAGCTTGTTGGCAACAGGCAGGTATGCATTAAGGTAGCTCTGTTGGGGGCATTTTTTTACCAATAACCGTCGCCGAAGTATTTTAAGTGTCGCTGCACACTATAATTTTGAAGTGACTTCTTGTTATCTTATCCTACTTCTTGAAATTCTGATCCGCAACCTTTTTGTGTGACGCTCGTTCAGGTAAAGTCGGCTCGACTAAGAGAGCGAGAGACATATAGAGACGTTTAATTTTCGTCTTTAAGCACTCACCGTTTATTTATTTGTACTAGGGATAATGATTCTTGCTGAAAAAGATCGATTCTTGGATTGATTAAAATTGAATTCATATGAATATCGAATCACAAAAAAAAAATGAAGATCTAAAAAGACCGATTCATCAAAGAATGGTGAACAAGCGAGCCTCGATTTTTATCGATGTAATATCGATTGACTGGATCGATTCAGAGGTGAGAATCATAATCAAATTAAATATCGATTCTTTTATTCATCAATATAAATGCCATGTCTAATTTGTACTGCCTAACATAGTTAGATTGGTGGTTTATTACAATACCGCTGGGCAGCAAGAAGGAAATGCGTTGTTGTATTTGAGATATGTATTGTGTTTATATATATTTCCGGACAAATGACTTCATAACATGTATGTATAGTGATTAATTTATATATAATATTGTAAGTAGCAATGCTGTAATGTATTTTCTGTGATTGCGCTTACCCACCAGTAATTGATATTTGCTAAGAAATCAGTGAATTATAATCCTGTTCGTGATTTATTTGTTTAAATATATATTAATATTCGCGGTGCCTGCGACTTCGGTCGCGCGGAACTAAATATTATTTAATAATTTTTGTCCCATTTTGTAATTTTTTTCAATACAACCTTCCTTCTATTGGTTGTATAGTAATAATTTTTGATTTGTAGTGTTCCTAAGATAAACCTGTTCAACCAAACAAACATTTCCGCGTTATAATATATATTAGCGTCCAAGTGAGGTATTTCCATCGGGACCCCCGTTATTATTATTCTGAATCCAGACCTAATTTTTTAGTAACACGTTTCTAATAGTGACAAATGCAAAAGTCAGTGACTCAACCGTCATGGAATTATACTAATGTAAACTGAAATGTGTTTGTTTTCAGACTTCGATTATCAAACAACACTCGACTGAAACGGTTATGTAAACAGCTTTTGTTTGAATTCACGTATTAAATGTGTCTGACTAGCATTCACCCGCGACTCTGCTCGTGGTGATATTGATTCTATCAACCAATCCTTGTGACAGTGTAATCCTTGGTCCGTCACTGCTTAGTGGTAGCTTGGCTGCCCGACTGGTTAGTGATCACGGGTTTAGTCTATCTTTTTGGCTAAAGGCTCTTTGTGTTCCGGTATAGTGAAAGAGAACCACTTCCGCCAAGGTGTAACACCTCTGGTATTGCAGTTATCTATAAGCGTCGATATATTTTCCATCTTATGGGCCGTCTGCCTGTTTGCTTATTATCGTTAAAAAAAATATTAGAAAAGACTAGAGTTCTTACAAGTGAACAGACGTACAAAGTAAGCATTGATATTATTAGTTTAGATTCAACATTGAAACTCGTTATCTCATTTTTATATTGTCATGCCTTACAAACTGGACAAACGTGATTGTTCACATGATTGACGTTCTCTTATCGCTTGCCCACGTACTTTATGATATCGACTGCAACTATACCGGGTTTTACATTGTATGTAATGAAAAGAGTAAACAAATAAGCGTGCCCGACCTTCGGATGTAAAGTATTTTATATAATTCATCTCATTTGATTTGGTTTCGTTTGGTTCAGATGGGAGACACGCTAAGCCCAGTGGAGGGATTGGCCTATAAGTGTAACTACCGGAACACGTCTATAGGTTTTTGACGGCAGATTTTCAACTTGTGGGTGATAATTAGCCAGGTGGGCACCAGAAAAAGCCCCACCACCATGCATCCTGCGACATCTTAATTATGTATATACTTTTTGGTATAGCTTCCAGTCGGTTGTGAAAAGACATTTTTGTATGCGGAATTCTTTTTCTTGTTTAGAAGGGCTGATAGCTTATTTGGAAGTGTGTACGGACGCCGCGTCATTGGACGTGAGTTTGAATCCCTGTGATAAGCTTAAGTTTTCGGTATAGGAAAATATCGTGCTATAATCATAGAAAGAAAGAATATACATTTTTTAGAAGGAACAAAGCCACACGGATAAACTAAAAAACATAACATTAAAATTAATTTACACGCAATACATTTATCATAGCATGGTGGTAGGACTTTGTCTAATATCCGTCTGACTACCTACTACCCTCAAGTTGATAATCTGCCTCCAAATACTATAGGAGTGTTCCGGCAATAGCATTTGGGAGCCAGACCCTCCTCTTGGCTTAGCGTGTCGACAATCTTAGGCAACATTGTCATTTATCATCAGGCGATATTGTGGCCCTAACTATAAAAAAGATTGGAAAATCCTAAATTGCACGTCTCCATACCATTCATTTCGTTAAAAAAAAAACATTCCGTACCATTGAACTGTTTTACGAAGTATTATTTATTATTTTATTTACTCTTTTATTATTAACTATTATATATTTTTTAAGCAAGTATAATTTATTGTTTGCCCGAAAAACTCCGTAGATAATTTTACTTATAGAGTCTCTGTTATGTTAAAGTGCTAACCTCCTTATTACGAAACAACGTTCGACTCGGCTGTTTGGTTTCGTTATCTTTCTTTACCTTTTTCTCAAAAATAAAAAATGTCTATACCAGAAACTTGTATATGTAAAATGTAATAGATTCAAAAATGTGACGTTTAAAACACCATTTTATTATTAAACTACGGATACTAGGCAATTGATATGAAATAGGTAACCGGTTGATGTTATTCTTAAGATAATAAACGAAACCTAGCCTATGTACTTTAATTTCTTCGGGAGTTATCGTGACTACCAAAAATCCGTACGTCCAAATATTTATTTAACTGTTTTTTTTTTCAAGGTTACTAAATATATATATATAATTTTTGTTTAGAAAATAAATTATTAGAAGTATTTTCTTGAGATGCATTAACTCATATTATCGAATAAATGCAAACTGGTTGGGGCAGAGACAGTTTAAGCGCAAAGAAAATGCTTAATCTTGACTTGTCGTCAGTAGAGCGCTACCTCGCAAAAGCCGAATTCACGGGGGCGTGTGATATATGCTACTTTCATTCAGAAACGAAGTACCGATAGAAAAATAACTTCTAGTATCACGCGAACGAAGTCACGCGTCGCAGCTAATGATGAACGTTTTCTGTGCATGTAGTGGAAAGATACGAATGTGAAGGGAAGCAGTTGCACAACGCATTCAGTTGAATGAACCCGCGTGTTGTGTACGGACCGGTGGCTTGGGTAAGGTGTGGTGCGGTTAAGGTAATCAATCTCGCTTGGGGAGAAATATTTATACTTTTTACTAGCTGTCTGTACCCGCGACTTCGTTCGCGTGGTTGTCGAAAACTCGAAAGCGTCGCTTAGATAAGAGTACAATAACGCACAACGCCATCTATCGTATATGGAGTTCGACTGTTAACATTAGTTCTATTTTGGTGTCAATTAGCTGAATTGCGTGTGTGAGAACAGTTTAACCGATTCCTCCCCACTGTCATATTTTTAGGACACTATTTTTAAAATGTCTTTTTACGTATTAGCACTTTTATTTTTATTATTTCTGATGAAATTCATATTTTTACACTTTTTTAGTAATAAAATAAATTTTGTTCGCTGTAAAAAATGATTAAATAATAAAAGTCCTAATACGTAAAAAGACATTTAGAAAATAGTGTCCTAAAAATACGACAGTGGGGAGGAATGGGTTAAATTCATATTATCATCTCTTGATAGAGTGAACCGATTGCGATGAAACAAAAACTAAGTAATATTTCAAGTTGCGTACAATTGTTATGTATAAAAGTTATACTTACATTGGTTTTCTAAATTCTATGTCATGAGTTCACAGACAAACAGACAAGAATATAAAAAATGCTGGAAATGAGTTTCGTTGGTTTTCCTTAAACACCCTGGCAATTTTTTTTTCTTTCAAATTTTTTTGATGTTCAAAATCGCCTTTTTTACAGATTTATTATACGTATAGATTAGCTGGTGCGCTCGACTTCTTTCGGCTTATTTTCGTTCTGTTCTTAGCGGGTGTTTACGACGGGAAAGCCAAGCCAAATTTCAAGCTAATACGTTAGGTAGTTTTGCAGACGTGATGATTCAGTATTCAAACACATTCAATACCCTAATTAAAATTTTGTAAACACTATATGGTTAACTATAAAACAATTTATATGTAAAAATGATTTATGAGACACCATTACATTGAAAACTTATTAAGAAATAAATATCGAAATATAACTAATTTAAACGGATTTCAAAACTAATAAATAACCATAATGAAATCCGTTTAAATTAGTTTTACTTCGATGAGTAATATTCGCGTAAACATAAGAAATCATTAAGAAATAAATAAATATATATATATATATATATATAATAATAATAATACAATAACAAATTAAGTGAAGCAATAACATTAAATGTTGTTTCTCTTTATTACAAATGAGTAAAATGTATATAATTAGTAAGTTAAGTTATTAAGAAGAATTTATTTCGTGTATATATTTCGGTCAAACATTATATTTTAATATAATAAATTATCTTTATTACAGAGCAATTATTATGCTTATTGTTCCGATAAACACTAATTACCTTAACCACACGACTTATTACATATGTAACCAGATCGAGTTTCTTACCGGTTATTCTCGAAGACTGGATTATTTTCCGAACTGGTGGTAGCTTTGACGTTCATATGCGCCTTCATAGGATTCATCTCGGATTTTGTAAGTCGTGTTTAGTAACATGAACTTTTCTGGACAACCTACACCTCAGTCCGCTCCGAGACCACGAAGCCGGAAAATCTTTCGAAACGTCGGGATCTAAATTAATAAATAACCGCGATAAAATCCGTTTAAATTAGTTTTATTTCGGTGAATCGTGCTTATTTCTAAAAGTATGTTTAAATGCCCATCACACTCATCCATATTCTGTGATGTCACATACGTGCGAACTGATTATTTAAATTAATAAACACACAAATCTCATTAATATTTTTTGAAGAAAAAATACTACTATCACGAAAAAGGTAACTGTATAGTTGAATTTATCAATAAAAAAAAACTTTTTTACTTAATTTTTTTTATCGAAATCGTTATAGCCTTTTCCGAGATGAGGTGATGAGAGCCATATCACCAGACGAATATTAAGTACCAGGGTGGATAGATGTAGGAGTTGAGGAAGACTGGTGAAGATTTGGATGGACTGTGTTAGGAAAGATGTGTATAAAAGGTCTAAAATCTGGCGATTGTTGCTCTCATATTTGGCTTTGCTGATGACGGATGAACCATACCCTTGACCCGTTACAGCTTGGTGGTTATTGCCCGACTGGTTAGGAACCAACCTCGGGTATAGACTGTCGCAATATAATGATTCGGTGTGAGCCTTTGTATACCGGAATATTGAACGAGAAGCCCTCTTTTCCCTTAATGTCAACAACACGGTTGTAACACCTCTGATGTTACGGCTGGCTATAGGCAACGGTAAATATTTACAATCAGATGGGCCGTCTGCCTGTTTGCGGTTCATTAGCATCAAATACTGAGATTACAGCTGATAGGGTAGAGTGGAATAAGAATACATGTCTGATCCTACTTAGGTTGGATAAGTAGTATAAAGATGATTAAAATGAACATGAAGCGATGATAGGTCAGTGGTAGTGTATACGACTTCGCGTCAAGGGACGTGCGTTCGAATCCAAGCACCTACAATGAGCTTGAACGCCCGGTAAAGGAAAACATCTTGAGGAAATCATTGCATTGTGGTAGGGCTTTTTCTGATGCCCACCTGGCTATTTACCACCCTCAAGTTGAAAATCTGCCGCCAATTACCAATTGGTGTGTTCCGGCAGTTGCACTTGAGAGCCAGTTCCTGCACAGGTTTAGCGTGTCTACCAACTTGGGCCGTATCGTCACTTAAGATTAGGTGAGATTATGGCCATAACGCTAAACCTTAATTATAAAAAAAAGAACAACGTTCAGCATAACTGCCGCAGTGAGGTTGGAATTCCTACTGTATTTTAAAACAGAAAGAAGAAAGAACGAAATCGTTTAATACTAATAAAAGACCTACAAGCATTAAAAGACCCTATAAATAAGACATTAAAAGAAAATAAAAAAGAAAAGACAATATCACATAAATAATAACAGTGTATATCTAATTACTAGCATAGGGCGTCCAGCGCAGCATATGCTAAAGTGTCCGAAACACTCAGCGCTGATTTTCAGCTGGAACCCTAATCCAGTTGCGGTGCGTTAAAAACTTGTTCCACCGATCGCAGTAAAAATTCTAAATAACAATATTTTACTGACTATTTACTCACGTTTTTAAAAATATTAATAAAGCATTCTTAATCGTACCTTGGTTTATTACGTCCTTGAAAAGCGTAGATAAATTATACAACATTATTATACAAGTTATGACGATGCAACATGTTCTGGTTTGAATCTCATTGTATCCGAATGAATATATCGTTATTTCTATTGCAGTGTGAAGTGCATGTATTACCGACTAGATTTTACGTGCGACTTCATTCGCATTATTATTGGTTTTAGCAAACAAATGTGATGGCGCAATAAAAAGGTTAATCAAAGTTTATTCCACTTCCAAGAACTTTTTCGAGTTAACAAACACACAAACTCATTTTCGCATTTGTAATATTATAAAGGGTTAGAATAAACGTTGCAATTTACTTGCCTTAGATTATTAATTTTCTATACAATGATGTCTTCACTTTATTGAACGTCAAATATTAATAAGACATTACAATGCCCAATTCCTTAAAACTCAAATCGCGTTAGATCGTGTATTGAATATATTCTTTGAAGTACCACGCCCTAAAGTTACCCTAAATCTCATTTAAATTCTACTAAAGTAAGATTACGCATACTTTAGAATCGGCAAATATAGAAATGTTTCAAGAATCGAATGACTGACGTTGGAAAAATTAGAATTTAAACCTTATTAATCGCTATCATGGCCTATTATTTTTAAGTTATGCCTACATTTACTACTAAATTTTACGTGCGGCTTCGCCCGCGTTTATATTGATTTTGTCAAACAAACCGGAAGACGCAATGACAAGTTTCATACAAAGTTCATCCCTCTGTTTACCCCGCTTCCAATGCGATTTCCGAGAGAAAAAGTAGCCTATCTCCGTGTCGAGGATCCCATCTATCTTTGTACCGAAATTCATGCCAATCGATTCAGCGGTTTAGACGTGAAAGCGTAACAAATAAACTCACTTTCGCATTTACAGTAGAACCTCTATAAGTCAAACATCAAGAGAGACGCCACAAAATTCGAGTTGTAGAGTTTTCTACTCATACAGAATGGAGGTTTCGGTGTTTGAAGGGAAGGGAACAAATTAGTATTAGGGTATAATGTTCTGGTGGTAGGGCTTTTTCTAATGTCCGCCTGGGTAGCTACCACCCTCAAGTTGTAAACCTACCGCCAAATACCAATAGGTGTGTTCCGGCAGCTGCACTTGAGAACCAGTTCCTCCACAGGTTTAGCGTGTCTGCCAACTTGGGCCATATCGTCACTTAAGATCAGGTGAGATCATGGCCATAACGCTAAACCTTAAGTATAAAAAAAAAAATGATGATTTACTATTCGAGCTCTTGTTCCGTTTTCGATAATAACGCTCGGGTGAACTCTGATTATGATTCTGTGGCACGGTTAATATTAATATTTAAGTCGAATGAAACGGAGCACTACAATCGACACATTACGTCGCCTTAATTGAACAATTGAAGTGAATACGGGTGTATGCACGTGACACTACTGTAAACAATTGGTTCTAATCAATTGTTTACTCTCTAATCAGTCTAAATGAGACACTTGGCCTTTTTGTTGTATATTTACTAGCTTCTAGTGCAGTCCTTGTCATGTCCTTTCGAATAGTTAAACTTAACCAAGCATTCAGTCATCTATCGCGTTAAAGAATAGCATAGAAAATAAATTATATTTTAATTTATGTCAATACTGTCATTAGCCATCGAACGGAGAAATTGCCATCTAAGACCTACAAGAATTTGATTTTGTTTACAATTTTAACTGTTACCTCTTCCCCCGTAGGAATTACCTTAATTTTGTTGTAAGAGTTTATAGCTTAACGTGATCTTTACAGAGTGGTTATATTTGCCTACGAATTTCGTGTCAAGGGACGTGAGTTCGAATCCACCTACAATGATCTTGAGTTTTCGGTGAAACCAAAAAGAACACATCGTGAGGTAACCATAGCATGGTGCTAAGCTTTTCTCTAATGCCCGCCTGGCTAGCTACTACCCTCAAGTTGGAATGCCGCCAAATACCGTTGGTGTGTTCCGGCAGTTGCGCTTGAGACCCAGTCTCATCACATGTTTAGTGTGTCTACCAACTTGAGCCGTATCGTCCCTTAGGGTGAGGTGAGATTATGGCCATAATGTTAAACCTTAAGAATAAAAAAAAAACAAAAATATTTTTTACTTTTATAGTACATATCGCATAATTATTATCAAAAGAAAACTTCTTGGGGGGTTTATTATAAGTGTCTCGCTGTTCCTGATATCTGGCAACATTGGCGATCGAAGTGACGTCGTGGTGCATTTTAGTGAGTAGTGCCAGGTGTTTATCACCTTATGAGTCTTATCATGCCTCTTTCGCCTTAGTCTGACCCCGCAAATGTGGAACGCTTTGGTAGGTTAGGTTTTTCTAAATGATACGCGTACGAAGGTAGGGCGACGGGCAGACGGACAAAAATTAAAAATGAAGTGTTTAGCTCATTATTATATCAATGTCAGAGATTTGCCAGTTACAATTTTATTATATGCATATATGTTGCCACGTTGATAAATAAATTCCACGTTCAACGTCGAAATGGTATTAGACCTTTATGGACCAGTTTTTAGACACTTTATAGTTTCCAGTTCGGCCGAAAGTAATACTGATGGCCTTGGAAGATATAAAGCAGTATTTTATCTTTATTTTCCTATCAGGGTCGATGACACTATCATGAGCTAGATAAGTTTCCTTATCATGTACGACCCAGTGCTTATTTGGTGTTATGGAATCGAATTGTTGTTTATTTCTGAATGTTTTTGTTTGAAACAGTCATTTCTCTTACCGATTAATGTTGTTCGAGTTTTGACAGTTTCATCGGAGTTTTACATTTGGGCTACCATCAATAGAAGCCAATCTGTATTGAACAAGTTAAAGGACGGACATAAATCATTAACTTTTATTAGTTCGTGAAACAGCTAATAAACTTGTAGCGGAAATTGTTATTGAGAAGCGCGCTGCATGCGTGATGCAGTGACTCGAAGATTAACTAGTACAATGACGTCATAGGGAAAAACCTCTCTGTGGCATTACGACGCATGGTTGCAACTGATATTTTAATATAAACGGATAGTTCACACTGCTCGTTTCTGGAGATTTATAGATGTTTACAGGTATGGATTCTGGCTTGCCAAATGACGTCATTCCTCGCTATCTTTCCACGTTTCGACGTGTTCGCCTTGAAAGTAGGGTACTGCATCGGACACTCCATAAACTGCAAAGTTATTGATGTATAGTTTCTTTTATACACACGCTAGGTCTGTTGGAACTGCCGGAACACACCTAATGGTACTTCGCCACAGACTTTTAACTAGAGGGTGTAAGCCTGGCGGGTATTAGAAAACACTTTACTACCATGCTATAGTTTTGATCACAATCAATTCCTTCACTGAAAGCTCAAACTCATTGCAGGGATTCGAACTCACGTCCATTGACGCAGCGTCTATACAGGCTACCACTGAGCTAGTATCGTTTATTTAACTTAAAAGACGTTCAATATGTAGGACATTTTCAGTTATAAACTCAGTTGAAATTACGACGTTCAAGTTCAAAAGTGTATATAACAAATGGATAAAAACAAGTATAGACCATAATCCGAACATCGAGCATAGCGGTGGGGCTTTTTCTAATGCCTGGCTAGCAACCAATTTCTAGTTGAAAATCTGCCGCCAAATACCAATAGGTGTGTTCCGGGAGTTGCACTTGAGAGCCAGTCCCTCCACAGGTTTAGCGTGTCTACCAACTTGGGCTGTATCGTCGCTTAAGATCAGGTGAGATTATGGCCATGAGTTAAAAAATGAGGTGTATTGTTGGTGCTCGAATTGTTGGCTACTGTGCAAATGTTGTATATATACTTTACTACTTGGGATACTACCGCCATAATCACACTCAAACATAAACACCATGGATATGCTGATACATTTCAAGACACTCCTACTTGATGATAATCGAAGACGTTTGTGACAAATATTTTACCATTGTTAGTTTTTATTTATTTTGTTCCTAAAAAAAAAAACCAACTGATTTTCAGTGTTAAAAAAATACTTAAACTCCCTTCCTTTGTCTTTTAATGGCGCATTTCAACGGATTTTGAAATTCATTATAGTCTATAAAAATTTGTTCAAGTATTGTGAGAACTGTTTACATTGTGTGCGAGACGAAAACAAATGAAACTTGCCCTCAAGGGCATCAGACGAGTGAACGAGTGGGGAAAAATATAACACGTCTCTCTATACCCGTTGTATGTAGTTGATATAATCGAGGTATGTCAACTTTGTTGTGCAAGTACGTTGTTATTATCAAGAAGTTAGTTAGCGAATGAAACAATTTCTACTGCTTAATTAGTTTTCCTATACAATTTGTTTTGATGTCCAAGATAAATATTTCACATTGAAATGTATAATTTGTTGGAATTATTAAACAAAAGGTTTGTTATAGAAATTTAGTCGTGGGTTACATGAAAATAATAATTTATAAAATCGGATAATAGTATTGAGTATTTATTTTGAGTATGATCTACATACATATTTATAGTTCTGGTAACAATATGCATTTAAGGGTTAAGAACAATTAGATGCGTTACCTTCATGATATTTGGCCTGAATAAATATACTTTTTAAATTAGATGTGAAAAAGAAACATGCTTACAATGGTTTGCATCGTCTAAACTTCTAAAGCATAAACTTTTAAATTGAGAACGGAAAGTTTTATTTTATACAAATGTCAAATGATATATCAATTAAAACAGTAATATTTACAAATTAAACGTGATCCCGTGACTATGTGATGTTTTCTTTGTATGTATAGTTTATACAATATCGCCTTACACACGAGCGCATTTTCTATTGTTTAACGGCACTCGATATATCAGTATGCACACAACATGCTCCCTTGAACGCCGATGAGATACTGAAGTTAAGTGTGCCAATTGACACACAATCAACGTACCACTTTAGAAGCATATGTGCAGTATCAATACGTTCTTATAATTCTGTGAATATAACAAAATCTTAAAACATTTTCACCGTTTCGACACGAGTCTAATCTTCCAACTACGATATTATTTACTAATAGATGTGCATGCGACTTCGTTCGCGTAGAATTAACATTATTTAATCTCGTACCGATATTGAAGTCACAATATATATTATATCAAATTTGATAGAATTAACCGATTTTAATGAAACAAAGACCGATTTAAATGTAACTCGAGGATACGCTTTATACTGACGTTTTATCAGAAACGATGTACTTTAGCTATGATGCGTGCGCTAACAAACGGCTAGATTTCTCTAAAAAGTACGTAAATGTATTTTATCATTTATAATTAGTCACTTGCAAATATTTTTCACATTAATGTAAAAAGTATAGATACTTTAAATTCACATTCTTATGAATAATAATTTGATTAAATACATAAAGAATATATATATTGATTTATAGGTCAGAAGTATTATACTGAAATTGGACGTCATCACTTCCAAAATAGTTTCAAACTAAACAGATCTAAAAACAGGCAACACTGACTTTGGAGTACTATATGTTGATAAACTGTGACGCTGAACGCATTCCTGACGTCCGCAGACGACGGGCTCGTCGCCAGAAGCGGAATCCGTATCGTTTAAAAAAGCCATCTACTTCCACAAAAAATAGAAATTATTTCCGAACAACAAACAACGAGGTTGCGTCTGCTGACATATGTTTACAACTGTTTATAAAGCTGTTTATCAAATCGAATTAAACACAATATAACTGTCTACATATAACGAATATTAACTATTTGACGCTCGACGTCAGTTCGAATCCAATGAGCTTGAGCTTACGGTGCAGGAAAAGTCAAAATTCTTCCGTCAAATACTTATAGATCTGATCCAACAGTTGCACTTGTGAGCCAATCACTCCTTTAGACTTTGCGTACTCACTCACATTTTTGGTCACATTATTAACATCAGGTGAGATTGCGGCCATAACACACGTGCACACTGACACGTTAAGTACACGGTTCGATAAGTTGCTTACCTGATAAGGTCATTGTTAGGATCAGTTAATTTGTAAGACAAGACCTGTTGGTTAGTCAGGATCGTGAATCTTTTTTCATTTACCGGCAGCAGCCCAAGCCAAGGTTCGGCCGTTCTGCCACCCTTGTGCCCGCTGCCTCGGGCTGTGTGCCCTCGCCCCAAAAAGTTCGGTGAAGCTGTCAAAGTCCTTGGGGCTAACATCGTACGTCAGTTCAAATAATAAAAAAGGGCCATAACGTTTAATTATTCAAAACAAAAATATAATATTTATTTATTTATTACTGAAACAAACAGTTCTTTCTACCTTATGCATTATAAATTATCATATCCAAATAAAAATCTACATAATATTACTAAATCATATACTGTCAAAAGGATGTACTGTTTTTAATTTGAAAATAACAAAAATGTTATTGATTATGATAAGAGAAAGAAGACCGACAAACACATTGACAAGAAATTTAGAATAAACTAAAACAGCGGTAATAAGAGACCGTAAAAATGAAATAATTAAATTAAATAACACACAAGGAATAGTTTAAATTCATATAACTTTTAGCCCAGAATCGTTTTCAAGTACCACACAGGTTATACATTTCTATAAAGACGAATTCTCCAAGACGTGAAATTACTTGACTTTGGATAACCACATTACCCATACAATGATACCACTATATTATGCAGCATCACACCCACTGGCATTAACACCAGTATGTCATAACTGAGCGATAAACAGTACTTACTTAGTTGCCGATATTAATAATCACTGCCGCCGTAAACATCCTTATGTTTGTTATTTTATTGCCTTTATAATCCAGCACGTATTTACTTTGAGTGCTGGCTATAGATTTTAAGAAATGTTTTTTTTTTTTTAATATTCAACGTCTAGCGTTTTGGGCATAAACTCACCTGATATTAAGCGACGGTACGGCCCAAGTTGGTAGACAGGCTAAACGTGTGGAGGAACTGGCTGAATGCAGCTGCCGGAACACACCTATTGTTATTTGGCGGCAGATTTTCAACTTGAGGATGAGCTACCAGGCAGGCATTACAAAAACCCTACCACCATGCTATGGTTTCCACACGGTGTTTTCCTTCACCGAAAGCTGTAGGTGGTTGGATTCAAACTCAAGTCCCTTGACGCGAAGTCGTACACACTGCCACTGAGCTATCATAACTTTTTTATGTCGTATTTTTATATGCTTCAAAAACTGAAAATCTACTGGACCGATATCAAAAATTCTTTCATCATTAGAATGCTACATTATCCCTGAGTAACATAGGCTATATTTATTACTAGAAAAAGTTAGGGATCCCTAAAAAACTTCACTACTGTACAATTTTACCCACGAAATGAAACAAGACCTATGAATGGAATGGAAACCATGGAAATATCTTACCATGAAACTATTGACGATAGACCAAAAGTATGTTCTACAAAATTAAAGGACATATTATGTACAATAATGTTGTTCCGCCATAACCGGGGGATAAACTGGTGGTTTCCTTAATAAACCTTTTGTAACAAGTAGGAAATCATTATCAATTCGTGTCAATATTCCGTCATCGCACGACTGCCAACTGTTAGAACGATTTCAGTGGATACTAGATAGCGCTGCATTTACACTGGGATACTTAATTATGTTCAAGGGTATCTATCATTCGTTCCTTTTTAACTTTTACTACATAAGTAGCTTGATAGTTTAACATGAACTACTCAAGTATGCAAATGGCAGGTACTGGAATCTCTATTTTCAGTAAGTACACAGATGGAAACTTTTTCAACATTCCACTTATGTCAGATGGTGCTCTTATCTCTACCCTCCATCAAAGATACCCTCCAAAAAAGAGATGCAAAGTAGCGTCTATTCCAATTAATTTATAATATAAGAGACCCTTAACAATGAATTTAGATAATGTATTCCAGAGCGAGGAATGTTCAATATTGTTATAGTGATTGTCAACAATATTGTAATTTCAATTAACATATCTATTAGTATAAATGCATATGCCAAATGCTTCATTCTATAGCTTATGTGATTAAATAATGTCTTTTTTTATTACGACGTATAGAAGATCTAGTTTGCTCGCACTATAGAGACTTATATTTAAATTGATTTAATAATAGTTCCAGAAATTCTATAACTTCATCTGTTAGAATTAACGCATTAGCATATCTCTTCAGTCCCTTCCCTTCTAGATTCTCCTTCTGATAGAAGTTATTGATTTCTAAAAAAACTTTCTTAGTACTCGAGGCATGTACCCACCTTACGACCTTGCCTTACTGACATACTATCTTTTACCCGCGGTTTCGCTCACCTTAATATAGATTTTGTCAAATCGGAAGAGGCAATAAAAAATTTTATACAAAGTTTTCTTTACCCCACTTCCAGTAAGTTTTTCGTGAGAAAAAGTAATCTATCAACGTCTGCAGGGTCCCATCTATCTCTAGACCAAAATTCATCGTAATCGATTCAGCTGTTTACTCGTGAAAGCGTAACAAATAACTAAACAAACTCACTTTCTCATTTATAATTTTAGGAAGGATATTTATAATGAAGTAATTAGAATGTTTTTAAGACTATAAAAAGACGTAAAGAAAAACTAAATACGTTATACGAATGCAAAGTTGTTTTATCGGTTAACTAATTCTCTAACAGTCTAACCAATAATGGAAAACACCTGAACAATTTATTACCTTTTTATATGTCCTTGCTTTAGCTGCCACAGGTAGATCTATTGTTAACTACACACGCAACCAAGTAAGGACATAAATTCCGTTAGATTGTTACATTGTAAAAGAAACATTTATTCTAATGTATTCGGTTCGGTTGCTAATTTTGTTAAAGTTCCAAGTGATGATAGCTCAGTGGTAGTGTGCAGGAACGCCGCGTCATGGGACGTGAGTTCGAATCCAACCACCTACAATGAGCTTGAGTTTTCGGTGAAGGAAAACATGGTGGCAAAACCATAGTACGGTGGTAGGGCTTTTTCTAATGCCCGCCTGGTGAGCTACCACTCTCAAGTTGAAGGTGCCATTAGGTGTGTTCCGGCAGTGGCACTTGAGATCCAGTCTCTCGTATAAAGGCCGGCAACGCTCCTGCAATTCCTTTGGTATTGTGCGTGTCCATGGGCGGCGGTTATCACTTACCATCAGGTGACACACTAGCTCGTTACCCAATATTTCATAAAAAAAAGTTTTACCATATGGTCTTTATACATATTTTGAGCTAGCTTTATTATTCAGCTTCCTTTTTCAATGACGTATCTTTATTTTAATGTCAACACATCATGTTTAGTATGGTTATTAAAACCAGATCTTTCCTCGTCAATATGCCGTTGCTCAATGGGTACAAACTACAGTAGAACCTCTATAAGTCGAACATCCAAAGTGACGCCAAAAAATTCGAGTTGCGGAGTTTTCGACTTATAGACTTTGAAGGTTTTAGGATTTCAAGGGAAGAGAACAAAAAATGTTTTCGAGATTTGGAGGTTTTCAATTTATCGAGGTTCGACTTAACTGTATATATATTTTAGTTCCGATCGGACGAACTCGCGGACACAGTTAGTAAAATATAACATAATATGCTTGGAGAGTAGCTCGGTTGTATTATTTCACCCCAAGTTTAGGGTGTGGCCCACTCTATTTATCTACTACGTTTGGAATGTCGAACACAAGAATAATAGAAATTCATTAGTTACACAAAATTATACCATAATTTTGCGTGGAAATTTACTGAATTCCGTTGGCCTTGCTCCAAAATGTAAAACTATTTTGATTCCACATATATCTAAGAAAGATACCGAGTCCACCAGACTTTAATAAATCATTATTAATATAAATTATACAGAGTTCGCTGGCATATATCATCGAAAGAGGCATATTTTCTCACACTTCGGCACTATTCAGTGGTCCTGTCATGGACTTGATATAAGATCAAATCAAAATACAATTATGTTTTTTTTATTTTTATTTTTTTCGAACTGACGTACGCTGTTAGCCCAAGGGCTTTGACAGCTCCACCGGACTTTTTGGGGCGAGTGCTGGGGGCACTCAGCCCCGAGGCAGCAGGCACAAGGGTGCCAGGACGGCCGAACCTCGCCTTGGGCTGCTGCCGGTAAATGAAAAAAGATTCATGATCCCGACTAACCAACAAATTCTGTATTACTAATTTAGTGATGCTAGCTACGACCTTATCAGGTAAGCAGCTCAAGGGCCGCGAGGGTAGTCCCTTAAAGAACCGTGTACTTGACGTGTGAGTGTGCACGAATGGTATGCGGTGTGATGGTGTACTCACAGTGATGTAGAGTGTCACTGTATCGCGCAAGTATCAACAATTTATTTAATTTAGGGTTTAAAAAGGTGCGTAAGGATTTCAAAACTACCACCGGTTCCGAAAACAACCCAGCCATCTAGGAGAACCGGCAAGAAATTCTTTCGGGTTGAGTGTTCTAGGTATAAATTAAAAAAAAAAGTTGGTTACAATGACTTCTTGCGGATGCGCAGAGATGAATGATAGTTCCACACATCACCATGGTTCAAATGTTTATTGTACATACCTTTTAATATCAAAATTTATCAACCATCATTGAATAATTTTAGCGATTGATTTTAAAAATTTAGTACCAAACGGTCAGTAACTATTGGGAGAGTACTATTTAATTTATTTTCCAGTTTCTTTTTCGACCTTCAGTCTGTTTTCCAGTAGTTAACGATTTTAATACAAATATACAATCGGTTTTAAATATCCACTAATCATTGATAATATGACCTAACAGAATTTACTTGATAAACAAACTGTAAATCATTTTTAATGATTTGTTTATAGAAGCGAGTTAGAGTAAATATACCTTTAAAATTTATAATATTACGTAGTCTTTTCACTACATGAATTACAATGTACTGAAAGATGGTCTATAATTTAATCTCTAATAAAGGTAAAATTAATTATATCACGGTACACTTATCGTCATATAAAAATATATAAAAAGCATTCGTGAGGACTGCCAACAGAAGTGGAAACTTAAAACTATAAACAAACACTTGTTATTTTTGGATATTTAAATTAATTATTTGATCTTAAATCAAATCTTTACAGCGCAATAAGTTATACTAATAGGAACAGATATAGTGTGCACGTTAACACGTCACGTGACCATGTCGATGATGACTTACATTATTTTACTCATATCCAAACTACCCTATAAAAGTTTTCACTTAAAATATAGAAACAAAATCTAAATATATATACTGTGTGTATACCCCAGTGCCACTGTAAAAGGCACACAACTCAGCATATGCTGAGTCAGCATGATAGGTAGAACCAGCCCTGATTTTCAGTTAAGGCCAAATGGGGTTACAAAAACAATGGTAGCTCAGTGGTAGTGTGTAGGATCGCCGCGTCATGGGACGTAAGTTCGAATCCAACTAACTACAATGAGCTTGAACTTTCGTTGAATGAAAACGTCGTGAGGCGACCATAGCATGGTCATGGTCATGTACCTACATTATTTTGGTGTATTACACGTGTGGTCATTAAATTTATAGCTACTTAGTATCTGTGATTCAGCACTATATATATCTATATATCTTTATATATAAAAAAATCGTGTCGCGTTGTTTGTCCGCGATGAACTCCTAAACTACTGAACCGATTTTAATCAAATTTTACACACTTTGTGCAGTTCGATCCAACTTGAGAGATAGCATACTTTTTATAGAATAAGTGATCACGTGATAGGTGACGCTGCTGTCGATGTGATACTCGAAAAGGCAAAACAAGGCCTGCCAGGTATGCAAGTTTATATAACTTTAGTTGCAATACATCACTCAGGTAACACAACAATAACATTATTATTAAAACATTTTTATCTAACCTAAAATATTATTTCTCACAAACGACCCACGAAACAATTGAAAGGATATTATAGCACACGATTGTTTACACTTCAACCACCGTCGAGTTAAAAATCTGCCCCCAAATACCTATAGGTGTGATCCCGCAGTTGCATTTGAGTAATTTGAATAATTTTATTAATCAAACTCAATAACCTATTGTCTTATATTAAAAAAAAAGTATGAATTAAAATTAAAAACTTCGCTCACCAAATTTCAAGTTTATTGTAAGATTTCCGTGAAACTAATTAGTTATATAGTAGATACACTTAAGCTATATAAATATTCCGCTGGTGACCTTATAAAAATCTATTAATACGCTCAGAAACAAGTTAGTGAGGAAGGAGGACACAGAAATATAATCACAGTGCTTATAAGGAAACTGTATGTAAAGGAGTAGAAGCATTTTAATGCCACGAGGCCCAATGCACTTCAATGTAACATATCCGGCCATTGAATGCACTCTGTGCAGACGCGTTCCAATGTTAACATCTGCCTAACTGTTTGAAATATTTATGCATCACAAATAATGCTGGCTGTGGCACAGTTTATATTCATACGTACCCTGGCGTTTACATTGCTTTTGTCAAACAAATCGAATGACGCAATAAAAAGTTTCATTCAAATTATATCCCACTTCAAATAAGTTTTACGCGAGAAAACGTACCTTATCACCATCTCCATGATCCCATCTATCTCTATACCGAAATTCATCGTAACCGATTTAACGGTTCGGCCGTGAACAAACAAACAATCTCACTTTCGCATTTATAATATTAGTAAGGATTTTCTTCCAGTTTTCAATGTTTTTCTGATGCCCGCCTGTCTAGCCACCACCCTCAAGTTGAAAATCTGCCGCCAAATACCAATAGGTGTGTTCCGGCAGTTACACTTGAGAGCCAGTTCCTCCGCAGGTTTAGCGTGTCTACCAACTTGGGCCGTATCGTCACTTAAGATCAGGTGAGATTAATGGCCATTACGCTAAGCCTTAACTATAAAAAAAAAAGCCTTGGTCCCTTTACATCAGAATCGAAGCGCGTCAAGTCGAATCGCTTTGTTTCCTGTGCGTCCAGCTTGAGGTGAATCGAATCGAGCCGAATCGCATCTTTCATTCATCACAACTCTTCTTCGAAGTAGGCTTTTGTATATTTGGTGATCGATGTTATGCGATCATCTGGTTTGCTTTGGTGGCTTCTCCACAAAATAAAAGTACCAGGAAACAGTTTATTAGTGTTGTAATAATTGTTTAACGGTGCTAAATGTACATCTTGAAACGATGATAGCTCAGTGGTAGTGTGTACGACTTCGCGTCAAGGGACGTGAGTTCGAATCCAAGCACCTACAATGAGTTTGAGCTTTCGGTGAAGGAAACCATAGCATGGTGGTAGGGCTTTTTCTAATGCCCGCCTGGCTAGCCACCACCCTCAAGTTGTAAATCTACCGCCAAATACCAATAGGTGTGTTCCGGCAGTGGCACTTGAGAGCCAGCCTCTTCACAGATTTAGCGTGTCTACCAACTTGGGCCGTATCGTCACTTAAGATCAGGTGAGATTATGGTCACAACGCTAAACATTAAGTATAAAAAAAAAAACTATATGAATTACAATAGCTTAATTCGGTAATAAATTTTATTCCTTCTAATAATTCAACCGAGCAATATTGACAATAATATTTTTTATGACATAACCATTCAAAAGATTAGAATGTTCTTTCATACACAAAAAAAGCGGTGGCGATCGAAGCGCCACATATACAAACAGATTATAGAACACTTTTTTTTCTACTAAATGTTTTCTACTAAATCTACTAACATCTAATTTAAAAAGCTACTATATTTTCATCAGATACGATCAGCAGTGTAATAAATAAAAATTATACAAATTTGAGTACTTTTAATTACATTAAGCAATAAAAACCAACCTAAGTATATGTAGTAGTTAATATTGAATATAACTTCGAGGTAAATTTATAATTAGGTACTTCATACCTTACCAAAATCTACCAAATTAAAATTGTGATTTTGACGTCCAAAAATTTCTATCTGATTGGAGTAAATTTACTAAACGAAGTAAAAAACTACTAAAAGTGGGCAACCTTGTTTTTAAAACGCGTGAGCGCGTTCCGCGTTACCCGCGTCCATTATTGACGCGCCGAATCGAATCGAATCTCATCGGAGAAGAAAATCTTCTGTCGAGCAATGCGCGGATAAGATTCGATTCTCCGCGCTTCGACGCACCGCTAATGGACGCACTACCATAGTAAATGTATATTAAGAGAATTTCTGCAATTCGATTCTAATCGACTCAGCGAGGCTAGTGGACGCGGAACATTAGGAGTCTGCTATTGAGGGTCATTACTATTGTGTCTTTTGGTGGAACTCGAACTACTCGTACTCTACTGTACGTTTGTTTGCCATCCCGGTCATATCGTAAAGTCTTCCCTTCCTCTTACTTATTTTTGTTAGACCGAGATAGCAATAACCCTCATGACCGTACTATTCGCCGTTTCTATTTTTTAGTAACAGTTACGTACATACATTTATATGTAATAAAACTATCTATATAAGAAATAATTCTATATTATTCTATGTAGCTAACTATACACGTATATGTAAGAAGTCGCAAGTAGTACTCAACAGTTGATATTGAATAATTAGCGAGTGTTATCAATCATGATATGAGTAATCAGTGAAAAGTTCCTTGAAACCTTAATCAGATGTACCTCAGATCGCTGACGTCACAGTACACACAAACAAAATGTTATCTGAATAAAATTGACACACTCAAAGTGGAATTGCTTTAGTAATGTATGCTATGTAAAGATGCCCGCAACTTGGTACCAAATGTTATATTTCTGTCCCTCAGAGACAATATTTTTGGAACGAAATTCCTTATCACACTGTACGGATGGAGGCTAGATAACTAAAAATAGAAGATTTTCCGTCACCATCCCTTCTTAAGTGCCCTCTATATTGCTCTATATTGCTATAGCGTAGACGGTTATCCATAGCGCCTACGCTATTGGCTGTTCTCAGATATAGGTGCGCGCTTATTGGTTCAACACAGCCAGTAAGTTCTCAATGGCTTTGTAGATATAGTTTGCACACGTCCTTCGCATCAGCTGTTTCGTAACGTATTATATGTGTTTTAATGAATTCAATGATGTAAAACAACTAAAAAAAACATTAATTACGAAATTTCTTACCCCTCCTTCAATTCATTAGTAATCTATGTGTTTCATTTAATTGCTCGAAGGCGTTAGTAATTAATTTATTTGTATTTGTTAACCAATAGTAATATACTAAGTAAGAAAATTCGTCCCAACTGAGAGTTCCACGACACTCACGCATTTTTTCTTCTGGATGAAAAATGTTCATCATCCTTTTCTGTACTCCATTGACCTTTTTTTTAACTTAACATCTATCAGCTATCGGGCTGATGTTAAGTCAGGTTCTTCTGAGCACCAAATTGACCTAAAGAGGGGCTTACACGGGCCAATTTTCGCTGTGCGGGTAGTCGCTTCACAAATCGCCTCATCAATCCGCTTCGCTAGCCCATTTATATAGATGACTAAAATCGCATGCGGCTCGGTCATTTTCCCCTGAAAATGTTAAGCGAAATATGTGTTCGCGACGGAATTGAAATAGTTGCTCGATTATTCAAGAATTGCTTGAAGAAGAATGAGAGAAGAGGAAATAAAAGGAAAGAAGAAAACGTAAATTTTATGTACGATTGGTAGTTCCTGAGATTAGTTCGTTCAAACAAACTTTTTTGCACGCCTCATGTATGCTTACTCTTTTTTTCTTCTTAGTCTGTTTTTTTTTTCCTTACGCTTCAGTATTATTAGGAATAGAATCTTATTACTTTTAACAGTCTGATGCGATGTGTTTTAATTTTATTAAATAAACAAAAAATAAATAAATATAAGGCGTGCACTTTTGGATGTTCCAAACTTTAGCTTTATTACATTGAGACTCAGATAAATATCTCCCTTACATTATAGAGTACGGCAGAGTGACAGTGCTATCTTTAATGAAGAACAGTGCAAGTTTAAAAGACAGTGACATTAAACACAAAAAAATATATACAAATTAGTCGTGCTAAATACCTAGTTATACATTTATTTGCGTAAATGATAAAAGATAGAAAGTTAAAAAGAAAAAACACAATTCAATCTTTGTTGTGTCACAGACTATAAATGGTAGAATTTTTATTCCATTTAAAGCGGTTATAAATGTGAAACTGACAGTCATTCGCATTCTATAAATAAATCAAACGCATAACAAACACGATGAATGCATCGAACTACTGAAGGCCGTGTCAAACGGGTTTCCTGTGCACTTGTTATAAGTACTTATATTTGTTATGACGCTCACACTAGCTTCTGTTGAATACCAAGGGCGTGGCTTCACTGATATTGTTGAAGTAGATTCAGTAACCAGCTATCACGTATTACAGAATTTAAAGGAAATATTGATTTTATCAACCAGTACTCTTCGTCAATGTATACAGAATTATTTTTTCTTGCTATTATATATTGGGCAATACTGGTAGATGAGAAATTACCCAAACTTCGATTTTAAAGTGGGAAGCTCTCTTTACACCCCACTTCCTATAAGTTTTGCGCGAGAGAACCAAAATTCATCACAATCGAGTCAGCGGTTTAGGTGTGAAAGCATAACGAACAAACTCACTTTCGCATTTATAATGTTTTCAAGTATAGAATAAGGACGTTCTTGGAGTGTGTCGTTCCATAAATTGCTGGTAAATGACTAGTGCTTTGGTCTGACTGTTTTGGTGGTCGATGCCACAGTAGCATAAAAAGTGTATAGTAGTAGGTAGCCAGGCAGACAGTATCCTGTATACCACTGTAGGGACGTTCATTCACTACATTCGCAATTATAGGGTGGTGGAGGATGCACTTTGTGAAAAACAGTGACATGGGTGGCCAGGTTGTATCAATACATAAATAAAAAAAATACAATTAATGTACTGCTATTAAATACCATATATCACGTCCGGGGTCAGAGGGGTCTATCATTTGTGAAGTAATATCGATAGAGGTGTCGCAGAGAATGTGTCATAGCTTGAAGAAAGGGAGGGTAGGGGGTCTAAATAGGTAAAATTTTGCGTGACGTATTTTACGGATGGTCGCTGTTGACCTTCAGCAATGTCACATCCAAATATTCTATGTGTTAAAAGTTGAAACTAAAAGTTGGTGGTCGATCGATATTTCTATATGTTATCCTGAATAGCTTAAGTTTTAGCTTACAAAAGTAATCGATTAAATGAGGGCTTGTTTGTCCATGGTTTCCACGTCCAATTCCAGCTCTTTTTTTAGTGACGATAGATAGGTAGCCCACGTTAAAGGTTCAGTATAATTTATATCAAAATTGATCAAACTAGTTCACCGGTTTAAGGATGTGAAAGGTATAAGACAGGTATAAGGTATAAGGTTTACACAAAGACAGATATAATTTCGAAATCGATTGTTTTTTCAGTTATTTCTAATCAAGTTTTGAATGAAATGCTTCGTTCAAAAATATGTTTCTGAAATCACGAAAGTTAAACCTTTTTTGTTGTGTCCTATTTTTATAGGCAAACTTTAGCGTTATGGCCACATTCTCACCTGATGTTAAGTGACGATGTGGCCCTAGATGGTGGAAACCTGTGGAGATAATGGCTCTCAAATGCAACTGCGGGAACACATCTATAGTCATTCGACGGCAGATTTTCAACTTGAGGGTGAGAGCTAGCCAGACGAGCATTAGAAAAAGCCCCACCACCATGCTAAGGTTTTAAAAGATATCAGGTTTAAGTAATCATAGGATCGTAATATAAAAACACAATAGCAAAATATATAACTCGCCAACCGAGTGCCATTACTGAAGCGTTCTTAACAGGAAATTTTCAGCCGTTACAGTCGCAGATACCTATATAATAGATAATAAATGTCCAACTAACCCATTACAATTACAATGCTCTCGTTAGCTCTGCATTTACCTTAAAACATTGAAAAGGAATGAATGTATTATTGTACATTAGATTTTCTACTTTATGTCAACTCGATTTAGTACTAAATCGTAGGAACGATATTTATATTTTTCTGTTCAGCTCTCTTTTGTCATAAATGTATTAATAAAACGTTTTTCAATGTCACATTAATATTATATTACTAAGCCAGTATTACATAAATGTCTATTTTAGAATATAATAAAAAATAATTTTATGACCAATAATCTGTTGTAATAATACAATAGTAGAACTATCTACGTACGTGGTTATTTTTTATTATTATTATTAAATATATATAAATAAATATTTTCAATTTATCATATTTATCCTAGAAGATAGCATGGTGGTATGGTTTTTTCGAACGCTCGCCTGGCTTTAAACGCTGAAGTTAAAAATCTGCCGTCAAATATGTATAACTGTGTTCCGGCAGTTGCACTGAGAGCTAATCCGTCCGATAGACTTAGCATGTCCACCATTTTGGGCCACATCGTCACTTAATATCAGGTGCGATTGTGACCGTGACACTTAGCCTCAACTATTATAAAACAAGCGCTAAGAACTATTTAAATATCCTTAGAAAAAATCCAAAATCGCTGAATATTTGTTAAAGTGTTATGAATTTTATTATAAAAATTTATTTTCTTTTGTTGCAGACACAAAACGTATTTGCGAAGAATAAATCTGAAATGATACTACTACTGAATTATATGAAACTTTAGATCTTCATGTCAAAAAAGAACACGACGTTTAAAAGTCAAACTCGCCGCACTGAAAGTGTATTTTTCCAAAGGGTGGAATCGAGGACTAGCCGGTCCTTGATGTACTCGATAAGCCACAACCTTTGCGCCCTTACGCTGTGTATATCAAGGAAGCTTTGTCGCTACTCCGCTAGAGACCCAAGATTAAGACACTGGTCAAGAGAACTAACGAGCCCCTCACCGTAGACGTCTTTCTCAATTGGATTTTACAATCCA
The DNA here is from genome assembly GCA_039707435.1 of Actias luna. NCBI lineage: Eukaryota > Metazoa > Arthropoda > Insecta > Lepidoptera > Saturniidae > Actias > Actias luna. The sequence continues at coordinate 15,353,168 of JAZHAC010000003.1, read as the reverse complement.
ATTGTGGTAGTTTTCAGTGTCCTTTAGAGGACTGGATTTCGATAGAATCGAGTACTTACTCAATTTCGTGCATAAAAGGAACCCGTTTCGTTGCTAATGGAATCACAAACGGGCTATACAAATGGAATTCCGGGCAAAGAGAAGTACATCGGACAGGATCAAAAGATGGCGTCTGAAGAGGAGAAGACTACATCTCCTCTGCTGCAACAGACGAACGATATTAAGTATATAGATGGGGTCCAAGATAGTAAGAACGATTTAAGAGATATAGCAACACCGAAAAACTATTTCGGAGCTTTGGATCCTGTGGAAAGAGATTCGAAGAAAGACGCGAACGGTCTAGCGGTGAGCTATCAGCAAGAGGGGAAAAATGACGACGATGCGATATCAACTAATGAAGGTGTTAAGTTCTTTGGCCTAGGGGATGTAGACAGTATTTGTTCGAGTAAGCCATCCGAGGAGCCAGAACCGCAAATCCCTGATGGTGGCTTTGGATGGGTGGTGGTCGCTGCTTCATTCCTTGTCGCAACAGTGGCCGATGGCACTGCTTTCTCATACGGCTTAATGCACGAAAAGTTCGTGGAACATTTCGAAACCAGTGAAGCTAAAACATCCGTTATTGGTAGTTTGTTTATTTCTGTTCCTCTTATTGCTGGTCCTATAATGAGTGCATTAGTTGACCGATATGGATGCAAGAAAATGACCATGGTCGGGAGTGTAGCTTCCACTATTGGTTTTGTCGCAGCCTCGTACAGCAATTCTGTTGAAGTTCTATATGTAACGTACGGCATAATGGCTGGATTAGGCATGGGGCTCCTATATGTTACAGCGGTCGTGTCAATAGCATTTTGGTTTGAAAAGCGAAGAAACTTAGCTGTCGGTCTTGGATCGTGCGGTGTTGGATTTGGTACATTCATATATTCACCACTAACATCGTTTTTATTACATGAATTTGGATGGAGGGGCGCATTATTACTTCTAGCTGGTACTGTACTTAACGTGTGCATTTGCGGAGCGGTTATGAGAGATCCCGAGTGGTTGATATTAGAACAGAAGAAACAGAGAATGCTGAGTAAAGCTAAGAGAGCGTCTAGTTCGGTGTCTATATCCGCAAAATCTGGAGGCGGTGAATCTGTATACCCTGGTGTCGAAGAATTGAAGACTTTAATGAAGAGCGGTGAAACGCCAGAATATATTCTGACGGCGCTAGTAGCGTCTATAGCAGAGGCCGAAACTTTGGAAGCGGTAACGAAAAGGAACGCTGATCTATCGCAGCAGAAAGTCAGTTCAGTAATCAATTTGCCGACATTTTTAAAGCAAAGCGAAAAGGTATTTATTTTATATTTTTTAAGTACGTTACAACTTTTTTAGATTATATTATTGTATAGACCTTATTTTCTGATTTATAAAATCTTACTTTAATTGCATTACTTCTGATAACTTGGAACTTTTACAGAGGACTATAGTGACATCTTAGTTATGTGTAGTTATATGCAAATAAGTAGCCTTGTTAGGTATAACGTTTGATATTAAGCCATCAAGCTATAATATTTGTTGTTTTAATTGTGAGTTAATGCCTTAAGAAAATAAACACATCCTATCACAGGTACCAGCTGAGGTTTTAGATCAACTTATATCAAATAAACGGCTTTATAATATCATTTTGCAAAACTACCCTTCATTGCTGGCTCTGAGATGCAACTCTGAACAGAAATTGCCAGTAGAGCCGATAGCAGAGACACCAAAGGCCAAAGCGGTGAAGATGTCGATGAAATTCAAATTGAATAAAAAGGAAAAGAAAGATTTTGAATCGAAATTAGATGTCGTAAGGGAGAAACTCCTTCAGCCTATACCGGAGAATAAGCCGGCTATGATCGTGCGTCAACCTGAGCGGCAGGATTGGTTTTCTAGACAGTTCCACACGGATCATCATTATTTAAGAAACGTCAGACTTCAGAGAAATTCTATTATGCACCGTGGAGCTATGATGAACATTGCAAAGTATAAACTACGAGCGTCTTCATGTCCAAATATATATAAAAATTCAATGTGGTCGGTGGAAGACCAAGAAGAAAAGGTAATTCTCATACACATATATTCTTTTTACTGTTGATCTAAAAGGTATTACAGTGAGGTACATATATGGTTCGTTAAATATATACTACAATAGATAAATTAGCTGAATTTTATAATTCCTGAAAAAAAATATCATTTCTAACATGTAATCTATAAATAAATGCAGTGAAAATCGTAAACTCTATTACTTATAAGACTGTTCTTAAATAATTTATATGCAAAGTCTTTTCAAATAGGTAGTATGTTAATTCTTATAGATAAAATGCTTTTCTTTACAATTTCAAAGTAAACAGAGTACATTATAAATATGGAGTCTCTTACTTCTTCTAGAACAATCAACGACAAGGGAAATATTCTTATTTCTGAATGTTAGTTATGGGTCAATTTTGTACATTTGGCATATCAAAATTGTGTGCCCACGTATTCGCGCTGATGGACTATATAAACATTTCTTATTCTCAGACAGAACTTAACATGTCACTGATAAGTTACCTACATAGCGTAGCTAAAAGAGCCATTATTCCTTGAAACGTACTATATCTGTCAATTAAAGTCTTGTCAAAAATTACTTGTAGGTGAACAGAAAAAAAAACTGAGCCGTTTGGTTTTGAGAATGTCTAACTGGCTAGATGATATTAAGAAAGATCTTTACCACGAAAACTTAGACTGTCATTTTAATTTTATTTCTTTACTAGATGTTCCTGCGACTTCATTCGCGTAGAACTACGATTATTTAAACTCGCACCGTCATTCAAATTACAATAACTTACTATAGAGTTAACTGATTTTAATGAAACAAATACTAAATGTTACTCGAGGATACGCTTTATGATTTCCTTGGTGAAGTTTTATCGTAAACGTTATACATTAGCAGTAATGTGTGCACAGACAAATAGACGGACAGATTTGTGTAAAAATGATGTAATTTGGAATTTTTCATTCTTTTTATGTGTGTAGATATAAATGTATAATTTATAAAAAGGTTTATTGAATATTATTTCGTAATTTTAAGACTTGGGGCAGTCGGATTATCGACACGATTAACAAGACCTTCGATTTCAACATGTTCACCGAATTTCACTTCTTGATGATGAACATATCGACCCTGGTGCTTTTCATCTGGTTCATCGTACCTTACTTTTACATATCCAAGTTCATGCAGATGAGTGGATACACCGAGGTGGACGGTTCTTGGGTGCTGAGTACCTTTGGCATTGCTACTATTATTGGGATCGTAAGTAGATTTTTTTTTTTTTAATAAAACCCTCTTTAATCCGCCTTTACTACTATTATAAATGCGTAATTTTGTATGCACAGATGTGTCGATGTATGGATGTTTGTTACTCTATTACCCAAAAAGTACTGAATGGATTTTAATGAAACTTTACAATAATATAGCTTATGCATCAGAATAACTCATAGTCCATAGTTGATAAAGTCCAAAATTTAACGATACGTGTATAGTAAGTCGGAAAATATTCTGCCATCTGCGAGCTATTCTGGCGTGCACTGCAAAAACCGATAGAGTTACACGTATATAATGTATAATGGATTAAGGCTGGCATCAGAAAAGTCCCTACCACCATGCTATGGTTTACGCACGGTGTTTCCCTTCACCGAAATTTTCGAGCTCATTGTAGGTGTTTGGATTCGATCTGACGTCCCTTGACGCGAAGTCGTACACACTACCACTGAGCTATAGTTTAAATTTAAAGTGTCTAGCTCATCGGGAAGTTATTTTAAAAACAATAACACAGTTCCACCCGGACAGACAGAACCGATGATAGCTCAGTGGTAGTGTACACGACTTCGCGTCAAGGGACGTGGGTTCGAATCCAAGCACCTACAATGAGCTTGAGCTTTCGGTGAAGGAAAACATCGTGAGGAAACCATAGCATAGTGGTAGGGCTTTTTCTAATGCCCGCCTGGGTAGCTACCACCCTCATGTTGTAAACCTGCCGCCAAATACCAATAGGTGTGTTCCGGCAGCAGCACTTGAGAGCCAGTTCCTCCACAGGTTTAGCGTGTCTACCAACTTGGGCCGTATCATCACTTAAGATCAGGTGAGATTATGGCCATAACGCTAAACCTTAAGAATAAAAAAAAAGACATACAAGAAAGAGAGTTAATAAAAACATGTTCTAATAAAGCTAAGTAGGTAATTTGTTTCGCAATACCCGGATTGACTAAGCGAGCGCATGTAAGACTCATTCGGTGTGATACACCATAAATACGCACTCAAGCAACCCTATAACGGCGATGAATTCTACTTTAATTATCGGATACAATCATTACTAATACTATAAATGCGAAAGTGACTTTATTTGTTACGCTTTCATCACGCCTAAACCGCTGAATCGATTATGATCGATTGAATAATCGATTTTGGTATATAGATAGATGGGAACCGGGAGACGGAAGGCTACTTCTTCTCGCGAAAGCCTTATTTGAAAGAGGATAAATGGACGAATCAACCTTTATATGAAACTTTTTATCGCGTCATCTGATTTATTTGACAAAATCGATGTTAACGAGAGCTAAATTGCACGTAAAATCTAGTCGGTGTATATAATTAATTAAATCTGCACTGATATTATAAACGCGAAAGTGAGTTTGTTCGTTTGTTACGCTTCCACGCCTAAACCACTGAATCGATTATGATTAATTATGTTATATAGATAGATGGGAACATAGAGACGGTGATAGGATATTTCTTCTCGCAAAAAACTGGTAATGGAATAAAGAGAGCGATAAACTTTATATGAAACTTTTTATGCGTCATCCAATTTGTTTGACAAAATCAATGTTAAAGCGAGCGAAGTCAAAGGTAAAAGCAAGAGTGAATTAATTAATCTATCCTGAATTTTAGGTTGGTCTTGGATGGTTAGGTGACCTTCCCTGGGTGAATATAACTAAGACATACGCGGTGTGTCTAGTGGTTTGCGGGGTTTCGATCGTGATGTTCCCGGTTCTGATTCGCGTGATAGATCCAGAAGCTCCGTCCAGTTTCTATATTATAGCACTCAATGCGGCGATCTTCGGCCTTATGTTCTCCAGCTCGTATTCGTACACGCCTAGTATTTTGGTCGAGCTGATCGCCTTGGAAAGGTTCACGATGGCGTACGGCTTGGTGCTGATGAGCCAGGGCATTGGACATCTAATCGGCCCACCTATAGCCGGTAAGTTACTGCATTGCTTGACTTGCGAAATTATTTATAATATGTCCACCGTTCAATAGAACTTCACAGTTATTTGTTTGAGAAAACGCTGGAGCTCAACCAACTTCTACCTATGCCATTTTTTAAATTCAAATTCTTTTAACATTTTTGAAACGATGATAGCTCATTTGGTACCGTGTACGGATGTAACATCCAAGGTACATGAGCTCGAATCCACCTAAAATGAGCTTGAAGGAAAACAGCGGACACAGCATACTGGTAGGGGTTTTTTTCTGATGCCCACTTAGCTAGCTACCACCCTGAAATTGAAAATGTGTCGCCAAATACCTGTAAATATTTTCTGGCAGTTGCACTTGAGGGCCAGTCCTTTACTAGGATTAACACACTTTGGGTCACATCGTCATTTAACATCAGGAGATAACGCGGAAACCTTAACTATATATAAAAAAAATCGTTTGGTCCATTTCAGGCGCACTCACAGACTCGACCGGTTTTTGGGACGCGGCATTTTACATGGCCGGTATATGGGTCATTGTTTCTGGTATTTTAGTCGCTGTTATACCTTACACACAGAATTTCCGTATCTGTGGTGACGCACCCCTCGCTAAAGATGTCGCCGGCGAACCCGACCCGGGGATTAAGATTATAATAGCACATTAAATTCATATTGAATCCTCTAATACCGCGTCGATCGTTGTAATGGAAGGTTCTAGAACATTACTGGTGATGACGATTCTTGCAGAAAAAGACCACATTAAAAAAATATCGAGATACAAATGATTCGATTCATCAAAACTAAGTATTTGTTTATTCACTTTTCGTGCTTACGTTTTCAATATAAAATGAACTATATAACCAACCATTAATCGACTTTTTAATTCTACTTGTGTCAAATTATCATTTGTATATGTGTTTATTTAAAACATTACAATAATTGTGAAAATTTGTTATAAAAATAGACAAGAATCGAAGCTCGTTTTTAACGGCAAAACATCGAATCATTGAAACGACTCAAAGCTGTGAATCGATTAGAGAAAAATATTTTTTTTACCCTAAAAAATCGTCGAATAATTTCTCAGATCGCCATCCCTATTGTAACATCAACCTACATGAAAACTAGTGTTGCAAGAATAATAAGGTTTTTAGTAAGTTTACGATGCGGTAATTTTGTAATAGAGCAAATGACATATAGCAAATATGATGAATTTATAATTATTAAGATTACATTAATAAAGGTTTATTTATAATATTTAGTAATATCCTCTGTTTTTTTTAAGAGTTGCCAACATTAAATATGATGTTCAATTTGATACTAAATAGGTAGACTTATTTAAACCTATTTGTTGTTTTTATAGGTTATACTGTCATCTTTATGTCATATTGTCATTTTTATAAACAGTTTAATATTATGAAAAATGTTTCTAAAATATTTTTATTTATTTATATCGGCTTTTATTAGTTGAATATTATTATTTAAAATACAGAACATTTTTCGTTCTTATATTATTTTCAATAGTCAACAAACAGAGTAACGAAACTGCCAAACAAGAATCATCAATATAAATATGTTGTATTCACTTATTTATTATATCATTCGATGGACACATTAAAATGTAGTATTGTATTATCTTGTGTTATTATTAAGGGTTTTCACAGTTATTTTAATTCATAGTTACATTGTCTGAGAAATGTGATCATAATTTATGAAAGGCCGCCGAGCGAATATTCATAGCGGTGACAAATTAGCCGCTATGTAAGTTTGTAGTTGTGAAGTTGGATCAATTTAAATGAAAAAAAAAAAAAAACACTGTAGACGTGACTAAGTTCATGTAGTATTTTGTATGTTTACGAACGAAACTTACATTCAACGAATCCATTATTTAATCACCAACTTGCACTCATAGTAATAAAATAAATGTTTCGACTGAAGTCAGTAGAGTTGTAACATACCGTATGTATTTGTTACTAAGTGACAGTTTCACCATCTAGTAATTAAACGTACTGAATATACAAGTCCGAACGGTGCGACGCTCTTTGTTAGGTATCATAAGTAACTTAACGAGTATCGATTATTATAGTGATCGATGCTAGCTCAGCGGTAGTGTGTACGACTTTGTGTCAAGGGACGTGAGTTCGAATCCGACCACCTACAATGAGCTTGAGCTTTCGGTGAAGGAAAACATCGCGAGTAAACCATAGCATGGTGGTATGGAATTTTCTAATGCCCGCCTGGGTAGCTACCACCCTCAAGTTGAAGTTGAAAATCCTCCGCCAAATACCAATAGGTGTGTTCCAGCAGTTGCACTTGAAAGCGAGTTCCTCGGCAAGTTTAGCGTGTCCATCAACTTGGGCCGTATCGTCACTTAGGATCAGGTGAGATTATGGTCATAACACTAAACCTTAAGTATATAAAAAGAGAATACATACGGGTACGCTATTTTTCGTTACTTTTACACCTCTACAAAATAACCTAACCTCTCTTCGAGCACTAATACAGAACAAATATTTTCATTAGAGTATGTATTATTCATTGAAACGTAAACCCAAAATTATAAACGGTTTTTATTCCACATAAGTAAAGATCAATGGCTTCTTCTATTTTATTCCTGGCAACTTTGATTATTACTGACATTTTCAAGTAATAAGATTAGGACATATCGGGCAGATAGTAATCTTCAACAAGATGGCGACTCTATTGTTGGATTTCTCTTTGGAGTTTTTGTGGCAACTAATATATCATTATTATTCATAATTTACTTCACATATGCTGTTCAGCTACATTACATGACATAACTTGTCGCCTATATTACACAATTCAGGGCTAAATAACTAAGTGTGTGAATAAAAAACTCACAACATGACAGATCAAAATCCCGCCAAAAACTCCCATCAAGCGTGTCAATATAAAAAAAGGTTCATATTTTAAGGATGTCCGATGAAGAGTTGAATGACCAATATCAATGAGTTAGTTGCGTAGTAAATTATGTTAGTAATGATAATGTCTGCTTGTAAAACATTTAGTATTTATATAATGAAGACTGTACTTACTAAATTTATGATTGATTCTACTCGAGGGATTCGATTTCAGTTGATTAACATCATTAGCTTCACAACCGCAAACTCATTGTATTAATTGTACTACATTGGTACTCTACTTTTTTATAGGCTTTCTACCATAATAGCAGTAAATCCTAGTATTGAGGTCGAAAGGTCGCGGGTTCGATTTACATCATTGCAAGCATATTTATAATTTGTGTATCCAGATGTTATTTACATATGTATGGTATATCATTTGTTTAATTATTATAATACAAACTTAATTTAGTTTGCGATTAAATAGCCGCGTTTGATTATTCATGTTATTTATATTTATTTATTTGTTTCATATTAAATCTTTTTTGGGTTTCCAGGACTCTTTTAATCATTTTAATATTGAAGTTATTATTTTTTATGTTTTTGTGTTCGCAATGTACCTATTGAATATTAAATGAAATTTATAATCAACTGAAGCGAAGTTTGTGTTTCATATTAGTTGTTATGATTTTTATGTTGACATACAAATGAAATATACCTACTTTTCTCACAAGTTTGTATGTTCGACAAAACCATTGTAATACAGCAGTATTGTAACGTGTATAATTGTACTTTCAGTTTTTGATCGATTTATTAATATGCAATATATTTTATTTTGTATAGTTATTACTAAATATCTTATCATAAAGATGAATAGTTTTATGTAGAAATAATAGTTTGTATTTTCTAAATCCGTCAATGGAAGTGACTCTTTATGTAGAATAAAATGTTTATAGTATTTAATAAAATTGTGTTGCCTTTTCTTATTGTATTTCGTGTCGTATGTAGTATTAAAATAAATATTTACTTTTCAAATATGTGTATTTTTATTACGAAACCTATTATCAAAATGTAACATCTCATCAATATTGTGCATGTAAATTTCAAAAACGATATCTCATTAAAATGAATCAAAATCAAAATATCAAAGATAATGTATTGTATATGTGGTCTCTGCACGTATAACATAGTCAAATCGCAAGTTATCTAGATCTATCCTTAAATACTGATGTGCCAACGTAAAAAGCTTGGAAAAGTTCAATATACGCGTGCAATTAAATATAATGAAACTAATATCTTTTTGTGAACTATAAAGTTGTTTTTATTTATGATCGTAGATTTATTAATAACATGTTAGTAGATTATTTTTACGTAGATTACGTAGATTTATTAAAAACAAAGAATAAAAGGCTATTACAACAATAATTATGTAGGAAATAATTATGTTGCATGAAAAAGCATGATAATTATGTTGATGTATAGATTAATTTTAATGATATATAACATAATAGGATATGAATTTTTTGATTGATATTTTGGTAAAGTCTGGTTATATATACTATCACGTCGTTTAATTTTTAGCTTGTATAGATTAAAATAAAACTAGTAGATTTGCTCCATAGAATGTTACATTTATCAAATAGACTAGCTCTGAACTTGAAACTTTATTAAATATTAATCACAAAGTATTTTGTGAGTCTTAAAAAAATCAATATACCAAAAAGAAATTCTTAATCAGTATAATTACCTTTATTATTCGAATATTAAAGGAATTCAAACCTATTTAAATATTTATTTCTCGGAATTGTTATCATATATTTGAAAAATAACTGGGTTCACTAGGGTAATCTTTGTTATATACTCTGTGGTTGTACATGTTTCAAAAACATTGACAGTAGTATGTAAACATTTGTAAACCGATTCGAACCATTTGGTAAAAATCTGGGAAAATAATTAAATACAACTTTTATTCACCGTTTAAACATGAAGCGGTTAGTACCAAAGAGTCATTGATATAGAGAATAATAAATACGAGTTAACTCTTTATTGTCTGTTTTAGAATAGTACATTTTGATTTGAAAGGAGCACCACTAAAAGTGCCTTATTTTGAAAAGGTGAGCTATTTATATCCTCAACTAACGATATTAAAAAAAAACTGCAGTCTTAATATCGATTTTGTATACCTCCTTTTGATTTTGTAGGTAATTAGCTCACATAGAATAACCTCTGATCTATGTAATAACTTGAGGTTTTAAGTTACCGGATCTTAAACTTAACACTTGAAGCACAGACACCGAGACACTTGAATATTTTGCAGAATTGTTTTTTGTAGATTTCACACCTTTTTTATAAATAGTTACATCATAATATTTTCTTTACTAAAAAATTAAGCTCATTTTAAAGAGTGATTTAACAAATATTCCAGACTTTGTTAGAGACTTCTCGTAGACTTTTATAAATATAATGTTGCCTTTAAGGTACTGCTTAAAATTTCTTCCTGTTAAGAACAGTACTTCGGTGAATTACAGGTCCTTCTACAAGCAAAATCATGGGGGGCAACTGGTATATTACTTGAATGGGAAGACACTTTTCCATACACATCGGACTTAGCTGACATTGGCAGTTTGGGGAATTGTGGTGGAGATGGATTGTATACATGTGAAGAAGTACTCCATATATTGAATTTTGCCAAAGAAAATGAACTTGAGGCTGTTAGTATTGCTATAATTTTTTTTTTATTTGATTATGATTGGGATTGATATATGAATTTGACATATATTTTGTACTCAAGTGGAGGGATAAGCTTAGTCACTGTGGTAACTCGTTTTGAAAGCGGGCTGTAATTTCCATTCTATATCGCCCAGTGGGTGACTTGGCAAATACTGGTTTTACACTTATGAAATTAACAGAAGAATTGTTTATAGATAATATAATGATTGATACTACCATAAAACTTGCCAGAGCAACTCTGTTTCGGTGTGTCACATTTCAGAATCAACCAGACTAGATGGAGTTGCTGAGAGGCTTGTTTGTTGACGTAACTGTGTCTTAGTCTTTTCCTGCCTAATATCTTGTGCTATCTATAGTGGGGTCACATTACTGTGTTAGTATAAAACATTCCACTACCATACACCATGGCACCATACATTTAAATTCCATCCTCACCATCTCGATGAATGGCTATTATGCATGTGCGTTTTGCACATGATTTCTTACCTCATGTGACTACTTGTGAAACCAAATTATGACAGTGGGGTTTCCAGACCGATATGGCTTGGAAACCATAAAGAAGAGAGTTTACTCTACTAACCTTAAAGGCTGGCAACACACAAGCGATTCTTCTGGTGTTGTGGGTGTTCATGGGTTGTGTTGCTCCCTATTCTGTAAAAAAAGCAGAAGTGATGGCAGTATACAAGTTTTTGGTTTAAATTTAAGTTGTGGTTAAAAAAAATATGGTAGCTTGCTTCAATAGTTGACTACAATATAACAAGTAAAGGATTTGTAATGTGGTAAGGTTTTTTTAATGCCCAAGCTATCTCACTCAAGTTGAAAACTGCCATCAAATACTTATTAGTGTGTAGTGGTAGTTGAACTCGACAGGGAGATTCTCACTGGGCTTAACTTACTTAATATCAGGTGAAATTGTGGTAATAAAGGTAAATATACGATTTATAAAATAAAATCAACAGACTACATCATGGTATAATCTCTGATATAATCTTGATAGGATATTGTATATATAAATATTATTTTCTTCAGTCGGGTAGTGTATAATTTGAAAATATATTTCAATTCCGTTTTAGATCCAACTTGTGCAAACGATAGGTCATATGGAGTTTGTATTGAAACATGATAAATTTCGTCATCTCCGGGAAGCACCAAAATCACCTGCAGTCCTTTGTCCTTCAAAACCAGAGTCACTAGCACTGGTCAGACAAATGATTGATCAAGCATTAGATATTCAACCAAATGCTAAATACTTTCATATAGGCGCTGATGAAGTAAGTTGCTATATATAAGATAGATTTATTTTTCTTCTTGAATAATACAACAAGTAAAATCTCACAACATGATCTCATTATCTGTATTAATATTATAAAGTGTTAAAGTTTGTTTGTTTGAACACTCTAAGCTTAGGAGCAAAGCTGTATTGAAAAATTTACAAAATTGGGTGAAAATTATGAATTAATTATTAGGTCGACACATACAAAGTCACAGGCAAAGCTAGTTTATTCATAGAAGAAAACTGTAGTGAAATGTATGCATGAAATATCATTTGAAAATTATTGGCAATTAGTTTAACATCATGCTGTAATGCAAAGGTATTGTGAAAACTGAAAATAATAATTTGATAAAAAGATTTTGGGCAAGACAATTTATTGTCAGTCTCTTTATAAACCTCTTTTTTTATGAATACCTAAAGTTGTTATTGAGTAAAAATGAGTATTAAGACTTCATTCTGTGAGAAGTATTGTATATGTCAAAAGAAATAAAATGGACACAACTATATTGATATGTATCTAGCAAATTTGTCACAGAGTTGAAAAGGAATTACAAAGAGTTGACTCTTTGAAAATTGAAATGCATTGTGGTAGGGCTCTTTCTGATGCCCGCCTGGCTAACTACCACCCTCAAGTCGAAAATTTACAGCCAAATATCAATAGGTGTGTTCCCACAGTTGCACTTGAGAGCCAACCCCCCTATAAAGGCCGGCAACGCACTTGCGATTCCACTGGTGTTGTGGGGGTCCAAGGGCAGCGAAGATCACTTACCATCAGATGGCACGCTATTACATAAAAAAAAAGATTAATAACATAGAAATTCAAACTACAATCAAGAATCGTTTAAGCTAAATCCAGTTTGGATGATGTTAAAATTTCACATGTTGTTATATACTTTATAAGATAAGTGTTATGATCACAATCTCGCCTGATGCTTAGGGATGAATATGTTAGCGGAGAAGCTGGCTCCCAAGTACAAACGCCAAAATACATTTTTAGGTGTTTGGTGGTAGATTTACCCAACTATAATTATATTTACTTAGCAAATGTTTCACAAACGAAAAGAGTTGAAGCTTTGAAAATAGAAATGCATGATGTTAGTGCTTTTTTTAATGCCCATCTGGCTAACTACCACCCTCAAGTTGAAAACCTGCCGCCAAATACCAATAGGTGCGTTCCGACAGCTGCACTTGAGAGCCAGTTCCTCCAAAGCGTGTCTACCAACTTGGGCCGTATCGTCACTTAAGATCACGTGAGATTATGGCCTGAACTATAAAAATAAAATACAATTTGAAAGTGGTAGCTACCAAGGTGGAAATTAGAAAAAGCCCAACTTCGATGGAAGTGATTTTGTAGAGCTGTCTCATCAGTGACTGCTGTTTGGAAAATAAAGAACACAAGCTGTAATAGAGCTGATGCGCTTTGCTGAGCTTTGAAGCGATGAGAGCTCAGTGGTAGTGTGCACGACTTCGCGTTGAGGGACGTGGGTTCGAACCCAAGCACCTACAATGAGCTCGAGCTTTCGGTGGAGGAAAACATCGTGAGGAAACCACAGCATGGTGGTAGGGCTTTTTCTAATGCCCGCCTGGGTAGCTACCACCCTCAAGTTGTGAACCTGCCGCCAAATACCAATAGGTGTGTTCCGGCAGCAGCACTTGAGAGCCAGTTCCTCCACAGGTTTAGCGTGTCTACCAACTTGGGCCGTATCGTCGCTTAAGATCAGATGAGATTATGGCCATAACGCTAAACCTTAAAAAAAAACATTATAGGTATGGCATACTGCTGTATGTGATGATTGCAAGAGGAGGGCAATGACAAGCGAATATAAAGCGGCTTCATTGTACTTAGACCATATCAGAGATTTGGTTGCATATATGAAGGCTAAGAGGCCACAGTTGACAGTACTCATGTGGGACGATATGCTGCGGTCGTTCAGTTTTGATACTTTGAAAGGTGAGGTGACATCAAGTAATACTCTGTAACGTTCATTCTTACAGAATTTAAACTGAATGTAACATGTTGTAGTGCTTCCTCTTGCACTTGATTTGTGTTGTCGGTCGACTGTTGACCTAACATTGTATATATGTGTATATATTTTTTTTTTTATACTTAAGGTATAGCGTTATGGCCATAATCTCACCTGATCTTAAGTGACGATACGGCCCAAGTTGGTAGACACGCTAAACCTGTGGAGGAACTGGCTCTCAAGTGCTGCTGCCGGAACACACCTATTGGTATTTGGCGGCAGGTTCACAACTAGAGGGTGGTAGCTACCCAGGCGGGCATTAGAAAAAGCCCTACCACCATGCTATGGTTTCCTCACGATGTTTTCCTTCACCGAAAGCTCAAGCTCATTGTAGGTGCTTGGGTTCGAACCCACGTCTCTTGACGCGAAGTCGTGCACACTACCACTGAGCTATCATCGCTTCATGTAGTGTATATAATATACACTACAACATTTCTTGATGAATTTCCACAATGTAATGCTTTCATCAGTCAAATATGATACACTTTATTTGTAAGGTTATACTACAATCTCCCGGGAACAGTACATTATTCTGGATGATAGAACCCAATATCTATATTCAAACCCATAATAATGTGTATGCGAAATTTTATGAGCATTGTTTGAGCACTGATCCAACTATCTTAGAGCTCTTTCTATATATGCCTTCTTAGAGCCATAGTGTGATGTTAAATATCCTATATAATTCTTTAATAATTAAGCTGACAATGTTTAAAAAAAAACAATTAGTGCTCTCAAACTAATTTTTCATATTTATTAGTATAGATTTCTGTACTATGAGAAGTGGTTGGATATTTTGTTCCAGCTTATAACGTAGGTGAGTTAATAGAGCCAGTTCTATGGCATTACAACAAATCGGACTGCTTTCACATAGACCCTAACCTCTGGAGGCATTATAGGGAGTTGTTTCCTAAGGTCTGGGCCGGTTCTGCATTTAAGGGAGCTAATGGCAGTTGTCAGGTACTTTACTATTTTCTATAACAATTTAAAGAGCATGTTTGTATTAGTATGATAGTTTCATGACGTGATAATAAACATTTTATGACATGATAATAAACATTTTATGACATGATAATAAACATTTCATGACATGATAATAAAAATACTGTCCACATATTTGTAAGTACTTTTTGTACATAATGTAAGGGTATGATGGGACTCTGACATGTCCTTTTGAACTACAGTTCATAAATAAATAAAGACAAAAAAATATACTGTATATATATGATATGGTATATAATAATATTGGTTAACCTCAGTTCTTATTAGCTTGAAAACAAGTTAGCATAAGTAACTTGTAATCAAATAGGTTAAAAAATCTATAAAGTAATTCTTTGTTCTACAGTAATGGGTTAATAATCTTAAACATATGTTTTTAAAAATAGGTTCAGTCTTTAAAAAGTATGTATTTTTTCTCAGATATTAAGTCCGGTTTGTCACTATGTCAGTAATAATGAGGCTTGGATGAGTGAAATCAAGAAATATAAGTCTGATATTAACTTCGCTGGCATCATATTAACCGGTTGGTCTAGGTAAAATGTCTTGATAAATATGTTTCATATGATGATTTCTTATGTTTACGCGAATATTATTCATTGAAATAAAATTAATTTAAACGGATTTTATCGCGGTTATTTATTGATTTTGCGTAGTACGGAACACTATCAATAATAAAAATTAAATTGAAGGTAGATACAGTAACATGAACCTTTCTGGACAATCTACACCTCAGTCAGCCAGCCCCAGGCTGAAAAGCTTTCGAAACGTCGGGATCAAAATCAATAAATAACCGCGATAAAATCCGTTTAAATTAGTTTTATTTCAATGTTTCATATGTTCACTAGTTAAAGTGTAAGGTTTTCTTTCACATCTATTATAAACAGAAGTAATTTGGTATTTTCTGATTTTATACTATTCACACTATACTATATAGTTTTTTTTATTTCGTATTCATAGCATGTATTATTCTGCGTATACACGAGCCAAGTTTTACATTTTTACACTCATTACATTTTTCATTAAATCCCTTGATATATTTGTTAATTTTTGATATGTTTGTTATTTTTTGATAATTTTGTTACCATCGGTTACTTTAGTTATCAGTTGATGATCTTGTTATTTTTTGTTCCTTTTGTTATTCATGGAAGCGATAATAGCTCAGTTGGTAGTGTCCATGGAAACCGTGTCAAGGGACGTGTGACTATGAGTTTGAGCATTCAGTGAAGGAAAACATATTGATGAAACATAAGATGGTGGTTGGGCTTTTCTTAATGCCCGCCTGAATAGCTACCACCCTCATGTTGAAACTCTGCTGCCGAATACTTCTGAGTGTGTTCCGACAGTTGCACTTGAAAGCCAGTTGCTCCACTAGGCTTAGCGTGTCCGTAGGCCACATCGTCACTTAACATCTGGTAAGATTGTGTCCATAACGCTAAATATGAACTCTTAAAAAAACTTTTACAATATTTTAATTTTATTGTTATTTTAGATTGTTATTCTTTGATAATTTTGTTATTCTTTGATATTATTGTTATTGTTTGATAATTTTGTTATTCTTTGATATTATTGTTATTGTTTGATAATTTTGTTATTCTTTGATATTATTGTTATTGTTTGATAATTATGTTATTCTTTGATATTATTGTTATTGTTTGATAATTTTGTTATCTTTTGATGGTTTTGTTTGATACTGTCAGGTATGATCATTACGCTACGCTTTGTGAGTTACTCCCAGTATCTCTGCCGAGCTTAGCGAGTTGCCTGAGTACCGTCTGCAAAATCGACGATGATAAAGGTGAGTATGCTCGGCTATTTATTATACCGATTCTTTTAAATATAAACTCATTACAATTACGTGTTATTTCAGTTCTGGCTTCTTTCATTTCTTTGGGGCCATTCATTATTTACGTAAGAATAATTTTGGTCACTTTTGACCCCCTCCCCCGTGTATGTATACGTAAGATTTCCCGAAACCACCCCCCCTTTTTTAGGTAAGATTCTGTATCGATCTTCTAAATAATAAACGATTGTGATAGGAATGGAAATATTTTTTTATTTTTTAAATAATAAAAATACGATAATACACGGGAAAATGTAGTATATTTTTTTTTTTCTAGAGAACCATACATATATAACAATAAAAACATATGAAATTTTTATAAGTATTTTTTTTCCAATAAGTAATAACATTTATTTAAATTAAGTTAAATTCTACTGTACACTTTAAAATTAAAGAAACGATTCGGAATCCAAAATGGAATTAGATTTTAATATTGCATTTAGATTCACGAAATATTACGTAAGATTGAAGTTCACCCCCCACCCCCAAATAAGGATATGTATAGATTTACTTAACATTTAACCCCTTTCTAACCCTTAATACCCTTACGTAATTAATGAATGGCCCCTCTCTACTGATCCTTGATTAGGGTTGGTAATTTTATTTCTAATATTTATATGTCCAATATTTTACATTTGCAATTATATCCATTCATAAGCAAAAAGGTGCGACTTATAATTTTTATTTTTTCATATGAATATAAAAAAAAAATTGGAATTTTCGAGATACAAAATAACAAACACTAAATTGATACAGTATTGGCTTATATTACATTTTTTATACAGGCGTGTCATCCGATTCTGGCTTCTATTTTGAACTCATATGAATGACACAATATTTGAGTTTTCTGTACTACCCGCGGCCCTTTCGTGGCTTGCCCTAGGTGATTGTTAGGAGCACTAAACCTTGTAATTTAAGACCTGTTGGTTAATTAGGGTGGCAAATCTTTGTACGTGTTGGGCAATGGTCCAAGCCGATGTTCGGCCATTCAGGCACCCTTGCGCCCGCTGCCACAGGGCTGACTGCCCTTAGCATTCGCCCCAAATAGTTCGGGGTAGCTGTCAAAGCCCCTACAGCTAACAGCGTATGTGAAGTCGAAAAAAAAAGAAGAGTTTCCTATATTATTATATCCGTGCTTCTGTCTGTACATCTATTAGGATGTGTGTCCCAAAAGCCCGGTGGAACTACCATAGT